>CM059202.1:14720582-15371049 GCA_030323885.1 Branchipolynoe longqiensis
GCGACGGGACGAGCCCCGGACCATCATCCGTGGTGGTCCGTGGTGATCGAGGGTGATCCATGGCTCGTCTGTGGCTCATCCGTGGTGATCTGGCATGATCCGGCGTGATCCATGGCTGGTCTGGGGTCCACCCCAGATGTTTTAAAATGTTTAAAACATACCATGCCGGATCGAGCCCGGATGCCCCGGAGCGCCCCTGGGCTCAATCCAGCATGGTAGTAGTAGTAGTAGTAGTAGTGGTAGTAGTAGTAGTGGTAGTAGTAGTGGTAGTAGTAGTAGTAGTAGTGAAACAGCCCCGGACCACCCCCGGACAGCCCGGACAGGCCCCGGTTCACCCCCGGACTACGCGGACCACCCCCGGATCGCACCAGCCGGGTACGTGTGACCGCGAGGCAAAAAACGACGAAAATAGCGATTTTATCCGGGGCTGTCCGGGACAGCCCGGGTGACTGGTCCGGGGGTGGTCCGGCTCAAAATCCGGGGCTCGTCCGGGTAGGTGTGACTGGGGCTTTACTAAATATATGCATATACATACATGCATACACGCATACACACATGCATACACGCATACACACATGCATTCGTACATAATTACATGTATTCACACATACACATTCATATTCACATGCATACTTAGTTACACAGTATGCATATGTATAGTTGGTTCGTTGTTGGAGTTTTACATCCTGGCAACATCTAAGGTCATATCAGGACAGGTACCGACTTGTGACAGTGCTCACTCATAGCGACTTTATAGTGCTGCTACACTGGAAGACCAGGCTGTAGGCACCATGACCTGATATCCCACTCAGTCACATTATCCTAACACTGAGCCAACCAGTCCTTGCCCTATCCAAATAATGCTGAGCGCCTGGTTAGAAAGCGACAACTATCAATTTTTAAGTCATTGATTTGACTCGCCCAGGCACCGATAAATCGGGCCGATTTTGGCTGAAGTGTAAACTTCTAGCGTTAGTCAAGAGTCCAGAGTACTTGAGTCCGATCGCAGAATGGTCGTCGAATCGGCACCGACAAATCGAACAGAGTAAGGCGGTAGGGAGGAAGTGAAGGGATGACCGGCCTCCCCTGCAGTATTAAAGAAAATACATATCCAGGAGAGGAGACCGGTGTGGCAGTAAATCGCAAAAATTGCACACCCCGGGGTTTGCGATTTACTAGGAAATCACAACCCCCCCCATGAAATTACAAGATGAATTAATTGATTAGTTTTGATGTCATGCGGTCACAGCAAAGGCCTTTTTCACTGCTATTGATCACTCACAAGAAGGATAAGGGACCAGATCAATTTTTGTCAAAGATACTAAACTACAACATTAAGAAAAGCCAGCACAACTTCTTCAAACACTTTGAACTAACAAATATCCAATTCCCTACAAAACTATCAGTCACTTTGCACATACATAGGCTGCACATACATAGGCTGCCACATTTATTTTCATATAAGGGGGATCCCTCACGAGATGGATTAATTGATTATTTTTAATTTCATGCCTCTCACAGCAAGGGCCATTATTCACTGCGCACAAGAAGGCTAGGGGACCAGGTCAATTTGTTGTCAAAGATACTAGACTACATCAATAAGAAAAGCCAGAACAACTATCTGTATCATTAACATGGGGGGTTTGCGATCTCCAGGGGGGATATGTGATTTCCTAGGAAATCGAAAACCCCCCATGCCCATATATGGCATGGGGGGTTTGCGATTTCCTAGGAAATCACAAGTGGGGGTTTGCGATTTACAGGGTTTGCGATTTCCTGCTACACCGGCAGCTGAAGGGAAATAGAAGAGGTGTGGACGAAGTGGAGTCCGGACAGCAAGTGAACCATGACGGAGTTGTGTTGACGACTCACCAGTCACGCCTCGCTGAACACGGGGCACTTAGCTGCCTTAGAGCATATTCAGGCTTAGATAAAGGATTCACCCGGTACTTGTCGTACACGGGTGAAGGACAACGTAGTCTAAATACTGGCGAAAATAGGATTAGTATGGAACATGAACTAGAAACTGTGGCTCCAGTATCAAATGGCTACTTATATTGGCACAGATTTGGTGAAATGGGAGAGAATGCAAAAAAACAAGATGGCGGCCGCAGAACGCCGTCGATTTCACTTTTAAATCTTATTAAACTAGATATTATATTATATTTTTCAACTAAAAGGTAGCGGGCTATCAATAAGATATATGTAAAGAATAATTGTTGCTTCTTAGATTGTAAAATTAGGCTCTCAATTCTTTGACCCGCATTTTCAACAGCTTTTACATAGGGTTGGTTTGCACCCAGTACGGGGTGAATCTTGTATCTAATTCAGGCTGTGCTGCAGGGCTGATATAACCTTGTTGTGGGGGGGGGGGAGCTTTTACGTCCTAGCAACATCTAAGGTGATATCAGGATGGGTGCCCACTTGTTGATTGGCTGGTTGGTTGTTGGAATGTTACGTCCTGGCAACATCTAAGGTAATATCAGGATGGGTATCGACTTGTTGGTTGGTGTGCTGGTTGTTGGAGTTTTACATCCTCGCAACATCTAAGGTAACATCAGGATGGGTACCGACTTGTTGATTGGTTGGTTGGTTGTTGGAGTTTTACATCCTCGCAACATCTAAGGTAATATCAGGATGGGTACCGACTTGTTGGTTGGCTGGTTGTTGGAGTGTTACATCCTCACAACATCTAAGGTAACATCAGGATGGGTACCGACTTGTTGGTTGGTTGGTTGTTGGAGTTTTATATCCTCACAACATCTAAGGTAATATCATGATGGGTACGGACTTGTTGGTTGGTTGGTTGTTGGAGTTTTACATCCTCCAAACATCTAAGGTAATTTCATGATGGGTACGGACTTGTTGGTTGGTTGGTTGTTGGAGTTTTACATCCTGGCAACATCTAACGTAATATCAGGACGGGTACCGACTTATGACAGTGCGCGTTGATGGTGACTTTATAGTTGCCACCCCACTTGGAGACCAGGCTGCTGGCACCATGACCTGATATCCCACTCAGGTCACATTAACTTGAAACTGAGCCAACCGGTCCTTACTCTATCCTATTAATGCTGAGTAACTGGCTGGGTAGCGATAAGTATAAATTTGGTAAGTCATTGGTTTGACTCGGACAGAGGTGGGTGAGGGAGTGGACTTCCCGCATGGAAAGCCTGCCAGCGTTCTTGTCAATTCAGTCATCACATCCACTTTTTGTGACGCAGGATGCAAGGCCAGGTTTTGTGTGTGTTTTTTTGTTGTTTGTTTGTTTTGTTGTTTTTGTTGTTTTGTTTTTGTGTGTGTTTTTTGTTGTTGTTTTGTTGTTTTGTTGTTTTTTGTTCTTTAGATCTGTAATTATCTGTGGAAAAGAAAATTCCAAATGCCCAAATATAAAAAGGACTCTGGTGCAATACGAGAACGCTTGTTCATCAGCCCCACCCCGCGTCGCTGTTACTGTTAGTGATGCTGGGACCGGTTTTATGGGTTTGTTTTTATACTTATTTTAATTAAGGCTGCACACTCTGATAAAACCATCAGATTTAGTAGATTTAAACTTACCTATTCAACTTAGATACTGCTGCACTGATTAAAACTGCATAGTCCTGTAAAATATTCCGATAATGATGCATTGGTGGGGGAATGCAGATGTTCTATTTGTGAAACAGGTATATAGGGCCACGTGCATAGATGTGTTTATGTAGTTGCTGGTGGTACGTGGTTGATAGGTAAATAGACATTGTGGTGCTAGTAAGATAGTGTGTAAGGGGCACTTAGAGTTCTACCCACTACCCCGTCCCCCCTCTGCTAGTCATGGATCACCACACACTCGGCTCAGGGCAGGTGGTGGCCAAGGGAGCCACACCGCATGGTGGTGGTGGGCAGATCACTGTAACCATGGGAACCAGGAATGCTTGATTCTCATTGGTAGAGATAGAAATGCTTGATTCTCATTGGGAGAATGTGGTCAGGTGATACACCATACTGGATCCATGTACCATATAAATAATATACCTGAGGGTTTGGCTCTCTCTGTTCTTTCATTCTTTATACTCTTCCTTTCTCTTTTTGCCTGTATTGATTTCACCATAGCCTGCCTACACAACCACAGATTCGAGCCATGAACTTTATAGTCTGATGAAAATATCAAATTTTCAAAACCAAAACAATTATCTAGATTTGATTGTACATATCTAACATTGATACTGGTGCACTTATTCAACATTTGTCACCACATAGAAGGGAACACTGAGGCAATTTAATAGAATATATAACTGCAGAAGCCTATGTTGTCAGAATTTTGACAAGCACACCAATATTAATTTGGCATATTTACACGTCTAATCACCTAGGGTAGTAATTTTAAATAAAAGTTACTTCAAACTAAAGTAAGGTAGATTATAACGATCAACCTAATATATTTATCCCAGAAAATGATTTAGTTAAATATAGAAAAAGGACGATGCAACTTTAAAGCTTACTTTACTTTGAAGTAATTTTTATTTAAAAGGGTAAATTTTGGAGCTATTTACAGCGAAAACATGGACATTACTCTTAGTGCACCCACCGTAAAGTTAAACATAATTTATTGCGCATTTTCGAGTTAAGCAGTTTATCAGCTTTCTAACAATTACACTGAGTTAGAAATAAATAAAATTTTAAAAGGATAACTTTGGACACCGAAATTCTGGGCATAGGCGGTGTTTATAGTTGCCCAACTTGATGAATGGTCATTTCTGCCAGGTTATTTTAGATAACCTGGAATCCCTTGTTTCCCCTCCCTCATCACTCACTCAGCTCCATGGACTGATGGAGTCTGTTCTAGTCATCTACTGCTCCAGCCTCCCCAACCCCAGCTCCGATGGTGGCTCCACCATCCTTGCACACTGTAACCGCCACTCACTGTATGACTGACAAATATATATAGATATATTTACATAAATAATCTGAGTAAGTTCTCTTTGGTTTATAAAATGATAAGTTTTCATCAGATTGTGCCACTTGCCCAGAACCTGTATGAACCTCCAGTCTTACTATAAGCCGTGTTCACACACACAACTTTAGGCCGAACTAGATAAGGCGAACTAGATGAGGCGAACTAGTGTCGTGTCCACACATGCAGTATTCTTGGGGCGGTTTAAGGCGGAAATCGATATCTGCGCATGAGCAAGTCCATACTAACCAGCGCCAGTTTCGGTTAGTCGACGTCGGCACGAGAGAGTGTGGGTTCAACCTAGATCTGTTTCGACTGAATCGTATTGTTTTGGAACGGTCAAAACTTCTGCTGGGCAGTGAAACCCTAAAAATAAATGATGAACAAAATATCTGTGCACAGCTAGCAGTTTCATAGAGCAAATTTACCGGAAAGTCACCAAACTCAGGTCTCGACTGTGACGTCCTTAATCCGCCTCAACTAATCCGCTTGCGTCTACACACGCAAGATA
This sequence comes from Branchipolynoe longqiensis, assembly GCA_030323885.1. Taxonomy (NCBI): domain Eukaryota; kingdom Metazoa; phylum Annelida; class Polychaeta; order Phyllodocida; family Polynoidae; genus Branchipolynoe; species Branchipolynoe longqiensis. The sequence continues at coordinate 14,726,024 of CM059202.1, forward strand.
GGCCGACTCAAGTTAGATCGCTTCATATAACCTACCTCACGACGCGGTTTACTTGAAGCGAATTAGTTGAGGAGAATCAGCCCTAATCCACCTTAGCGCCGTGTCCACACGGCGAATGTGAGCCGAACTAGACAAGGCAAACTAGTTGAGGCGACTTAACGCCCGTGTGTGAACACGGCTTAACTCCCACTCAGGTGCAGCAGCCCTGGTGGCAGGTGTAAACTCACATTCACATAAACAATTACTGGCCTGCATGTTCTAAACACATAACACACCTTAAAGCTACATAGTCCATGTAATATATGCTAATGAGATGCATAATGGGATCCAGGCATTGAGAGAGAACAAAGAAATATGTTAATGAGATGACGTCATGGAAAGTTTAGCCGGTGGTTCAGAGCCCTGGACGGTGAATAAAGCATTCAGAATCCAGAAGTCAAAGTGTTCAGACGTTGTACTTTTACAGTCCATAGCTGTAAGATTGATTGATTGATTGATTGGTGGTTGCTTTACGCTGTGTCGGGAGCATAGGCCATATTCATGGCGAGAAATGTTTGTTTTTTGTTCAAACCATCGCTTTTACATGTAAAAGCAGACAATCAATTATGTGCCAGTAGACACTAATTAAATTAGAAAGCTCACAATCATATATTTGTGGTCAAGGGAAACAAATTCCCAGAGAAAAAGAAAAGTTTTATTAATAATTGATAGAAAGATTCACCCGAAACTTGCAGTAGGGCTGAAAAGCAACCCATTGGAACAAGTGGCGAAAAGTTGAGTAAGGCTGGGTAAATGAAATCAGCATATCAATTCTTAATTTAAGAAGGTAAATATATTCTTTATATATGTCTTCACATTTACACACTACTTTTGAGTTGGAAATATAATAAAACATCTAATTCAATGAACTTTGAAAGTGAAATTGACAGCATTCTATGGTCGCCATCTTGTTTTTTTGCATTCTCTCCCATTTCACCAACTCTGTGCCGATATAAGTAGCCATTTGATATTGGAACCAGGAATTCCAATTCCTGTTCCATATCAAAGCACTTTTCACCAGTATTTAGAGTACGTTGTCATTCACCACTACTGCAAGTATGGGGTTAATCTTTTATCTACATAGTCCGATGGCTTTGATTTCCTGTCACAATGTTTAGACCAATCTATTAAGTTGATCATTATACAAGTTATTAGTAACATGGGTAATTGATCACACCGGAGACTGCATTAGGGTCACCTTGGTATCACTTGCTTACCTGTGCATCCAATCTGTATTTGTTGCTAGGGCGACAAACCCAATGTGGTGAATACTAACCTGCTTGAAATCCATTCGCTACCTGAGTATCACTCGAAGCAGACCGCCAACTCTCTTATAGTTATACTTTAATCAATATTCAGTCAACATATATCGTTATTGGGTCATGGTGCCAATGGCCTGGTCTCCCAATGGGGCAGTACTATAAAGTCGCCACGAGTGTGCACTGTCACACGTCAATACCCGTTCTGATATGACCTTAGATGTTGCCAGAACGTAAAACTCCATCCAACAACAACAACTCACCTGGATCATTATAATCTACTTTACTTTATTCTAAACTAACTATTATTTTTAAGGGTTAACTGTGGAGGTCTTTGGTATGAAAACATGCCAAATTTATTTAGGTGTGCACACCAAAATACTTGAATTATACGCTTTGTTTATCCCTTTCAGGCATAGCCATGAAACATATAGAATTCCAAACTGCAATAAATGTTTAATGATTCAGGCATACACACCTGTGAAGGGAAACTATGCACCTAACCACTCCTTAATGTAAAGGTCTAATCAATACACATGTCATCATCATCATGCTGTCAGTCGCGATGCGACAAAGACTGCTTTCATTACTTGACTGCCGCTCTCCATTTAGCTCTCTGCTGTGAGAGTGATGTCCATGAGTCGGTCTTAATGTCTCTCAGCTTCAGGTTTCTCTTGATGGCATCTTTGAACCGGAGACGAGGGCACCCTCTCTTTCTGTAGCCAGAAGACAGTTGAGAATAGAGGATCTGCTTTGGTAGCCTGTCTAATGACATCCTCATGAGGTGTCCAGTCCACCGGAGATTCTTTTTGATCAAAAGATCTTCCATAGAGGGCAGCCCCGTCCGTTCGAGTATTTCCTTATTTGTCACTTTGTCCTTCCAGGTTAGCCTCATGATTGAACACAGATGTCGCATCATGAAGGCATGCAGCTTTTTCATCTGTCATCTGTACACTGTCCAGGCCTCGGTATAGTAGGGTGGATAGCACGATTACACGGTAGATCTTGCCTTTGACCCGCATGGACACATGGTGGTTGTTCCAGAGTCTCTGGCATAGTCGGCCGAAAGATGCGCTAGCCTTGGCCATCCTCCTCTACATTTCATGAAAGCTGCCTGCAAATGTGTTGAAGTGCTGGTGGCTTTTGCACGTTACCAGCGGCACTCTCTCGGGGAGCAAATAGAGGTTTCACACCGGCAAGAACATGTCCAGACAGGCGCAAAACTATTTGTCCCTGCAGTGGCTGGTCGGGAGATGTTGGGAGTTCCATACATCAACCGCCCTTAATGCTGCCACAGTGACATGGTTTTCTGTTTAGGGTTTGCTCCCTTAGCCTTTGGTTCTGTCAAGAACCTGTACCACAAGGCAGTGGTTTACAACTCTGCAAGGCAGGAGCGTCAAACTCCCTGCGGTATTGCAATACCTGCAATACCTGCACACCAATCATGTATGTATCTAAGTATGTATGTATACAACATATAACTACTATCGTATATGTGAATTGTCAAACTATACCATATGTAAGTCTTGGAATGATTAATATTGTTATTTCAGCTGACTTGAGCTAGCTGCTGGTGACAATATCAGACTACATATACATACATATATTGTAAATCACTGCATTCTCACATGGCTGGAAGACCAGTGCCACGGCACTGACAAAAGACTTTATTCAATGAATAAACTATATTTACAACAACAACACAAGTCGTCTCCAGCAAATAACGCGGAATTCAAGCCGAGATTATTAGACCGACGGCGAATTTCCGCGAAAGTGCGGATCTTCTCCCATAAACTTAGCACTGTCAGGGAATCGCGGAAAAATGTCGGAAGTCATTTTCAACTATCCTTGTTGTACCTACATTATCGCCCATACCTAGCTCGTTCTTGTTTGGATTTTATATTCTAGCTACATCTAAGGTCATATAAGAATGGGATTTGAACAACTTAACTGTTGTCCTGATTCTTTAGAATTTTATTTAGCGTTAATTGGTGAATATAAAAGATCGCGGAAATCCGCGAAACCGCGGAGATCTTTCATCCCTGAATTGATTACAACAGTATCTAAGTTGGATATGTAGATAACATCAAATCTAGGTGAATTGTTGTTGGAGCTTTACGTCCTGGCAACATCTAAGGTCATATCAGGATGGGTACCAACTTGCGACAATGCACACTCGTGGTGACTTTATAGCACTGCCTAGCATCAAATCTAGGTGAGTTGTGGTTGGAAGGAGTTTTACGTTCTGGCAACATCTAAGGTCATATCAGGATGGGTACTCACTTGTGACAGTGCACACTCATGGCACCTTTATAGCACTGCCCCACTGGGAGACAAGGCCACCCGCACCATGACCCAATTTCTCATGCAGTCACATTATCTTGATACTGAGCTAACTGGTCCTTGCCTTATCCCAGTAATGCCGAGTGCCAGGCTAGGTAGAGACAAGTATAAATTTGGTAAGTCATTGGTTTGACTTGACTGGGAATCAAACTTCCGACCTTTTTTATTTTTGGGGGTAAGCATTTTTATTCATCTGAATATTTTACCCAAATCCAGACTGTCCCATATTAATGCACATGCTGAACGCTTGCTACAAACTAGATACACCACAACCACTAATTAGTTAGCTAAATTTGGATCATACCTAAACCCCGGCTATACCGACATATCCCTGCTTAGAAAATTAACTAAGACACCACCTACATTAAACTGCATACAATGAATGCATAAACTGACCAGATATACCACACACTCTTAATTAGCTTGAATGTAATAGCAATATTTTATCATCTTAAGATTGTTCTTGTAAATAAATAGTGTAAATGACTGAAGTTAAGTATTGCTCGAAGACCAGTGCCTCGGCGCTGAAAAACGGCATTGCCTTGTGGTACAGATTCTTGATAGAACCAAAGGATAAGGGCCAAACCCGAACAGAAAACCCTGTTACCGTGGTAGCATTAAGGGCGGTGATAAATAGAACTCTCAACATCTCCCGACAAGCCACTGCAGGGACAAATAGTTTGCGTCTGTCTTGATGTGTTCTTGCCAGTGTGAGACCTCTATTTGCTCCCCGAGAGAGTGCTGCTCGTAACTTGCAAAAGCCAGCAGCACTTCAACACTTTGCAAACAAGTGTGAAGTGTGAAGTGTGAAGTGTGTCAGGCCCTCATCGGGTCCAATAATCTAAGTTTGAATGTCTTCATTTAGAAAAGTTGACGCTTTCATCGGACTTTACAGTTTTAACTGTTAACAGAAATGTTGCCGATTGTAATAAATGATGATGCATGAACGAGGTCACTGTGCCATCTAATTAATTAGGTCAGGCGCCTGGTAACTAGACCGTGGCACATCGACTCCTAATTGGCTGTGTGTAATTGGTTCATGACTGACAATTTACGGATGAATTGTGTGTCAAGGAGGGTGGGGCGGGGGGTGGCGGAGCACTAGATAAATCCCCCTGGTGAGCATTTCTGAAACTGCTCCACACGCACCGTGCCCAACCAGGGCGGGTTGTTATCCAAAAAGCTTGTTTTATTTAACAATGCCTCTAGAGCACATTGATTTTTATCATCGGTTATTGGACGTCCAAAATATGGTCACTATGACATATTTCTTTGGATTCCTGTCGCCACATAGGCTACTCTTTCCAATAAGCAGCAAGGGGTCTTTTATATATGCACTTTCCCACAGACAGGACGGCACATACCTTTGATGAACCAGTTGTGGACCACTGGTTGGAACAGAAAATAGCCCAAACTGCAAATGTGTCCACTGAGTAGGATCGATCCAATGACTGACAGGTCGATAGCTTCACATGTGGACACTCTATCACCTGGGCTACGTCCCGCTCCGGGTTGTTAACAAGTTAACCCCCCACCCCTACCCCAATCCCACTGCAATCTATTTCAGACACAAATGTATGGCAAGAATTCTATCAAGTTTAGTTATCTAGTTTGTTTGTTTGTTTGTTTAACGACCCCCGAGCACAAAAAGTAAACATCGGCTATTGGGGGTCATACAGTGATTAAACATATCTGAGTAAAAAATTACATTTCAAACGGGTAAAATAGAGCACAGAAATGTACGCCAAAAGAGCATATTAGTCATCAAGAGGCATGTGACCGAGCGCGGTGGCCGAATCGGCCTCGCATGCGGAAGATCAGGAGTTCGCGAGTTTGGTTCCCGGTCGAGTGAAACCAATGACTTAAAAAATTATACTTGTCGCTTCCTAGCCTGGTGCTCGGCATTATTAGGATAAGGCAAGGACTGGGTAGCTCAGTGTCAGGATAATGTGACTGAGTGGGATATCGGGTCATGGTGCCGGCTGCCTGATTTCCCAGTGGGGCAGCACTATAAAATCGCCATGAGTGCATACTGTCACAAGTCGGTAGCCATCCTGATATGACCTTAGATGTTGCTAGGACATAAAACAACAACAAACAAACAAAATCTAGAGGCATGTAGTAATTAAATAAAATTCCTGAGGGTAATACCCCACACATCCCTAGTACCTCGCACCTTCAGCCCTCAGCCATTCCACAAGTTATTTGATCACCCAGACAAACTTAGCTACAGTTATTATGTTCATGTTGTTGTTTGTTAATGCATCACATCCTTGCAACATCTAAGGTCATATCAGGATGTGGTGGCTATCGTAGGATAGGGTAACCTGTAGTAGTCTGCACTGACCTCTCTGGCAAGGAGCCACATTTTCATCCACCCCCCCCCCCCCCCCCATGACACTGGTTGCCATGACCTGGATCCTGTACAACTACAAGCCAGATGTTGTATGGTTGTTGAACCTGCCCTGTGAATATATGTAAGTGCATTGCCTGTGTGTATATAATTGTAAGCATTAAATGACTATTTAAAAGACTAAAGGCTGTCACACCTCACCGGATTGGGGGAAACGGACAGAAACTGAACAATGTCCGTTTTGTGTCCGTACAAGTTTTGAACATGCACAAAACTAGGAACGGATGACCCCGGACTGACGTCTACAGTTCTTATCCAGTTTGAGTTTGTTTCATCCCTTGGCTATCCGTTCATGTCCGTTTCATGTCCGTTTCATGTCCGTTTTATGTCTGTTTCATTTCCGTTTCATGTCTGTTTTATGTCTGTTCGTCCAGCGGCCATTGACTCGATAGCGCAACATTTTGACACATTTTAATACATTTTGATACTTATCACCACCGGACTAGACAATGCTGTCCATTGCTCAATCCGGCGAGGTGTGACAGCCGCTTTACAATTTCAGGGGGACGAGTGTAGTAGTCTGCACTGACCTCTCAGGGAAGGAGCCACCATAGACAGGTGGGTGTGCATAGGGTGGTGACATTAGGAAGCCTAGTACTAGTAGTAGGTGGTGTAATGGTTAGCACACTGGTCTGGAATGCAAAAGGCTCTAGGCGCAATATTTCTAATGTTCACCACCACAATGACAGGCTTATGCATAAATAAATATATATATAAATTTCTCGGAGTTAAGTCAGTAGGCTAGTGAGCAGCCGAGCGGTGGTGCTACCGTCGGAGTTGAACCAGTTGATGAGTAGTCCGAGGCACAACCACCTGATTACTGGTGGGTGGGTGTTAGGATAGTATAGAATTCCAGGTTATTATACTTGTATATTTCATATACAGCATATACTCACTTTGCGGAACAGACAGCATTAAACCAGAAGACGACAAATAAATGCACTAAAGTGACAAATGTCTACACACACTTTACAGACACAATGACACCAGCTTGTTGATGAAACAGAACGTGCAGAAAACGCTCAGCTGCATCTTAACTAAAGCAAGGACGATCTTTTGTCGTTACCTGGCAACCTGAACACAGTCACTATGGAAACCACTGCACCGTCAACGGTGACAGCACAAGTCTGATTTCTGAACAAACTAGCCACATTCAACACACCCTGTTGGTATTTACACAAACGTACACACACACATCAATCAATCAATAGGATACAGCTATAATAGGCCTTGGACCTGTTAGCCGCTCTTAATTAATAGAAATGGAGACAGTTTTTCAGATGTGGTCGATCGTAGCAACTGTCACTGGCTCCAAGATATATGTAATGCTTGACCAGTATGCATCCAATCGGGACTGTTGGTTGTTGGAGTTTTGCTTGCTGGCAACATCTAAGGTCATTTCAGGACAGATACCGACTTGTGACAGTGTGCACTCATGGCGACTTTATAGTGCTGCCCCAATGGGAAATCAGCCCTCTAAGTCATTGGTTTGACTCGACCGGGAACCGAACTCTCGATCTCCCGCACGCGACGCCCGCGCTCTACAAATTCGGCCACCGCACCCAGTCATCAGTATATATATCATGTATTCATGTATATATATATATATATATATATATATATACATATACACGCATATATATATAGAGAGAGGGGGGGGGGAGGGAGAAAGGGAGAGAGAGGGAGAGACAAACAGAGGGAGAGAGCTGTACAACCATTCTAAATGCCAGCCTCACACTCAGGTGTCATCAGCATCATCATCATGCTGTCAGTAGCGATGCGACAAAGACTGCTTTCATTACTTAACCGCCACTCTCCATTTAGCTTTCTGCTGTGAGAGTGATGTATTTCGTGCAGTTGTACATTTCATAAAGGTTGTTTACAAAGTGTTGAAGTGCTGCTGGCTTTTGCAAGTTACGAGCGGCACTCTCTCAGGGAGCAACTAGAGGTCTCACACCGGCAAGAACACATCAAAACAGGCGCAAACTATTTGTCCATGCAGTGAGTGGCTTGTTGGGAGATGTTGAGAGTTCCATTTATCACCGCCTTTAATGCTACCACGGTAACATGGTTTTCTGTTAGGGTTTGCTCCCTTAGCCTTTGGTTCTATCAAGAACCTGTACCACAAGGCAGTGGTTTAAAACATTGCAAGGCAGTGGCATCAAACTCCCTGAGGTATTTTAGCACCTAAGGTATCAGAGGTACTGCAGTACTCACATACCCATGTACTCAGATGTAGCTTTGTATATAACAACCAGGCAACAGTGCCAGTGTTGCAGTTTCCGCGGCACACCAGTTTCCGTGGGATACATACAATCAAATGCATTGTCAATGGCCATGAGCAAATCTTCATACAGAAAAAGTCAAATGTCTCTCAAATTACACCACCGAGAAGCAACCCACTTGGAACACATATAGAAAACATATTCAATGAATAGATTATATTAAATTTATAAGGTTAGGCTTCTGCACTTCTATTAATTTTGAATATAATTAATGTTTTGCACTGCGTGTACCGTCAAACTCAAGGCATTGCCAATGGTCGTGAGCAATCTTCATACAGAAAATACAGAAAGAGTGAAATATCTCTAAAACCACACCACCTAGAAACAAATCGCTTGGTACACATATAGAAAACACCTTTACCAAAAACATTATATTAAATTTATAAGGTTAGTGACGATGCTGTTCGATTTTGATGCATGCGCATAAGCGATGTTCCCCTCGGAAACTGGTGTGCCGCGGAAACTGCAACACCGGATTTAGATGAAAAAAGCCAGAGGCTATTCCACCTGTGAGGCCTGTCCCAAAACCCGATCTATGACTGTCAACAATATTAATTATAAGACACATTGGCCGGAGCCCCATTAGATTTTGATGCCCTAGGTTTCAGTCGGCCAACCCTATAGGTAAACCCGGTGTAGCAGGAAATCGCAAACCCTGTAAATCACAAACCCCCACTTGTGATTTCCTAGGAAATTGCAAACCCCCATGCCATATATGGGCATGGGGGGGGGGGTATGCGATGTCCTAGGAAATCACATATCCCCCATGGAAATCGCAAACCCCCAATGTTTGGCAGTCTTTGTCCTAATGAAAACACCTTTGCGATAGTCCAGTTCGTAATTCAGACCGCACATGTGCTGAAAACGGCCTTTATTCACAGATGTCACCACTGTGGCCATTCTAAAAGCCAGGTAAAGAGTAGTCGGGTTCCAGTACCCATGTTTTCCACTAGGTGGCGATCTCTATTGAAACAAACAGGTTGGAGAGCTTACCTCGATTGGGATATGGTAGTTAAATACCTCATTCGACCCCGTTCAATTTGGAAGGTCGAATTTTATATAAGATTAATATGCAGTTTGACAGTTTGGGCTCTGACACACTGAGTTTTGGGATGTTTCCATATTGGAATACATCACTAGAAAGCAAAAGATTATATCAACTTTCTTGAATATTTCCAGGTCATTTAGTTGGGACCGGATTGAGTAAATTAGCAGTGAATATTAGGAAATAATTCAGTAGTTACAACATATGGCTACAGGCCAGATCTGCCCATTATATTACTGTGTTGGTATAGCAGTAAATCCCAAACAATAGGGCACCTCCAGTCAACCATGGGTATATACTGGTCTTTGGCCCACTCATACACTTCCACTTGCCACTTGGGGAGGAGTCCTATGGGGACTAAGGTACATCATTTAGATATATTTTTTGCATACCAATATATATGCATAATAAATAATTCACTGTGATTATGCATCTGATGCATAATCACTACAAAGATGGCTTGTCTTGCTGGTACAACATTAAGAAAAACCTACCTTAAATATTATTGTATTTGATTTATTTTATTGTTGGTTATCACTTTTTATTTCTATTCATATTATTTAAGGGCAGGGCAGTGCCGGAAGGCCTGGTGCCGGGAGATGTATTCTTTATATACCAGTTTTTTACCACTATGTGTATGCATAATATATAATTCACTGTGATTATACCGAAACATAATCACCAAGGCCAGGGGACCAGGCTAGGTAAAGAGCTGCAGCAATATCCTGGTATTATCACTCAGTTTCAGGATTGGCAATGTAAACAATGTTGTTAGCAAAATGACCTATTTAGTTCCAACTTCAGTCACTGCATACAGTAAATAGAACCATTTTAATATTCCAAATTCTTATTGTGCATGTACCAAATATCTTAATGAATCATTATATACTAGTGTGTTAGTTGAATATTACAAAATGCTACAAAGCATGGGGGGTTTGCGATCTCCATGGGGGGGTTGTGATTTCCTAGGAAATTGCAAACCCCGGGATGTGCAATTTCTAGGTGTTTGCTATTTCCTGCTACACTGGCACTGGCAAGGAACCATGGTTACGCTCTATCCTCGCTATGAACCGATAAACACCATTAAAAGATTAATAAAACAATAAAAAAAATCTGACCTGAAGTGTGATACCTCACCCAGATACAAACGAATCCCGCATCAAAAGCTCTCCAGACATAACTTTGCTTAGTTTGTTCAGTTCATGCCACTGAACATGTGGGAGGAGAGTTGAGGTCTGTGATGTATGAATGACATCATAGGTGGGATTCCTTCATCACATGACCTAGTGGGGTTCCCCACACACAGGGGAAGCCATGGCAACCACCAAGATGGCAGCCACAGAAAGCTCTCAATTCACACAAAAAGTAGCTGGTTATGATAAATAAACATTTGAACTTTATATTTATCATTTTAGATTTCAATTTCGAACATTTTTCTCTCTATATGGTTGTCTAAAGTTGTCAGTGCTGCTGGACTAAATACAACACAACAGAAGGAACGAATGTCAGCACTCTCCCCCCACATATGTAGTTGCATAAACTGAAAACCGGCAAACGTATGCTTGGAGAGCATTTATCGGAGTATGGGTCGTGTCTCAGCGGCCTATACCTGGGCCGCGTTCAGGGTCCGTCTCGGAGGTGCCTTGGAGGCACCCGTGACATCACGCTAGTCTGAACCACAAAGGCAGTTTCTTGTCTCGAAAATGGCCGCCCCCATAGGCGGCAGCCATTTGCAATCGAAATGCTGCGCTCTGATTGGATGAAACCACTGCATGCGGCGGCCATTTTTGAGGCGCTTTTTGTCTCCTATCTGAAAAGGGAGGCGTCGCGGAGACGTCGCCGCGACGCACCCTGAACGCAAATAGGCCAAAAAGCATCGCCGCCACGTCGCCGAGACGTCGCCGAGACGTACCCTGAACGCGGCCCAGGTCCGTTTAACCTTAGTCATACTCCTTCTATAAGAGTTCTTTTGATTGGTTGACAGACATGATCACTTTTTTTTTTTCTGGCCACCGAAACACCTCTGAAATACACTATTTGCATCCCTCTCGCGACTCAGTGGGATGCTGTGTGTCCCCACGATAACCACACAAAAATTCAGGTTTTTTTTTCCTGCACCCAATCACATGCCTGAAACCAAAACACTGACCTAGATTTGAAGCTACAGATTTAACTTAGAAGTTGATGCTGTTATTGTAAAAAAAAAAAGGGATTCGAGCCCTAGTTTCAGGTTCTGCATTACTAGGATATGGCAATGAGCAGTGGACTGGTGAAGACCACTCGTCTACGATTGAAATTTCCTCCGTTTAATCAATAAACGAATGTAACGCAAAAAAACAACCCAAGCTGTTTCCGGCGGGTGGCAGTGTCTTTCCATCGCCCCCACCGGACGCGGTAGCCGAATCGGTAGAGCGCCGGCTTCCCATGTGGGAGATCGGGAGTTAAATTCCCGGTCGAGTCAAACCAATGACTTACAAAATTGATACTTGTCACTTCCTAACTTGGCACTCGGCATTAATAGGATAGGGCAAGGACTGGTTGGCACAGTGTCAGGATAATGTGACTGAGTGGGATATTGGGTCATGGTACCGGTGGTCTGATTTCCCAGTGGGGCATCACTATGAAGTCACCATGAGTGCGCGCTGTCGCAAGTCGGTACCAGTCCTGATAAAACCTTAGATGTTGCCAAAACGTTAAATTCCAACAAGCAACCAACCAACCGACCGCCCTCCGTCTGCACTTGTTGCTGACCACCGCTTGTTACTGCAGTGTTCCAGGACGTGCACGTGATGATGTTCGTGGGGTTTGGCTTCCTGATGACCTTCCTGAAGAGGTATGGCTTCGTGTCGGTCGGCCTCAACATGCTCATCGCTGCCTTCTGCATCCAGTGGTCCATGCTCGTTCACGGCTTCTTCCACCTGCATAACGGCCACATCGAGGTCGACATCATGTCGTAAGTAGGCTGGCGTTGTTTGTTTGTTGTTGTTTTACGTCCTAGCAACATCTAAGGTCATATACCGGGCGAGGTGGCCGAATCGGTGGAGCGCGGGCCTCGCGTGTGAGAGATCAAGAGTTTGTGTTTCTGGTCGAGTCAAACCAATGACTTATCAAATTGATACTTGTCGCTTCCTAGCCTGGCGTTCGGCATTAATAGGATAGGGCAAGGACTGGTTGGATCAGTGTCAAGATAATGTGACTGAGTGGGAGATCGGGTCATGGTGCCAGTGGCCTGATTTCCTAGTGGGGCAGCACTATGAAGTCACCATCAGTGCGCACTGTCACAAGTCGGTACCTGTTTTGATATGACCTTAGGTGTTATCCTGACACTGAGTTAACCAGTCCTTGTCCTATCCTATTAAGGCCAAGCGCCAGGCTAGGAAGTGACAGGTATAAATTTTTATAAGTTATTAGTTTGATTCGACCGGGGTTCAAACCATGGGTTCAAATCCCACGATCTACCAAAACGGGGAGACGGACGCTCAACTCATTCGGCTATTCCTTCTGGTTCACTGAACAAGTAGCTTGGATTCCAGCCTAGAAAAATATGTAGAGACCTGGACAAGAACAGCCTTATCTAAATAGTTCAATGCTGTAAGCAATAGCAAGAACATGGCGCCAATGACACACACAGTGTAAGGAGGCTCCGTACAATAGTGTGGATTATTAATGAAATCACAGCGCTAATTACAAGGAAAGTGCAAAAAGGCATAGCCCGAAGCACTTGGAAAAACAGGAGAATTACAAACTATGTATTGTTAGGATAATACGGAAGAAATCCAAACAAAAGACATAACAACAAAAGGATAGAGTAAGCCCGACTGTTAAACATGGTGACAGCCACTATAGGGGACGATCAGGTGATAAAAACCACCGACAAGACAACAATCCCTCAGAATGGTAATGACTTCGAAGAAAAAGTCATTGCTACGATACTAGGAGAAAATGGCTAAAAAATAATCAAGGACTGGATAAAAAAAGAAATGAGCCAGCTTCAGTCCAAACCCAAAACAACACAAAAAACCCACACAAGAGGGATAAAAATCAACCTAGAAAAAGAAAGCCAAAAAAGGGAATTATTCAGAAATAAACAAAAACTGACCAATGAACAAATATCCCAAAACATCACACTCAGGCCCGACAGGACTGAAAAAGAAATGCTAGACGAAAAAACAGTACAGCAAATGTACACACTGGCCAGGGAAAAAAACGAACAGACCACAGCCAGAATGAGAGGAAAAAACGTTGAAATTGAAGGAAAAGTATACAAACCAATGGAATTCGGGAACATAACTGTTGAAGTAATAAACCCAGAGGCAGCAGCAACAAGAAGGCATAGCTGGGGAATTTCCTTCCAGGGACAAAACGCCCCCTACAGCAATCTATGCAAGTGTAAAATCCAAGGAAAGGATGGCAAAACCTACAGCTCAGCAGCGCAGTACTACTGCTTGGTTATGGCTAAATACCACAATAAGTTCAATATCATGCTACTTATTGAAGCAACGGACAACCCATACACCATCAAGACTATCGGGAAAAAAGTATGGAGATTGCCAGAGTGGATAAAAACCAATGAAAAAGTGATGGAGCGCATTGTAATGGCCAAATTCACACAAAATGAAGAACTAAAAGAGAAAATCCTAAACTCACCTGGGAAAACCTTCAGGGAATGCACGAGATGCCCCTACTGGGGCACAGGACTATTTCTTCAAAATGCAGATGCAGGAGAAACGATCAAACCAGGATACAAAAACAAGATGGGTGAAATCCTCAAAAAAACAAGAGACAGCATCCGGGCAAACTTAGAGAAATCAAGGTAAGTGTCAAAGTTATCGCAATCAACCATGTTACAAATAACTGAAACGCCAGTGATCTGTGAACTAGTGGGAATGGACATAGAAGCATACACAGGACGTAATGATCATCCGGAATATCAAACACTAATGGATAGCTGTATACGTGAAATCAACTGCTTCATCCACAGGCTGAATGAAGGCCTGCCGGACGCCAGCCTAAGAACTTCCAGATATGCAACTTATGTCCACAAACTACGGAAAGGGAAACAGACGGCTCGATATGCGTACGGACTATGTAACAGTGTCCATTACACACAAGCACTCGCCCTCAAAATTGCAGCCAAATTGTCAGACTGCATTATCGCGAATGGAAAGTGAAGCAAAGGGGTGCAAAAACGGATAAGTACCACCTTTCTTTTCTTTCGTCTTCCCGCTTTCCCTCTGCTCCGCACACTCTTAAATGTTTACATGGTTTAGTTGCAAATGTGTGTCACCTTAAAACACTAACCATATATCAGGGGATCCTGCACACCTCCTACCCAGAGGAGCACACGTGGATATGGTATAGAAATTAAGAAAATGTACTAAAACTGATACCTAACAAAACATAGCAAATCAACATAGATGACATATAGGGAAGAACATACTAGTGATACCAAAATATCATGTCGAAATGGCTCTTTTAACAACCATAACATAAATTGCCACAATAAATCCTTTAATATTTATTCAAAGTCTACCAAATCTGGTTATTTTAATGGTAAAATAATATATGAATATATATATACTCAGCGGCCAACTTATGTCTAGTACACACCTACCGTATGCGATTCGCGCACTAAAACCCGCGACTCGACCCGACCAGCTTAAAACTGAAAACGGGCCGATTCGTTTTTCGAATCGCGAATCGCAATCGTAAACGGCCGCTTTTAGCACTAAAAACTCAGTTTTATGCGCAGATCGCAATTGCTAGGTGTGCGCGGGGAGCGCACACCAAGCGATTTTTGTGGGCGAAACGGGCAGTTTTCGATCGTATACGGGAGGTGTGCGCACACAAACAGTAGGTGTGTACCGGGCATTACTAATGCTGCACAGGAACAGTAATGTGACTGCATGCACTGGCGGCACAAGCACCGGCAGCAAATTAATGCAGGCTTAGTAGTTTTAAATACTGATCCCAATTCCACACTAAAAACCACCTCCAGCACAAACAGTTATTTAAACCTAACTGCCACGCAAATATGGTAGAAGAGATTGATTGTAGACTAGGCAGAGGCATGCATTTTGTCCATCTAAACTGCCAAAGTGCCTACAACAAAATTGACAGCATTAAACTACACTTAGATATCTGTAAATTTGATGCGTTAACACTATCAGAAAAATGGTTTCATGAACTGCATAGTGACCAATGACTAGACATTGGTGGGTACAGGCTTGTGAAGGAGGATAGAAAAACACTGGCCAATGCACAAATACAAAAGAGGGGTGAAGGAGTTGAAATATACACCAAATATACACCAAAAAACACTAAACTCCGAACATAAGCCACTACATGAAGCAAACAGATCAGACACAAATCTTGAACTAGTATGGACACTAATAAAAAATGAGAAACAAGCTAACATAGCTGTAGGGAGTCTATATAAACCGCCAAATTGAAACATCGAAGACTTCATCGCACAACTGGAGACATCCCTAGAAAGTGTGTCGAAACTGACGAAGGCTGAGATATTCTTACTAGGGGACTTCAATACAAACTACAAAACAAACAACAAAAACAAACACTCACTAGAGAACTTAATCAAAGGCAGAGGGTTAAAGCAACAAATTAGTGAGCTAACAAGGCTTGGAGAAAACAGCTCGATAATAGACCTAATAATAACAGACTCAAATCATACCCACACCTCAGGAACAAGAAACTGGGGCACTAGCGATCATGAATTGATATATGTTACTAGAAAGAAAATAAAAAACAAAAACAAAACTACTCCTCGTATGGGTAGATCATACAAAAACTAGACAAAATAGGCACTAGAAACTCATCTGAAAGAAAAAATTAAATTGCCATTTCCAACTAACATAGGTGTCAGTTGGAAATCCAACACCAATGGAACAATATCATTCGGGAAGTCAGAAAGCATCTCGACACTACATGCCCAATAAAAAAACTTAAAATCAAAAACAACTCAGACCCATGGGTAACCCCAGAATTAATCAACCTAATTATGGACAAATATAAAACAGGTAAATTAGCTAAAGCAAGCGAGCGACTACAAGCAAAAAATCATAGGCAGAAATCAGTGGGAAAAGCCAAAAAATGGTACATTGTCAAACAAGACCAACAATGGGGGAAAAACTCACACAAATTCTGGAACAATGTGAAAATACTAATACCAAATAATAAAAATAAAGAATCGATTACCCTTTACAACAATGAGGGAATGGAAATCAGCAACAATGATACTGCTAATATAATGAACAAACAATTTTTCTACCATAGGCAATATACTATCCAAACAGTTCAACACAAACTGGACCACGAAAGCACCACAATTAAACGCAGACATTGGAGATTGCACAACCACAATAAAAGAGATAAGTTAGCTCATAAAATCAATTGATTGCAACAAGTCCTCGGGCATTGAAAATACCTCAAGTATAGTATTGAAAGATGCATCCCAGATGCTATATGTGATCCATACAACAAATCGTTCATGGAAAGTACTGCTGGAAACTAGCCAAAGTAACACCGCTCCACAAAGAAGGATATAAACTGGTGCTGGGCAACTATAGACCTATCTCTATACTCCCACTGCCTGGTAATATAATGGAAAAAAATAATGCATAGACATATTATGGACCACCTAAACAAACGCAAAATATTGAACAGTAAACAGGGCGGTTTCAGACAAAAACACTTGACAATAAATACAATTGCTAACCTAATAACCGATATTGCAAACAGTATCAATAAAAAGAACCTAGTCGGTGCAGCTTTCATAGACTCCAGCAAAGCTTTTGACACAGTGGACTACCCTATCCTAAGGACTAAACTAACCCAAATTGGAATAACGGGAGTAACAGGAAAATGGCTAGCGAGCTATCTAGAAAACCGAAAGCAATGCACCACAGCAAATGGATCCATATCCAATGAGGAAAAGATAACTTTTGGGGTACCCCAAGGGTCAGTCCTGGGGCCACTTCTCTTCCTCATATATATTAACGATCTAAACAACTTGCTAGAAATTGAAAACATCCAACTATATGGTGTCGGTCGTGATGCGAAATAGCGAATGGTAGACAGGAAGACTGCTTTCATTACTTGACTGCTGCTCTTCATTTAGCTCTCTGCTGTGAGAGTGATGTCCATGAGTCGGTCTTAATGTCTCTCAGCTTCAGGTTTCTCTTGATGGTATCCTTGAACCGGAGATGAGGCGCCCTCTATTTCTGTAACCAGAAGACAGTTGAGAATAGAGGATCTGCTTTGGTAGCCTGTCTGATGACATCCTCATGAGGTGTCCAGTCCACCAGAGATTCTTTTTGATCAGAAGATCTTCCATAGAGGGCAGCCCCGTCCGTTTGAGTATTTCCTTATTTGTCACTTTGTCCTTCCAGGTTAGCTCCATGATTGAATGCAGATGTCGCATCATGAAGGCATGCAGCTTTTTCACCTGTCATCTGTACACTGTCCAGGCCTCGGCTCCGTATAGCAGGGTGGATAGCACGATTGCATGGTAGATCTTGCCTTTGACCCGCATGGACACATGGTGGTTGTTCCAGAGTCTCTGGCATAGTCGGCCGAAAGATGTGCGAGCCGTGGCCATCCTCCTCTGTATTTCAGCATCAATGCGTCCATCACTTGATATAGTCCTTCTTAGGTAGGTGAATTCCGGAACAGAGTTCAGCTTGTTACCGTCAACCATGATATCCTCCTCTCGGGTTCTTGTAGAGTTGGGTTGGTACAGCACCTCCGTCTTCTTGATGTTAATCTTCAGGCCGAACTTCTTTGATGCATCAGAGAAAGCGTCCACTACTTTCTGGATCTCTTCAGCAGAGTGGGCAACCAGTGCACTGTCATCTGCGAATAGCAGCTCTCTCACCAGTATCCGAGTAGTCTTGGTCTTCGCTCTGAAGTGTACGACATTGAATAGGTCAGCGCTCTGTCTGGACTGGATATAGATGCCATCCCCCATGTCTCGGAAAGCCTCATCGAGCATTGCTGATAGGAAGATGGAGAAGAGCGTGGGGGCCAGTACACCACCTTGCTTGACCCCATTGGTAGCCCCGAATGATTCCGAGACTTCCCCTCCAACACTAACGTTCACCATCATTCCTGTATGTAGAGCCTCGATCATAGTTGTGAACTTCTCTGGGCATCCATACTTCCTCAGTAGCTGCCATAGCCCGTTCCTCCCGACTGTATCAAACACCTTAGTGAAATCGACAAATACCATGTACAATGGTCGGTCCTGCTCAATGCACTTTTCTTGTAGCTGTCGGAGACAAAATATCATATCCACGGTGCTCAGATGATAGGGTGGTATATGCCACAGGCAAAACAACCAAAGAGATAGAAACAAAACTGAATTTAACACTAAAAAAAACTAACTGAGTGGTGTCAACTAAATAGGATAACCATAAACAACAGCTGATCGAAAACAGTACTATTTGGTACCAGGCTAGCGAGTAACAATAAAATATAGTGTCTTCTGGGAAACACTGAACTGGAACAAGTAGACAACTACCGATATCTGGGAGTGGATCTAGACAGACACCTAAATTATGACCTCTGCATAACAAATACTATCAAAAAAGTGAACCACAAAATATGAGATACTACATGACTGAAAACATGGTAATTAAAACATATAAAAGCATGATCCTCCCCTACTTTGACTATGGCAATGTAATATACATGGGAGGAAACACAAAACTATTAAACAAACTGCAGGTGCTACAAAATAGAGCCCTCAAAGTATCCCTTCAGGTGCACAAAAGATATCCCACAATAGAATTACACCAACAAAATGCAATGCAACACCACTAATGAGTAGAAGGGAAACACACCTCAAAATACTAGCACAGCATTACACCACAATGCCAGGCTACACTGCAACCCCCCATAGGGACACCAGGCAAATGGCGGCCCTAGTGCTACTGACAGCAATAAGTAACACAAAGATTTATGAGAGAAGTGTACTGGTCATGGTGGCACATGCCTGGAATAATCAACCCACACAACAACAGGCAATCAAAAGCCTGGACCGCTATAAAAGATTCTTAAAGAAAACAAGGTAATACACAACCACCTACTGAAGGAACAATGTCTCACCTGACCATGGGGGCAGTCACTGCTTGCTGTGTTCTGGCACAAAAAGCAAAAGACATGCCAGAAAAGATGGTAGATATTACAAATATGGAAACTAGCCCTTCTAAGTACTAAGGAAATCGAAATGACTATCACCATAGGGTGCAGTCTGGGTCTGTGTATGTGTACTGGCAGAAACCAAAGCAGAACTGGGCAGGCAACATTCCTGCATCCGATTCACCCTGAAATACAAAATGGCTAACCATACAACACAACCATCCCACCTAGTCACAGTCCTGAAGGGTCCAGGGGTGTTCTGGCACACTGGTGCACTATCTAAGGACAGGACGTGGGTGAAAGGATGCTGTTACAAACCACAAAGGGACAGGATCCTCTCCTGCAGGCCTGTATGTCATCTGGGTAGGTGTACATAATAAGCTAAGTTATCATACAGAGGTTAGGAAACAACTTTGAAAAATACAAAAAAACTAATATAGAAACACCCGAAACTGCAAAAGGTTGGCCCGAGAAAGATCAGGTAAACACTCCTGAGTGCGGGACCAGACCAATCCAGTATCACAGCTGTCCAGCGTTGAAAACAAGCACCCTCACGGGAGCTTATACATTATGGGCAGAATAAATAACTTGTCACACAAAAAAAAAGAAAAAAAAGCTGGCTTTCATATGCCAACTGTGTCCTTTTACTGTGACAGCATATACTACGCTACTATTGACTGTCTAAAAGTGAAGGGGCCATGGTGGAAAAGGTCATCAGATTACATGAAGCAGAACAGAAAGACCCTCCTCCTCCTGTGTCCCTACCATCACAGGCGCAATCATCTGAATCATCTCTACTGGCAATAAAACCCACAAACTTTTAAACATTTTAAGTGTTGAAAAAGCAAAACACACACACGAAACATTAAAAAAAACTACATGGAGATTATACGTTCCTTTACTTGGAATGTACATATTTCGGCTTCTAGTTTCTTTCGAACCATTGGAGAATAACGCAAATGTTAAGAAAAATCACATAATGGTTGATGGCTGAGTGTCTATCCACCACTTAGGTTGTTGTGTGTGGCCTAGTTCTGTCAGTGCTTTACTGTGAGTTGTTATAGTGTCTGTGGGTGTGTGTGTGGGGTGGGGGGAGGGTATTTGTGGCTATATTTCAACAGACCAGACATGTTGCTGAACACTGAGAACATAGAGGTAGATCGGGGATATATATATATATATATATATATATATATATATATATATAATATGTGTGTCGTGATTAACAAAGGCTTCTTGGACTTGCATCCAACCATCCCATCGCGATATGACCGTATATGTTGCTAGGGTGTAAAACAACAACACACAAACAAATGCTTCCAATCAATCACCCTGGCAACGCGTTCAATGTACACTACATTGAGTGTATAACACTCTTTGTGGCATTATAATCAAAGCTGGCTACACATGTGAAAATACATTCATCAGTATGAATAATATTGAGCAGAAAATTATGTTAAGGCGTTGATTAAGGATCTTGTGATGTGAGCTTAAAGACCGATGAAAGCATCAAATTTTCAAAACCAAAACAATTATCTGGATTTGATTCTGCATATATAACTTAGATACTGGGCACTTATTAAACATTTGTCACCACATAGAAGGGACTACTGGGGCAATTTAATGGTGTGTTTGCCTAAATTAATTTTGCATGGTTGCACCTCAAATATCTCAAAGGTTAGGCATTCAAAATACAAGTTACTTCAAGCTAAAGTAAGGTAGATTATTATAATAATCAACCTAAGATATTTATCTCAGTAAATGACAGAAACTCAAAACCATCGAAATATGCAACTTTAACATGATATTGTGTTCATTACATGGACATTCACTATTGCTTAACAGAATATTCATATTCTGGGAATACTAGCTGCCTTTCACTTATAACTACTGCCACTTGGTACTCGGTGCAGTAACCCTGCAAAAATCAATCCCCACTCCCTGATGTGGACCTGAAATAACCCATTCTGTGACGTCATAAGGCATAAGGGCTCCAAATTAAAGTTGCATAGTCGGATGGTTTTGAGTTTCAGTCATTCTTCTGAGATAAATATATTAAACTTTTTGTTATAATCTACCGTACATCAGCTTCAAGTACTGTTTATTTTAAATGTCTAAGTTTTGAGATATTTGAAGTGCAAACAAGTCAAATTAATTTTGGCAAGCATGCCAAAACTCTGACACCATAGGCTTTAGTAGTAACAGGTTCTATTCAATTGCCTCACTTGTAAACAAATGCTTAATAACTGCACCAGTATCTAAGTTAGATATGTAGAATCAATTCTAGATAATTGTTTCGGTTATAAAAGGAGGGGGTCTGGAAAGGTAGTATGCATTGTATGACGAGACCAGACGGGATGGCCGAATGAGTTAGAGCGTCCGTCTCCCGTGCTGGTAGATCGTGGGGTCGTGGGTTCGAACCCTGGTCGAGTCAAACCAATGACTTAAAAATTGATACTTGTCGCTTCCTAGCCTGGCACTCGGCATTATTAGGATAGGGCAAGGACTGGTTTGCTCAGTGTCAGGATAATGTGACCGAGTGGGATATCAGGTCATGGTGCTGGCAGCCTGGTCTTCCAGTGGGGCAACACTATAAAGTTGCCATGAGTGCGCACTGTCACAAGTCGGTACCCGTCCTGATATGACCTTAGATGTTGCTAGGACGTAAATCAACAACAAACAAACAAAACAAACATTGTATGATGGTGAAAATGTTGAAATCTTTGGATGACCCCTAATCTGGAATTGGAACTAATACTGTTGTTTATCTAGAAAGTAATGACAAAATGCAGTAAACTAGAAGTATGAGTAATACTGTTTTATTCAGAAAGTAACGGCAGTTGTTTTTTTTAGTTTTGTGTCTTGACAACATCTAAGGTCATATCAGGACGGGTATCGACTTGCGACAGTACGCACTCGTGGCGACTTTATAGTGCTGCCCCACTGGGAGACCAGGCCACCTGCACCATGACCTGATATCCCACTCACATACATTATCCTGACACCGAGCCAACCAGTCCTTGCCCTATCCCAATAATGCAGAGCGCCAGGCTAGGAAGCAACAAGTATCAATTTTTAAGTCATTGGTTTGACACGACCAGCGTTCGAACCCGTGGGTTCGAATCACACGATCTACCAAAACGGGAGATGGACGCTCAACCTTTTCAGCCATCCCGTCTCGTCACAAACTGGAAGTAGGAGTAATAATAATGTTTATCTAGAAAGGAACGTTTTAAACCTCGATCAGCCCCACATACTGCCGTAGTTGGGAAGACCTTCTTGTGAGTTGTGTCACCTCGCATTGGTTGGTTTCCCCGATTGCTCGGTCAGTGAGGCGTGTGACCTAGCGGATATCCTGTGTACTACGCAGTCATTATAATCACAGGCACGTAAACTTCACGCCCCACTAACCGAACAATCGATGTTTGTTTGTTGTTGTTGTACGTCCTAGCAACATATAAGGTCATATCAGGACGGGTACCGACTTGTGACAGTGCGCACTCACTGCGACTTTATAGTGCTGTCCCACTGGGAAACCAGACTGCCAGCACCATGATCTGATATCCCACTCAGTCACATTATCCTGACACTGAACACGCCAGTCCTTGTTCTGTCCTAATAATGCCGAGCGCCTGGCTAGGAAGCGACAAGTATCAATTTTAAAGTCATTGGTTTGACTCGACCAGGGTTCGAACCCACGACCCCACGATCTACCAGCACGGGAGACGGACGCTCTAACTCATTCGGCCATCCCGTCTGGTCCCAAACAATCGACGCTGTTGCCTTGGACTTTGGAGTGAGTTCGATCCGCCCCTCAAGTGTCACACCTAGTGTCACAGCCAGTGTCACAGGCAGTGTTACAGCCAGTGTCACAACCAGTGTCACAGGCAGTGTCACTGGCAGTGTCACAGCCAGTGTCACAGCCAGTGTCACAGGCAGTGTCACAGCCAGTGTCACAGCCAGTGTCACAGGCAGGGTCCCAGGAAGTGTCACAGCAAGTGTCACAGCCAGTGTCACAGCCAGTGTCAAAGCCAGTGTCACAGCCAGTGTCACAGCCAGTGTCACAGTCCTCATACCTGTGAGGGGTCGACAGAGTCCAAATAAAAGCATATTCATTGTCATTGTCATTGTCACACCAGTCATTGTCAAAGTGAATGTCACAGCATCCGCCCCTCACGTGTCACAGTGAGTGTAACTGCAATCTTCACAGCCAGTGTCACAGCCTGTGTCACGGCCATTGTCACAGGAATTCTGTCTGTCACTAGTCTGTCAGTTGTCAGTCAGTAGTCTGTCAATTGTCAGTCAGTAGTCTGTCAGTAGTCAGTTGTGAGTAGTCTGCCAGTAGTCTGTCAGTTGTCAGTCAGTAGTATGTCAGTAGTCAGTTGTGAGTAGTCTGTCAGTAGTATGTCAGTTGTCAGTCAGTAGTCTGTCAGTAGTCAGTTGTGAGTAGTCTGTCAGTAGTCAGTAGTCTGTCAGTAGTCTTTCAGTTGTCAGTCAGTAGTCTGTCAGTAGTCAGTAGTCTGTCAGTTGTCAGTCAGTAGTCTGTCAGTAGTCAATTGTAAGTAGTCTGTGAGTAGTCTGTCCGCTGTCAGTCAGTAGTCTGTCAGTAGTCAATTGTGAGTAGTCTGTCAGTAGTATGTCAGTTGTCAGTCACTAGTCTGTCAGTGGTCTGTTGTGAGTAGTATGTCAGTAGTCTGTCAGTTGTTAGTCAGTAGTCAATTGTGAGTAGTCTGTCAGTTGTAAGTCAGTAGTCTATGAGTTGTCAGTCAGTAGTCTGTCAGTAGTCAGTAGTATGTCAGTTGTCAGTCAGTAGTCAGTCAGTCATCAATTGTGAGTAGTATGTGAGTAGTCTGTCCATTGTCAGTCAGTAGTCTGTCAGTGGGCTGTTGTGAGTAGTATGTCAGTAGTCTGTCAGTTGTTAGTCAATAGTCAATTGTGAGTAGTCTGTGAGTTGTCAGTCAGTAGTCTGTCAGTAGTCTGTGAGTTGTCAGTCAGTAGTCTGTCAGTAGTCTGTCAGTCGTATGTAGGTAGTCTGTCAGTAGTCAATCACTAGTCAGTTGTGTAGTCTGTCAGTAATCTGTCAGTAGTCCGGCAGTAGTCTGTCAGTAGTCCTTTAGTAGTCTGTGACTAGTTTATGAGTAGTATGTGAGTAGCCTTTGAGTAGTTTGTGAGTAGTCTGAGTACTCTTTGAGTAGTTTGTGAGTAGTCTATGAGTAATCTTTGAGTAGTCTGTGAGGACTCTGTCAGTAGCCTGTCAGTAGTCTGTCAGTAGCATGTGAGTAGTTTGTGACTAGCATGTGAGTAGTCTGTGAGTAGTCTTTGAGTACTCTGCCATAGCCTGTCAGTAATCACTGGTAGTGCTTGCGATGCGCCCGATTCCCAACCTGCCCAGAAAACCGTTTGTACACTGGAAGAACCGGTGCGAGATAATATTCTGACTCCCATAATAAGGTGACTGGCGAGTCACTTTATAATGGGAGAATATTTTCTGAGACCGGTTCTTCCACCCATTCTTTTTACTTGAAACAATATGCCTCCAAGTACACAAAAGATATCCCACGATAGAACTACACAAAAAATGCAAAACAACACTATTAACAAGCAGAAGAGAAACGCACCTGAAAATACTAGCACACCACTACACCACAAAACCAGATTACACAGTAGCCCCCCGCAGGGACACTAGACACATGGCGGCCCCAATACTCCTAACGGAAAGAAGCAACATGAAAATACATGAGAGAAGTGTACTAACCATGGCAGCACATGCCTGGAATAAACAAAATGTAAAATTGCGGGCGATCCGTAACCCTGACCACTACAACAAATTCCTAAAGAAAACAATTACTTACTGACACAACAAAACCGCACCTGCCCCTGAGCGCCGTCAATGCTTGCTGTGTACTGGCACAGAAAGCAAAAGACAGGCCAGGAAAAGTGGTAGGCACTAAACAGAAGAAATAGGGAAATTAGCTCTCCTAAGTATTAAGGAAATCAGGAAAGCTATCATCACATGGCACAGTCCACCTGGGTATGTGTAATGGCACAAACCAACACAGAAGTGGACAGGCCATGGTCATGCAACTGATCCACCCTGAAATACAAAATGGCTAGGGAAGCAACACAGCCATCCCACCTGGCCGCAGTCCTAAAGGGTCCGAGTGTGTTCTAGCACACGAGTGCACTATCTAAGGACAGGGTTTAGGTGAAAGGATGCTGTAACAAATAACAAAAATCTGAATGGAATGGGATCCTCTCCCACAAGCCTGCATGTCACCCAAGTAGATGTACATAGTAGGCTAAGGTATCATTACTCAGACTAGACAAAAAAAAACTGGAAAATTACAAATAAACTAACATAGGCTATTACTAACAACCAAAATTGCAGAAGGCTGACCCGAGCAGACACAGGTAAACACTCCTGGGCAAAGGAACAGATCAAGACAGCACCACAGCTGTCCAGCGTTGAAAACAAGCACCCTGACAGGAGCTTATACGTTATGGGCAGAGTAAATACCTCGTCAATCAAAAAAAAAAAAAAAAGTAGGAATAAGTTATTGTCCTCATCTGAACCGAACTGCCACAGAAAAGTCATCTTTGAAATGACTGATTCAGATCGCACATAAATTGGATTATAAATATCAAGAACAGGACTGGAATTTATTTTTATTTAAATGCTAATGGCTCTGTCACACCTCACCGGATTGGGGAAACGGAAAGAAACCGAACAAAGTCCATTGATAGCCGGCAAAGTCCGGTTTGTTTTGTGTCCGTTGCATATCCATTGCATATCCGTTGATATCCGGCGATATCCGGCGATATCCGGCACGATCCGTTACAAGATTTGAACATGCACAAAACTTGGAACGGATGCCGCTGGATTGAAGTCTACAGTTCTTGTCCGGTTTGAGTTTGTTTAGTCCGCTTATCGTCCGTTGGCTATCCGTTCATTTACGTTTCATGTCTGTTTCATGTCTGTTTCATGTCCGTTCGTCCAGCGGCCTTTGACCCGATATCGCAACATTTTGACACATTTTAATACATTTTGATACTTATCACACCCAAACACCACCGGACTAGCCAATTCGGTCTGTTGCTCAATCCGGCATAGTGTGACAGGCACTTAAGCCTTTGATTTTTGCCTGTTCTGTGCATTAGACTACTCCCTTGTTTATTCTGCCAAGGTCAGAAAACGAATGACCTGTCACTTCCCAGCCGCGTAGGATATAACCTCATTGGCCGTAATCGATTAACACGACCCGGGCGACCCGGGTCACCCGAGTCGTCAGAATTTCAAATCGAACATCGCGAGTGGAGTCAGGAAATACACGTGCCGTGTGCAAAATGACCCGACCCCAGTAACCCACCTCTTGGCTGGGGTTTGCTAGGAGCGATGACGTCACATCTGTGCTGGTACCTGTAGGATAACAGCTACATATACAAGGCCTAGGTGTTGTTTTCATGATTTTTTTTTTTAATAACCCAGATTGTCAGCTTCTACAATCATAACATACTTTAAATCCTATTTTGCTGTACATATATCGGTTATTGACAAAAATATTAAGTTTTAGATTAAGCCACCATTTTGTCCACCCCAAGTGTATTCGTTTATTCAACCCGAGTATGTAGGATGTGCGCATGCCCCAAAAAGTGGCTCGGGTTACCCGAGTTGATTAATCGATTACGCCCCTTATGGCGCTGGCCGCCAGCAAAGGGTGGAGCCACCTGCTGCTACTTCTTAGCAAACAGGGTTCAGCATAGTCACCACCGCCACCTTGTGGCAGTGGGGCTCATTGCGGACTACTACAGAAAGTAGTACCGATATAACGGTACCTGTACAATTAGCACTGAAGGAAAATGGCTGTCACATTCGGTACAAAAAATGATGAGGTTCAATGACACGGATGTAGGAAAGTCTCGAAAATCCACATCGGTATTGGCCTTGGTATTAATTTAACATGACAATTAGCTGAGTAACAATTAACCTAGAAACGCGCCACGTAGTCAGACGCTGACAGGGGCGTAGCTAGAAATATCCAAAATTGTACCCACAAAATTGTTCGCATGTACTTACAGAATTTCTTTTGAAATTGTAAGTGCGAAATAGAAAAGTGCATATTATAAAAGATTTAGTCTGGACAAAACATGAAGCTGAGGGACTTGCGTACAGTGCAAGAATTGAACAATGCTAATGTGATATATTAAATATATTGGCATTTATTAGATTTTCTTCTCCATTACATGTCAAAGTAGAGATGCTTAACCTTATTCACAGCACATTGTTTTATTGCCGGGTGGGTGGGACGGCAAAATCATCTGGCAGTTGAGTGTTTTCGTCTAAGCGCTCACATGGAAGTGAGACACAGTGTGATTGCACATCATTATATAGGTTTTACAAAGTAAAACGCTAGGTGGTGTAGTAGATATTTAGTTACATATCGAGTTAGAGATGGCGCCATAGTCACTTCCATAGTTACTTGGAAATCGCTACAAATCCGCTAGGTGGTGTATAGTGCTAGTTAGTGTATGTAAATATAGATGGCTACATAATCATGGCTCATTGTTACTTGGATGTAGTGCGTTAGAAATGAACCGCTAGATGGCGTACGAGTTAGATTTTCTAATTAGTACAGACTGATTCAGGTAGGTGGCGCCAGAAAATGCGTCCTTAGTTTCAGATGGTAGCTGAGTTCACTTGTTCAATTTCCCATGTCGGAGCCAACACATCAAAATGAAAAAGTACATATTATAAAGGGGGATGATGCTGAGAGAAAAAAATTGCCGGCGCGTGGTTACAATGCTTAAGCCCCAGTCACACCTACCCGGATCAGGGGCCGGACGATCAGGCATGGTCCGTGGCGATCCGGCGTGATCCATGGCTCATCCATGGCTCGTCCTTGGAGATCCGGCGTGATCCGTGGCTAGTTCAGCCTCATCCAGGGTCCACCCCGGATGTTTTAAAATGTTTAAAACATCCGGGGCTCGACCCGGCATCGTCCGGGATGATCCGGGGGTAATCCGGCGGTGGTCCGGGTAGTCTGGGGGTGGACCAGTAGTAGTCCGTGCCACGTCCGGACCAGTCTGGGGCTGTTTTGCCATGGATGAGCCACGTTTTAGCCACGGTTTAACCCGGACCAGGCCCAGACTAGCCCCGACGTAGCCATGGACCACTCCCGGACTGCCCGGATAAGACCTGGACGCGCTGGCTGACCACGGATTAACCACGGATCGCCACGGATAGACACGGATGACCACGTATTACTCACAGACTACCCCGGGATGAGTCCCACATTTCAGATTATCATCCGGGGGTTGTCCGGAGCTCGTCCGGGGGTTGTCTGGGGCTCATCCGGGTGATCTGGGCTTGTAGTCCGTGGCTCATCCATGTACGTGAGACCGCGAGGCCAAAAACGACCAAAATAGCGATTTTATCCGGGGCTGTCTGGGACAGCCCGGGCAACTGGTCCGGGGTGGTCCGGCTAAAAATGCGGGGCTCGTCCGGGTAGGTGTGACAGGGGCTTTATAGTGCTTACAGAAGCCGCGCCCCCAGCTGACCGCACTCTGCCTCCATTGCAGGATGCTGTTGTCGGACTTCGCTTCTGCCACAGTTCTCATCACCTTCGGCTGCTTGTTGGGGAAGCTGAGCCCACTGCAGTACATCATCCTGTCACTCATCGAGATCCCCATCTTTATCACCAACGAGTGGCTCGGGCTCGAAATCTTCAAGGTCATGTGACAGCCTTTGTTAGAGTTGCATAGTCCGATGGCTTTGAGTTTGTGTAATTTTTCTGAGATGAAGATAATATGAATAAGCAATGCTTAGGACCGATCCCCCCCCCCCCCCCAATTGGTGGCCGTATTCGATAGTATTTTTTTTACTCCACTCGCGGTGTTCGATTTGAAATACTAGCGGCTCGGGTGACCTGAGTCGCAGTAGTGATAATCGAATACGGTCATCGTTTCCGCGGAATAGACTATTAATATTGCATTTGTGCATCCATGTTTATGCCAAATTGTTCTTTATTTCTATTAATTTAAAATAAAATCAATGTTTTGCACTCTGTTACTAGTATATTATTAACCAATGGCTGTCGTCAAACCTCTTTGCTGCGAAGCGAAGTTCGACGATCTATTTCCGTTTCCGTTTGCTGGATTTTGATTATTCAACATGAGTATACAAATGGTCGCGCCCATATAGGGCTATTTCCGTTTCCTTTTGCTGGATTTTGGTTATTTCATGTTCCACCTCTATGAGTCTGGGTATTGTTTATGTATATATGTACACGTGTTAGTCATTAGCCTCCCCCTTAGCGGGTCAGGATTAAATTGATTGTTATAATCTACCTTACTGACCAGGCGGAATATCCGCCGTTTGTTTGTTGTTATTTTATGTCCTAGCAACATCTAAGGTCATATCAGGACAGGTACCGACTTGTGACAGTGCACACTCATGGCGACTTTATAGTGCTGCCCCACTGGGAGACCAGGCCACCAGCACCATGACCTGATATCCGACTCAGTCACATTATCCTGACACTGAGCCAACCAGTCCTTGCCCTATCCTATTAATGCCGAGCGCCTGGCTAGGAAGCGACAAGTATCAATTTTTAAGTCATTGGTTTGGCTCGACCAAGTTTCGAACCCACGATCCCACAATCTACCAACATGGGAGACGGACACTCAACTCATTCGGCCATCCCGTCTGGTCGGAATGGCCGAATGAGTTGAGTGTCTGTCTCCTTTTTTGGGAGGTCGGGGGATCCGAAACCATGGGTTTGTGGGTTCGAACCCTGGTCGAGTCAAACCAATAACTTAAAAATTGATATTTGTTGCTTCCTACCCAGGGGCTTGGCAGTATTAGGACAGGGCAAGGACTGGTTGGCTCAGTGTGAGGATAAT
This sequence comes from Branchipolynoe longqiensis, assembly GCA_030323885.1. Taxonomy (NCBI): domain Eukaryota; kingdom Metazoa; phylum Annelida; class Polychaeta; order Phyllodocida; family Polynoidae; genus Branchipolynoe; species Branchipolynoe longqiensis. The sequence continues at coordinate 14,756,465 of CM059202.1, forward strand.
GTGACTGAGTGGGATATCAGGTCATGGTGCTGGCGGCCTGGTCTGCCAGTGGGACAGCAGTATAAAGTCGCCGTGAGTGCGCACTGTCACAAGTCAGTACCCGTCCTGATATTATGACCCTAGATGTTGCTAGGACGTAAAACAAGAACAAACAAACATCTGCCTTACTTTACTTAAGTCACTTTCATTCTAAACTTTTGAGATATTTGAAGGACAAATTAAAAATAAATGTTGGCAAGCACATCAAAACTCTGACACCATAGGCTTCTGCAATAACTGATTCTATTAAATTGCCTCAGGATCCCCTTCTGTGTGGCGATAAAGTTCAATAAGTGCATGAGTATCTAAGTGAGATACGTAGAATCAAATCTAGATCGTTTTGAAAATGTGATGCTTTCATCGGACTATGCAGCTTTAATTACAGATCCTTTTTCTCACCGCTGATTCGTAGCTAAAGGATATTCCAGAATGATGATATAGGGGAACGGCAGGCAGTTTATTTTGTTAACCCGACCACCCATATATTAGTTTCCCTTAGACCCAACACCCATGGTTTAAGAAATAAGGAGACATCTCACCCATCATTTGTTAATATTATTAAATGCCAACTGATATTATTATTATACTCATCCGAGTACAATAGTTCTTCAACAGTATAGTTTAATAAAGGAGAACCAAGTTTGATCAGATATTAGATGTATGTATCTGTAATGTAAATTATTCTTATTATTCTTATTATAATTCTTATTATTCTTAGGTAGTGGTTCCAATACACAGTGCTTATCTACATTGGCGTAATGTTGAGAAACTGGGAGAGGATGACAAAACCAAGATGGCAGCCATAGGAAGCGCTCGATTCCAATTTTAAAGTCTATTATCTACATGACGTCATAAATTATTCACCCAAAATATAGTGGGATATGGTAAAAAAGTATTTGAACTATATATTTATCATTTTAGATTGCAAATTCATTTGGATATGACCATAACCCAGATTCCTGACACTTTTTTTAATGTTTTTTTAAGGAGCCCTGTCCTGGAGACAGAGCTGCAGGAATAACTACTTCCCTGTAGCTAAACCCACACCACTGCCTCTATGACAACCCTACAGAAAAAGTGTCGCAATCCTGAGTTATGGATATAAACCCCATGAATTTTCAATAAAATATGTGAAATATATGCTTCCAATGTACAATTATTATAGCTTGCTATTTTTGAGTTAAGAATTTATTAAATTATATATAGCTTAATACACTATAAAAGTTGATTAGACAGTTTTCTGTGGCCGCCATCTTTTATTGGGGGTACATTAGTTGTTTAAGCGGGGGAAATTTCAATCACGGCTGATTGGTCTTCCTCATTCCACTTCTCCGTGCCCTATCGTAATAATGCCAAGCGTCTGGCTAGGAAGCGACAAGTATACATTTTTAAGTCATTGGTTTGACTCGACCAGGATTCGAACCCATGATCTACCAACACAGGAGATGGAGGCCCTAACTCATTTGGCCATCCCGTCTGGCCATCCCGTCTTGTTTTTTGTTCTTTTCATTCTCGCTCAATTTCTCAACTTTAATTTATAAGCCAATATAAATAAAGACTGCACACTTGAACCACCACCTCCACAGTTAATTCCGACTGAAGCAGTTCTTGCGTGGATTAAAGGAGGGTTGTCGTTCACCCCTACTTTGGATAGCGGTGAATCTTTTATCTTAATAAAATGGCGTCCCTGCGCTGACGCGACATTCATTAACAGGTGGTGGACGTGGGTGGCTCCATGTTCGTACATGTGTTTGGCGCCTTCTTCGGCCTGACTTGTTCATTCGTACTCTACCACCGGGAGATTGAGGAGCAGAGCCACAAAGAGGCTGCGACCTACAACCAGGACCTCTTCTCCATGATAGGTGCGTAGCGCTCAGGTGGCTTCCTTTGTTTGGTGTTTTACATCCTAGCAACATTTAGAGGTTGCATAGTCCGATGTCGCTAGGACGTAAAGCTCGAACAAACAAGCAAACAAATTGGTAGGTACCCTCTTGATATGACCTTAGATGTTCCTAGGACTTATAACCCTAACACTCTAGTTGGTAGGTTCCTATCCTGATATGACCTTAGATGTTGTGAGGACGTAAAACACCCAACAAACAAGTTGGTAGGTGCCTGTCCTGATATAAACTTAGATGTTGCTAGGACGTAGAACATCCAACAAACAAGCAAGTTGGTACCCATCCTGATATAACCTTAGATGTTGCAAGGACGTAAGACCCCTAACAAACGAAGAAGTTGAGAGGTGCCCATCCTGATATGACGTTAGATTGATTGATTGATTGATTGGTGGTTTCTTTACGCCGTGTTGGCAGCATAGCCCATTTTCACGGCGAGAATTGTTTGGTTTTTATTCAACCATCGCTTTTACAAAATGCAAAAGCACAGAATCAATTTTGTGTCAGTACACTGTGGATTTAAAAAGTTCATAGTTACATAATTTGTGGCTAAAGGAAATAGAATTTAGATAAAAGTTAAAGGTTGTTAATTGATCTAATTGGTTCAATGGACTATATGTGATGGTATAGACCAGCTGCCCTTAAAAAGGCTCAAATGTTCAAATGACCTTAGATGTTGTAAGGACATAACACCGAGAACAAACGAAGAATTTGGTAGGTTCCCATTTCTGTTGGTACCCGTCCTGATATAATCGTAGATGTTCCTAGGACTTAAAACCCTAACAATCAAGTTGGTAGATTCCTATCCTGACGCCAGTAGTATAGAGAGGACCGGTATGGGTCCATATTACGTAATCGTCCCGCGTCAGAGGTCTGTCATTGTCCCGCGTCAGAGGTCCGTCATTGTCCCGTTTCGGACCTCTGACGCGGGACGATTACGTAATATGGACCCATATCGGTCCTCTCTATACTACTGACGCCAACACCTGCTGCTGACGGTGCACTTTTTCCCTGCAGGCACCATCTTCCTCTGGCTGTTCTGGCCCTCGTTCAACGCGGCGCTGGCTCCCGGCGATGACAAGATGCGTGCGGTGCTCAACACGTACCTGTCACTCAGCGCATGCGCCATTGTTGCTTTGGCAATGTCAGCCGCCGTCAGCAAGCACGACAAATTCAACATGGTCAGTATGAGCAAATAAAACAAACACTTTTTTTTTAATAGAGCCCCCCCCCCTCCTGCTCAACCACCCACCAGTAGCAGCCATCACAATTGATTATTGTTTCTGCACACAATACAGCATATTTTACTCGCACTTGACCATGTACAAACTCAAATGTGGTCGTATCAACGGCTGGAAGACCAGTGCTTCGGCGCTGACAAAAATAATATGTTCAGATGAATAACACTTTTTTTTAAAATAAAAATAAAAAATGAATAAGAATTCAGATGAATAAAACTTTAAAAAAATAAAATAAAATAAAATAAAATAAAACATCCGGCAAGCAGTGAAGTAAGTGGGGAGGTAGCCATTAACCATTTCATATAAAAGTTACTTCAATGTAAAGGAGATTATAATGATCAACCTAAAATATTCCTAAAAATAAATATGGCAGAAATTGTAAACAATCGGATTGTGCAACTTTAATCGCTTGAGCCTGCAGTGTTTATAGGTCGGGTCACGTGACTAGTTGAAGCTAAAGCTGCATAGTCCGATGAAAACATCAAATTTTCAAAACCAAAATAATTATCTAGATTTGATTGTAGATATCTAACTTTGATACTGGTGTGGGTATTAAACAGTTGTCACCATGTAGAAGGGAATACTGAGGCAATTTAATAGAATCTGTTGCTGCAGAAGCCTGTGTCAGAGTTGTGGCGCGCTTGCTCAAATTAATTAGGCAAGTTTGCACTTCAAATATCTCAAAAGTTAGCCATTTAAAAGCAAACTAAAGTTAGGCAGGTTATGATGATCAACCAAATATATCTCAGAAAATGACGGAAACTCAAAGGCATCAGTCTATGCATAAGCCATCAATTTGCGTTATATTGTGCAATAACTAGGTATCGGCATCTCACTTTGAGAGTTTTATTTGAATCATGTATATTTAGGGACTATAAATATCGATCCCGAAATAGATCCCGGGATTGGTATATGTTATACACTTGATGCCTTGATGGCTAATGGGCTTAAAGCCTTGAGGGTTCCACCACTGAGTAGGACACGCCACACACAGGAACACCTACATTGCTCCTTCCCTACATGGCTTCCATATATGGTCCGATGACGTCATGCTTTGTGCCAAGCCTAAGGTCTACGCGACTGTGGCGGGGAACCATGCTGCATTGACAACTCGTGCTCTGGTTACAGGAGCACCTGCAGAACGCAACCCTGGCGGGCGGTGTGGCCGTGGGCACCTCAGCCGACATGATGGTCGAACCCTGGGGCGCGCTCACCATCGGCGCCATAGCGGCTATCATCTCTGTCTTTGGCTTCAGGTTCATTCCCGTAAGTTTGGCCCCTACTTTCATAAGCATTGCGTGTGAGTGTGCGATAAGGTATTAGGGGACAATAATGCTACTAACTTTTCACCGTGAATTTAACTTTTGTTGCCAAAACAGTATTTAAGCCATCACCAATTAATCATATTGATTTAATAGCTGGTTTATATGAACTAATTACAACATAATCTGTTCACACGCAAGTATGAAGACTTTCACAAGTAATCCCTCTTTTCCCAAAAGCTGAGTGGCAATTCGGTAAGTAAAGGTCAAGGTTACTTCAAGGTCAATGAGAAGGACCCGATTGTTGATGTCGATGATCATGTGACCTAATTTGTCTGTAACCTGTTTCTGTTATGTGTGTTTATACGTGTACATTTATGTGTGGTATAAATATTATCTATGCAAATATTATTAAGAATGCTGTTGGTAGTTGGTTGTGTTGGTAGTTCGATATGTTCTATGGTTTCTAAGGTTTGTTGGAGCAACCTGGGTAGCGAGTTTCTATCTGTCAAGTAGGGCTAGTGTGCCTGGGCTGCAGGGAGCCGGTCAAGGTAGAGTGAGCTGGGTCAGTTGGCCTGCAGGTTTTTAACTTCAATGAATTAATAATAATCATAATTATATATATATGTATATCTGTATATATATATATATATTTATTCAGATATAGTGGCAGTGGTGGCCTAATCGGTAGAGCATAGACTTCCTGTGTGGAAGTTTGGGAGTCAAACCAGTGATTTACAAACTTGATACTTGTCGCTTCCTAGCTTGGCACTCAGCATTAATAGGATAGGGCGATGACTAGTTTACTCAGTGTCAGAATAATGTGACTCAGTGATATATTAGGTCATGGGGGGGGGCTGTTGGCCTGGTCTACCAGTGGGGCAGCACTATAAAGTCGCCATGAGTGCGTGCTGTCACAAGTCGGTACCCGTCCTGATATGACCTTAGATGTTGCCACGACGTAAAATCTTATCAAGCAAACAACTAAGTCAGGACTACCTTGGTTTGGCTGCAGGGTTGTCCATTGAAGGCAGGATCTGCTTCCTGTCTTCTAGTTTAGTCACTGCGCATGTCTGTATAAACTAGCTGCACCCAAAGATGCCTGTCCTGTGTTCAAGGTATGTCTCGGAGACGCCTCGGAGAAATTCCTGATGTCACACTAGTCTGAATGACTTTAGCTGTTGGTCGGCTCGAAAATGGCCTTGCAATGAAAAAGAAGAGCTATGATTGGCTGAAACCACTGAATACAGCGGCCATTTTCGAGGTGCTTTTTGTCTCCAGTCTGAAATGAGAGACTTCTCTGAGACAACTCGGGGGCGTACCATGAACGGAAATAAGCTAAAAGACGTCTCGCAGCCATCTCAGAGTCGACTCGGAGGCGTACCCTGAACACGGCCCTGGTCTGGGACAACGTCTGCTGGTTCCCGAATGATGCTCTGAAGCCTGGACCTGGTGTGTTTACACCGCCCGGAGTGGCTTAACTCCCACCCCCCACCCGAGCCCTATCCTTCACTACAGGTCTAATACCTTAAAGTTGCATAGTCCGATGGTTTTGAGTTTCTGTCATTTTCTGAAATTAATTTATTAGGTTGATTATTATAATCTACCTTACTTTAATTGGATGTAACTTTTATTTTAAATGACCAACCTTTGAGATATTTGAAGTACAAACCAGACATGATGGCTGAATGAGTTGAGCGTCCGCCTCCCGTTCTGGTAGGTCATATGATTCGAACTCCCGGGTTCGAACCCTGGCCGAGTCAAACCAATAACTTATAAATTGATACTTGTCGCTACCTAGCCTGACACTCGGCATTACTAGAATGGGGCAAGGAGCAGTGGAATGAGAATGACCAATTTTCCGCAATTGAAATTCCCCCCTCTTAATCAACTTATATACCAAAAAAAACATGTACAATTAATATTGGCAAGCACACCTAAACTGTGAGACTGTATGTGTCTGCAGTAAAAGGTTCTATTAAATTGACTCAGTATTCCCTTCTGTGTGGTATATATGCTCAATAGGTGAATCAGTATCTATGTCATCATCATCATAATGCTGTCAGTCACGATGCGACAAAGACTGCTTTCATTACTTGACTGTCGCTCTCTGTTTTGTGTAGTTGTACATTTCATGAAAGCTGCCTGCAAAAGTGTTGAAGTGCTGGTGGATTTTGCAAGTTACTAGCGGCACTCTCTCGGGGAGAAAATAGAGGTTTCACACCGGCAAGAACATGTCCAGACAGGCGCAAAACTATTTGTCCCTGCAGTGACTGGTCGGGAGATGTTGGGAGTTCCATACATCAACTGCCGTTAATGCTGCCACAGTGACATGGTTTTCTGTTCAGGGTTTGCTCCCTTAGCCTTCGGTTCTGTCAAGAACCTGTACCACAAGGCAGTGGTTTATACCTCTGCAGGGCAGGGGCGTCAAACTCCCTGACGTATTGCAATACCTGCAGTACCCAAATATACAATCTAGATAATTGCTTTGGTTTAAAAAAATTGTATGATTCAACGGACTATGCAAATTTAAGCACGCTTTGAACCTATGGCCACAGAGTTCCTGATGACCAAACCCGATAGGTTTCTTACACCACATTGTTTATACTGTGGACATATGTTAGCAAATGTACATTGGATGAAAAACAAGTGTCCTGTGTAGGTGTTCAGAGCTGCTCACCCTTACCTAGTCTCTCTCTGGTCACCTGATCAGTAACCATAGTCCCCCCCCCCTCCGGGATTCAAAACAGCTAATTCCTATCAAATCAGATATGATCTATATAAAATCAGATGTGATCCATATCAAATCAGATGTGATTTATATCAAATCAGATATGATTTATATCAAATCAGATATGATTTATATCAAATCAGATATGGTTTGTATCAAATCAGATATTTCATATCAGATATGATGCAGATATTTCATATCAGATATGATGCATATATTTCATTTCATATATTCATATATTTCATATCAAATCGGATATGATTCATATCAAATCACTTATTTCATATCAAATCACATATTTCAAATCAGATATGATTGATATCAAATCACATATTTTATATCATATATGATTCATATCAAAACAGATTTTTCATATCAAATCAAATATTTGATATAAAATCACATATTTTATATCATATATGATTCATACCAAAACAGATTTTTCATATCAAATCAGGCATTTCATATCAAATCACATATTTTATATTCATATCAAAACAGATTTTTCATGTCAAATCAGACATTTGATATAAAATCCGTTATGATTGATATCACGCTTTCTCTGCCTGCCAGCCGCTGGAGGCGAAGATGCACCTGCATGACACCTGTGGGGTGATGAATCTGCATGGGCTGCCAGGGGTGCTTGCCGGGGTCATCGGGGTCATTGTGGCCTCGCAGGCCACGGAGAAGGAGTATGGGCCCAGGTGAGTCGCAGCAAGTGTTCGAGCACATCATCCAGGAGCGAGGACTCTCGAACCTGATTTTCATGTTGAATTAGATATGATTCATAATAAAACAAAATGTAATTCTAAATCAGATATAAATCAGATTTAGATATAAATCAGATTTAATCAGTTATTATTCATGTCAATTGAGATATGATTCATATTGAATCAAATATGATTGATAATAAAATAATTCAAAATCAGATATGAATCATATTAAATCAGTTACTATTCATATCAATTGAGATATGATTCATATTGAATCAGGTATGATTGATAATAAAATAAAATAATTCTAAATCAGAGATGAGCCATATTAAATCAGTTACTATTCATATCAGTTGAGATGAGATTCACATTGAATCATGCATGATTCATAATGAAATAAAATAATTCAAAATCAGAGATGAGTCATATTAAATCAGTTACTATTCATATCAATTGAGAAATGATTCATATTGAATCAGATATGATTGATAATAAAATCAAATAATTCAAAATCAGATATTAATCATGTTAAATCAGTTACTATTCATATCAATTAAGATATAATTCATATTGAATCAGGTATGACTCATAGTAAAATAATATAGTTCTAAAAGTCAGAGATGAGTGATATTAAATCAGTTACTATTCATATTAATTGAGATATGATTCATATTGAATCAGATATGATTGATAATAAAATAAAATAATTCTAAATCAGATATGCATAATATTAAATCAGTTTGTGGCGTTCTTTGCGTTCTCTGTGGTGGAGCGGTTAGAGTGTCTGACTCTTTTCTAGGTTGGACTCCTAATCTGAGGGTCAGTGGTTCGATTCCCCATGCCCCCACCTCTGCCAATTTGGATTTCCACCGCTGTGTAGAACTTACAGCGTCATCAAAGGCCAGTTGCTCTCATGCCATGCCTCTGTGGTGTGGGAGGTTAAAAAATCCCTTGGGTCGGTAAAAGTGTAGGCGTTTGGTGTCAGACATTTTTCATATTCAATCACATCCGAATTCAATTAGATATGGTTCAAATTCAATCATATATGGCTCAAAATTAGTCAGATATGGTTCAAATTCAATCAGGTTCAAATTCAATCAGGTTCAAATTCAATCAGATATCATTCAAATTCAATCAGATATGGTTTTAAATCAATCATATGTAGTTAAAGTTCAATCAGATATGATGCATATTCAATTATATACGGTTCAAATCAGTCAGATATGGTCCAAATTCAATCATATATGGTTTAAATTCAATCAGATGTGGTTCATACTCAATCAAATGCGCTTCATACTCAGTCAGATATGGTTCAAATTCAATCAGTTATGGTTCCCATTGAATCCTGCTTTTACTGCCCTTCCGCTGCCCTGTTGCCGCCATGTTGTCTGTGAGCTAACAGCGTGTCACGTGTGTGTGCGCGTGCGCAGTCTGTACTCCATCTTCCCGGCACGCGTTCCGGTTGCCAACACGACGTCGTTCAACGCCCTGGCGGCTGAGCTGGTGGTGGAGCCGGGGCTGGGAAGGACGGCCTCCATGCAGGCCTCATACCAGGCGGTCGCACTGGCACACACCCTGCTGATAGCGTGTGTGGGCGGGCTGCTCACAGGTAGGTGGTCACACGCGTGTGTATGTACACCCACCTCACAGGTAGTCACACACATGTGTGTATTTACACACACCTCACAGGTAGTCGCACACATGTGTGTATGTACACACACCTCATAGGTAGTCTCGCACATGTGTGTATGTACACACACCTCACAGGTAGTCACACACATGTGTGTATGTACACACACCTCACAGGTAGTCACACACATGTGTGTATTTACACGCACTTCACAGGGAGTCTCACACACGTGTGTATGTACACACACCTCACAGGTAGTCTCACACATTTGTGTATGTACACACACCTCACAGGTAGTCACACACATGTGTGTATGTACACACACCTCACAGGTAGTCGCACACATGTGTGTATGTACACACACCTCACAGGTAGTCTCACACATGTGTGTATGTACACACACCTCACAGGTAGTCACACACATGTGTGTATTTACACGCACTTCACAGGGAGTCTCACACACGTGTGTATGTACACACACCTCACAGGTAGTCACACACATGTGTGTATTTACACACACCTCACAGGTAGTCTCACACATTTGTGTATGTACACACACCTCACAGGTAGTCTCACACACGTGTGTATTTACACACACTTCACAGGGAGTCTCACACACGTGTGTATGTACACACACCTCACAGGTAGTCACACACATGTGTGTATTTACACACACCTCACAGGTAGTTACACACATGTGTGTATGTACACACACCTCACAGGTAGTCACACACATGTGTGTATTTACACACACGTCACAGGTAGTCACACACATGTGTGTATGTACACACACCTCACAGGTAGTTACACACATGTGTGTAAGTACACACACCTCACAGGTAGTTACACACATGTGTGTATTTACACACACTTCACAGGGAGTCTCACACACATGTATATGTACACACACCTCACACACACTGGCACACACCCTGCTGATGGCATGTGTGGGTGGGGTGGTCACAGGTAGGTGGTCACACACATGTGTATGTACACACTCCTCACAGTGCACACACCTCACACACACTGGCACACACCCTGCTGGTAGCGTGTGTGGGCAGGGTGCTCACAGGTAGGTGGTCACACATGTGTGAGTGTACACACACCTCACAGGTGGGTAGTCACACACATGGATGTATGTACACACACCTCACACATACTGGCACACACCCTGCTGGTAGCGTGTGTGGGCAGGGTGCTCACAGGTAAGTGGTCACACATGTATATGTGTACACACACCTCACACACATGTCACACACCCTGTTGGTTGCGTGTGTGGGTGGGGTACTCACAGGTAGGCGGCCGTAAAAATCTATCGATTCGATTAAAGTCTATTCATTATTTGCATGATTTAATAAATTAGTCACCAGTCATAAGCCATATGGATTGATTTCCTTTATCAATAATTTCTGTAAGATATATTTTTGCACAAAATCAACAAAACTGAAATTGGTAGATAGTTCTAAATATCCTCCTTCGACTTGAGCTGCTGTATCTCGACCTATAGTCGGGCTTGGTCTAATTCTAGATATTTCCTTAAAAAATACCCCTCCACTTATAAGTTATACCCAAAGTTGACTTATATTCACGTATAAAATAGACATTTAGACATTTTTTATTCACAATTTCCATTCATTATTCCATAAACATAACTATTCTGCTAACAATAGAAATTGCAGGAAGAGTGTAACCATTAATGGGTGTCTTCCCACTGCCCCCAATAAACAACATAATCCATAAAACAAAATCATGATATACGGTAGTGCCAGACATGTCTTTTTAGTTATATACAAACTGAGCGCTAACCAAGTTCCCTCTGCTGCTGGTCTTTGGTTCGTAGGCCTGGTGCTGCGCATGCCCATCTGGAACCAGCCTCATGAGGAGGAGCTGTTCGACGATGGACCCTGGTTCGAGATTCCCTACGGCTTTCCGCCTGTGTTTGAGCAGGAGGAGGTGGGTGAACAAGAGGCTGGCAAGTCGGGCGATGAGAAGCAAGGTCACCTCAACAATGGCGCAGACTTCGTGGAACTGACCAAGGTGTAGATGGGATGAGGTGGAAGCAACAGCACCCTCTGGTGTGTGTTTATCAAAGTGAGGTAGTCACCAGCAACTAGCAACCAGCAACCTGGATCAGCAGCAACACTGAGCCATTCACTCACTGGTCAGCCTATGTCAAGTATTCATAGGGATGAATGACCACCATGTTTAAATCCAAGCAAAAACTGCTTTGGTATAGGGGTCATTCTCAGAAACTGGGCACTGAAGTGTGACATAGAAACCAAACATAAAAACCTCCCAAGTAATAGCAAAAAACATTCCAAATAATAGCAGAATCTAGGTTCCGATGAAGGTTTGCATGTTGTGCATATGTCACAGTTGACAAAATATATTTCACCTTTTGATTTAGATCTTATGCAAATTGAGCAATTCATTACTTCTGTTACATGGAAATCAAAGACACAGCCAGAACATCATTTTAACACACGCAACAAAGTCAAACAAGATTTTATTGATCACAGTTAAACGAACAAGATTATGTCTTTCAAGAAAAAGGTTTAAAAAAAAGTTTGGCTAAATGCATGGTGTTGATATCTAACTACAGTAAAACCTCTCTAAATCGACCGACCATGGGACCGACTTCAAGTGGTCCATTTAGGGAGGTGGTCGGTTTAGAGAGTTATAATATGCTTACAATGGTATTATTAGGACCCAAATATAGCGATCGATATAGGGGAGTGGTCGATCTGTGGAGGGGTCGATATAGAGCGGTTTTACTGTATTCACATTTTCAATTTACCACAAAATCATACAAGTATAATTTGATCTCTTTTGTGGGATAGATTAGACATATGTAGTATTTGCTAACATTCTAAATACAGTATAACCCCGCTAAACCAAACTTGAAGGGACCCTAGAAATTTGTTTGGATTAACAAATCATTGGCTTAACCAAGCTTTGGCTTTGACTTTGACTTGGATTTGGCAAAAACGTGGGTGCATTATGAATGAAATATGCAATGTAATGGGACACAATAACAAGATGGCTGCAACTGAATGCTCTCCATTGGACTTTTAATGTCTATGAAGCTGCATGATTTCATGATAAATTCTTCATTCCAAAAGTAGCGGACCACCATAGATAAGCATTTAAATAATATATTTAGCACAGTAAGTTGCAAAACCATTCGGTTATTGCCATAATCCCAGCCTTCCGACACTTTTTCTAACGGGTTGTTTCACTGTTTAGCAGCTCTGTCACAGAGACATCACTGCAGCAGGAACTATGGACAGATGGTCAGCCAAACAGCTGAACATTGCTAGTTGAAGTTACTAGGATAGGACAAGGAGCAGTGAAATGAAGAAGACCAATTGTCCCTGCTCAATCAAACAATGTAACCAAATAAAAATAAAATAAATATTCTGCTATTGCTTTGCAGCAAAATAATAATTATGTCCCCGATGGTCCAGCTGCTATGGCCCTTCTTACCAGTACAATGTGTGTTGGTAGATCGTTGGTCGTGGGTTCGAACCCTGGTCGAGTTAAACTAATGACTTTAAAATGTATGCTTGTCGCTTCCTAGCCTGGCGCTCGGCATTATTAGGATCAGACAAGGACTGGTTTGGCTCAGTGTCAGGATAATGTGCCTGAGTGGGATACCAGGTCATGGTGCTGGTGGCCTAGTCTTCCGGTGGGGCAGCACTATAAAGTCGCCATAAGTGTGCACTGTCACAAGTCGGTACCCATCCTGATATGACCTTAGATGTTGCTAGGACGTAAAACAACAACAAACAAACAAACAAAACCAGTATAATGGTTGTGAACAGCAACTCAAATAGATAATTTTACCACTGACGTGCCCCCTGACGGCAGTGACTGGAACTTGTCTTGGGGATAGGACTTCAGAACTAAGACATTGGATAGAACCCAAGACCAGCAGCTAACATAAAACTACATGCAAATAGAGTCGAAACACCAAATTTGAATGGCACTTTGTATCGGGTATGTTTATTATGGTCGGATTCGAAATAAAGGACTTCCTGTATGTCAGGACTGGTACCGGCTTGTGACAATGCACACTCATAGCGATTTCATAGTGCTGCCCCACTGGGAAATATCTGGTGCCAGCACCTTGATGCAATATCCAATCCAGTCTCATTATCCCGACACTGAGCTAACGAGTCCTTGCCCCATCCTATTAATGCCGAGTGCCAGGCTAGGTAGCAACAATTATCAATTTGGTAAGTGATTTCTGGTTCCAGTATGAAATGCAAAGACAAGATGGCTACAACAGAATGCTGTCGATTTCACTCTTAAAGTTCATTAAGCTACACAATTTTATATATTTTTCAACTCAAAAGTAGCGGGTAAATATGAAGACATATATAAAGAATATATTTTGGTTCTTAAATTAAGAATTTATCTGCTCATTTCATTTACCCAACTTTTCACCACTTTTTCTAATGGGTTGCTTTTCACGCCTACTGCAAGTATGGGGTGAATCTTGTATCTAACGCAGCCACCAACTGGTCAGGGTGGTCTGGTAGCCATTGCGCACATAGCCGGCTGGCTGCCATATCCGCCCCATTCTGTTTGCACTTGTACCCGATGATAGGAATCCGGTGGTGTATCGTGTATCCGCTCTAAGTGTCAATGACTGAATGGTCCACACTATGCGCTGTCACAATATGTAATATATTTACTGTCACAATATGCTCCTTGTGTGCTGTCACAGGATGCACTTTGTGTGCTGTCACAAGATGCACACCGTAGGTTGTCACAAGATGTATCATCGGTGCTGTCACAGGATGCACACTGTATGGTGTCACAAGATGTATCATTTGTGCTGTCACAGGATGCACTGTACGGTGTCAAAATATGTATTCTATTTGCTGTCACAGGATATGCTATATGTGCTGTCATAAAGATGCACACTTGTGGCTGTCACAAGCTGCATCCTGTATGATGTCAGAGGATGCATAATGTGGTCTGTCACATGTATCCTGTGTGCTACTACAGGATGGACACTGTGTCGTGTCGCAATATGCATTCTATTTGCTGTCAGAAGATGTACCTTTGTACTGTCACAAACTGTACCCTATATGTTGTCACGGTGTGTTCCATTCATGCCGTCACAAGATTATATTGTGTGCTGTCACAGGATTAGCCTGTGTGCTTTCAAAATATGTACATTGTATGTTATGACATGATTTATCGTTTGTGCTGTCACAGGATGACCCATGAATGTTGTCACAAGATGTACACTGTGTGCTGTCCCAAGATGTATCCTATGTACTATGGCATGATGTTCCATGTAAGCTGTCACAAGATGGATTCTATGTACTGTTACATAATATTCCATGTGGGCTGTCACATGATGTATCCTATGTACTGTGACATGATGTTCAATGTAGGCTGTCACATGATGTATCCTATGTACTGTGACATGATGTTCCATGTAGGCTGTCACATGATGTATCCTATGTACTGTGACATGATGTTCCATGTAGGCTGTCACATGATGTATCCTATGTACTGTCACATGATGTTCCGTGTAGGCTGTCACATGATGTATCATATGTACTGTCACATGATGTTCAATGTAGGCTGTCACATGATGTATCCTATGTACTGTGACATGATGTTCAATGTAGGCTGTCACATGATGTATCCTATGTACTGTCACATGATGTTCCATGTAGGCTGTCACATGATGTATCCTATGTACTGTGACATGATGTTCCATGTAGGCTGTCACATGATGTATCCTATGTACTGTGACATGATGTTCCATGTAGGCTGTCACATGATGCATCCTATGTACTGTCACATGATGTTCAATGTAGGCTGTCACATGATGTATCCTATGTACTGTCACATGATATTCCATGTAGGCTGTCACATGGTGTTCCATGTAGGCTGTCACAAAATGTATCCTAGGTACTGTCACATGATGTTCCATGTAGGCTGTCACATGATATACTGTATGTTCTGTGACATGGTGTTCCATGTAGACTGTCACATGATGTATCCTATGTGCTGTCACAGTATGTTTCCATGATACTGTTACAAGGTGGGCCATGTCCATAATAGAAATGTTCCACATAACTGCATTATCTACCTTAACTTGTTAATGTAGATGATATTGTCAATAAATCCTAAATAAAATAACACAATTAAGAATAACCATAAACCACGTTTTTGTTCATGCTGATTTGCTAAGTTGAGAACATATTATTTATTTGCTGTTGCCAGGACGTAAAACCCCAACAAACAATAAACAAACATTTTATTTATTTTGAAGATAATTAAAGCGTGACTTATTGGGGGTTAAAATAAAAAGGTGCCGATTCTTTTGTTTAAAGTTGATCCAAATGCTTCTATTTCTTTGCATTTATATATCATCAGTGTATGACATGGGCCTTTCTGATGGTGTGGGTCATCCTATCGATCCAGCTCAGTGGACCCATTTGCAGTTTACGCTATTATCCATTCCAACCAGTGGTCCACAACTGGTTCATCAAAGGCTGTGGTATGCTGTGTACTGTCGGTGCGAAAGTGCATATAAAAGACCCATTGCTGCTTATCGGAAAAAGTAGCCGATGTGGCAGCAGCAGTTTTCATCCAAAGAAATATGTTAGAATGACCATATGTTTGATGTCCAATAGCCGATGATGTGCTCTAGATGTTTCGTTAAATAAAATAAGCTTTTATTTTTCTACACAGGTCTTTCAAGCCTGGTGGTCACTAGGGGTGGATAGAATTGTACACTGAAGTGATATCAAGTCCGAGTGCGCATGCACTGAAAACGGTGTTGGCAGCAAAGCAAGGACGTATGGCCATTGAGTTTGCCGATATGCATAGGGAAAAACTTAGATTTTATTCAAAATTATTCAAATACATAACAATTTGGCACAAACATGGATGGATGGATGCAATATAATAATATCATGAATGTGTTTAAGACACAACTCTCCATAATTAAGCATTTTGAGCTCAGAAACATACAATTTCAGTCACTTTACAGGCTGATGTTTACATCACCATTGATTAGCCAGAAGTAATTCTTGTTCTAAATATTAAAATGTCAAATCTTTCAACAAAAACTTGTTTCAAAGAAATATATAACCAATGTGTGATTAACCCTACCAATTTCCAAACCCAACAAATGTCATTAACCATAGGATATAAATAAAAACATGAATTAAATGAGTAAACTGACTCTGGCTATGGCTCTAACACTAGTCTGAGTGCCCAGATTTTTCTCAATCTAAATGCAGATGTTATAAGATATGCTGATTCTTCTTCTTCTTCGCCCGTTGAGGCGTCAGCACCCATCCACACAAACCCCTCCTCAGCCGCGTCGTAGATGAATGTGTCGCCTACCGCCCAACTTTGGGCATAGGCCACAAACAAGGGCTCTCCAGTTTTCCTGGTCCTGGGCCTTGAGTTTCTTGTTTGTGATTCTGTAACGTTGTTCTTTTTCCGGGGTGGGGTTGTTGGCCCCACGCCCAACCCCCAACCTGGAGTACCAGTTGCTGCTCTTAGTCTGTCCTCTACCATGAGTCATGCCCGGCTTGGTTAAACCTGCCAGGGGGCTAGCCCCACCGGTATAGCTCTCATGGTCACCGAGGCACGCAAGCCTCCCCACCACGACAAGGTAGCAACACATTGGGGGGGGGGGGGGGGGGGGGGGGGGGTATGCTGATTATATTGATGTAAATGCAATGCTAGATAAAGGATTAACATCTTAATTTATTTTATATATTCTTTTAGTTGGTATTCTATGTTTCAAACAAAAGCTGAGATGAGCTGAAACTAGCACATGTCATAGCTGCACCCAGTGTCTTAGCATTAGCCATATGCTTCGCGGGGGTTTGTTTATCTTCCACGTATCCCACAATGCACCGCGCGGCTGGAATGGCGATGTAATCTATTAGAGAAGGAGAGCATGCTCGTGTAGTAGGGGCATTAGACTAACTTCACTAAGTGAGTTGGTTAAAGTTGGGTAATGCGAGGAAGCCATAACCTTTTCCAAACTAAAACAATGGCCTCCATTTGATCTTACATATCCAACTTAGATACTGGTACACTTTAAAATTTTTTTAATATTTTGTATTTATACTGTCCATAGCATGTAAGCCCGGGTACCCAGACTTGTGTTCAATGCTGGCCAGCTGTAGTGTTGGTGTTGTCTTATCAAACAGTAGCTGCTGATAAGTTATTTAATTGTCTGCATTTCAGTAGCAGATAGATAGTCTGTTGGTATGTTTAGTAGCCTATGTTAGTTTTCTTTGGGCCCTCTTGGCATTGTATTTTTGTTCTATTCTTATTACTATGTTAGCACTTATTAAAGCTTCATAGTCCGATGGAGCATCAAATATTCAAAACCAAAACAACTATCAAGATTTGATTCTACTTAGATATTGATGCACTTATTAAAAATCTGTTGTCATGTAGAAGGGAACACTGAGTCAATTTAATAGAACCTGTTACTGCCGAAGCCTGTGGTGTCAGAATGTTGGTGTGATTGTCAAAACTAATCTTACATGTTTGCACTTCAAATATCTCAAAAGTTAGCCATTTAAAATCCAAATTATTTCAAACTAAAGTAAGGTAGATTATAACAATCAATGTAATATATTGATCTCAGAAGAATTACAGAAAGTCAAAACCATCGGATTTTGCACCTTTAAGAATTTATTACTGCAGAAAAAAGCAATATTGAGTCACTTTAATAAAACCTGTCATTGTTGCAAATCTGTGGTGTCCAGCATTTTTGGTGTGTGAAACAAATTTATTTTTGCATCCTTACATTTCAAATATCTCCCAAACTACCCATTTATCAAAACAATTCAGCCAAGGTCAAGTAAGGTATCATGTTGATCAAATCAAATACATTTGAAGAGTTCGTGTGTAAAACCATGTAAACGGCAATCCAAAAATTGAGTTTAAATCAAAGATTTTTACCTGAAAATAATTTTAAGGCTCAGTAATTCCACTTTTCATATGATCATATGGTTATGAAGAAATAATCAAAATAGCAGGAATATAACAATATAAACTTTGTGAAGATTTGATCGCAATGTATCTCTCCATTTTCGGATCGGCGTTTACGTGGTTTGGCGCCTGAACTCTTCATTTACAGTAAAACCTCTCTAAATCGATCCACCTTGGGACCGACTTTAAGTGGTCCATTTAGTGAGGTAGTCGATTTAGTGAGGTGGTCCATTTAGTGAGGTGGTCCATTTAGTGAGGTAGAGTTAAAATATGGTTACAGTGGTATTGTTGGGAGCCAAATAAAGCTATCGATATAGGGGAGTGATCGATCTGTGGAGGTGGTCGGTTAGAGAGGTTTTACTGTATTTTCTAAATATAGCAATACCTCAAGACCATCGGACTAAAGCGTGTGCGCGTTCTGCAAGTGGGAAGCCTGTCACGTGACAGGTGTTCGGCGGGTGCAGGGACTGCGCAGGTATGAAGTGTGTGTGTGGGGGGGGGGGGGGGGGGCGGGGGGGGGGGGGTTCTGCAGCTGTTAATACGGTATGATCAGGTTTAGCAAGGTAGCGAGTCAGTAGTATCCATTTGGATTTGGTTAGAGGTGGTGCGAGGATAGGTTTGAGGATTACATTTTTTTTATTTTTTATAGATAATTGATGTTTTATTTACCCTGTCCATAACATGGAAGTTCATGGTGGAACTTGTTTTCAATGCTGAACAAGTTTAATCATTAGTTGGTCGTTTGTTGCCTTGTATGGTTTGTTAGTAATTAGTGTATTTATCTCAGAGCCACCTAGAAGCTTCCTGGTTCACAATTACAATTCTTGATGTGTAGGAAGCATGCTGACACACCGAAACCTTTTAGTGACTGATTTATATCCATTGTATGGATTAAAACATTCATGATTTCAGTGTGCACACTTTGTACTGTGCTGTCCCCTCCTGGTTAAAACCAACACTAAAGAAAGGTGGTTGCCAGGGTCAAGGTGCTGTCACATAGTGGTTCAAAACGGCACTACAGGAAAGGTAATTGTCTGGGTCTACACTCTGTGGTCAAAATGATACTAGACAGAAGTTGGTTGTCAGGGTCCACGCTCTGTACGGTGCTGTCACCTGGTGGTTCAAAACGAGAATAGATGGTTGGCTGTTGGAGTTTTACGTCATGTACCGACATGTGACAGTCTGCACCCATGGCGAATTTATAGTGCTGCCCCACTGGGAAATCAGGCCGCCAGCACCATGACCTGATATCCCATTCAGTCACTTTATCCTGACACTGAACGAACCAGTCCATGACCCAAGCTAGGAAGCGACAAGTATCAATGTGTAAATCACTGGTTTGACTCGACAGGGAATCAAAATCCTCATCTCTCGCATGGGATGCCTGCGCTCTACCGATTTGGACACTGCATCCGGTACGACACTAGAGAAAAGATGATTGTCAGGATCCACACTCTCTACGATACTGTCCCCTGGCGGTTCAAAACGTCACTAAAGAAAATGTGGTTATCTGGGTCCGCACTGTGTATGGTGCTGTCACCTCGTGGTTCGAAGTTACACTAGACAAAAGATAGCCAGGGACGACTGGCGCGATACGAGATGGTGGTGGTGACACGTCCTGACGGTGTTGGTGGCGCCCCCTGACGGTGGTGGTGGCGCCCCCTGGTGTTTGCGATAGATATGCAGGTGCCGCTTGGTGTACTGCCGTCCCATAATTACGCAAACAGGGATGTTTGTTTGTTGTTGTTGTTTTACGTCCTAGCAACATCTAAGGTCATATCAGGACGGGTACCGACTTGTGACAGTGCACCCTCATGGCAACTTTATAGTGCTGTCCCACTGGGAAACCAGGCCGCCGGCACCATGACCTGGTATCCCACTCAGTCACATTATCCTGACACTGAGCACACCAGTCCTTGCCCTGTCCTAATAATGCCGAGCGCCCGGCTAGGAAGCAACAAGTATCAATTTTTAACTCATTGGTTTGACTCGACCGGGGTTCGATCCCACAACCCCATGATCTACCAGCACGGGAGACGGACGCTCTAACTCATTTGGCCATCCCGTCTGGTTCGCAAACGGGGAAGACTATGACATACTTTTGTTTTTGTTTGTTTGTTGTTTTACGTTCTAGCAAGATCTAAGGTTATGTCAGGATGGGTACCGACTTGTGACAGTGCACACTCATGGCAACTTTATAGTGTTGCCCCACTGGGAGACCAGGCCACCAGCACCATGACCTGGTATCCCACTCAGTCACATTATCCTGACACTGAGCACACCAGTCCTTGCCATATCCTAATAATGTCGAGTGCCTGGCTAGGAAGCGACAAGTATCAATATTTATGTCATTGGTTTGACTCGACCAGGGTTCGAACCCGCGATCCCATGGTCTACCAACAGAGGAGACGGACGCTCTAACTCATTCGGCCATCCCGTCTGGTCTGTCACGTACTACATCGTTTGACTAGATATAAAACGTCAACATACATTCAAACTTAAAGTTCCAGAATCTAATGGTTTTGAGCTCGCACCTATTTTTGTTATAAATATCTTGGGTTGGACTGCCTCATGCACCACCTGACGGCCATCCCGAGCAGTGTCTCTTGAGCAGGGGCTGCGCTTGTGGTCCACTGTACCCACAATGTGTACCGCACAGTTCCTACTTGTGGTCCACCCTACCCACACTGTGTACCACACAGTTCCTACCTGTGGTGCACCATACCCAAACTGTGTACCACACTGTGTACCACACTGTTCCTACCTGTGGTGCACCATACCCAAACTGTGTACCACACAGTTCCTACCTGTGGTCCATGATACCCACACTGTGTACCACACTGTGTACCACACTGTGTACCACACTGTGTACCATACTGTGTACCACATAGTTCCTACTTGTGGTCCACCATACCCACACTGTGTACCACACAGTTCCTACCTGTGGTGCACCATACCCAAACTGTGTACCACACAGTTCCTACTTGTGGTCCATGATACCCACACTGTGTACCACACTGTGTACCTACCACTGTGTACCACACTGTGTACCATACTGTGTACCACATAGTTCCTACTTGTGGTCCACCATACCCACACTGTGTACACCGGTACACACTGTTCCTACTTGTGGTCCACCATACCCACACTGTATACCACACAGTTCCTACCTGTGGTCCACCATTCCCACAGAGTTCTTAATTGTGGTCCACCATACCCACACTGTGGACCACACAGTTCCTACCTGTGGTGCACCATACCCAAACTGTGTACCACACAGTTCCTACTTGTGGTCCATGATACCCACACTGTGTACCACACTGTGTACCACACTGTGTACCACACTGTGTACCATACTGTGTACCACATAGTTCCTACTTGTGGTCCACCATACCCACACTGTGTACCACACTGTGTACCACACTGTGTACCACACTGTTCCTACTTGTGGTCCACCATACCCACACTGTGTACCACACAGTTCCTACCTGTGGTCCACCATTCCCACAGAGTTCTTAATTGTGGTCCACCATACCCACACTGTGTACCACACAGTGTACCACACTGTGTACCACACTGTGTACCACACTGTGTACCACACTGTGTACCACACAGTTCTTAATTGTGGTCCACCATACCCACACTGTGTACCACACTGTGTACCACACTGTGTACCACACTGTGTACCACACTGTGTACCACACTGTGTACCACACAGTGTACCACACTGTGTACCACACTGTGTACCACACAGTTCCTACTTGTGGCCCACCGTTCCCAATGCGTGGCGGGTGGGGTGCCGGTATTTAAGGACTGCTGCCCCCGGGTGCGTAGAGCTGCAAACTGAGGCTGCGCGAAGCAACCAGCAACCAGCAACCAGCAACCAGCAACCAGCAACCAGTAACCAGCAACCAGCAACCAGCGACCAAACACTCAAATCACCAGCGCACCAAGCTCCAGGCACCACACACCGGCCGGTACCAGCGCAAACGACCGTGAGTGAATGAGTGAGGAGCTGCACCACCTATCACTGTATCAGTATCACTGACCAGCGCGCGCGCAGAGTGCGCAGCGTATAGCATAGTAGGCGAGGTGCAGGTGTGTCGCCAGCTGAGATCCTTGATTGATACCCGACAGAGAAGCGGGAAGCAGCCGACACTGCGCGCAATCTGCATCCTCCTCTCACGTCACTTACAGCCACTCCGCCTTCTATTATATCAGATAAAGCAGGTAGACACTCTCCAGGTGAATCTAAGTCTAGTTTACTTGTGTCACACATATGTATGATAGTTGATACTAGACACACGCAGCACGGCGTGATATCAGCGCGAAGTGACGGCTTGCTGGACAAGCCACAAGGGACGCCATCATCTCAGCTGTGGATTTGTGTTATAATTATAACAACAAACAAGTCGCGCATTTTTACGTGAAGCTTCTTGAAAAGACGCGACCACGACTTGTAGCTTCTTTTGCTTTCCCTTCACGCCCAGGTCTGAGTGAGTAAACACCAGATTGTGCATTTGTTGTTGACCGGGTGTAGCGATGAATTAGTTCTACTTTACTGTGTAGCCGCAGGCTGGAGCTGAGCTTACACAGCTGCCACAAACAAAGAGGGTTTGGGGAGTCAGTCGATGAGGTTGTAGAATTGATTTAAATCATCCACACAGAGGAGGCGGTTAGTGTAGTGTATGTACGCAACATTATCTCTCACATTGACTTAGCATGTATGCATCACACAGAGGAGGTAGTTATTGTATATGTGATGGCCCACGGTCTTCCACACTGCCACACACTCACGGAAGAATGCCAGGATTTAGTACAGTACGCTTCCAACTGGTTTATTACCAAAACCTATCTGCTCTCCGCGGCGTCAACAGTCAACTGACCAGCCCCCTAACTCGCTGGGTCCCACCTCGCCTCTATAGGTGGGTGGAGGGGTGCTAGCCACATGCAGTAGAGGGCACCCCAGTCGGGGCTCCGCCCGGTGGCTAGCGTGCCGCCATCTAGCGCAGTTCAGTGTAACTGCGTAGGTGTGCGGCGTAGTGTCTGCCGCCACCGCGTGGTAGTGGGGCTCATGTACAGACTACTACACTGTCCCCCCCTAGAGTCTCACCAGTTGCAGAATGCAAACCGATGAGAATCGAAAAATGATAGAAGTCAACATGAGAACCAATTCGAAAGGGAGAGAAGCCTTACAAACATCTTTGTATCCATATGCACAATGCCAGATATAGTGAAGTCTATCTGACTAGCTGCAAAGCAAACATGACGTGAATCTAGGTGAAGAAAGCAGCTTTAAATGTTATGTCATCCTAAGCGACCTCTCCCTGCTTCTATGTAGTTTGTTTAATAGAATGTTTTTTTTGCTGGGAGAGAGGAGAATTGTTCATTAGTTATTGTAGTGTCTTCATGCATCAATATCTTTCATATTGACCTGGCATATGCATTACACAGAGGAGGTAGTTAGTGTAGTGTCTGCATGCGTCAATGTCTCTCACATTGGTTTTGCATGTATGGAACGCAGAGGAGGTAGTTAATGTAGTGTCTGCATGCATCAATATCTCTCACATTGACTTGGTATATACAGCACACAGAAGGGGTAGTTAGAGTAGTGTCTGCACACATCAGTGTCTCTCACATTGACATCAATTGGCATTATGGCACACAGATGAGGTAGTTAGGTGTGGTGTCTGCATGCATCAATGTCTCTCGCATTGTCATAGCATGTATGGTACACAGAAGTAGTTAGTGTAGTGTCTAAATGCATCAATATCTCACACATTGGTTTAGCATGTATAGTACACAGGGGAGGTAGTTAGTATAGTGTGTATACGCATCAATGTCTCTCACATTGACTTGGCACATATAGTTCACAGAGGAGGTAGTTATTGTAGTGTATGTATGCACTTCATATGCATCAATATCTTCCACATTGACTTAGCATGTACAGCACACAGAAGAGGTGGTTAGTGTAATGTCTGCTCGCATCAATATCTTTCACATTGACTTAGCATGTAGGCCTACATCAAACAGAGGAGGTGGTTAGTGTAGTGTCTTAGTGCATCAATATCTCTCACATTCACTTAGTTGTTGTTGTTGTTTTATGTCCTAGCAACAGCTAAGGTCATATCAGGACGGGTACCGACTTGTGACAGTGTGCGCAGATGGCAACTTTATAGTGCTGCCCCACTGGGAGACCAGGCCACCAGCACCATAACTTAAAAATTGATACTTGTCGCTTCCTAGCCAGGCGCTCGACATTATTAGGATAGGGCAAGGACTGGTTGGCTCAGTGTCAGGATAATGTCACGTTATCCTGACACTGAGCCAACCAGTCCTTGCCCTATCCTAATAATGTCGAGCGCCTGGCTAGGAAGCGACAAGTATCAATTTTTAAGTTATTGGTTTGACTCGACCAGGGTTCGAACCCACGATTCCATGGTCTACCAACACGGGAGACGGACGCTTTAACTCATTCGGCCATCCTGTCTGGTTTGTTTAGTACGTACAGTTAGCTCACAGAGGAGGTAGTTAGTATAGTGTTTGTGCGTATCAATATCTTTCACATTGACTTAGGATGTAGGCCTATGGCACACATCTCCCTAATTACTGATATATCTAAGCATTGATATATCTAACTTCTAAGCACAGTAGCTGCTACGTTGGTTATTTTTTGGAGTTTACGTCCTGGCAACATCTACGGTCAAATCAGGTTGGGTACTGACTTGTGACAGTGCACACTCATGGTGTGTATTGCTGTATCTAAATACGGCTGTATCTAAATACTGCTGTACCTAAATATTGCTTATATCTAAATACAGTTGTATCTAAGTATCGTTGTATCTACATACTGCTGCATTAAGCGGACACCTGCAGTAATATAGCGGGTTTGGCTGCAGTAGGTGAGTGGGTTTCAGCTGCGGGTTCTAATTTGTAGCAGAGACCCCCGACCAGGGAATGGACAGGTACAGTTGTTATGTTCGTACTGAGGCATCGTGATGGCATAAACAAGTGTCTCTGTACTGTGGGGGTTTACTGGTCCCCGTGCAGCAACCCGGCTCTCCGCAACCCACCTGAGTACCCGCACCTGTCTACTCACACACACACACACACACACGCCAACCTCTGCACTACACATACTCATGCCAACCTCTGCACTACACACACACGCACCAACCTCTGCACTACACACACACGCACCAACCTCTGCACTACACACACATGCACCAACCTCTGCACTACACATACACATGCAGCAACCTGTGCACTACACACACGCACCAACCTCTGCACTACACACACCTGCACCAACCTCTGCACTACACACACACACGCCAACCTCTGCACTAACACATACACACGCCAACCTCTGCACTACACACACCCGCACCAACCTGTGCACTACACACACATGCACCAACCTGTGCACTACACACACCAACCTGTGCACTACACACGCACCAACCTCTGCACTACACACACCCGCACCAACCTCTGCACTACACACACATGCACCAACCTCTGCACTACACACACCAACCTCTGCAC
Organism: Branchipolynoe longqiensis; assembly: GCA_030323885.1. Classification (NCBI taxonomy): domain Eukaryota; kingdom Metazoa; phylum Annelida; class Polychaeta; order Phyllodocida; family Polynoidae; genus Branchipolynoe; species Branchipolynoe longqiensis. Next base: position 14,782,524 of record CM059202.1, read on the forward strand.
TACACACACGCACCAACCTCTGCACTACACACACACGCACCAACCTGTGCACTACACACACCAACCTCTGCACTACACACACACCAACCTCTGCACTACACACACCAACCTCTGCACTACACACACACCAACCTCTGCACTACACACACAAGCACCAACCTGTGCACTACACACACACCAACCTCTGCACTACACACATGCACGAACCTCTGCACCACACACACACCAACCTCTGCACTACACACCCACACACCCACACTACACCCACACATGCACCAACCTCTGCACTACACACACCCACACTACACCCACACATGCACCAACCTCTGCACTACACACACCCACGCACCCACACTACACACCCACCTCTGCACTACACACACCCACACTACACCCACACGTGCACCAACCTCTGCATTACACACACCCACACACCCACAATACACACACACCAACCTCTGCACTACACACACCCACACTACACACACACACCAACCTCTGCACTACACACATGCAAGAACCACACCCACACTCTACACACAAATGCACCAACCTCTGCACTACACACATGCAGGAACCTCTGCACCACACACGTACCAACCTCTGCACTACACACCCACACACGCCCCAACCTCTGCACTACACATGCACAAACCTCTGCACTACCACATGCACAAACCTCTGCACCACACACACCCACACACACACCAACCTCTGCACTACACACACACCAACCTCTGCACTACCACATGCACAAACCTCTGCACCACACATGCACCAACCTCTGCACTACACACCCACACACACCAACCTCTGCACTACACATGCACCAACCAACCTCTGCACTACACACCCCTCACTACACCCACACACGCACCAACCTTTGCACTACTCATGCACAAATCTATGCACTACACACATGCACAAACCTCTGCACCACACACACACACCAGCCTCTGCACTACTCACACACCAACCTCTGCACTACACATGCACAAACCTCTGCGCCACACATGCACCAACCTCTGCACTACACACGCACCAATCTCTGCACTACACACATCCACACACCCACACACACACCAAGCTCTGCACTAGACACACACCAACCTCCCCACTCACACGCACACATGCGTGCCAACCTCCCCACCACACACACACCAACCTCCCCACCACACACACATACGCTGGAACCTCCCCACCACACACACACCAACCTCCCCACCACACACACATACGCTGGAACCTCCCCACCATACACACATGTGTGCCAGGGTTCCCACCACAGACACATCTCATGCACTGCCCTCCCCACCACACAGATGCACATACATGCCCCCCTACCACACACACCCATCCCCACCATGCACACGCCCACACACCGCATCCTCTGTACCACACACATGCACCACCCTCCTCACCACACACACATGCTTGCCAACCTCCCCATCACACACACACGTCCCACCCTCCCCACCACACACGCATGCACCATCCTCCTCATCACACAAACACATGCTTGCCAACCTCCCCACCACACAAACACGTCCCACTCTCCCCACCACACACACATGCACCATGCTCCTCACCACACACACATGCTTGCCAACCTCCCCATCACACACACACGTCCCACCCTCCCCACCACACACACATGCACCATGCTCCTCACCACACAAACACATGCTTGCCAACCTCCCCACCACACACACACGTCCCACCCTCCCCAACACACATACACACATACACATGCACCACCCTCCTCACCACACACACACATGCGTGCCAACCTTCCGACCACCACACACATATATGCACTAATCTTCATACACACATGAACCACCCTCCCTACCACCCACACCCACACACACAACTAGACACTCCAATCTCCCCATCATCCACACACACACGCACACCAACCTCCCCACCACACACACACGCACCAACCTCCCCACCACACACACACACCAACCTGTGCATTACACACAGATGCATCAAGCTCCCCACCACACTCAAACACAACAACCTCCCCACCACACACATGCGCCAAGCTCCCCACCACATACACCCTCACCAACCTCCCCACCACACACACGCACCAACCTCCCAACCACACATCCTGCTTTTCACTTCACTCTCCAATATAGCTGCAAGAAATCATCAGTGAAAATCAAATTCGTTTCTTTTTAAATGGCCATTTGTACACGCCTTAAGCTACGGACAGACAGGACGCGTGCGTCGGGCGTGCTTCACGTTCAAGCGGGCGTCATGCGGTTCTCACGCGCAAATAGCGAACACACTGAATGCGTCTGGCGCGCGTCTGCCCAGCGGCAAATAAATGCTATTTGTTTATTTGTTTTTGAATTACATCCTAGCAACATCTAAGGTCATATGAGGATGGGTATCCACACATACATACATCCAGACATACATCCACAGGTACATCCACATGCCATATATACATCCACACTACATACATACAAACAACATACCTAACGAACAGATGGGAAGAGTAGGATTGTCCAAACATGTGCTCCAACCACTATCAAAAGCAACTACCTGTTAGGAAGCAGTCTCCATATGATATATGAAAAATGGGACGGTCCAAACATGTGTTCTAACCACTATGAAAGTGGGCAAATTCAGTCAAAAGCCACATGTTATCACGCGTCAAGCGTAAAAGCGATTTGTGACGCACGCGCGATGCACGCGCGACGCACGCATGCGCCAGTGTGTTTGGGTTCTCTTTATTACATACATTTTGATTTTTGACGCACACGTGACGCTTGACGCACGCGCCAGTTACGTGTCCAGTGTGTTCGCAGCTTTACTTAGAGGACCATCGACCAAGTAAACACCATAAATAGTAAACAGCCACCCTCAACCTCCCCCCCTCCACCACCACCACCCCACCACCAAGCTAGTACCAGGGTGCAGAGCAACACACATCCTGCTACCTTAGCAGGTAAGCTCAAGGAGGCTACGTCAATAAACACAGAGCCCCACACCTTCCAGCGCGACATCGTTATAACTTTAACATCGCCATAGCATTATTAGCATTGCCAGCATAGAGTGGGAGGATGTGGGAGGAGAGTGAGGGTATGTTGACAACCCTTCTCACTCTTCCAGCATTGTCATTGTGTGCTGTCACATTGGAAGGATGTGGGAGGAGAGTGAAGCTATGTTGGTGACCCTCCTCACTCTTCCAGCTTTGTCATTGTGTGGTGTCACAGTGGAAGGATAGGGGAGGAGAGTGAAAGTATGTTGGCAACACTCCCCTCTCTTCCAGCATTGTTTGTGTGTCATATCGCAGTGGAAGGATAGGGGAGGAGAGTGAGGGTATGTAGGCGACACTCCTCACTCTTCAATATTTGTCATTGTGTGGTGTCATAGTGGAAGGATAGCGGAGGAGAGTGAGGGTATGCTGGTGACCCTCCTCACTCTTCAAACTTGGTCATTGTGTGGTGTCACAGTGGAAGGATAAGGGAGGAGAGTGAGGGTATGTTGGTGACCCTAATAACTCTTCAAGCTTTGTAATTGTGTGGTGTCACAGTGGAAGGATAGGGGAGGAGAGTGATGGTATGTTGGTGACCCTCCTCACTCTTCCAGCATTGTCATTGTGTAGTGTCACAGTGAAAGGATAGGGGAGGAGAGTGAGAGTATGTTGGCGACATTCCTCACTCTTCAAGCTTTGTCATTGTGTGGTGTCACAGTGGAAGCATAGGGGAGGAGAGTGAGGGTATGTTGGTGACCCTCCTCACTCTTCCAGCATTGTCATTGTGTAATGTCACAGTGAAAGGATGTGGGAGGAGAGTGAGGGTATCTTGGTGACCCTAATACATTCACATACAACATTCATCACTGTGGCTGAACATTAGCTGCATGTATCGCTGATTTCGCCAGTCTCAGACCTCCCACATTTTGTGGATGCAAATCTCTAGTTTTCACCTAAAATCCTGTATGAATGCATACAAGGGAATAACGTGGTTATACACTTTTATTTCCATAAATTTAACTAAAATAACGTATCAAAATAGAGTATGGCCGTATCACTAACAATTCCACAAAAATCCGTATCGGATACGGGGGATCTGTATCATGGATACTCAAGCTGGGACCCAATAGGCCACTAATCAGGCTCCAGACACTACTAGGAAGCACACTGCATTGATTTTCTTGGTATATGTGTATTTATTTTGTTCTACTCTTATTACTAGACTAGCCTACTCCTATTTACATATCATAGGCTTGTACGTAGCTGTGTGGTGTGCTATCTGGCTACTTTTGGCATGGTTACTTTCCATTGGGCGTCCCGCTGGTGGGCCGTGACATATCACATGCCCCTTTGCAGTGCAGCTTAGTGGGGGTTTCCTAGCCTTATTTTGCACAGATATTTTTTGTAAGTTTTTAGGTCAGGAATTTGTCGTTCCTTTACTGTTTGGGCATTCCACACCTTGGTAGCCATTTCCAGCGTGCTTCTCTCATGAGCTTTTATTTGGCTTCTGGTCTGCTTTAGTAGTGGCACATTATTTGCTCTAGTAGCCCTTTGTGGTTTTGTTAGAAGTTTAATGTTTTGACTATAGCTATATGCTAATGTTTTCAAATGAATTATTCTCCTATTTTCTAGTAATTTCACTTTGGTTCTTTTGTGTATGTCATAGGTGGGGTGCAGCTTGTCTACTCTTAGACAGATTTTTAGGGCTCTGTTCTGCTGTGTTTGCAGTTTTTTTAGTAGTTCTTTTCTCGCACCCATGTAGTTTACATCTTCATAAGTTAATGCATAGCAACTATAGTGAAGGCTAAGGCTGGGTCTGTTTGTTGGTGTTTTACGTCCTAGCAACATCAAAGGTCATATCAGGACGGCGGTACGGCTGGGAGGCTGATAAGATCCACTTCTGCAGTCTCTATATTTAACAGGATGATAGGAATAAGTTGAGCACCAGCTTCTCATGTAGCAGGTCACGGGATTCAAAACCTGGTCGAGTACCACCAATGACTTAAAAATGTATACTTCCCGCTACCTAGGCTGGGGCTACTAGGACAGGTCAAGGACAGTAGAATAAGAAAGACCAATTGGGTGTACGATGATTCAAATTCCCCCACTTAAAGGTGCAATCATAACATCTATTAAACCTAAATTTAAATTTGATCCTACATAGCCAACTTGGGCACTGATGCACTTATTACGCTCTTACTTACTGCATACAAGGAATCGCAAGTCAATTTAATAGAACCGGTAACTGCTGTAGGATAAAGCTAAGATTCCTTACACGCGGTATGCGGCATGCGGTATGCGAATGCGAATGTGGCAAAAAATCGAAACGCCTTGAAGTCAATGGGCTACAACCCATACACGCGGTATGGGTTTTTCTGATCGGTCCATGTAGCGATCGGTGTGGCATGCGACAAGTGGGGTGCGAATAGAAACCTGAGTCTGATGTGTCCATTAGTTTAACACTAGGAGAGGCGACTGAGCATTACGGAACTGTCACGCACAAGGGTGCTGAGGGGAAGCATATGGTAGTGGTGGTGGTAGGGGTTCGGGTTGGTAAAAATGCTACCAGAGCCACAAAAATATGAATACTTATCTATAATTTGGTAATTATAAAGGTAAGAACCTCCATGTGACGTACCAAGAGTTACATAGATATACATGCCATATTAGGCCATATACAGTGCAGTATGGAGTATACTTGTACATTTATATTTTTTAAATATAGCCAGTCGTGTGCCGCATGCCGCATGCCACATACCGCGTAGAAGGAATCTTCCCATTCGCATACCGCATGCCGCATACCGCATACCGCGTAGAAGGAATCTCAGCTTAAATCACACAAAGTTATGATAGTTGCTTGTTGGATTTGTTCATCCCAGCAACATCTAAGGTCGGGTACCGACTTGTGACAGTGCGCACTCATGGTGACATTATAGTGCTGCCCCACTGGGAGATCAGGCCACCGGTACCATGACCCGACATACCACTCATTCAGATTATCCTGACACTGATCTAACCAGTCCTTGCCCTGTCCTATTAATGCTGAACGCCAGGCAAGGAAGCGACAAGTACCAATTTAAAAGTCATTGGTTTGATTCGACCAGGTACCGAACTCCTGACCTTCTGCACGCGAGGCCCGCGCTCTACCGATCAGGCCACCGCGCCCCGTAGTCTATATTATCAGTCCAGTATTTCGGTGTGCACACCAAAATTACTTAGTGTGTCTTCACTTCAAATATCTCCAAAGTTTGTAATTTTAAATCAAAGTTACTCCACACGAAAGTAAAGTAGACAATAACGATACTTCTAGCTAATATATTTATTCTTTAAAATATGGCATTCGAGACTCAAAACCATCGGATTACGCAACCAATGTCAAATTTAAAAAAAACAAAAAAAAAACAAGAACCACCCCCTTTTTGAGGGGATGTATTTCACGTGTATTGAGGACAGGGCTGACAGCTTGGTAACGCCCAGCCGACACCAGTGTCTGAACACCTTGCCAGAGTCAGTAACTCACTGTGTTCAATGTGCAAGGTGGTCCTGGACCCAGGACAGTCCCTGCATTAACTGGTCCACTGTTCCTGTACCGCATCAGGTCAGCGTTCAATCCACTGCAGTACTTCATGGCTGCTGATAAGCGCCTCAAAATGACCTTTGTGTGACCTTGAAGGACAGTGAGAGCACATGGGAAAGCCCCAGTCACACCTACCCGGATCAGAGGCCGGACGAGCACTGGACCGTGATCCGGCGTGGTCCGTGGTGATCAGGCATGATCCATGGCTCATCCGTGTCTGGTCATTGGTGATCCGTGGCTGGTCCAGCCTCACCCGGGTTCGCCCCGGATGTTTTAAAATGTTTAAAACATCCAGGGCGGTCTGGGGAATTTTGCGATCCGGGCTCGATCTGGCATCGTCCGGGATGATCCGGGGGTAATCGGGGGGTGGTCCGGGAAGTCCGGGGGTGGACCGGGGGTAGTCCGTGCCGCGTCCGGGGCAGCCCAGGCATTTTTCGACCCGAATGAGCCACGTTTTAGCCACGGTTTAACCCGGACTTGCCCTGACTAGCCCCGACGTAGCCACGAACCACCCCTGGACTGCCCGGATAAGACCCAGACACCGGATAGCCACGGATCAGCCACGGATAGCCCGGTTTACCATGGATCAGTTCAGGATCTGCCCCGTTTTTGTATATATATAGCAGGAGCAAGTCCACTTCAAGTCGGGACTGATCCATGACTACTCCGTGGGTACACCGGGTAGTCTGGGGGGGGGTCCGGCTCAGTCTGGGGCAATCCGGCCTCTGGTCCGGGGCTAGTCTGTGGCTCGTCCGGGTAGGTGTGACCGCGAGGCCAAATACGACCAAAATAGCGATTTTGTCCGGGACAGTCCGGGCGACTGGTCCGGGGGTGGTCCGGCTAAAAATTTGGGGCTCATCCGGGTAGGTGTGACTGAGGCTTTAGATGCTAAACAATTTTCCCACTTGCCCAATTGGGCAAGTGACTGAATTTTCTATTTGCCTGAATGGCAAAACTACTGAAATCTGCTACTGCAGATCAAAAAAATAACAACTTGCCCGTTCGCGCAGGTCAACGAGAACTTCACCTGCCTGACCGAGTAAACTAGGTGCCCCTCAATCAATCAATTAAATTCTTTTATTTTAACTCTCTGCAAGGTATGTTTACAATAAACTGAGGTATGCAAATTCCTTACAGACAGAAAGGATCCCAGAAAAGCGATGCTTATCTAGCTGGTCTCTGGGCAGTCCTTATTGTCCTACCATTGCGGTTTGTTATGTAATTGTTCATTTTTCTATTTGATGTTATTTTTATTAGTAGTATTATTATATTTCTTCTTTACATTCATCGATTAACTTAAGGAAATTTAAATCACAGACAATTGCTCTTCCTCATTCCATTGCTCCTTACCTTGCTCCATCCAAGTAAAGGCGAGCACCAACCCGGTGGTGACAAGTATACATTTTCAAGTCATTGGTTTGACTCGGTCAGAATTGTCAGTTTTGACTCGGTCGGGATTTAAAATCCCGCAACCTGCCACCAAAGAAGCGGGCGCTCAACTCATCAACTCATTTGGGCATCCCGTGCGCAGGTGTGTTGATGATTCAATACGGTCTCGTGAATAGCTTCCCAGACTTACCTCAACTGATGTGGGTCGTTACCGGCTATTATTATCTGAACACCTCCAGACTCTTGCCATCCCTTTTATCGCCCATCCAGAAAGAATCCTGAGATGTACATTCCATAAAAACCTACTAGCTGCACGTATATCTGCTAAATCACCCACTAGTCGTGTTATTGTCGGCTTGGAGATAATATATTACGCTACGTGGACTGAAGACTAAAATTGTTCTTGTTAGTTGCTTAAAGCTGCATAGTCCGATGAAGCATAACATTTTCTAAACCAAAATAATTATTTAGATTTTATTCTATATATCTAACTTAGATACTGATGCACTTATTACACATTTGTTTCTGCGTAGAAGGCAATAATACTAAGTCAATTTAACAGAACCTGTTACTGCAGAAGTCTATGGTGTCAGAGTTTTGGCGTGCTTGCCAAAACTAATTTTCCATGTTTGCACTCAAAATATATCAAAAGTTTACCATTTAAAATAAAAGTAACTTTGAACTAATGTAAAGTAGATACTAGTGATCGATCTAATATATTTATCTCAGAAAAAATACAGAAATCCAAAACCATCGGACGATGCAACTTTAATCAGGTGGGTTGGAGTTTCTGCCATATTTAGTTTTTCAAGTAAATATATTTTGTTGATCGCTGTGATGTACTTTACTTCAATTTTAAGTTACTTTTATTTTAAAGGTTCATTTTGGAAATATTTGAATTGAAAACATGCGTAGATAATGTTGGTGTGCAGCCAGAAATGATGGATAGTGTAGTGGTCTGCACTGACCTCTCAGGCAAGGAGCTGCATAGACAGGTAGGCGTGGGTAGTATGGTGACATCAGAGAGCCTAGGTGGTATAATGGTTAGCACCCTGGCCCAGAATGCAAGGGAATGTGGGTTTGAGTCCGGCTCTAGGCACAATATCTCCCATTTTCATCACCCCCACAACACTTGTTGCCGTGACCATGATCCTGTACAAGATATGTGCTGTATGGTTGTTGAACCTACCCTGTGTATGTGTAAGTGCACTGCCTGTATGTATTTAATTGTAAGCATTAAAAGACTTACAATTCCAGGGGGACAAGTGTAGTGGTCTGCACTGACCTCTCAGGCAAGGAGCTGCATAGACAGGTAGGCGTGGGTAGTATGGTGACATCAGAGAGCCTAGGTGGTATAATGGTTAGCACCCTGGCCCAGAATGCAAGGGAATGTGGGTTTGAGTCCGGCTCTAGGCACAATATCTCCCATTTTCATCACCCCCACAACACTGGTTGCTGTGACCATGATCCTGTACAAGATATGTGCTGTATGGTTGTTGAACCTACCCTGTGTATGTGTAAGTGCACTGCCTGTATGTATGTAATTGTAAGCATTAAAAGACTTACAATTCCAGGGGGACGAGTGTAGTGGTCTGCACTGACCTCTCAGGCAAGGAGCCGCATAGACAGGTAGGCGTGGGTAGTATGGTGACATCAGAGAGCCTAGGTGGTATAATGGTTAGCACCCTGGCCCAGAATGCAAGGGGATGTGGGTTTGAGTCCGGCTCTAGGCACAATATCTCCCATTTTCATCACCCCCACAACACTTGTTGCCGTGACCATGATCCTGTACAAGATATGTGCTGTATGGTTGTTGAACCTACCCTGTGTATGTGTAAGTGCACTGCCTGTATGTATTTAATTGTAAGCATTAAAAGACTTACAATTCCAGGGGGACGAGTGTAGTGGTCTGCACTGACCTCTCAGGCAAGGAGCTGCATAGACAGGTAGGCTTGGGTAGTATGGTGACATCAGAGAGCCTAGGTGGTATAATGGTTAGCACCCTGGCCCAGAATGCAAGGGGATGTGGGTTTGAGTCCGGCTCTAGGCACAATATCTCCCATTTTCATCACCCCCACGACACTGGTTGCTGTGACCATGATCCTGTACAAGCTATGCGCTGTATGGTTGTTGAACCTACCCTGTGCATTGCCTGTATGTATGTAATTGTAAGCATTAAAAGACTTACAATTCCAGGGGCACGAGTGTAGTAGTCTGCACTGACCTCTCAGGCAAGGAGCCGCATAGACAGGTAGGCATGGGTAGTGTGGTGATATCAGGGAGTCTAGGTGGTGAAATGGTTATCACACTGGCCCGGAATGCAAGTGGATGTGGGTTCGAGTCTGGCTCTAGGCGCAATATTCCCCATCTTCATCACCCCTGTGACAATATTATAAGGTTTGGTAATCCGCTTTTTTAGTGTAGCAGCATAGCTGGTTGGTTGTTGGAGTTTGACATCCTAGCAACATCTGAGGTCATATCAGTATGGGTACCAACGTGTGAAAGTGGACACCCATGGCGACTTTATAGTGCTGGCCCACCGGGAGACCAGGCACCATGACCTGATATCCCACTCTATCCTATCACTGATAGCATGCCCTGTCCTAATAATGCAGACCGCCTGACTAGGAAGCGACAAGTATAACTTTTTAAGTCATTAATTTGACTAGACTAGGGTTCGAACCCGTGGGTTCGAATGCCACAATTACCAAAGCGGGAGACAGATGCTCAACTCATTCGGCCATCGGGTCTGGTAAGCGCATAGAACAGGAGCATCAAATGCTACAAATGTTGGATGAGTGCACCAGTATCCACTTTGGATATGTAGGATCAGATCTCAACAAGTCTTTTCGTTTTGAAAATATTTTGATTTCATCGGATTGTGCAACTTTAACGCAAATACAAAGATTAATTTGTGGTGTTCTCTGTGGCGGAGTGGTTAGAGTGTCTGACTTTTTTCTAGGTCAGACTCCTAATCTGGGGCCGTATGAAGGAGTCAGTGTTAGCGAGGCAAAACGGTGTTTGGCGGGAATTCCGGTTTAGCGGCGAAAAATGGTATGCACGAGTCAGTGTTAGGGCTAACACCAAAGGCTTAACCGGTGTTACCTTACCCCTAAAAAATATTAGGTTTAGCGAGTTTATTAGGCCCAAATGTATTCAATGCTGTCATATTTAACAGAATTACATACGCAATAAGTGAAATTTTATCAATTTAACCCTAAATTTGAAGCGTTATTAAGGCTACCGCCGCATTGGCGGCGATATTAATAGTTATATTTTCAAATCGATGAACGTAAAGTAAACAAATCGCCGCCGTCGCGACCGCCGTGTCGACGTCGACATCCATACTGGCCGACGTCTACGCATTGGCGGCAATGTATTAGCAATTTGTTTACTTTACGCTCGTCGATTCAAAAATATAAATATTAATATCGCCGCCGTTACGGAGGCAGAGTTAATATTGCTTCGAATTTAGGGTTAATTTCCTCAAATTTCACTTATTGCGTATTTAATTCTGTTAAATATGATTGCATTCAATAGATTTTAGCCTAATATATGGCTACAAATGCAGAGGGATTTCCCAAATCTATAAATAACTTCACGTTTAGCTATAATGAAAGTGTTACGCGCTCCTGCATATGATTTGACACAGGTCCCGACTTTGGTGATAGGTAAACAGTAACAGGCTCTAACACCAAACCCCGCTAACACTGACTCCTGCATACGGGCCCAGAATGTCAGTGGTTCAATTCCGTGTGCCCCACCTCTGCCAATTTGGATTTCCACTGCTGTGGATAACTGACAGTGTCATCAAAGGCCAGTTGCTCTCATACCATGTCTATGTGGTGTGGGAGGTTAAAAATCCCTTGGGTCAGTAAAAGTGTAGGCTCGGGCTTTCTATCGACAAACTGTCTAATGGTGAAAACAAGTCTATTCAGGCTTATCCATAAACCTTCAAGAAAAAAAAAGAAAAGAAATCTGATCCAAATCGAACAAGAAATGCAGCAATGAAAAGACAGAAACTTACCATTCAACTCAGAAAAAAACCCACTTCCTGCTTTTAAAAAACATCCCAGGTCTTATGCATCAGGAGGGGGTGTGTATACGTAACTAGTTTGACTTGGCTTACTCACAAAATTAGCCTGTCCATGACTTATATTACCAATGACTTAACTTACCCATGACTTATTTTACCGATGAGCAGCTTATCAGTGGTTTATCTTACTCATGCCTTCGGTTACAATTCACTTAGTTTACCCATGACTTAGATTATCCATGACTTAGTTTACCCATGAGTTAAGTTACCTATGACTTAGTTTACACATGAGTTAGGTTACACATGCCTTAGTTTACCCATGACTTAGTTTACACATGACTCAGTTTACACATGACTTAGGTTACCTATGACTTAGTTTGACCATGACTTAGTTTACACATGACTTAGTTTACACATGCCTTAGTTTACCTATGACTTAGTTTACACATGAGTTAGTTTACCCATGACTTAGTTTACACGTGACTTAGTTTACCTATGACTTAGTTTACCTATGACTTACTTTACACATGACTTAGTTTACACATGCCTTTGTTTACCTATGACTTAGTTTACACATGAGTTAGTTTACCCATGACTTAATTTACACATGGCTTAGTTTACCCATGGCTTAATTTATACATGACTTAGTTTACCTATGACTTAGTTTACACATGAGTTAGGTTACCCATGACTTAGTTTACACATGACTTAGTTTACCCATGGCTTAGTTTATACAGGACTTAGTTTACCTATGACTTAGTGTACACATGAGTTAGGTTACCCATGACTTAGTTTACACATGCTTTAGTTTACCCATGACTTAGTTTACCCATGACTTAGTTTACATATGACTTAGTTTACACATGACTTAGTTTACACATGCTTTAGTTTACCCATGACTTAGTTTACACATGACTTTGTTTTTGCATGAGTTAGGTTGCCCATGAATTTGCTTACCCGTGACTTAGCTTATCCATGACTTAGTTTACACATGACTTAGGTTACACATGAGTTAGGTTATCTATGACTTTGTTTACCGATGATTTAGCTTATCCATGACTTAGTTTATGCATGACTTGGCTAACATCTGACTGACTTTATCCATAACCTAGTTTCCCCAACACTTATCTCACCCATCACTTATATATTACCCATGACTTCGTTTACTCATAACTTACCATACTTTGCTTTCTGGTTGTTTCTATAAAGTTCCTCACATTTTTTAAATAGTGTTATGAAGATAATATGTAGACTGTATACATAGTCACATCAGATATATATATATATATATATAGCTAGTGAAGATATATATATATATATATATATATATATAGCTAGTCCTTGTTGTTCGTCTGGGGGAGCAGTGAAGTGGGCGAGACTACTCGCCTTGTGGCATTCACGGGCGTGCGCCGATTAACCCGTATTTGGAAATACGGGCTACTCGCCATGGCAGACCGCGAATGCCAAACATTCACGGGGCACCGGGTTTCCGGCCGTAAAGCGTTGCTAGGAGACGCAAATTGCGACTCTCCTGGCAACGAAAGGAGGTCGGGCGTTCGGACCCAGACCGATCAGACGTATTTAATGATGCTCTGATGTTTTAGCCGAGTTTTAGGCCTATATTATCGAAATTCTAAAGTTGTTTGAAATTAAACATTAGGGGAGGGGTTTGCATAATATTCCTACGATATGCGTTACGAAAGAATGTTAGTTTGGTTAAGAATAAAACGCTGTGAGCTCTTGGAAAAGTAAATTGGAACGTTCCTTGCATTCTTTACTATCCTCCAGTTTTCTATGGAGTAAACCGCTATGGTCGAACTTAACATTGGATTGCTTTATATATATAATTAAGGGCCTTGAGCCTAACTAGGCCTTATGCAGCTACTTAGCCCATCTGCGGGGAGACTATAACAGACATATGAACAGAATTAACGTATAGATCTTTTGGCTAAAATAAGACAGTAACTTAGGCTGATTATCAGTGACAGTGATAGTGACAGTAGCGCATCTGCTTAGTTCTGAATCAATTTAAACATATTAAATACACCGTAAGGCGAGTAGACCAGCCAGTTAGTTGAAATAACGAAGTAAATGCTTTAGACCAATAAATACGGGAAGGGGCAAACCTCTGTATTTAGACGATACTCTGGCTGGCCGACTTTAGCCCGAGAAGAACACCGCCGGACACGGACTACCTGCAGACGGGACGAGGGGCAGCGGCGGCCCGCGGCCGGCCCAGGAAATTCATATGGAAATAATTATATAAATTAACACGAAGGCTCGCCTTAAGCGGGGGTGGAATAGCCCGACGGTTAAACTAGTATATAAATATACTGGTATAAATCATCGGTATGAGGTTTATTATTATTATGATGGTCACTGTCTAATATTGTTAACGTCCAATAATGGCCAAATATCGATTAACTGCGGCCTGCTGGCCTACGGAGGTGCCACCACTGGCCTTAATAACGTTATAGCGTTAGACATAACCACATTCATGGGGTGGTTATGTCTAACGCTATAACGTTATTAATGAAGTAAAATAAATTGGGCTATGACATAGGAGACAAGAAAGAGCCAAGACGAGGAGTGGTGGAAGCCTACCTTTATTTACCCAGGCCCATCTGGCTGAGCAATAAACCACCCTACCTACAGAAAAAGTTAAAATGGCGCTCGTGTAACCCTGACATGCTCTGGTTGGCATCTGGCTAACTGGTGGTGGCGCCAGGATAGCGCAGCGGGTTCTGGCCCGCAGCAAATAGCACAATGAAAATAGACCGTTATTAATAAATAGCCGAATAAAATGTAAGAATCTTAACCCCCATATAAGATAGAAGCTCCGCCCTTTTATATTCATAGTAATAAATTATATATCACATATATATATGTGATATATAATAATGTATATGTGATATAATATATATATATGATAAGACTGTTATGGCATGCCCGGGGCTTTCGCACGCCACTCTATCAAGTATCATACACTTGTCTCTATCATTCTGTATATTATCTGTAAGCATACATAAGAATTATTATTATTATTATATATATATATATATACTTGATGTGGCTATAATTACATTCGTGAGTTACAGTATAATTTACATCTCATTTGTTTGTTAATAGCTGAGTATCGGGTTAGATTCTGATCTGATCAAACAAGAAGAAAATAGACAATCACGAAAAGCAAGAATTGCAAAGGAGCAGTAATAAAAAAAGTGTATATAGGTCTTGTGTTATGTCAGAAACTGTTGCACCCTTTTGTGTATGAACGTCCCAGGACCAGGCGGGGTGCCTGAATGTGTTGAGCATCCGTCTCCCGTTTTGGCAGATCTGGGGATCCAAACCCATGGGTTTGTGGGTTCAAACCCTGGTCGAGTCAAACCAATGACTTAGAAATGTATGCTTGTCGCTTCCTAGCCAGGCGCTGGGCATTAATAGGATAGGGCATGGACTGGTTTGCTCAGTTTCAGGATAATGTGACTGAGTGGGATATCAAGTCAAGGTGCTGGTGGTCTGGTCTCCCAGTGGGACAGCACTATAAAGTCACCATGAGTGTGCACTGTCACAAGTCGGTACCCGTCCTGATATGACCTCAGATGTTGCCAGGATGTAAAACTCCAACAACCAATAGCCAATCAGTCTGAGGGTCTCTGTGGTCAAGCAATGGCTATGTCATTCTGCCCTAATGACTGTTCTCAGTGACTAAAGCTGTGTTCACACGGGCGGTGTAAATCGATTCGTAGAAATCGACTTGTATAGTTTGGGTTACATTTCACGTGTGAACGGGCGTCTGAGGCGGATTAGGCCTGAATCGATTCGTGTGATGCAGATACTGTAAACCACCTAGCGAGGTAGTTTACGTGAATCGATTTCTGTGATTCGATTTATTTTGTCCGTGTGGACGCAATAAGGCGGATTAAGGACGTCACACGCATGCGCAGTCGAGAGCTTACTTTGTTGACTTTCCGGTCGATCAAAAGCACATATTATATAATTTGGTCTATGAACCTGCTAGAGGTGGACAGATATTTTGTTCATCATTTATTTTTAGGGTTTCACTGCCCAGCAGAAGTTTTGACCGTTCCAAACCAATACGATTCAGTACATACATATCTAGGTCGAACCCACTCTCTCGTGGTGACGTCGCCTAACCGAAAACTGGTGCTGGTCAGACTGGACTTGCTCATGCGCAGATATCGACTTCCGGCCCAAGTAGTGCCCGTGTGAACGGGCGGCTAATTCGACTCCTGCTATCCGCCTTGGCTGAATCGCTTTAGATTTTGCCTGTGTGAACACGGCTTTAGGCTAGGGGATACTTACAGACTTGGGATACAGTTCAAAGACTCCAATCACTTAAAGCTGCATGGTCCGATGAAAACATCAAATTTTCAAAATCAAACCACTTACCTTGATTTAATTATACATATCCAACTTAGATACTGGGGCACTCATTAAGCATTTGTTGCTGCATAGAAGGCTGTAATAACTCAATTTAATCAAACCTGTTAATACTGACCATCCTTGTGTGGGAGAGATGGTCCCTGGATAGTGTTGTGATTTGATTGGTGGATCAGGGTTGTCTTGTGATTGGCTGTGAGCTGGGGGAGGGTGGCTGTGTGGCACACCACCGCCCTCCCCACTTGGAAGCCCCCCTCATTTTGGAAGCCCTCCTCGACCCCCCCCCCCCCCACCCCCCACACATTGGTGTCAGGGGGGTGGGGAGCCCCCGCAACTTCGCGGTGCCTGTGCCCAGCAATGAACCCAAATGAGCGTCTCCACTCATTCCAGACATTTATCTCAGAAAATGGCAACAACTTAAAACCTCCGGACTGCAACTTTAAAGACGCTTGTTTGAGTGTGCCTTATAACCCATGCAAGTCACCTCTCCCCTCACAACTTGACCACAGAAACCCTCAAACCATGGGAGGTGTTCTCTGTGGCGGAGTGGTTAGAGTGTCTGACGTTTTTCTAGGTCAGACTCCTAATCTGAGGGTCAGCGGTTCGATTCCCCGTGCCCCCAGCTCTGCCAATTTGGATTTCCACCGCTGTGCATAACTTACAGTGTCATCAAAGGCCGGTTGCTCTCATACCATGTCTACGTGGTGTGGGAGGTTAAAAATCCCTTGGGTCGGTAAAAGTGTAGGCTCGGGCTTTCTATCGACCAGCAGTGGAATGAGGAAGACCAGTCATCTATGACTGAGATTTTCCCTGCTTAAACAACTAATCGACCAAAAAAAAAAAAAACTCCTACAGAAGTTATACAAGTTAGTGATATTTGATCATAATAATTGTCACTAAGGGAAGTTGTTTCAGTCATGTCACTACTTAGTGCCCAAATAAAGATTTAGCGGCCATCCAAAGTTTTAGACATTTTCACAGCAGGATGCAGAGTTCTACTTTTCCACCAGAACGCCTTCGACTGTCCTCACCAGAAGATTCTCCCACATAAAGTAGTATAGTACACATCAATATTTTATCAGAGAACACGACAATGGTTTCTGTCGCTATATCAATATTCTATTAAACTATAAAAGTCATACATGACTGCCCCCATTGCTTGGTGCAACGCTTTGGACGACTGTGAAAAACTTCAGATAGCGCCTTATAAAAACAATGCCAGAATCCGAACAGGGTGTGTACAGGTCCTTGAAAAATGGAAAGTCCTGGAATTTGATAATTCAGGATTCCAGGCCTGGAAAATCCTGGAATGTGTCTAAAGATCCTGGAAAATCCTTAAAAATAGAAAATCCTGAGTACATTTTTTTAAGTGTATGTATATTCGCCAATGTCATTTAACTTTACTTACTGATTTCTTGTCTTTAACGATATTTTTGTGGGTTTGTTATCTGGGGCCTCTTGATTTTTATATGCAAACTATACATACATTCATTTTAAATTATTATCCCTATTTACATATCACATTTTACAAGTGAATCCACAATGAATACAACCATGTTTCGTGTGTACTTTAATTTAATAAACATTCTAAGAACATCCTGGAATTTTGCACTGAAAGGCCTTTGAAAGTCCTGGAATTTAGTATTTTAAAATGGGTGTGAACCCTGCCTAACAAGAGTTGTATTTTGTCGTCTGATGCAGATAAATAAGGCTTCAGGATGGCCTTCAGCCTGATGATGGGGAAGTTCAGCCTGACGCTGCTCGGGTTGCAAGTGGCAATGCTGGTCATCTTCGGCCTCCTGGTAGACTACGATGACTCCGCGAGCGCAGCCCACGTGTCGAACCAGCGAGATGTCAAATATGGAGGCGCGAACCCATCAACCAACATCGTCAACGTGCGCTACCCAAGTAAGTTCTTCTTCTACGCGTCTACTTGCTACCTTGCGGCTTGTGAATGTTCTGCCTCTGTGTCTAATGGGTCCGCCATGGCTCACTGAAGGGGGAATGGCGGCTGGGGGGGGGGGGGGGGGGGGGGTGGGGGGTGGGGAGGGGGGTGGGAGGGGGTGAGGGAGGGGTGAGGGGGGGGAGTGGTGGGGTGGGGGAGGGGGGGTGAGGTGATGGGGGTAGAGGGGGAGGGGGGAGGTGGGTGAGGGGAGGGGGGGTGGTGAGGTGATGGGGTAGGGAGGGGGGGAGTGGTGAGGTGGGGGAGGGGGTGGGTGGAGGTGATGGGGAGAGGGTGGGGGGGGTGGGGGGTGGGGGGGGGTGGGAGGGGGGGGGGGTGGGAGGGGGAGGGGGGGGTGGGGGAGGGGGGTGAGGGTGGGGGAGGGGGGGGGGTGGGGGAGGAGGGGGGTGGTGGGGGGGTAGGGGAGGGGGGGGGGAGTGGGAGGGGGAGGGGGGGGTGGGTGGGGTGGGGGGGTAGGGGGAGGGGGGAGGGGGGGGAGGGGTGGGGGCGGGGGTGGGGGGGGTGGGGAGGTGGGGGGAGGGGGGGGGGGGGGGGGGGGGGGTGGGGGGGGGGGGGGGTGGGGGGGGGGGGGGGGGGGGGGGGGGGGAGGGGGGGGGGGGGAGGGGGGGGGGGGGGTGGGGGGGGGGGAGGGGGGGGGGGGGGGAGGGGGGGGGTGGGGGGGGGGGGGGGGGGGGGTGGGGGGGGGGGGGGGGGGGGGGGGGGGGTGGGGGGGGGGGGGGTGGGGGGAGGGGGGGGGGGGGGGGGGGGGTGGGGGGGGGGGGGGGGGGGGTGGGGGGGGGGGGGGGAGGGGGGGGGGGGGGGGGGGGGGGGGGGTGGGGGGGGGGGGGGGGGGGGGTAGGGGGGGGGGGGGGGGGGGGGGGGGGAGGGGGGGGGGGAGGGGGGGGGGGGGGGGGGGGGGGGGGTGGGGAGGGGGGGGGGGGGGGGGGGGGGGGGGGGGGGGGGGGGTGGGGGGGGGGTGGGGGGGGGGGGGGGGGGGGGGGGGGGGGGGGGGGGGGTGGGGGGGGGGGGGGGGGTGGTGAGGTGATGGGGTAGAGGGAGGGGGGAGTGGTGAGGTGGAGGAGGGGGTGGTGAGGTGATGGGGTAGAGGGAGGGGGGAGTGGTGAGGTGGAGGAGGGGGTGGTGAGGTGATGGGGTAGAGGGAGGGGGGGAGTGGTGAGGTGATGGCGGTAGAGGGAGGGGGGAGTGGTGAGGTGGAGGAGGGGGTGGTGAGGTGATGGGGTAGAGGGAGGGGGGGGAGTGGTGAGGTAGTGGCGGTAGAGGCGGAGGGGGAGTGGGGAGGAGGGGGTGGTGAGGTGATGGGGTAGAGGGAGGGGGAGTGTGGGGTGAGGAGGGGGTGGTACCGGCTGATTGGGGTAAGAGGGAGGGGGGAGTAGGTGCGGTGGAGGAGGGGGTGAGTGAGGTGGCGGTAAGGGGAGCGGGGAGTGGTGAGGTGAGAGGAGGGGTGGTGAGGTGATGGGGGTAGAGGGAGGGGGTGAAGTATGATTCGACACAGCGAGTTCCAGTTAGTGACTGAACCTTTATTCCATACACAGTTTCCTAGGCGACGTACCAGTCGTAGCTGGTTCCCTCGTGTACCCGGTTGACCCACATATCTTACATCTCCCTTTCATCAGAGTTTATGGAATACAACAACTCCCCACATACAATAAATACGATAAATATGATAAATACAATAACTTACATCATGCGATAAATCTAATAACTTACAACAGATGATAAATACAATAAATATACGACTACCTCCCCCCATAAATATTAACAGTCCAAGAGCACTCATATCTTATAATGGTAGAGATACGTGTGAGTATCCATCAATATGAATATCCGTTGATACAATAAACAACATCTTACACGCCTACAATAATTTTATAACTACTAACAAGTCCAATAACTTTCTGTTTTGATGACAATATGCGATAACAGTGATAATACGTAACTTTAGCTGACATGCACAATGTAACTACTCTAATAAATATTGATATTTTCCATACACTTGATTATATCGTTTACTATATAATGTTATATTATCTATCACTTAATTCTTAAAGTTACTTAATGTTTATCTTATTTCATGTTTAACATTTCGTGATACAAAACGTGGTTAATTTGATTTAATTGCTGGGTACATACACATCTGTATACATCAACTTTGGTATGGTGTGAAATTCATTCCAGATTGTATCTGCTTTGTAAACACTGAATGACTAACATTGAACTTGTCTTATACAGTTAATATGCAATTTACTTAAATAATATGTTCAACTTGATCAATTGTCCATTGACATCACCAGACATGCAATTGACTTAACTTGGACTTAAAATCCCATTCTGTTAACCGGGCAAATATCCCGGCCGTATCTAGTGGTATATGGAATTGTCTGCATATCCTTTGTCTTTGGGGTGCTGTGTTCTTTATCAACATTTTTTGATTTAAACATGTGTCGGCGATTTCTTTTTATGAAATGATGTTGTTTATTTACAATAATGTAATCACGTGGACCTGGTGTATTTGCCTTCACAATTTTACCAGATTGCCATTCTCCTCTGTGGTCTAAATAGCGCACCCGTTCTCCTATTCCCAATATTTTGTGTTCCGGACCTGCACTTTTTATCATAGTATCTTTTTTGTATTTGTTGTGTATGATGTATTTCGTTTTTCTTCGATAGTTGTGGTTGTGGCCTCAATTGCCTGTCCAAAATTGGGATTTTTGATCTGAGTGTTCGAGACATTAATAATTTAGCTGGAGAAGCACCCATGCCTTGCAAAGTTGTATTTCTGTAATTTAGCAAGGCAATGTTAACGTCCTTTTTGTCAAGCACTGATTTCTTAATCATCCGTTTAATAGTTTGTACGTATCGCTCCACCTGACCGTTGCTTTGGGGGAACATTGGATTTGAAAAGACCGGAATAAATTCATATTCATTTGCAAAACGCATATACTCAGCACTACTGAATTGAGGTCCATTATCTGAAACTACATATTTTGGTATACCGTGCCTACCAAATACCTGCTTCATAGCATCAATTATAGACATACTTGTTGTACTTGTTAACTCTATTAATTCTGGAAATTTTGTGTAGTAATCCACTAATAGCAAATATGTTGTGTGTTCAACGTAGAACAGGTCCACCCCAATCTTATAGTACGGTATGTCTATTACTTCATGGCTTATCAAGGGTTCAGCGGCTTGTTTATTTCGTAATCCCTGACATATTTGGCAGCGTGACACCATGTCTTCAATGTGATTACCTAACCCAGGCCAAAAAATGGTATCACGCGCCAATTGTTTACATCGTACTACACCCAGATGGGACTCGTGTACCCTGCTTAACATCTCTTTTTGTAGAGCTTCAGGGATAATAATGCGGTTATCTTTGAGTAAAATGTCGTCCTGTATTGTAATGTTAGACCTGTACGTAAAAAACGGTTTTACACTGGGGTGCAAACCCCTGTTATGTTTGGGCCACCCCTCCCTTGTTAATACTATAATTCTCTGTAAAGCTTTGTCTTTTGCCACCTCTGTTTTGATCCTGTTCATAATGTTATGCTCTAAGTCCACCGCTGCCACCGTTATGTCGTTGTCGAATAAGTCATCAGGGCTCGTTAGTATTGTGTGTGCCCTTGACAGTGTGTCTGCAAAGAACATTAGGGTGCCTTTAGTATGGACCACAGAGATGTCATAATTTTGCAAACGCATTCTCATACGCTGCATTCTTGCAGATAAGGTATGTATTGGTTTGTTCATAATTGCTACTAATGGTTTGTGATCGGTCTCAACGGTTACAGTTTTCCCAAAAATATATTCATGAAATTTCTTACATCCGAAACAAATTGCCAGCAACTCCTTTTCTATTACAGCGTAATTCGACTGCGTTTTATCCAAAGCCTTCGACGCCATGGCAACTGGCCTCTTTTCCTGAAACAATGTCGCTCCAAGCCCAGATTTGGAAGCGTCCACTTGCAAAACTATGTCCTGATTGGCATCGAAATATTTCAGGATGGGGGCTGTAGTTAACATATGCTTAAGTGTTTCAAATGCTTTTATTTGTTCTGTCTGCCAGTGCCATGCGATGTCTTTGCTTAGGATTACACGTAAAGGCTTGGTTAGTTCCGCCATGTTGGGTATAAACTTACTGACGTAACCAACCATTCCTAGAAACCGTTGTACAGCTTTTTTGTCCTGGGGTGTTGGCATATCAATAATAGCCTGAATGCGGTTTTTGTTAGGTAACAGACCCTTAGATGTTAACAAATGACCCACATAGTTTACTTGTGATTTGCATATTACAGACTTTTTAGGGTTAAGCTTCAAATTGCATTTCCTGGCTCTTTCTAACACTGTTTTAAGTCTACTGTTATGTTCTTTAACATCCTTACCATAAACTAAAATGTCATCTGTTATCACATTAACACCTTCTAACCCTTCCAGTATCCCATTCATTTCTTCTATGAATATGTCGCCAGCTGTCTTTATCCCGAAGGGTAAACGCGTGTATCTGTACCTGCCCCATGGCGTGTTGAACGTGCACAAATGAGAGCTGGCCTCATCCAATTCAACCTGCCAATACCCGCTATTAGCATCTATCACTGAGAACACCGTGGCCCCACTGGTATTTGCAACCACCTCTTCAATAGTACGGGTTGGATAAGGGCCTCTTAAAATTGCTTTGTTTAATTTGGTAGGATCTAAACAAATCCGTATCTTTCCAGGTTTTCTTACAATAGTTATGGAACTGACCCATGGGGTGGGTTCCGATTGTTTTACTATGACTCCTAACGCTAGCATTCTATCTAACTCATTTCGTACATCAAGGGTTATTGCATGGGGTATCCTCCTTGGGGCATCAACAATAGGGGGTACGGTGGTATCGATATGAATGTGAGCGTTAACTTTTATTTTCCCAATACCCTGAAATACATCAGCATAGGTATTTACCAGTTCATCAGCACTTGATTCTAGGTCCATTACGTCCGATATGGAATCCACCCTTGCAATCAATTTCAGTTCAACGCACGCACACTTTCCTAGAAGGGGGCTCCCTTCTTTTGTGGCTTGGAACTTTAATGGATGACCGCGGATTTCGATCCATGACTCCCCCATCGGCCGTATTCGCTGACCTGAATACGTCACGAGGTGACAATGTGATGGTGATAACACCAACCCACCAATTTTGTCATAAACCTCTCTTGGAATGATGTTTGCCTGCGATCCCGTGTCCAGCTTGAACTTGATCACATGGCTGTCTACTACGATATTGGCATACCATAGACTATCCCTATCTGCATCGTTGTCGTTCAGTGTACCCACAAACAAATCGTGTGTGACGTCATCTCCATCGTCCCTACGTATCCACTCCACCGTCTCATCGTTTCGATCGACGCCCACTTCATTGACTACCGTACGTGGATTCGAATTACTTTTACACATTTTAATAAAATGTCCAGTTCGTCCACAGGCAATGCATTGCTTGTCTCTTGCTGGGCATCGTCCTTGTAAGTGTTTGTACCCACAATTAAAACACTTCGGACCAGACAAACTCGAACGTGAAGATACTTGTTGTTGATGTGTCGTCCGTCTCCATGGCGCCGCCTGGCGCTGTGACGTCATGCCGTGATTCAATTTGGAAATCATATCGACATTTTCAGCTGACACATTACACGACACATCTGTTAATAACTCCGATCTGTGTTCACTCAACCGACACATATTAATGCACATCTCCAATGATAAATTGTTAGTCTGCAATAAACGATCTCGGAGGTTTTTGCTTTTGATGCCACACACCAGCCGATCACACAACAATGACTCCTCGAGATCACCGTACTGACAAAAAGACACTCGATGTCGAAGCGTTCTGATGTACGTGTCCATTCCTTCGTTCGTCTGGTTGAGCGTATTGAACTGGTATCTCACCACCGTAATGTTCGTCTTACCCTCGCAATATGTCTTGAAAGCCGCAATTAATATTTCTATCTTGTCCCGTTCAGCTGTATCTATATCCAATGTGCGATGTATCTTCTGTGCTTCAGCCCCTGCTACGTGTAAAAACACGCAGCACTGGACTTTCTCAGACTTGGTACTTACTCCGGCCGCTGTAGCATAAATCCTATACGAATCAATCCATTGATACCAGTTCAGAGTGAGATTGCCCTCTAGGTTGAGTGGCATCGGGGGTTTTAATCCAGATAATGCCATAATCCCTGAAGGCAAGCCACATCTGACACCATGTAAAGTACGAGTCGACACAGCGAGTTCCAGTTAGTGACTGAACGTTTATTCCATTCACCGTTTCCTAGGCCACCTACCAGTCGTAGCTGGTTCCCTCGTTTACCCGGTTGACCCACATATCTTACAGGGGGGAGTGGTGAGGTGGAGGAGGGGGTGGTGAGGTGATGGGGGTAGAGGGAGGGGGGAGTGGTGAGGTGGAGGAGGGGGTGGTGAGGTGATGGGGTAGAGGGAGGGGGGGAGTGGTGAGGTGATGGCGGTAGAGGGAGGGGGGAGTGGTGAGGTGGAGGAGGGGGTGGTGGATGCGATGGGTGAGGTAGGGAGGGGAGGGGGAGGTGGTGGGGTGGAGGAGGGGGGGTGGGTGGGGGGGTGGGGGGGGGGGGTGGGGGTGGGAGGAGGGGGTGGGGGTGTGGGGGGGGGAGGGGGGGGTGGTGGGGTGGGGAGGGGGGGGGGGTGAGGGGGGTGGGGGGAGGGGGGGTGGTGGGTGGGGGAGGGGTGGGGGGTGGAGGGGTGGAGGGGGGGGGGGTGGTGGGGGTGGGGGGGGGGGGGGGGAGGGTGGGGGGGAGGGGGGGGGGGGTGGTGGGTGGAGGGGGGGGGTGGGGTGGTGGGGTGGAGGGAGGGGGGGGGGGGGAGGTGGGAGGGGGGGGTGGGGGGTGGGGAGGTGGGGGGGGTGGGGGAGGGGGGTGGGGGGGGGGGTGGGGGGTGGGGGGAGGGGGGAGGGGGGGGGGGTGAGGTGGGGTGGGGGGGGGGTGGGGTGGGGGAGGGGGGGGGGGTGGTGGGGAGGGGAGGGGGGGGGGGGAGGTGGGGGGGGGGGGTGGTGAGGGGAGGGGGTGGGGAGGGGGGAGTGGTGAGGTGGAGGAGGGGAGTGGTGAGGTGATGGGGTAGAGGGAGGGGGGGAGTGGTGAGGTGGAGGAGGGGAGTGGTGAGGTGATGGGGTAGGGGATGGAGGGAGGGGGGAGTGTGGTGAGGGTAGGAGGGAGGGGGAGTGTGAGTGAGGTGATGGTGGGTAGAGGGAGGGGGGAAGTGGTGAGGTGGAGGGTGGGGGGAGTGGTGAGGGTAATGGGGTGGTGAGGTGATGGGGTAGAGGGAGGGGAGAGTGGTGAGGTGGGGGTGGGGAGTGGTGAGGTGATGGGGTGGTGAGGTGATGGGGTAGAGGGAGGGGGGAGTGGTGAGGTGGAGGTGGGGAGTGGTGAGGTGATCGGTTGGGTGATAGAGGGAGGGGGTTGGGGTGGTGAGGTGGAGGAGGGGTGGTGATGTGATGGGTATAAGTCTGGATTGTCGAAGTCGGGTGGGGGTCGGGATGGGGGTGGTGGGTGTTGGGGATTTTGAGGGTTTGTACGCGTCTTTTAAAACCTAGAAAGTCCTGGAATTGGATAATTCAAGATTCCAGGCCTGGAAAGTCCTGGAATTTGTCTAAAGATCCTTGAAAAGAATAGAAAAAGGAAAATCGTGACTATTTTTAAGGCCTATATTTGCTGACATGTCCAAGCATTAATCAGCAATGTTTTGTATTTATAGTGATTTTTGTGGGTTTGCCTCTACCTCTTGAGTTATTTATTAAAACTATGTTTGTTGTTATTTGTTTTGCTTATTTACACTTCACGCCTTATGGCCCTGTCACATTACGACGCTTCTCGCCGGCGCGTCGCCATCGCGCAAAATCACTTTTTAACGTCGAGACATGTCAAACCTTTCGGCGCGGTGGGAAAAAGTTTGACAACAGCGCAACGTGTTGGTAGCGTGCGGCCGACGTTGTGGTAACGTGTATCGACGCGTCGGGGGAAAAAAAAAGTTAGGCGCAACGTGTGGGAAAGAGCCTCACCTGCGTGCGGCATGCGCATAGCGTTCGCGTAACGTTATTCCAGCGCTCCGCTAGTGACCGACTGACGTGTTACACGATGTATGAGAGCACGTGATCGACGCGTGATCGATGCGTGACCATCGACACTCCAGCGCATTTCGGCACGTGTCGGCCTGGCGCCAGCGTGCTATCAGCGCGCACGACATTGGCCTAACGCGTGGGTAACGCTTCCCGACGGTGGTACGTTACCGACGTGCTGACGAAACGCTCGCTGTCATTGAAAAAAATAGTCAACGTAGGACAACGTCACACAACGTTCCTCCAATGCGTGTCTAACGTATCTCGACGCACCCCGAACATCGCCATAACTTTGGCACCCGCGCGTCGTCGCATGTCGAAAGTTTTGTGCAAGCACAAAACTTCGCCGATCCCCTGACGCATGCCGCCGACCGTCACCGACCGTCGCCGTAGATCAACGAATACCAATGCGTGTCTAACGCGCGTGTAACGCTTATGCATTCGTTAAGCGTATGTTGTTATATGTTGATGTATGTCGATGTTCATCATTATACGGCATCTCTCATTAAGCGGTCGCGAAAGTTTTGTGCATGCACAAAACTTTTGACATTCGACGTGTAGCTTTACCATCGGGCATGCATTATGTATACGTTAGACATACATCAATGTACGTTAGACATATGTTAGACATTTGACAAAGTGCAGCTTTACCATTGGGCATACGTTATGTATATGTTAGACATACGTCGATGTACGTTAGACATACGTTAGACAAACGTTCACTACGGAGCACTACATTGACTTACATCAGTCGTACGGAGAGCCAGCAGACACATACAGTCCACATATTGACAACGTATTGACAATGTATGGATAACGTACATCTAACGTACGTGTTGCATTTCTCCACCATGTCTTGACATATGTAATGTATAAGGCATACTTTCGGTGATCAAATTACGTATATATTGTTCATCAGCGTTCTACGAGTGTACCATGAGCATATTGCGAGCGTTTTTTGCAGGGAGGCACGTTAGCCATACAGGAGGTAAATGCTGAAACTAAGGCCAGCATATACAGTAGCTGCAGACTGTGGTTTCTTCACCCAGACAAATAGTCTGTGAAGAATGCCACAGAATGGGTACAATAATTAAGTCAAGAAACTGAGTTATGTGTGCCTGGTATGGTATGATTTACAGATGCCAGTATCTGAGAGAGTGTTAGCACACAGGTGACAATGTATGGGGGTTGTGGCTGTGTGTGTGTGTGTGTGTGAGTGTTTGCAGGACCTGCCAAAGTCAGGTGTCAGGCTGGAGGTGGGAGGTGGAGTGTGTGTGTGTGAGTGTGTGTGTGTCTGTGTGTGTGGTGAGCCCTCCCTGTCCCACCTGGTGGCAGTTTGCTGAACTAAAGATTATGCAATATGTAATTCTCAAAGTAAGGCATGTAGAAACTCCTACTATTTTGGAGTTGTCTCAATCTAAGGGACTGGTGACCACTGGTGTTGTGTAAAGATAAATAGGGTTGATACTCCCATATAAGTGTGATTGGTGAACTTGATGGAAAAATATGTATCTGACTTGGGGTGGTGGGTTGGCCCCCCACCCTTACCCAGATGGGGAGGGGGGGGGGGCTGGTGGGAGTGGTGGGGGTCCACCCACTCCCACCCTGCCTCCCCCCACCACTGACTGGAGGAGTTCAACCAACGAAATGCCATGTTACTGTCTCTGACTATGGAGACTCCCAGCAACTGTTTACCTGTATTTTTAATGTGTTCCATCTGAATAAAAGGGCTGGGCAGATGGTGTGGCAGGCAGATGACCTGGAGACAGCACATCAGCAGGAGGAGCCAGCCACCCCTCCCTACTAGACTTTACCACACTTAATTTCTGTTGAGTTACTATTTCTTGGAACAGATATAGTAAGCAGATATAGTAAGCAGATATAGTAAGCAGATATAGTAAGCAGATATAGTAAGCGGATCATCGCTTAAGTAATATCATACATTAGTGCTTTCCGGCCTCCACACACAGAAGTTAGGGTTCTATTTCCTATAAAGATTCTAGCATGTAAAATACCACTAGTTAACAATATGTTTAATCTGAATCCAGATTTATTTGGATCTAGAATTATCCAGACCTAAATGCAAGAAAGTGGCAAATGTGTGAACCAGAACTTACTTCAAAGCCTTATAGGCGATGTACTCTGAACTTTACAGAGTGTCTATGTTTATTATTAACAGTTGGCCCCAAGTAAACAGAACAACACAAAGACTGACATGGTTGAGAAGAGTATATATTCTCTGGCTGGAATAGTGATAATTTCCCACCTAAAGTTAAAAATTGACCGTCCAAGTGTGTCTGGAGGTGATAATGACCAGACACAGCTGGTCTATAGGAGGTCAAAGCCCCTGACAGGTGGCACCAGTGTGGCCAAACCTGAAACTAACTTGCTGGCATACAATATACTACATCGCCATTCCAGCGGCGCGGTGCATTTTGGGATGCATGGAAGAAAAACAAACCAGCGAGAAACACATGGCACATGCTAAGACACTGGGTGCAGCTATGAAATGTGCTAGTTTCAGCTCATCTCAGCTCTTGTTTGATACATAGAATACCAACTAAAAATTATATATATAATATATTAAGATATTAATCTTTTATCCAGCATTGCATTTACATCAATATAATCAGCACATCTTATGCCATGTGCATTCAGATTTAGACAAATCTGGGCACTCAGACTAGTGTTAGAGCCATAGCAGAGTCAGTTTTACTTATTTTATTCATGTTTTTATTTATATCCTATGGTTAATGGCATATGTAGAACTAGAAAATGAGTAGGGTTAATAGGATATTGGTTATATATTTCTTTGAAATACGTTTTTGTTGACACATTTGACATTTTAATATTTAGAACAAGAATTACTTATGTCTAGTCAATGGTGATGTAAACATCAGCCTGTAAAGTGACTGAAATTGTATGTTTCTTAGCTCAAAATGCTTAATTATGGAGAGTTGTGTCTTAAACTTATTCATTATATTATTATATTGCATCCATCCATCCATCTTTGTGCCAAATTGTGATGTATTTTTTTATTAATTTTGAATAAAATTGAAGTTTTGCCCTATGCGTATTGGCAAACTCAATAGCTGTATGCCTTTGCTTTGCTGCCAGCGCCGTTTTCAGCGCATGCGCAGTCGGAACGGTGATCTTGTCTATACCCACTGTTCGCAATAAAATAATATAGATATAACTGAAGATGACAGTGTCCTTGTTTATATTGTCATAATAGATTATAGAGCACATAAACCCACATAAATATTGTAAATGTCATTGAAATAAGAAAAATAATACTCTTGCTCTAAATCAAATGTAGATTTATTCTAAATGTAAATGCAGAAGGTGGTTAATGTGTGTAGACAGGAACTTGGGACAAAAACCTGAATTTATTAAAGCTGCCTAGTCCGATGAAAACATCAAATTTTCAAAGCCAAAATAATTATCTCGATTTGATTCTACATATCTAACTTAGATACTGGTGCACTTATTAAACATGTGTTACCACTTAGAAGGGAACACTGAGGCAATTTAATAGAACCTATTACTGCAGAAGCCTATGGTGTCAGAGTTTTGGTGTGCTTGCCAAAACTAATTTTACATGTCTATACTTCAAATATCTCAAAAGTTAGCCATTTAAAATAAAAGTTATTTTAAGCTAAAGTAAGATAGATTATAACGATCAACCTAATATATTTATCTCTAGAAAATGACAAACTCAAAACCATCGTCCTCTGCAAGTTTAACTGGTTCTGCATGGAACCAACGACCCTATAACACTAAGACGGCTCACTCAGCCTATACTGTGTAATCAAAATGATCAAACCCACCACCTGGTGCGCTGGCTGTTCTCTTGATTACACAGTTGCTATATTATATGTATAAATGTATATATGAATGTGAAAGATGTGTGATGATGGCGATGCTGATGATGATGCTGATGATGATGTGTATTTGTTCATAGCAATTTCATATTGATGTGTATTCATACTGACCTATATTATGTATAATATAATTGTATGTGTTTACAGGTGAAACACCAACCAGGGGCCGTATGCATGACGCGGTGTTAGCGAGCCAAAACACGTTTAGACGGGATTTCTGGTTTAGCGCCGAAAAGTCGCTATGCATGAGTCAGTGATAGGGCTAACACCACAAGCGTAAACTAGGTTACGGTAAACCCGATCAAATTAACCCTAAATTCGAACCGATATTAACGCTGCCGATTTAGCGGCGGCGATATTAATATTGTCGAATCGACGAATGTAAACTAAACAAATCGCCGCCACCGTCGCCGAATCGGTGGCGATATTGTCAAATAGCGGTGCTCGCCGGGAACAGGCTCAGTAATAAGGCTCGCTGGTGCCCGGCGGTGTTACATACCGATTAGGCCCAAATCTATTCAATGCTGTCATATTTAACAGAATTACATAGTCAAATAGTGAAATTTTATTAAATTAACCCTAAAATCAAACCGATATTAACGCCGCCGCCGCTGTCGCCGCCACCAGCAAATCGGCTGCGATATTGGGAAATAGCGATGCTCGCCAGCAACAGGCTCATAGGGATTTCCAAAATCTATAAATAAATTCACGTTTAGCTATAATGAAAGTGTTAGGCACCTGTACATACCGCGTGACATAATTCCCGACCTCGGTGATAGCTAAACGGTGTCAGGCTGTAACACCAAACACCGCTAACATCACGTCATGCATATGGGCCCTAGAGCCGGGGTGATGAAACCCACCTCAAGGTGGCACTGTGAAATTTACATTACCATGGGAGAGATAGGGAGTGAGCTGTCTTAGTGTTATAGGGTCTTTGATGGAACCTTCTGCCATTCATCACCTAAACGAAGCTTTTCATGCTGCTCTGAAATGAGTTATCATGTCTGGTGTTTCTAATCTACTTTGTTGTTTGTAGCTTTTTTACCGAAGTTCTGTTTTTGTATCTCCTAGTTTGTAGTGCCAGCCTCATTCTGGTATCTATTGAGGATTTGCCCCAAATGATTAGCACCACATACGTGACCAGTGCCTCGTCGGCCATCATGGTTGGATAGAAAGTACAGCATGACACTGCCGATGCGGCGGCGGCGTTAATATCATTTGGATTTTGGGTTTAATTTGACAAAATTTCACTTTTTGAGTAAGCTATTCTCATAAATAACATTATTTCAACCCCCGATTGAATATTCATGGTTCAAAGTAACATAATTAGATCGTAGCAGTGAATAGATTTGTGCTTTTTGTTTTATTTACATTCGCAATATTGCTGCCGATGCGACGGGGGCCTTAATATCGCTTGGATTTTGGGTTTAATTTGACCAAATTTCACCTATTGAGTAAGTTATTCTGTTAAATAAACATTATTTCAACCCCCAAGTGAATATTCATGGTTCTAAATAACAGAATTAGATCGTAGCAGTGAATAGATTTATGCTTTTTGTTTTATTTACATACAATTGATAGTAGAACGAACTGCTTCTAACGAACCATGATGCAGGAGTAGTGTGATGCCTACGTCACACGCAAATCCTCAATTCAGGCAACATTAAGCTGCATAATCAGATGAAGGCATCAAAGTAACAAAACCAAAACACTTTCCCTGGATGGTTATTGGAGTTTTACGTCAGGAGTTCGAATCCCAGCCACGTCAAACCGATGACTTATGAAATTAATACTTGTCGC
This sequence comes from Branchipolynoe longqiensis, assembly GCA_030323885.1. Taxonomy (NCBI): domain Eukaryota; kingdom Metazoa; phylum Annelida; class Polychaeta; order Phyllodocida; family Polynoidae; genus Branchipolynoe; species Branchipolynoe longqiensis. The sequence goes on from CM059202.1 coordinate 14,814,682, forward strand.
TACCTAGCCTGACATTCGGCATGAATAGGATAAGGCGAGGACTGGTTAGCACAATATCGGGATAATGTGACTGAGTGGGAAATCGGATCATGGTGCTGGCGGCCTGGTCTCTGATTAAGACAGCACTATAAAGTCGTCACAAGTCGGTACCCGTCCTGATATAACCTTAGATGTTGATAGGACCTAAACCAACAATGAATCAAAAACATAATAATATATTTATCTAAAAAAAAGAGGTATGTCCAAGATTGAGTGCCATTGTGTTATATGACCTATAGACCAAGATTGAATGCCATTGTGTTATATGACCTATAGACCAAGATTGAGTACCATATTGTTATATGACCTATATACCATGATTGAATGTCATTGTGTTATATGACCTATAGACCATGAATGACTGCCATCGTGTTATATGACATAGACCATGATTGAGTGCCATTGTGTTATATGACCTATATACCATGATTGAGTGCCATCATGTTATATGACCCATAGACCATGATTGAGTGCCATCGTTTTATATGACCTGTAGACCAAGATTGAGTGCCATCGTGTTATATAACCTATAGACAAAGATTGAGTGCCATCGTGTTATATGACCTATAGACCATGATTGAGTGCCATCATCTTATATGACCTATAGACCATGATTGAGTGCCATCGTGTTATATGACCTGTAGACCAAGATTGAGTGACATTGTGTTATATAACCTATAGACCAAGATTGACTGCCATTGTGTTATATAACCTATAGACCATGATTGAGTGCCATCGTGTTATACGACCTTTAAGAGTTCACAATGGCGCACGTGACGCTGTAGGCGTCTCTCCTGACTGTTGCTGTCTGCTCATAAAGCATCCCACAATGTGTTTTCAGTCTTCTAAAGTTTAAGGCTTTTGATGTTTACAGATTAATGTGCTAATCTATCGTGACGGGTGTTGGCAGACTGTGCCGCCATTCCCAACTTTACCAGACTCGGGGATGTGCCTGAATGTGAGAGCCAACGACTTACTGACTCTTGTCACATCATTTAGGCTCTGCACCTAGTGGTGTGTGGGGGTGGGGGGAGGAATATACAAACATCCGAGGATAGGTGGGTGGGTGGGTGGGGGGGGGGGGGGGGGGGTGAGACATTACTGATTCATGATTGCGAGCAGACGAAGAGTAGACAAGGAACGTCGTCTGAGTTAAAACACACAAGGGTCACCAGCCAGCAGAGTGTGGGGGGGGGGGGGGGGAGGGGGAGGGAAGGGGGAGGGGGGAGGGGGAGGGGGTCTAAGGGGCTCTTCTCATAAGTAGTTGCGTGCGCAGCTATGTGTGCAGCTATGTGCATGGTTATGCACACAATTATGTGCATTGCGATGCACTGCCACAACTATGTTCACGGCTATACACACAACTTTTGCATGGCTATATGCACAACTATGAACATGGCTATGTGCACACCTATGTGCACAGCTTTGCACACAACAATGTGCATGACTATGCACACAACTATGTCCATGGTTATACACTGATACGTGTACAGCTATGCACACAACTATGTGCATGGCTATGCACGCAGTTACGTGCACGGCTATGCACACAACTATGTGCATGGCTATGCACTGCCACAACTATGTGCACGGCTCTACACACAACTATGTGCACGGCTATACACAGAACTATGTGCACGGCTATACACAGAACTATGTGCACGGCTATGCACGGCTATGCACACTCAGTGCACGGCTATGCACACATATATGTGGATGGCTATGCACACATCTATGTGCATGGCTATGCACACAACTATGTGCATGGATATGCACACAACTATGTGCATGGATATGCACACAACTATGTACACACCTATGCACACAACTATGTGCACGACTATGCACACAACTGTGTACACAACTATACTTTGCTATGTGTACAGCTATGCACACAACTATTTATATGGCTATGCAGACAACTGTACACAACTATGTGTACGGCCATATACACAACTATGTGCACGGCTATACACACAGATATGTGCACAGCTATGCACTGCTATGTGTGAAGCGATGCACACAACTATGTGCATGGATATGCACACAACGATGTATGCAGCTATTCACACAGGTATGTGCACGGCTATGCACACAACTAAGGGAACAGCTATACTCACAACTGTTGGGATAGGAATGCACACAGCTAGCTGCACAGCTATGCATAAAACTATGTGTGCAGCTAATCACACAACTATGTGCACAGCTATGCACACAACTATGCGCACAACTATGTACTATGCACATAACTATTATTACAAGTGTGCACTGTCACAAGTCTGTACCCGTCCTGATGTGACCTTAGCTGTTGCTATGACATAAAACAAGAATTATACAGCACACAACAGGCAACATCTGTAATGCAACATGTTATATGCGATATGCGGTACAGTAATATCTGACAGACAATATGTGATATGTCGCATATGATATGAACCATGCAGTATGTGATATGTTGCATACAATATGGAACAACCCACATGCAATTTGTGGCGCCCCTATTCACACTCCTACACACCCAGTCCTGTCCCTTGTTCACACCCCTACACACCCAGTCCTGTCTGTTCAACTCCTACACACCCAGTCCTGTCCCCTGTTCACACTCCTACACACCCAGTCCTGTCCTTGTTCACACTCCTACACACCCAGTCCTGTCCCTTGTTCACACCCCTACACACCCAGTCCTGTCTGTTCAACTCCTACACACCCAGTCCTGTCCCCTGTTCACACTCCTACACACCCAGTCCTGTCCCTGTTCACACTCCTGCACACCCAGGCCTGTCTCTGTTCACACTCCTACACACCCAGTCATGTCCCTGTTCACATGCCTACACACACAGTCATGTCCCTGTTCACACTTCTACACACCCAGTCCTGTCCCCGTTCACACTCCTACACACCCAGTCCTGTCCCCGTTCACACTCCTACACACCCAGTCCTGTCCCTGTCCACACTCCTACACACCCAGTCCTGTCCCTGTTCACACTTCTACACACCCAGTACTGTCCCTGTTCACACTCCTACACACCCAGTCCTGTCCCTGTTCACACTCCTACACACCCAGTCCTGTCCCTTGTTCACACCCTTACACACCCAGTCCTGTGTGTTCAACTCCTACACACCCAGTCCTGTCCCTGTTCACACTCCTACACACCCAGTCCTGTCCCTGTTCACACTCCTACACACCCAGTCCTGTCCTTGTTCACACTCCTACACACTCAGTCATGTCCCCGTTCACACTTCTACACACCCAGTCCTGTCCCTGTTCACACTCCTACACACCCAGTCCTGTCCCTGTTCACACTCCTACACACCCAGTCCTGTCCTTGTTCACACTCCTACACACCCAGTCCTGTCTCTGTTCACACTCCTACACACTCAGTCATGTCCCCGTTCACACTCCTACACACCCAGTCCTGTCCCTATTCACACTCCTACACACCCAGTCATGTCCCTGTTCACACTCCTACACACCCAGTCCTGTCTCTATTCACACTCCTACACACCCAATCCTGTCCCCTGTTCACACTCCTACACACCCAGTCATGTCCCCTGTTCACACTCCTACACACCCAGTCATGTCTCTGTTCACACTCCTACACACCCAGTCCTGTCTCTCTACACACTCCTACACACCCAGTCCTGTCCCCTCTTCACACTCCTACACACCCAGTCCTGTCTCTGTTCACACTCCTACACACCCAGTCCTGTACCCTGTTCACACTCCTACACACCCAGTCCTGTCCCTGTTCACAGTCCTACACACCCAGTCATGTCCCTGTTCACAATCCTACACACCCACTCGTGTCCCTGTTCACACTCCTACACACCCATACATGTCCCTATTCACACTCCTAGACACCCAGTCCTGTCCCCTGTTCACACTCCTACACACCCAGCCATGTCCCCTGTTCACACTCCTACACACCCAGTCCTGTCCCTGTTCACACTCCTACACACCCAGTCCTGTCCCTGTTCACACCCCTACACACCCAGTCCTGTCCCCTGTTCACACTCCTACACACGCAGTCCTGTCCCTGTTCACACTCCTACACACCCAGTACTGTCCCTGTTCACACTCCTACACACCCAATCCTGTCCCTATTCACACTCCTACACATCCAATCCTATCCCTATTCACACTCCTACACACCCAATCCTGTCCCCTGTTCACACTCCTACACACCCAGTCCTGTCTCTATTCACACTCCTACACACCCAGCCATGTCCCCTGTTCACACTCCTACACACCCAGTCCTGTCCCTGTTCACACTCCTACACACCCAATCCTGTCCCTGTTCACACCCCTACACACCCAGTCCTGTCCCCTGTTCACACTCCTACACACGCAGTCCTGTCCCCTGTTCACACTCGTACACACCCAGTCCTGTCTCTGTTCACACTCCTACACACCCAGTCCTGTCTCTGTTCACACTCGTACACACCCAGTCCTGTACCCTGTTCACACTCGTACACACCCAGTCCTGTCCCGCTTCACAGTCCTACACACCCAGTTGTGTCCCTGTTCACAATCCTACACACCCACTCGTGTCCCTGTTCACACTCCTACACACCCAAACATGTCCCTATTCACACTCCTACACACCCAGTCCTGTCCCCTGTTCACACTCCTACACACCCAGCCCTTTCCCCTGTTCACACTCCTACACACCCAGTCCTGTCCTTGTTCACACTCCTACACACCCAGTCATGTCCCTGTTCACACTCCTACACACCCAGTCCTGTCCCTATTCACACTCCTACACACCCAGTCCTGTCCCTGTTCACACTCCTACACACCCAGTCCTGTCCCTGTTCACACTCCTGCACACCCAGTACTGTACCTGTTCACACTCCTACACACCCCAGTCCTGTCCCTGTTCACACTCCTACACACCCAGTCCTGTCCCTTGTTCACACCACTACACACCCAGTCATGTGTGTTCAACTCCTACACACCCAGTCCTGTCCCTGTTCACACCCCTACACACCCAGTCCTGTCCCCTGTTCACACTCCTACACACGCAGTCCTGTCCCCTGTTCACACTCCTACACACCCAGTCCTGTCTCTGTTCACACTCCTACACACCCAGTCCTGTCTCTGTTCACACTCCTACACACCCAGTCATGTACCCTGTTCACACTCCTACACACCCAGTCCTGTCCCTGTTCACAGTCCTACACACCCAGTCGTGTCCCTGTTCACAATCCTACACACCCACTCGTGTCCCTGTTCACACTCCTACACACCCAAACATGTCCCTATTCACACTCCTACACACCCAGTCCTGTCCCCTGTTCACACTCCTACACACCCAGCCCTTTCCCCTGTTCACACTCCTACACACCCAGTCCTGTCCTTGTTCACACTCCTACACACCCAGTCCTGTCCCTGTTCTCACTCCTACACACCCAGTCCTGTCCTTGTTCACACTCCTACACACCCAGTCATGTCCCTGTTCACACTCCTACACACCCAGTCCTGTCCCTATTCACACTCCTACACACCCAGTCCTGTCCTTGTTCACACCCCTACACACCCAGTACTGTCTGTTCAACTCCTACACACCCAGTCCTGTCCCTGTTCACACTCCTACACACCCAGTCATGTCCCTGTTCACACTCCTACACACCCAGTCCTGCCCCTGTTCACACTCCTACACACCCAGTCATGTCCCTGTTCACACTCCTACACACCCAGTCCTGTCCTTGTTCACACTCCTACACACCCAGTCCTGTCCCTTGTTCACACCCCTACACACCCAGTCCTGTCTGTTCAACTCCTACACACCCAGTCCTGTCCCCTGTTCACACTCCTACACACCCAGTCCTGTCCCTGTTCACACTCCTGCACACCCAGGCCTGTCTCTGTTCACACTCCTACACACCCAGTCATGTCCCTGTTCACACGCCTACACACCCAGTCATGTCCCTGTTCACACTTCTACACACCCAGTCCTGTCCCCGTTCACACTCCTACACACCCAGTCCTGTCCCCGTTCACACTCCTACACACCCAGTCCTGTCCCTGTTCACACTGCTACACACCCAGTCCTGTCCCTGTTCACACTTCTACACACCCAGTACTGTACCTGTTCACACTCCTACACACCCAGTCCTGTCCCTGTTCACACTCCTACACACCCAGTCCTGTCCCTTGTTCACACCACTACACACCCAGTCCTGTGTGTTCAACTCCTACACACCCAGTCCTGTCCCTGTTCACACTCCTACACACCCAGTCCTGTCCCTGTTCACACTCCTACACACCCAGTCCTGTCCTTGTTCACACTCCTACACACTCAGTCATGTCCCCGTTCACACTTCTACACACCCAGTCCTGTCCCTGTTCACACTCCTACACACCCAGTCCTGTCCCTGTTCACACTCCTACACACCCAGTCCTGTCCTTGTTCACACTCCTACACACCCAGTCCTGTCTCTGTTCACACTCCTACACACTCAGTCATGTCCCCGTTCACACTTCTACACACCCAGTCCTGTCCCCTGTTCACACTCCTACACACCCAGCCATGTCCCCTGTTCACACTCCTACACACCCAGTCCTGTCCCTGTTCACACTCCTACACACCCAGTCCTGTCCCTGTTCACACCCCTACACACCCAGTCCTGTCCCCTGTTCACACTCCTACACACGCAGTCCTGTCCCTGTTCACACTCCTACACACCCAGTACTGTCCCTGTTCACACTCCTACACACCCAATCCTGTCCCTATTCACACTCCTACACACGCAGTCCTGTCCCCTGTTCACACTCCTACACACCCAGTCCTGTCTCTGTTCACACTCCTACACACCCAGTCCTGTCTCTGTTCACACTCCTACACACCCAGTCCTGTACCCTGTTCACACTCCTACACACCCAGTCCTGTCCCTGTTCACAGTCCTACACACCCAGTCGTGTCCCTGTTCACAATCCTACACACCCAGTCCTGTCCTTGTTCACACCCCTACACACCTAGTCATGTCCCTGTTCACACTCCTACACACCCAGTCCTGTCCCTATTCACACTCCTACACACCCAGTCCTGTCCGTGTTCACACCCCTACACACCCAGTCCTGTCTGTTCAACTCCTACACACCCAGTCCTGTCCCTGTTCACACTCCTACACACCCAGTCATGTCCCTGTTCACACTCCTACACACCCAGTCCTGCCCCTGTTCACACTCCTAGACACCCAGTCATGTCCCTGTTCACACTCCTACACACCCAGTCCTGACCCTATTCACACTGCTACACACCCAGTCCTGTCCCTATTCACACTGCTACACACCCAGTCCTGTCCCCTGTTCACACTCCTACACACCCAGTCCTGTCCCTTGTTTACACTGCTGCAGTTGTTTTCCTTGATCAGCCCTGACATGCCGGGTTGATAGCTGGATTGAAACGTGAGTAAGTTGGGGAGGGGTATGCCCCCCGTACGTGGCTAGGATTCTGGGTTTTACGCTGTGAGAATCCAGAATCGGCCGGTAGAGGGCAGACCTACTGAACCGAGACGAGCCCTCAATGTGGGCTCATAACCAGGGCCGCCAGTGTGTCGATATGACATGCCCCAATAATCCTGACCTTGCCGTCCCCTGCACAGTTGGTGCAGCCTTAGCGGCGTCCGATGACAACTACCAGAGAACCAGGCCTCTGTCATCACCATAAATGTCCTATCTGTTCACACTCCTACACACGCAGTCCTGTCCCTGTTCACACTCCTACACACCCAGTACTGTCCCTGTTCACACTCCTACACACCCAATCCTGTCCCTATTCACACTCCTACACACGCAGTCCTGTCCCCTGTTCACACTCCTACACACCCAGTCCTGTCTCTGTTCACACTCCTACACACCCGGACACACCACCACACTAGCACACAGCCCCACACACAACCACACACCATCACACACCACCACACACCACCACTCACAGCCCCACACACCACCACACACTACTACACAGCCCCACACACCACCACACACCATCACACACCACCACACACAGCCCCACACACCACCACACACTACCACACAGCCCCACACACCACCACACACCATCACACACCACCACACACCACCACTCACAGCCCCACACACCACCACGCACTACTACACAGCCCCACACACCACCACACACCACCACACACAGCTACACACACCACCACACACTACCACACAGCCCCACACACCACCACACACCATCACACACCACCACACACCACCACTCACAGCTCCACACACCACCACACACTACTACACAGCCCCACACACCACCACACACCATCACACACCACCACACACAGCCCCACACACCACCACACACTACTACACAGCCCCACACACCATCACACACTACCACACAGCCCCACACACCACCACACACTACTACACAGCCCCACACACCACCACACACCACCACACACACACCACTCACACCCCACACACCACCACCACCACTCACAGCCCCACACACCACCACACACTACCACACAGCCCCACACACACACCACACACCATCACACACCACCACACACAGCCCCACACACCATCACACACTACCACACAGCCCCACACACCACCACACACCACCACTCACAGCCCCACACACCACCACACACTACTACACAGCCCCACACACCACCACACACCATCACACACCACCACACACAGCCCCACACACACCAACACACCACCACACACCACACACAGCCCCACACACACCACTCACACACCACCACACACTACCACACACGCCCCACACACCACCACACACCACCACACAGCCCCACACACCACCACACACCCCCACCCACCACCACCACCACACCGCCCCACACCACACAGCCACCACCACCACACACCACCCCACCCACCACCCCACACCAACACTCACCACCACACAGTCCCACCACCACACAGCCCCACACCCACCACTCACCACCATCACCGGCCCCACCACCACACACCACCACACACCACCACAGCCCCACACCCACCACTCACCACCATCACCCTGCCCCATCACCACACACCACCACACACCACCACACACCACCACAGCCCCACACCCAACACTCACCACCATCACTCGGCCCCACCACCACACACCACCACCCACCACTCACCACCATCACCCTGCCCCACCACCACACACCACAGCAGCCCCACACCCACCACTCAGCACCATCACTCGGCCCCACCACCACACACCACCACTCACCACCATCACCCTGCCCCACCACCACACACCACCACACAGCCCCACACCCACCACTCACCACCATCACCCGGCCCCACCACCACACACCACCATACACCACCACACACCACCACACACCACCACACATCACCACACACCACCACACACCACCCCACAGCCACACACCCACCACTCACCACCAAAAATGTGTGCGCGCTCAAAATGTTCAGTGTATGGCAGGGTAAGAGGCATATGCTTCTCATATGCTAGATATACGCTATGCATACAGCTGCATATGTTACGCATAGGTTAGGGGTAGGCCGGCATAGGTTAGGCGTATGCTGAAACTGCACCTTCGGCATATCTATAGCGTATGTAGCGTATGCCTAGCCTACATGTAACGTATTTGAGCATACTCCTAGCGTACTACTAGCATTTACACAGCATATACAAAGCACATGTGCAGCGTATGCCCTGCCTATGGTCTCGGTATATAAAGGCACCACAAGGCTTCTTCTGTCAGTCTGGCTGGATGTCCAGGCACTCCAAATACAGTTCCAGCATTGGTACAGAATTGCCCTTTATCAGCATGAGCTAGGTCTCTACCTCATGGTTCTTCTGGTGGCCCATCTCGAGAGGAGAAGGAGGAGGCAGCGGCGGTGCACAGTCTGGGTCAGACCCTGGATTGGGAGGCGGCCACAGTTTGGCTTGCATGACAAGCTAATGGTCAAGCTCCACAGCGAGGACACCGCATCGTTCGTGAACTTCATGTGGATGCCTCCCCAGTTGTTTGACGAGATTGTGGCGTGAGTGGGACCGAGGATTGAAAAAAACTGCACCATATTCCGAGTGCTGCTCGAGCCTGCACTGAAGATTGCACTTACTCTGCAGCACCTGGCATCTGGCACCAAATACTCGTTGATGAAGTTCGGGTGGAGGGTCCCACACAACACACAGTCGCTCATAGTGCGTGAAGTCTGTCAGGCCATCATTGACGAGTACATGGATGAGGTCATGATGAGTCCGACGACTCCAGAAGGATGGTGTGCCATCGCGGACCTATTCTTAGAGAAGTGGAACTTCCCCTATACCTGTGGCGCTCTGGATGGGAAGCACATCGCCTGCTGGTGAACTCCAAAGAGTGGGTCGCTCTACTACAACTACAAGGGGTTTTACTCCATGGTCCTGTTGGCACTAGTAGACGCGGACTACAAGTTTATCTGGGCAGATCTTGGGGGTTTGGACTCCGCATCTGATGCCCAGATCTACAATGACTCTGAGCTGAAGGCGGGCACTGAAGGTGGCACCATCGGCTTTCCGCACCCTGAACCGATCATGGATGGCCAGAAGGATGTGCCATATTTTCTCATCGGTGACGATGCCTTTGCCCTGCAGCCGACCATGATGAAGCCGTATGCCAAGAGGGGGTTGAACAATGAGGAGCGACTGTTCAACTACCGGCTGTCCCGAGCTAGGAGAGTGGTGGAGAATGCCTTTGGCATTCTAGCCAACTGCTTCCAAGTGCTGCTGACCACTATGCAGCACCACCCCGCCACCGTGAAGGTCATCGTCAACCCGTGCATGGTTCTGCACAACCTCATGAGGATGCACAACCCAGCCCTACAGAACCTGCAGCTGGATCATCCCGAGACTGGTACCAACAACTTTGTCCCAGGAGCGTGGCGAGAGGGCCCAAACCTGCCAGACATTGACATTGACTAACCCCAACACCTCGTCCAAGCTAGGAAAGGAGCAGCGCAATCTACTTAAAGACTTGGTGGTTTCGCCCGCTGGAGCAGTGTCATGGCAAGACAGCATGATCTGACAAACATTGTATCTGTCTGTATGCACTGTGTATGTGTACTGTTATGATCTATTTTTGAAAACATATGTGCTTTTCTTTACACTGTCCAGTTATCGCTTATTTACATGTCTGTTATGTTGTGACATGTCTACTGTTATATGAGATGGTAATATGTTTATATGTCTATTAAAATAAACGATATCATTTTTTAGATATCAAAACACAATTTACATTAATTAAAGTTATCTAGTTAATGTATTTGTGATGAATTTGCTCTCTTTTTAAATGAATTACACTTTTGAAAGCATAACCACTGTTTTTACGTACATACTAAGAACACAGGGAAAAAGAGGGTGAGGGACAGGGACAGAAAGGGGGAGAGAAAGAGAGAAAGAGAGAGAGAGGGAGGGAGTGAGAGGGTGGGAGGGAGGGAGAGGGTGGGAGGGAGAGAGAGGGAGGGAGGGAGAGAGGGGAAGAAAGAGGGGAAGAGAGGAGAAGAGATGGGAAGAGGTGAGAGAGGGGTGAGAAAGGGTAAGAGAGGGGAGAGACTTGTGTCCTTAATATTCATAATAATTATTCTTTATTTTCAATTTTACTTTAATTGTACTTTAATTTATAACAATTACATTATGGCATGCCATTATTGAACGTGGACACAATACTTATAATTTACAATATATTTATTTATACAAGATATTTGTAAACATATATATATACATATGTGCATACAAACATACAAAGATAAACAATACAACAAAACATTTTACAAAAAATACAAACTATAACTACATATCTGCATATCTACACATATATACACATAGCTACAAATGATCACTTGTCATGCATCCCACCCGAGCCCCCCTCAGCTGGTGAAGTCGTGGCTGACGGGGGGAAGAGGTCCAAGTTGGAGACCCCCAACACTCCCGAGATCCAATAGTCCGTCGGACGTCGAGCTGGCCGACTCCGACAAAGTTCCCGTCGCAGGGGCGACTCGTGTTGGTGTCGAACTCGCCATGGCATTGCCACCGGTAGGCGATGGCCAGGCCACACAGACAGTGGCCGCACCACCTGGGTGGGCAACGAGTCCTGGAGAGCCCCTGATGTGGCCCGCCATGCCGAGTGTCTGGAGTTGGGCAGGCGGCTGCGCCATCTCCACAGATGGCTGTTGCACCAACTGAGTCTGAGGCTGAGGCGGGACCGGCTCCTGATGCAAGTGGAGCGGCAGAGGTTGAGGCAGAGGTTGAGGCAGAGGCTGAAGATGTGGCTGTGGGTGCGGCTGAAGATGCGGCTGCGTCATATATCGCTGCACGTACTCCTGTGTCTGAGACGCCCATGGTGATGCCGGTGGTGGCTGGTGAGTCCACTGGTGGCGTTGAGGCTGGTATGCCTCACTTGTAGACACAGGAGCAGGTGCAGCCACATGAGCCACTGCAGCCACAGGAGCCACAGGAGCCACGACTTGTTAGCCTTGCCCCTCCAAAAGCTGCGACACCATCCGCTTGATTGGGCCACAGGTCTTGACAAACCGCTCCTCCGGCATGGTCAGGATCATGTCGCGGACATAGTTTGCAAACGTCACACACTTTGTCATCGCCGGTGTAGGAGGCGGCTGCATGACCTTGAGCATGTCCCCAGACTGGTCGAATCTCCCTTCATCTGGAATGTCTTGACATTCCAGATGACTGGACTTGTACTGCTCACCACACAATATTGTGTGGTGAGCAGTGAGGAGGTTCGCGTCATCTGGGGCTGACCGCTTCCCCTTTCCCCGCTCTCGGACTGTAGCGGGAGGAGTGGCGGGAAGGTCCTCCTCCATCCCCATGTCCAGATCCATGGCAACATTCTCCTCGAGGCTGAGATCCTGATGCGCAGCCTCAATGGCAGCGGCCACCTGCAAGAAAAAATAATAAAATAACATAAGTAACATGAACGCAAATCAATCTTTCCACAAAAGACAACACAAGTCAACAATAAAGAAAAAAAAGTTAACGATAAATGACAAAATTGATTTATCAAGATTCATTATGCAAATAACATATATCGATTGTCGACTTCTCGATTTAACAATAACAACACAACAAGCCAACATTAAAGACAAACAACAAACATATAACATTAAACAAATAACTTGATTTACCAAGATTATTTACGTAAATAACATATATCCGTTTGTTGACTTCTCCAGAATAATCGGAGTTTTACGAGAATTCTAACGCCCACACTAGTCAGAAGGATAAAAGATTACGTACTTACACTTCTGCAGGGCTCCGGCCGGTGACAGACGAGGGACAGCAGGAAACCAAACTTTCGCATGATCCACTCCTCCCTCTCAGTCAGGACAGGTGCTCCGTCCCCGCTCTTTTTTTTGTGCAGCCGAGTGTTGGTGTCCCGGAGTGACTTGAACCACTTCTGGAGATGGACTGCTGTCATCCCCAGAAGCGTCGCCTGGTCCTCCCACCTCTTCCCCTTCCTGTCCGTGCGGCGGTAGTCGGTGAGCTTGACATTCCAGATGACTGGGTTTTCCTGGAGGAAGTCAAGCATCTGACCCTCCTTGAAAACCGACAGAGAACAGTAGCTCTTCTTTGCCCTCCTTCTCTTTGAAGAGGACAGGCCAGAGGTGCTGGTGGAGGCTGAGGCGGAGGTGTTGGAGGTGGAGGCGGCGGATGCCGCCCGTGAGCTGCCCCGAGAAGCAGGAGATGGAGAGCTGGAGCGGGGACGCCACTGGCGCGTCGTCTGCATCTTCACTTCCATCTCCAGCTCTTCCAGTGGAGAGGGGTGTTGTGGAGAGTGGTGTTGTGGAGAGTGGTGTTGTGGAGAGTGGTGTTGTGGAGAGTGGTGTTGTGGAGAGTGGTGTTGTGGAGAGTGGTGTTCTGGAGAGTGGTGAGGTGAGGAGGCAGGTGGGCGGCCACCCACCCCCGACCTCAGAGAGATACCATACGCTTTTCACACGCCACGCTTAGGTCGCTCATACGCTGCTCATACGTGTCGCATACATTACTCATACGCTACTCATATGCTCATACACTAGGCATAAGTCGCTCATACGTTACATATATGCTCAACCTGCCACTCACAACTGTCAAACCACATCAAAGGTTGGGTTAGGCTAGGGGTAGGTTATGCATAGGTTACGCATAGGTTACGCATACGCTCCAAAAGACACGTCAGTACACAAAGATCACCATACGTCATCCCGCAATGTTTTTCAAATTTTTGTGGTAGGTTTTACATACGCCGCCGCCATACGCCGTAATGTGACAAGGCCATTATTCTGTTAAATATGATAGCATTGAATAGATTTGGGCATAACCGATACCTAACACCACCCTTAAACCTGGTACGGAGTGGTGTTAGCGTAGCCGACCTTAAACTCACGGTGTTTCCGCAACACTGCTCCATACATAGCGACTTTTCGCCGCTAAACTAGAAATCCCGTCCAAAACCAGTTTTGGCTCACGAACACCGCCCCATGCATATAGCCCCTAGGTTGGACTTGTAATGGCATATTTAAGGCACCATGGAGGGAAGGGATAGGTAGAATTACATATTTCAGCATCAAATGACTTCAATGTCATTATTATTCAAAATAGCTTTTGTGCTACTTTCCTTTGGGAATTCTGGCTTGAAGTAACTTTTATTTGAATAGATCCACTACTGTAATAAATCCATGTATTGTAATTTGTTCTAGCCTCAATTCTATAAGTATTTGAAGTGAAACAATGCAAAAGTAATTCTGCGCCAATTTAGGCTATTTGACATAGATCTCACTGTCGGTTGTCACAGGTGTAGCCACTTCAAAATTGCATCAGAGATGGTTTTTGCTATCATTTGACGCAGATCTGACCATTTCGGAATTCTGTGTAAATTTCAATGTAGGTGTGTGAGTGCGATTGACAAGACTCATGTAATAGATACCACTAGCTTTTCGCTGTGAATATGGCCCTTGCTGCCAACACGGCATTAAACCATCAGCAATCAATCAATCAGGGGCCGTATGCACGAATCAGTGTTAGGGCCGTAACCGTGGCTAGGCTAGCTCCACACGGCTAAATGTGAGAAATCGGTATGCACGAATTGGTGTTTGGGCTAACCGCGAAATTTAGCCTAGGCTAAGCTAAACCATTTTCAAATCTGGGGCCGTATGCACGAATCGGGGTTAGTGCCGTAACCGCGGCTAGGCTAGCTCCACACGGCTAATTGTGAGAAATCGGTATGCACGAATCGGTGTTAGCTCTAACCGCGAAATTTAGCCTAGGCTAAGCTAAACCATTTTCAAATCAGGTTTTACTGCTAGCCGGGGCGATTAGTGTGCGTGTATGGATGTCAATCTATTCAATGCGATCATATTTAACAGAATTACATACGCAATAAGTGAAATTTTATCAATTTAACCTTAAATGCGAAGCGTTATTAAGGGTACTGCCGCATTGGCGGCGATATTAATAGTTATATTTTCTAATCGACGAAGGTACAGTAGACAAACCGCCGCCGCTGCCAGTATGGAAAGCGACGTCGATGCGGCGGCGGCGGCGATTTGTTTACGTTACGTTCGTCATTCGAAAATATAACTATTAATATCGCCGCCAATGCGGCGGTAGCCTTAATAACGCTTCGAATTTAGGGTTAAATTGATCAAATTTCACTTATTGCGTGTGTAATTCTGTTAAATATGATCGCATTCAATAGATTTGAGCCTAATATATGAGTACAAACGCAGAGGGAATTCCCAAATCTATAAATAAACTCACGGTTAGCTATCCGCAGTGGCTAAAACATTGGTGCATACCGATTCAAACCCCCCGCTACCCTGAGGTAGATATCCGCGGCTACTGCCTTAACTCCGGCTAAGCCTAACCCCGATTGGTGCATACGGCCCCAGGTTTTACTGCTAGCCGGGGCGGTTAGTGTGCTTGTATTGGTCTCAATCTATTAAATGCTGTCATATTTAACAGAATTACATATGCAATAAGTGAAATTTAATCAAAATAACCCTAAAAACGAAGCGATATTAACGTTGCTGCCGCATTGGCGGTGATATTAATATTGTCGAATCGACGAATGTAAAGTAAACAAATCGCTGCCGCCGCAGCGACGTCAATATCCATACTGTCCAATGTCAACAAACCACACATCGCCGCTGCCGCCGCCGCCGCCGAATAGGCAATATATTATACCCAAATCTATTCAATGCGATCATATTTGACAGAATTAAGCCGTGTTTACACGGGCAAATTTAAAACGATGTAGACAAATCGATTCATATGAAGCGTTTTAATGTTGCGTTTACACGGAGGGAGTTTCAAAGTGTGTCGCGTCTACACGGGCAGTACTTAAACCGTTTCACGGCGGAAGTGGATATCTGCGCATGACTGTTGCTGGCACAAAAGCAACATGGCGTGATGCGGATTCCGAGGGAATCATACAGAAGAAGTCAAATATCTCCCAAATTACACCATTTAGAAACAAATCGCTTGGTACACATATAGAAAACATCTTTACCAAAAACATTATATTAAATTCATACGGTTAGGGTTCTTGAATTCTATTAATGCGGACAGAGTAGTACAAGAAGCGATTCGTCGGGAGCAGGAACACTCGACTGCGCATGCGTATGACGTCACTAAAACGCCTAAAGTATAACGGAACCGTTTACACGACCATCGAGAAAGCGATTTATATAAAACGCTTCGTATAAACCACCTCGCGAGGCGGTATAGATGAAGCGTTTCATATGAATCGATTCAGCCCTAAAACGCCTCAGAGTCGCGTTTACACGGCAAATGTGAATCGATCTAGGCAAGGCGTTTTATATGAAGCGTTTTAAATCGCCCGTGTAAACAGGGCTTTACATACTCTAAATGTGATATTTTATTAAATAAACCCTAAATTCGAACCAATATTAACGCCGCCGCCGCATTGGCGGCGTTATTCATAACGTCAACTGGAGGGAATTGCCAAATCTATAAATAAACTCACGGTTAGCTATCCGCGGCGGCTAAAACATTGGTTCATACCGATTCACACGTTTTAAATCGCCCGTGTAAACAGGGCTTTACATATTCTAAATGTGATATTTTATTAAATAAACCCTAAATTCGAACCAATATTAACGCCGCCGCCGCATTGGCGGCGTTATTCATAACGTCAACTGGAGGGAATTGCCAAATCTATAAATAAACTCACGGTTAGCTATCCGCGGCGGCTAAAACATTGGTTCATACCGATTCACACATTTCTCCCCCCCCCCCCCCCCCCCCTCCGCTGTAAAAGACATGTCGACACCGTGAGTTCTGTAACGTAACTGATTTTATTTAGAACCGATCCTTGTGACGTCACGCGGTAATGACGTGGGGGTGTTCGGATAACTACATATATTACAGTGGGGGTGTTCGGATAACTACATACATTACACCTTCCCCGTTTACAATAGTTACCGAATAACATAGCTTATCACCGAATAACATAGTTTAATACCGACTAACATAACTTATCACTTTATGACATAACTTATCACCTAATGACAGCCCGGTGCAGTGTACCAGCTATCTGGCTTATTTTATTGCATTCACCATGTTAAGAGCTATACCCAACTGGAACACCTTCTTACTGTCCTACATAAACGTCACTTTCCTATCTTCTCCTGTCCTTGGACAAAAAAAAAACACATCATATATGCTAACAATATGTGAATCTGTTCAACAGTCCATGTGCGAGTAAATGTTACTATAAGCCAATGAAAATGTCATTTACGATAACATAAACTACAATACTGTAATATGATACTACATACATGTAACATGAGAATAAGTAACCTTACTCTAACAAACATGTTTATCTTGATGCAAGAGCACCTTAATTGATCTGTCACAGCAGTGTGGAACATATATATATAAACTATTAGTGAAGATAGATGTCACTTCTTACAGGTATACATTGTGTTGTCTGTTCTTTGTATGACCCACTGTGTGGTGGTATGTGTGTCACTGCATTTTGGAAGGTTATAGGCATCTTATTTAACAATATGTTCAAGAATATATATGTATATGATTAACAGTTTTTAAAGTTGTATAACGGTGATTGCACGGAAGTGAACATACATATAATATATATTAAACATGACTATGTGCATTCCTTGTCGTTAGGATATTGTAAGCGAACAGCCTTAAGACAACAAGACGAATGAACGTCAGAACAGACAACATGTCATTTGTTTTAATGACTAAAAATGAGTTATCATGTTGTAAAGGAACAAATTAGATTACAGTCTTTATGGTTACAGACATATTGATGCAATCATGGTATGTCAACCTAAAACCGGTCAGGTGGTCTAATGACTTGACCATACTTTGTGACATATGGACTTACAGCCTTGTTTGGTTTTGATGTCTGAATGACAAAACTTTTTGTAACATGTGTGAGATTGTCATTTCCGACATTTTTACATTTGTCCAGGCCAAAACACACTGTCTCTGGCTAGTTGTTTGCACTTGACCACTCCTAAGTGGGATTCATGTAATTTCCCCAAAATCTGCAGTTGTAACATTTTGGGAATTATTATCTGTGCACCTTTCCACAATACACCATCATCATATGTAATATCATTTTTTTAAGCAAAATATGGAGTTACATCCAGATCAATTGATTTTTTACTTTCAGGCCAACCACCGAGTGTGAAATGTTTTACTTTTATCAGTACATCGTCTAAAAATGTCTGTTTTTGAACTTCCTCGAATATATTTATATTTATATTTATAGCTGCTACTGATATATCTTGATCGTAGAGGTTTTCCGGGTTCACATCTGAGGTGTGCGCTCGGGAAAGAGCTTCTGCAAAAAATAAATTTGACCCTTTTAAGTACCTCACATTAATGTTATAATTTTGGAGTCTCATTCGCATCCTTTGCATCCTGGCTGATAATTCATGGATAGGTTTCAACATAATAGAAACTAAGGGTTTATGATCTGTCTCAACTGTTATCTCATTCCCGTATATATACTCATGGAATTTATGGCATCCAAAACATATGGCCAATAACGCTTTCTCGATGACGGCATAACTAATTTGTGTTTTGTCCAACGATGCCATTGCTACTGGGAGATTACGTTGGAACAGAGTAGCTCCTAACCCATACTTGGATGCGTCCACCTGAAGAACAATTTTGTCTTGTTTATTAAAATACTGTAGGACATGTGTTGTAGTCAATAACTGCTTCAGCTTCCCAAAAGCCCTATTCTGATCTGAATCCCAGTGCCATGCGATATCTTTTCTAATAACCAGTCTTAATGGTTCTGTGATCTGCGCCATATTTGGGATAAATTTGCTAACATAACCTATCATCCCTAAAAAACGCTGTACTGCCGCTTTATCATTTGGTGTTGGCATGTCTACAATAGCTTGGATCCGGTCAGCATTTGGTTTGAGTCCCTCTGATGTGATTAAATGACCTACATAGTTTACACTGGTTTGGCATATCTTTGATTTGTTAGGGTTTAATTTTCGTGCACGTCTCAAAACGGCCTCTAAACGGTTGTTATGTTCCTCAATAGTAACCCCATGAACTAATATGTCATCTGAAATAACATGAACCCCCGGCAAGTTTACCAGTATGTCGTTCATTTCCTGAATAAAAATATCACCTGCCGTTTTAATACCAAATGGCAGACGAGTGTAACGAAACCTCCCCCAAGGTGTGTTAAACGTACATAGCCTAGAGCTGGCATCATCTAACTCAATCTGCCAGTAACCACTATTGGCATCTAAAACTGAAAAATATTTTGCGCCATGTATTTGTTCAACTACCTCTTCTACGGTTCTGACGGGGTACGGTCCCCTTAATATAGCTTTATTTAATTTAGTCGGATCTAGGCAAATACGCAATTTGTTAGGCTTACAAACAATTGTTATGGAACTTACCCAAGGTGTAGGCTCTATTTGTTTTACAATAACGCCTAATTCTAACATACGTTTAAGCTCAGCTTGCACATCATTAACAATTGCCAATGGCACCCTACGGGGTGGATCTATTACAGGAGGTACAGCCATATCAATATAAATTTTTGCATTCACTTTAATTAACCCTAAACCTGTAAAAACATCAGAATATGACTTTACCATTGTCTTTGCTGTATCCATGCCAGGTAAAGCCTCCAACGTGTCGAGTCTTGATAAGAGTCCTAACTGCACGCATGCACGTTTGCCTAGGATTGCACACCCAACATCTGTTACTTGAAACAGCAAATCTGTACCAAGGACTCTTATTGTTGTTTCTCCAGCAGGAAGTATCCGATGTCCTCCATATGTGACAAGCTGACATTTCGACGGATTCAAAGTTGTCTCAGTCAGAGTGTCGAATACATTCCGTGGCAACACATTCGCCTCTGAACCCGTGTCTAATTTAAAAGACACCGCTTGATTATTCAACATTAATTCAGCATGCCACATATCTGGTTCCTGGGATCTGCTATGTGAAATTGAACCGACAAACAAATCGTAATCGTCGGCCTCCTGTTGTACGGTCCCTTCCGTCTAAACGTCACCTTGTTCGACTCCCAGTTCAAACACAGGAGCCGTATTCGACTGCCGTTGCAGTAATTGACACATCTTGACGAAATGTCCAAGTTTATGACAACCTGAGCACTCCTTTCCTCTGGCCGGACAGCTCCCCCATTGATGATTGCATCCACAATGTCCACACTTTGTATTTGCCATAGTCGAACCATGGTTATATCGACTTGTTGATGGGTGTATCCATGACGACGGATGGTTACTCGCTCTGCTTCCAGTGTTGTATCTAGTAGACATTGCATCGACCTGATTATTATTCTGCTGTGTTACTTGAGTCGACTTTACCTCACTGAGTCAACATAATTGTACGCACTCTTCCAACGTCAGTTTTGGGGAACGTAATAGCCTATTTTGTAGTTCATTATCCCGCACACCGCACACAATGCGATCACACAGCAAAGACTGTTCAAGTGCGCCATAGCAACAGTACTGAATCCTATGTTTGAGCTCCCGTATGTAATTGTCCATATCTTCACTTGACTGATTGAAAGAGTTGAATTTGTATCGTACTACTGTAATATTAGTTTTACCCTCACAATAATGAGTGAAAGCCTGTATCAACGGTGTCATCTTGTCCTTATCCTGAGTGTCGAGTTCAAATGTGCGGTGAAGTTTCTGCGCCTCACCACCAGCGACGTGAAGGAATACGCAGCATTGAACTTTTTCCGATTTCGTCGACACTCCAGCTGCAGTAGCATATATTTCATAGGACTATATCCATGTCCTCCAATTAACTGACATTTTCTCGTCCAATATCAAAGGTCCGGGCGGTTTTAATCCTGAAAGCGCCATTTATATAGCCTTTTCCGCCCACATCTGACACCATGTAAAAGATGTGTCGACACCGTGAGTTCTGTAACGTAACTGATTTTATTTAGAACCGATCCTTGTGACATCACGCGGTAATGATGTGGGGGTGTTCGGATAACTACATATATTACAGTGGGGGTGTTCGGATCATTACACCCGCTACCCTGAGGTAGCTAACCGCGGCTAGTGCCTTAACTCCGGCTAAGCCTCACCCCGATTCGTGCATACGGCCCCAGATTTGATCGTGCCTATCAAACTTAGCTACCGGTGTACCTATTAAATTGTTATAACACTATTGAAGGACCGTTAACTGATTTTAATACAACCTGTCACTGTCCAACTTGGAGCCAAGGCATAAAAGTGTCTGTGCACAAAATTAATTTAGTATAAACATGGTCTCACTTCAAATATCTCCAAACTTAGCCTGTTAAAATAAAGCTTACGCTAATCTAAGGTAAACTAGATTGGTTGGTTGTTGGAGTTTTACGTCCTGGCAACATCTAAGGTCATATCAGGACTCGGGTAATGTAGATTAAGATTAACTTACTATATTTATCTGGAGAAAATGTTGGCAGAAACTCAAAACCATTGAATAATACAACTGTATTACATCCGACCGGTTATCTAGTGATCTAGGCTGTATAATATATTAATCTTATATTAATTAATTATTGTACACGGCTGTACCTCCCTTCAAGTCGCAGCCAGCCAATGATTGTCAGCCCAGAGTGACTCACATGCACCTTCAAAAGGATCAACAATAGCAATCATTTTTTTCAACTCCGGAAACATATAAGTAGTATACTATGAGGAATGAATATTTTACGCCTTATTTCCACAGCAAGTCTTTTTTTGTCAAAAGAAAAAAGAAGAAAAAAGACAAAGAATAGCAGTCATTCATGTGATTAATGTGACCTAGTTGCATTCATAATGAGGTAAAATTCTATGGTGAGCAATGCACCATTTGTTTTGTCATAATTACATTTTTTTGTCTTTAATATATTAACATCATTTCATTTTCAATAACTGCATTATTTTCTAGATGCTATATGTTGGCTCCCTATTGGTGATGGATGGCAAATAGTTTATAATCCATCAGTACAAGCTTTACTGTTACTAAGACTAACGTAGTAGTCTGCACTGAGCTCCTTGGCCACATAGACAGGTAGGCGTGGGTAGGGTGATGCAACAGGGAGTCTAGGTGGTGTAATGGTTAGAATGCTAGCCCCCAAATAGCAAGAAGTGTGGGTTCGAGGCACATGGCACAATTTCTCCCATTTTCATCACCACCATGACACTAACGTTTAATCTAGAATATGTTCAGCCACTTGAATATATCCTTAGATCATTTAGGATAAATATACCTTACAAATTAATATTGCTACTATTAATTCAATTATATACAGTAAAGATTCACTATAGCGATGTTGGATTCAAGAAATCCATTACAATGCAACTGAATTGTGGTATTGAGATATATATAATATATATAATATATATTCTAGTGCGCAAGTGACAGTATTCACGCCACTGGTTGGGTTGGGGGTGGTGGCGCAACCTGACCCAACCGTGAAAAGGGGTGAAAAGGGGTCACCCATAAAGTAGTACATGACATATGGGTGATCATGTCGGGAACATTCCCTTTCATGCCTGTATACTCGCATAAGTCTTATACATTACATATTTAACTGTTTAATTTAATCATCTAATAGACCTATTTCATGGGACATCAGCATAGGTATCTAGGTCAGTGCGCGTGCCTTTTGGCTGCAGGACGACACACTGTCACACTGCAAACTCAATGGCTATGAGCAATCTTCATAGAGAAAAGGTGAAATATCTCTAAAACCACAGCACTTAGAAACAAACTGCTTGGAAGACATATAGAAAACATATTCAATGAATAGATTATATTAATATAGACGGTTATCATAAGGATAATAGGGTTTGCACTGCAACTGGCAACTCAATGCATGTCATGCTGTGACAATTCTGAAATGTATCTAAACCCCACTAGAACCGTTGGACACATAGAAATACACGTGATTATAAAATATAAGGTAGGCATCTTAATTGATAAGACGTTTACTCGGCAAACTCAATGCATTGTCAATGGCCGTGAGCAATCTTGAATTATATTCATACAGAAAAAGTTAAATATCTCTAAAACCACACCACCTAGAAACAAACCGTCTGGTGCAGATATAGAAAACATATTCAACGAATAGATTATATTAAATTGATAAGGTTAGGGTTCTGCATTCGTATTAAAATAAACGTTTTGCACTGCGCGTACCAGCAAACTCAATGGTAGTGTGCCTTTGTTCTGCAGCCAAGCTGCACGTG
Source organism: Branchipolynoe longqiensis (assembly GCA_030323885.1). NCBI lineage: Eukaryota > Metazoa > Annelida > Polychaeta > Phyllodocida > Polynoidae > Branchipolynoe > Branchipolynoe longqiensis. Next base: position 14,838,455 of record CM059202.1, read on the forward strand.
CATACACAATGTTTATAAACATTGAAAGGGATCTGTATACCAACTACAAATTGTAAATCAGGCCGAAGATAGTTTCTCAGATGACACTACTCATATCCTCAGATCCTTTTATTTAAACATAGCTTCCGAAAATGATTAATGAGTATTTTTCACCAACTGACTTTTCATATTATATATGAATATGTATGCATATATATATATATATATATATATATATATATATATATATATATATATATATATATATACATACATGTTGGGACTCATCAACTGTATGTTCGTTTTTTTAGGTTATTGTGTCAGATAATTGAATTATTGCCCCAGATTTAGATGAGCTGAATCTATCTCATTATCTATTCAGTAGCGCTGACAGTTTGAGGTCAGTTTAACCCCTGATCACCAATGGTACCGATGGCCAGGAACCATTGGCATTAGTAACATTCGGTATTACTTCTAGCACGTGGTTTATTTATGGAAAATAGTGCCTATGCCAAGCACTGAAATTGTGCCCTGGTAAGCATTTCACGCCCATCTTTTAGATAACTTTACCATAATATCAGCTCAAACTTTGTTTTGGTTTGTTCTTGTTTTACATCCTAGTAACATTCTAAGGTCCTATCAGGATGGGTACCGACTTGTGACAGTGTGCACTCATGGTGTCTTTACAGTGCTGGCACACTGGGAGACCAGGCCACCAGCACCATGACTTGAGATCCCACTCAGTCGCATCCTGACACTGAGCCAACCATTCCTGGCCCTATCCTAATAATGCCAACCGCCTGGCTAGGAAGCGACAAGTATCAATTTTTAAGTTATTGGTTTGACTCGACCTGGTTTCGAACCTGTGCAGGAGATCGGGAGTTTGATTCCCGGTCGGTTCAAACCAATAACTGACAAAATTGGGACTTGTCGCTTCCTAGCCTGGCACTCGGCATTAATAGGATAGGGCACGGACTGGTTAGCTCAGTGTCAGGATAATATGACTGAGTGGTATACCAGGTCATAGTGCCGGCGGCATGATTTCCCAGTGGGCAGCACTGACTATGTAACTTCAGGGTTGCTTGTTAGGATATAATGCTATGCTCCTACTTTTGTCCTAATTAGAGGATGACCTGATTAACGTGACTTGCTTGCTACCAAGTATGTGAACCAATTGAGGCCAATTAAAAAAAGCCACTGTTAGCAGGGAGCGGGACGTAGCTCATGTAGTAAAGTGTCCACCTGTGAAGGTGTGGGTCATCTGATCGATCCTGCACAGTGGACCCATTTGTAGGTTGGGCTATTTTCCGTTCCAACCAGTGGTCCACATCTGGTTCATAAAAGGCTGTGGTATGTGCTGTGCTGTATGTGGGAAAATGCATATGAAAGACCCCTTGCTGCTTATCAGAAACAGTAGCCTATGTGGCGACAGCGGGTTTCATCCAAAGAAATATGTCAGAATCACCATATGTTTGACATCCAATAGCCAATGATAAAAATCAATATGCTTGCTCTATTTAAGTCTCTTGTTAGGCCAATATTGGAATACTGTCCACAAATTTGGTGCCCAATTTTTTGGAAAGATATTCTGGAGATCGAAAAGGTTCAGAGACGTGCAACAAAATTAGTTGCAGTTATAAAGGACTTACCCTATGAACAACGGCTTAGGGAATTGAAACTTCCTACCCTTTCCTACAGAAGGAAAAGAAGTGACATAATTGAAGTATTTAAAATTATGAAAGGTTTTGATAAAATAGATATGAACCAATTTTTCACCTTGAATAAAAGAGAAGGCAGTCGGGGCCATACTCTCAAACTAGTAAAACCCAGAGCCATTTCAAAGTTAAGGCAACACAGTTTCTCAAACAGGATCATAAATATATGGAACAGTCTCCCACAAAATGTTATTGATGCCGAGTCAATAAATTCATTCAAGAACAGATTAGAAAAAGCATGGGCTGATGATCCAGGGAAATTTGACCCCTTATTCACCACATGCTACTAATTACTCCTTGTGTTGCTTATTTACTTGCACTCAAGCAAAAATGAGAGACAAATAAGTGTTCACACTTCCTGTCTACCATTCACTATTTCGCTATTTCGCTGTAGAGGCGTCGTTAAATAATACAAGCTTTACTTTCAGGAACTATATGTGGTTATCCATTTAAAGCGTGTTTAAAAGTCAAGTCGGTGAGAGTATAGTGCTGGAAAGCAATGCCACTTATTGCCCTGTAAAATATACCAAGTCGTAGTTTCCGGTCTTGAAGCCGCAAACTCCAAGGACAGCATTAACTCTTCAAACGCTTACCTAGACTTGATCCTACATACTCAACTTAGATATAGGTACGTGTATCAATAATTATTTATTTTATGGAAAGAACACAACATATTTTAGTTGAAATGTCAGTTCTGAAGTTTATGGTATCCAGTTATTTTGGTGTGTTCATCAAAATTAATTTGACATGTTTTCACTTTAAGTATATCCAAACTTAACCCTTTGAAATAATAGTTACTTCAATCCAAAGTAAAGTGTGTTTATTAAGGTTTTATATCCTACCAACATCTAAGGTCAGATCAGGATGGGGACCAACTGGTGACAGTGTGCGCTCATGGTGACTTTATAGTGCTGCCCCACTGGGAACTGGATTGGTAGCACCATGCTCTACCCCACTCAATCACATTATCCTAATACTGGGCAAGCTAGTCCTTGCCCGATCCTAGTAAAGCCGAGTGCTAGGCTATGCATCATCAAGTATTAATTTGGTAAATCCTTGGCTTGACTCATTTGCATTATGGCCTATTTTCCATTCCAACCAGTGGTCCACGCCTGGTTCATCAAAGGCTGTGGTATGTGCTGTCCTGTATGGGAGAACATGCATATGAAAGACCCCTCGCTGCTTATCGGAAAGAGTAGCCTATGTGGCGGCAGCAGGTTTCCTCCAAAGAAATATGTCAGAATGACCATATATTTGACGTCCAACACCGATGTTTAAAATCAATGTGCTCTAGAGGCGTCATTAAATAAATCGAACTTTTTATTTTGCACATAGCAAGATATGGCAGAAACTCAAAACCATCGGACGATGCAACTTTAAGGAAGCAGCGGGGGGAACTGAAAGGAGGCCCATTGGTGTCAACCAACCGGTCTGTTTATCTCTGAAGCAGGAGCATCACAATGGACGAAGTGCTTGCTACCTTATCTGTGAATCTCTACCAATGGTATATCCTTCACTTTCCCAGGTATACCCTGTGCTGATATGACCTTAGATGTTGCCAGGACAAATAACTCAAGCAACCAATTATCTCTGGGAAATGGAGCAGCATTCGCATTCGCATTTGCATTCGCAGCGAATGGTCCATGGACCAATCCACTTGCTGCATTCGCATTCGCATTCACATTCACATTCGCATTCGCATTCGGACATATGGAAGCACCGCTGTACATTTAGATGCTTTTCAATGTTTTCCGAGGTATTCCAACCGGACGCGATGCCCGAATCGGCAGAGCGCAGGCTTCCCGTGCGGGAGATCGGGAGTTCGATTCCTGATCGAGTCAAACCACTAACTCACAAAATTGGTACATGTCACTTTCTAGCCTGGTGCTTGGCATTAATAGAATAGGGCAAGGACTGGTTGGTTCAGTGTCAGGATAATGTGACTGAGTGGGATATTGGGGCATGGTGCTGGCGGCCTGATTTCCCGTTGTTTCGGTGCTGACAAAAACAACATAATCAGCAAAATAAACATATTTACAAACAAACAAACAAAAAATGTGTAGAACAAGCAGCCTTTGGCCAGGTTGGGCTTTGCATCTCTTTGAAGCCTTAAGGCCTGTTTCGACTTTTGACAGCGCGTGACAGCATTAGACGGCGCAACACGGTGCAAGCCAACGCTCCCATTTAGACTTTACATTGACGCTCGACGGTGTTAGACGGTGCAACACGGCGCAAGCGTTGACCAGAGTTCAACTATGTTGAACTTTCAAGGTCAGCGCTTCCACACGTCGGCAGTTCAGCCAATCAGCAATGTTGGTTTGTTGGTTGTTGGAGTTTTGCGTCCTGGCAAGATTTAAGGTCATATCAGGATGGATACCGACTTGTGACAGTGCGGACTCATGGCAAGTATAAATTTGATAACTCATTGGTTTTACTTGACTAGGAGCCAAACTCCCGATCTTCAGTACGTTTTGTTTATATTTACATGTAGTAAAATTATGATTTCTCCATGGAGCCTGGAAAATAGGTCAATGTCAGCAACTATGTGCATCAAAGCATTCAGACTTTCATGGCGAGGTTCCACTCGTAGCACTCCCCACCGTTTTGCGCTGCCACACGGTGCTAACCGGCGTAAAATTCACGGCGTCACACGCCGGCAAAAGTCTCAACAGGCCTTTAGGCATATTTCTGTACCACATGTACAAATAGTGCACACCGATGGCACCGACCAGACGGGATCGCCGAATGAGTCGGTAGCCGTCCTGATATGACCTTAGATGTTGCCAGAAAGTAAAACTCCAACAACCAACCACTGTTGGCACTAATAAATAGCCATGGCCGCGTTATGCTTGTGAACACGCTGTACTACAAAGGCCTTTGTGCACAAACAAAGCGCTTGACTACTTACTGTGAAACCAGAAAGGATCATCAAATCAGGAGCGATATGTAGCTCAGGCAGTAGTGTGTCCACCTGTGAAGGTGTCGGTCATCCTATCGATCCTGATTAGTGGACACATTTGCAGTTTGGGCTATTTTCCATTCCAACCAGTGGTCCACAACTGGTTCAGCAAAGGCTGTGGTATGTGCTGTCCTGTCTGTGGGAAGGTGCATATAAAAGACCCCTTGCTGCTTATCGGAAAGAGTAGACTATGTGGCGGCAGTGGGTTTCCTCCCAAAGAAATATTTCAGAATGGCCATATGTTTGACATCCAATAGCTGATGATAAAAATCAATGTGCTCTAGAGGCGTCATTAAATAAAACAAACTTTCCTTTTTAGCTTAAAACAACATATTCTTTAGGAGTTATTTAGGGCCCAAACATAATTTTTTTTATTGATACAGTATTTATTCTGCTCATAGCGTGTAAGCTCCTGCGAGGGTGCTTGTTCTCAATGCTGGACAGCTGTGAGGAATGTTATGGTGTATACCCAGGTTCCGGTTGCGGGTTGGTATCCGGGACATCCACCAGCATTTATTTAGGTTGTTAGTATCTATGTTAGTTTTTGGTGTTTTTTTTGGGGGGTATAACTTCCTATCATATAACTAATATCTTAGCCTAGTATGTACATCTAGTGACATGGTAATAGGCTTGTGAATGAGGATGTGTTCCCAGAATTTGTTTGTTTGTTTTGTTTGCAGCTTTTCTTTCACTTGTGCCCTGTCCCCAGTTAGTGCCTAGATGTGCCAGAACACATCCGTACTCTTCGGGACTGTGACCAGGTGAGTCGGCTGCAGTGTTAAATTTGTTAACCATAGTTCTGAAGGCATTGTCCCTGACTTTTGGTTTTACCACCTTCCTTTCACTTGTGCCCTGTCCCTAGTTAGTGCCTAGATATGCCAGAACACATCCGTACTCTTCGGGACTGTGACCAGGTGAGTCGGCTGCGGTGTTAAATTTGTTAACCATAGTTCTAATGCATTGTCCCTGACCTTTGGTTTTACCACCTTCCTTTCACTTGTGCCCTGTCCCTAGTTGGTACATAGTCGTGTGGTCTCTGGTCAAGCTGTGGTTATTAGTGTCGTCATTCATCCCTAATTGACCTAATTGACCTAGTTACCCTGCACAGCTGGTAAAATACCGTAAGTCAAGGAATACAGTATGACCCTGTTATGATGCGAATATTATTCATGTCCATATAATGTCCTCACGAAAGATTCGGGGTTGCGTTAAATCGGGGTTCACTTTACTGAAGTACCCTTTCCTTAGTTTGAAGTAACTTTTATTCTAAATGGTTAAGTTTTGAGATATTTGACGCGCAACCATGTCAAATTAGTTTAGGCAAGCACGCCAAAACTCTGACACCATAGGGTTTAGTAGAAACAGGTTCTAATGAATTGCCTCAGTGTTCCCTTCTATGTGGCAACAAATGCTTAATAAGTGCATCAGTATCTAACTTAGATATGTAAAAGCAATTCTAAATAATAATTTTGGTTTCGAAAATGTGATGCTTCATCAGACTATGCAGCTTTAACTGCTGGGTTCAAGTTCAAATATACTCTACCTTTTCTGACTATAGCATTGTGACAAGAAACAATATCAATACATGAATTCAAAACAGTCCCTGTTAAAACTGCATAGTCTGATGATTTTGTTTGTTATTGTTTTACATCCTAGCAACATCTAAGGCCCTGATTCCAGCATGTAATGTTTATCTGTATTGGCATAGCGCTGATGAAAGAATGAACTGGGAAAGAATGCAAAAATAAACAAGATGGTGGCCACAGAATGCTCTCGATTTGACTTTTAAAGCCTATTAATCTACATGACTTAATCAAGTCTTCACTCCAAACACAACAGGTTCTGATAGATAAGCACATGAACTTGTGTGGTTATGTCCATAACCCAGGTTCCCGACACGTTTTCAATAAGGTTCTTTATCATCAGCCTTGTCGTGGAGACAATAGACCAGACGGGATGGCCGAATGAGTTGAGCGTCCGGCTCTCGTTTTGGCAAATCATGGGATTATGAACCCTGGTCGAGTCAAACCAATGACTTAAAAAATTATACTTGTTGCTTCGTTGCCAGGCTCTCGGCATTATTAGGATAGGACAAGGACTGGTTGGCTCAGTGTCAGGATAATGTGACTGAGTGGGATATCAGGTCATGGTGCAGGTGGCCTGGTCTCCCAGTGGGGCAGCACTAAAAAGTCACCATGAGTGTGCACTGTCACAAGTCGGTACCCGTCCTGATATGACAGGACGTAAAACTCGAACAACCAACCAACCAACGAAGGTGTTGCTCTTTCATTTGCTGCGTCGCCGTGTATGTGGCCTTTGCTGCCAACACGGCGTAAAAGAACCACCAATTAATCAAGCAATTAATCCATTCCATCTATTTACTGCTCGCAACGCCCGGTGCACATGCACCGGAAACCAGCCTTGAGCGGGCGGCAGGCGAGGCCGCCTCTGATTGGTCGAGGCGGAGGCGCGTCCGTGTGACCTAGATGTCAACGAGGGCATGTGGGTCGGGCAGAAAAGTGGGTCACTTACCTGCTGACCTCTGGGGGGAACCTGTCGCTGGTGGTCGGTGTGTGTGTGTGAGTGTGTGTGTGTGTGTGATCGCGTGTGTGTGTGTGTGTGTGGAGGGGTGCTCTCACCTTCCAACTGATGAGTTTAATCTCAGAACACGAGAGACTAAGGTCGCATTTAAGGTACGCCTCGGAGGCGCTTTGGAGAAATTCCTGATGTCACGGTAGTCTGAACGACTTTAGTTGGTGGGTGCCTCAAAAATGGCGGCCTCCATAGGGTGCAGCCATTTGCAATTGAAAAGAAGAGCTCTGATTGGCTGAAACCACTGAGTCTGGTTGCCATTTTCGAGGCACTTTTTGTCACCTGTCTGAAAAGGGAGCTGTCTCCTAGATGGCTCGGAGGCATACCCTGAACACAATAGGCCAAAAAGACATCTCCGCGCCATCTCGGAGTCGACTCGGAGGCGTACCCTGAACGTGGCCCAGGCTATCGGCACCTTGACCTGATTTCCAACTCAGTCACATTATCCTGCTGCAGAGCTAAACAGTCCTTGCCTTATCCCAGTAATGCCAAGTGCCAGGCTAGGTAGCGACAAGTGTCAATTTTGTAAGTCATTGGTTTGACTCAACTGTGTGTGTTTTGACGTCCAATAGCCGATGATACGAAAATCAATGAGCTCTAAGAGGCGTCATTAAATAAAACAAGCTTTACTTTTGACTGGAACTCTCGACCTTCCGCACGGGAAGCCTGCGTTCTACCGATTGGGCCACCGCATCTAATGTATGCAAATATATAAATATGTAATTAATGATTATATGAATACGTGATACATATATTTATGACTATATAGCTATATGGATTTGATTATATATAATCTGCAAGCAAGTAGTTAATGAATTGGTTAATACATGAATTCACACGTCCTGATATGACCTTAGATGTTGCTATGACGTAAAAGAGAAACAAACAAAACAAACATGAATTCATTCATTTAATATATATGAAGTTATCCATTTAATAATATATGAATATTAAAATGCACAAATGTATGAATACCTTCATGCATTACCACATTATTATGATATCTATCTGCTTGGAGTCTGTTTGATGAGATGTCAAATATGAGATTGTAAGATTGAAGGTAGCAGACAAAGGATAGATAACGATAAGATATAGGTAACGCACACCTTAATTGAACCGCAATTCTTAGGCAAAATCTTCCCTAATGGACATTCTTTAGTCGTGCGTGCGTGAGGTAGAACGCCCGGAAGCACTTGCCCGAAGTTGTTTGTTGGAGTTTTACGTCCTGGCAACATCTAAGGTCATATCAGGACGGGTAACCACTTCTGACAGTGGGCACTCATGGCGATTTTATAGTGCTGCCCCACTGGGAAACTAGACCACTGGCACCATGATCTGATATCCCACTCAGTCACATTATCCTAACACCGAGCTAACCAGTCCTTGCCCTACCCCTTATCCTATTAATGCCAAGCACCAGGCTAGATAGTGACAATTATCAATTTGATAGGTAATTGGTTTGACTCGACCGGGAATTGAACTGCCGATCTCCCGGGCGGGAGGCCTGTGCTCTACCGATTAGGCCATCACGCCCGGGTCGATATATAAGACACAGGCAATACTGAGTGTGTGTAGTTTGTCAGCCCTACCGACCCTTTTCAGCTGTTAAGGGACATAGGGCAAGGAATACTTACACAGTTGGATATAGGCGCTTTGTATCAAATAGATTTTTGTTTGTTTGTTGTTGTTTTATGTCCTAGCAACATCTAAGGTCATATCAGGATGGGTACCGATTTATGACAATGCATACTCATGGTGACTTTATAGTGCTTCCCCACTGGAAGACCAGGTCGCCAGCACCATGACCTGATATCCCACTCAGTCACATTATCCTGACACTGAGCCAACCAGTCTAGGAAGCAACAAGTATCAATTTTTAAATCATTGGTTTGACTCGACCAGGGTTCGAACCCACGACCCCACGATCTACCAACAGCGGAGACGGACGCTCTAACTCATTCGGCCATCCCGTCTGGTCTGTATCAAATAGGACTGAATATGTTTGAAGTCACAGATCACTAATTATAGTTTGTTTATTTGTTGTTGTTTTATGTCCTAGCAACATCTAAGATCATATCAGGATGGGTACCCACTTGTGACAGTTCGCACTCATGACGACTTTCTAGTGCTGTCCAACTGGGAGACCAGCCGCCAGCACCATGACCCGATATCCCTCTCAGTCACATTATCCTGACCCTGAGCAGACCAATCCTTGTCCTATCCTAATAATGCCGAGGTCCTGGCTACGAAGCGACAAGTGTCAAATGCTTAAGTTATTGGTTTGACTCGACCAGGGTTCGAACCCACGATCTACCAACACGGGAGACGGACGCTCTAACCCATTCGGCCATCCCGTCTGGTCACTAATTATAGTGAATGAATATTGTGGTTCACGTCACAACTGGGTCTTCATATATGCTGCGTATGTTATTTTGTTTAACTGTGTCAAGTTATCGGAGAACTTGCTCAGTGTCAGGATAATGTGACTGAGTGGGATATCGGGTCATGGTGCTGGCAGCCTTATTTCCCAGTGGGGCAGCACTAAATGGTTGCCATGAGTGCGCACTGTCACAAGTCGGTACCTGACCTGATATGACCTTAGATGTTGCTAGGATGTAAAACAACAACACACAAACAATCTATAATTAGTGACTTCAATTCAGTTCTATTTGATACAAAGCGGCTATATCCAACTGTGTAAGTATTCCTTGCCCTACGTTACTTAACAGCTGAAAAGGGTCGGTAGAGCTGACAAACTACACGCACTCAGTATTGCCTGTGTCTTAAATATCGACCCGGGCGTGATGGCCAAAAACAACAAAGAACAAAAACAAAAAATCGGAGAACCAGTTAAGGCCTGTTTACACGATGAAACATTTGCCCAAAACCATTGTTGGACAAGCTGGGACAAATGTCCTGACTTGTTTCCCAACAAATATGTATACTGCTTTTACGATGAAATTGGACAAAGCAAAATTGGACAAGGCGGGACAAACTGTAACGTGCTTTTAGATTCAGCTGCACGTCTTTTGGACACATGCTGCAGCTAGTCCGCACTTATATTGATTGAGACCAGACGGGATGACCAAATGAGTTGAGCCTCTGTCTCCTGTTTTGGGAGCTCAGAGGATCCAAACCCACCAGTTTGTGGGTTCAGACCGTAGTCGAGTCAAACAAATGACTTGAAAATTATACTTGTCACTTCCTAGCCAGGCGCTCGGCATTATTAGGATAGGGCAAGGACTGGTTGGCTCAGTTGTTAGGATAGTGTGACTGAGTGGGATATCGGATCATGGTGCTGGTGGCCTAGTCTCCCAGTGGGGCAGCACTATAAAGTCACCATGAGTGCACAGTCACAAGTTGGTACCCATCCTGATATGGCCTTAGATATTGCTACGACGTAAAACAACAACAAACTGTATTGATTGATTGATTGTTTGATTTATGATTTCTTAACATTATGATAACAGCATCCATGGCTATTCCCACTTGGACTTGCAGCTAATCAGATACTTTAGGCGTGTCATATGACAAAAACTATACATTACAGTACACAAAATGGCTGCCTCCGTAGAAAAGGTGTAATCTCACTACTAAGCAGTAGTGGAACTTCTTGATTTTCATTAACAAAATCTTTGCCTTTGCAATGTTATATATAGTACCAGAATACAAAGATAAAATAGATAAAAATAAGATAAAAAGAAGAGTATTTTTGTAACTGGCTAAAGCTGATTGCTGTCGCTCCTGAAAGTGACATAGTTCGATGGTTTTGAGTTTCTGTAATTTTGTGAGATAAATATATTAAAGTTGCATAGTCCGATGGTTTTGAATTTCTGTATTTTTTCTGAGATAAATATATTAGATCGATCACTAGTATCTACTTTACATTAGTTCAAAGTTACTTTTATTTTAAATGGTAAACTTTTGAGATATTTTGAGTGCAAACATGGAAAATTAGTTTTGGCAAGCTTGCCAAAACTCTGACACCATAGACTTCTGCAGTAACAGGTTCTGTTAAATTGACCCAGTGTTACCTCTATGCAGAAACGAATGCTTAATAAGCGCATCAGTATCTAAGTTAGATATGTCAAATCAAATCCAGATAATTGGTTTGGTTTTGAAAATTTGATATTTTGTCGGACTATGCAGCTTTAAGTTGATGGTTATAATCTGCCTTAGTTTAGTTTGAAGCAACCTTTACTTTAACAGGTTAACTTTGGAGATATTTAAATTAGTTGGCTCAGTGTCAGGATAAGGGTGGGTGCATGCTGAACATGTTTGTTTGTTGGAGTTTTATGTCCTGACAGCAGGTAAGGTCATATCAGGACGGGTACCAACTTGTGATAGTGTGTAGTCATGGCGACTTTATAGTGCTGATCCACTGGGAGAACAGGTCGCCAGCACCATGACCTATTTGTTTTGTTTGTTGTTTTACATCCTGGCAACATTTAAGGTCATATCAGGATGGGTACTGACTTGTGACAGGACACACTCATGGTGACTTTATAGTGCTGCTCCACTGGGAGAACAGGCCGCCAGCGCCATGACCTGTTTGTTTTGTTTGTTGTTTGTTTATGTCATAGCAACATCTAAAGTCATATCAGGATGGGTACCGACTTGTGACAGTGCACACTCATGGCGACTTTATAGTGCTGCTCCACTGGGAAATCAGGCCACTGGCAACATGACCCGATATCCCACTCAGTCACATTATCCTGACACTGAGCTAACCAGTCCTTGACCTATCCTAATATTGCCGAGCGCCTGGCTAGGAAGCGACAAGTATCAATTTTGTACATCACTGGTTTAATTCGACCATGGTTTGAACCTGTGCATTCGAACCCTACGATCTACCTAAACGGGAAGTTTGTTTTATTTAACGATGCCTCTATAGCACATTGATCATTGATTTGTATCATCGGCTATTGGACATCTAAACGGGAGACGGACGCTTAACTCGTTCGGCCATCTTGCATGTGGGTGTAGGTGTGTAGGGGTGGGTGGGGGGAGAGTGCAATACATTTTACAGGCACCACTCGACAGCATAGGGTGGACATGTTTGTTTGTTGGAGTTTGAACTCGGCATTACTAGGATAGGCCAAGGACTGGTTGGCTCAGTGTCAGGATAATGTAACTGAGTGGGATATCGGGTCATGGTGCCGGCGGTCTGATTTCTTAGTTGGACCGCACTATAAAGTCACCATGAGAGCACGCTGATATGACCCATCCTGATATGACCTTAGATGTTGCCAGGATGTAAAATTCCAACAACCATCCTGCCAACAGAGAACTAGCTGAGAACCAACTGATAACCAGCTGGGAACCAACTGATAACCAGCTAGGAACCAACTGATAACCAGCTGGGGACCAGCTGCGAACCAGATGTGGATCAACAAAGAACCAGCTGAGAACCAGCTGAGAACCCAGCTGGTGACCAGCTGAGAAGCAGTAGTGGATCAACAAAGAACCAGCTGAGAACCAGCTGGTGACCAGCTGAGAACCAGTAGTGGATCAACAAAGAACCAGCTGAGAACCAGCTGAGAACCAGATGTGGATCAACACAGAACCAGCTGAGAACCAGCTGGGGACCAGATGTGGATCAACAAAGAACCAGCTACGAACCACCTGGGGACCAGCTGGGGACCAGCTTAGAACCAGTTGTGGATCAACTGAGAACCAGCAGAGAACCAGCTGAGAATGAACTGAACCGGGTGAGAACCAGTTGTGGCTCAACCAACTGAGAACCAGCTGAGAACCAGCTGAAAATGAACTGAACCAGCTGAGAACCAGTTGTGGATCAACTGAAAACCAGATGGAAACCAGCTGGGAACCAGATGAGAACTGAGAACCAGCTGGGAACCAGCTGGGAACTAGATGAGAACTGAGAACCTGCTGAGAACCAGATGAGAACTGAGAACCAGCTGGGAACCAGCTGGGAACTAGATGAGAACTGAGAACCAGCTGAGAACCAGACGAGAACTGAGAACCAGCTGGGAACCAGATGAGAACTGAGAACCAGCTGGTTCCCAGCTGCCCTGCAGGTTTGTCACCTAAGGTGTCAGTGAACACGCCATGTACGATTCACACGGCGAGCGGTTGACCTCTGACCTCTCCTGCATGTCCCCAGATGCCCACACCTTTCACCTGCTATCAAAGATAGCCCCTGTGCGGCCAGTGCTGTAAGAATGGACACCTGCACACGGGTGCGACCACCAGTTCGTGTGCGGTTGGTTGCTGGGGTTTTACTTCCTGGCAACATCTTAAGGTCATATCATGACGGGTACCTACAGACCTGTTGGTCGGTTGGTTGTTGGAGTTTTACATCCTGGCAACATCTAAGACCATTTCAGGACGGGTACTGACTTGTGACAGTGCACACTCATGGCGACTTTATAGTGCTGCCCCACGGATAAATCAGGGCGCTGGCACCATTACCCTATATCCTACACCCAACCTCTAACCACCCTGTGCCTAGTTTTAGTGGAAAAGCTGTTGAAATGGAGCCTGGGTGGTGGGGAGGGGGCATCCACAGCGTCAGGCTGTACACCGCATCACTATTCTGGATCACTGCAGTGTGCTTCACCCACCATAACACACCAGAGGCCTGATTAGGGTTCTTTGAACAATGATTTTGTTGTTGTTATTTGGTACATTAGGTGTTTAAGCAGGGGAAATTTCGGTCGCGGACGATTGGTCTTCTTCATTCCACTGCTCCTTGCCCTCTCCTAATAATGCCGAGCACCTGGCTAGGAAGTGACAAATATCAAGTTTTAAGTCATTGGTTTCACTCGACCAGGATTCAAGCACATGATTTACGAACACGGGAGACGGACGCTGTAACTCATTGGGCCATCCCATCTGGTCAGATTCGATTCGATTCAGCGAATGTTGGCTCACCTGCCTCTTAGTTCTGCATTTTGCGTCGTCAGCACCCGCGTCCATTCACAGCGTAGATAAAGAAATGACAACTCAGTCTGATCCTGAATAAAAAACAATGGTCTTGGAAGGAATCACATTGAATGATATGAGGCTGTGGAGTCGCTGGTTCACAATGTTTGTCTATTTTGGCATAGTGTTAAGCAATTGGCCACTAGATGTTCTCAACCGATTTTTAAAGTTGATTAATGTACATGATGTAATCAATGATTTAGTCAACCAGACGGGATGGCCTAATGAGTTAGAGCATCCAACTCCCATGTTGGTAGATCATGGGATCGTGGGTTCGAGCCCTGGTCAAGTCAAAACAATGACTTAAAAATTGATACTTGTCGCTTCCTAGCCAGGCACTCGACATTATTATGATAGGGCAAGGAGCAGTGGAATGAGGAAGACCAATCATCCACAATTGAAATCTCCCCTGGTTAAACAACTAATGTACAACAACGAACCAATTCTTCACTCCAAACATAGAGGGCTATGATTGCTAAGCTTTTGAATGATATATTTACCACTTTATAAATATTGCAAATTCATATGTCCATAGCCTACCCTTTCAAAACCTTTTCTATATTGTTATCTAGAAGCACTGTCCCCGGAGTCACTACATGTCATGTTGCTGTCTTCCCTGAACACAAGCTGGGTCCCTTTGTGTTTACATCAGTCTTTATTGAGTTGATACTGTGACTGTGTGACAGTGTGACGTGTTCAACACACGCTGGCTGGTCTGACCTTGACCCCTGTGGTTACCAACAATAGGCTCCCACGTTTACAGCATTACTTTTACGACATGCAAACCTCATATGACAGGTGCGACGAGCACTGTTTGTCGCTCAGTGGTTGGCGACGCGCTGAGCCAGTAGGAGTGTAGCTTCTTAACACCTCGATGTGGAGTCTTGCTTGCCCTGGGTGACGCCCACATGTTGTGTCTGTGTCTGTATGTGCATCACGGTGACAGGGTAATCATCCGTGATAACCAGAAGTTGTCAGCTTCTACCTTGCTATCGTCAGGTGAAACCTACAATATCCGACATTTTGACATGCACACCAACATTAATTTAGCATGCTTTCACTTCACATACCTCTCCAGGGTTAATATGCTAAATAAATGTTCCATTATAATCAGAAGTTATCAGCTTCTATCGTCCTATCGTCAGGTGAAACCTGTGATATCTGGCATTTCGACATGCATGCCATTTTTAATTCAGCATGTTTTCACTTTACATACCTATCCAAGGTTAGCAACCCTATAAAATAAAAGTTTTACTCTACATTACTTTGAAGTAACTTTTATTGTAAATAAAAGTTCTAATCTACATTAGCTTGAAGTAATCTTTACTGTTAAATAGAAATGTTAATCTACATTAGTTTGCAGTAACTTTTATCTTAAAGGGTTAATCTTGGACAGGTGTTAAGAAGCTACACTCCTACTGGCTCAGCGCGTCACCAACCACATGTGAAGTGAAAATATGCTAAATTAATTTTTGCATCCACTGTCAAAATGCTGGATTTCGTTGGTTTCACCTGACACCAGGAAGGTAGAAGTTGACGACTACTGATTAACACGGAAAATTAATTTAGCATATTCTCCCTTCACATATCTTCATGGTTAACTCTTTAAAATACAAGTTTGTATCCATTAGTTTGAAGTAACTTTTAATGATTTTAAAGGGTTATCCTTTGAGTGGTATGTGAAGGGAAAACATGCTAAATTAATTTTGCCATGCGTGTTAAAATGACAGATATTGTAGTAGTCTGCACTGACCTCTCAGGCAAGTAACCACATAGACAGGCAGGTGGGGGGTAGTATGGTGATATCAGGGAGCCTAGGTGATGTAATGGTTAGCACACTGGCCTGGAATGCAAAGAGATGTGGGTTCGAGTCCTGCTCTAGGCACAATATTTCCCATTTTCATCACCCCCACGACAATATCTTTGGTTTCCCCTGTTGATAGGGAGGTAGAAGCCGTCAACTTCTGACGGTCACAGATGGTTAACCTGTCACTCAGATGCACATAATATATTTATTTTTTAAATAAGGCAGAAACTCAAAACCCTCGCATATATAAAAATGCAACTTTAAGACACTCAAAACGAAGACGGGGTCACACTTGATTAAATACCATGGCGTATTAAAGCCGCATAGTTCGATGAAAGCATCACATTTTCTAAACCAAGACACTGACCTAGATTTGATCCTACATATCCAACTTAGAGACTGGTGCACTTATTAACTATGTGTTGCTACATGGAAGGGAATACTAAGTGAATTTAATAACACCTCTTAATGCTGAGTCACCTGATTTGACCTTAGATGTTGCCAGGACATAAAACTCCAAAAAGCAACCAAAACCAACATGCTTGCTGAAATTAATTTGGCATTTTTTTTCACTTCAAACATCTCCAAAATTAGCTATTTAAAATTAAAGTTACTTCAAACCAATGTAAAGCAGATTATAACAATCAATATAATGTATTTATCACAGAAAATAGAGGAGAAATTTAAAACCATCGGACTAGGCAACTTTAATGTTGTCTTTCTGAAGGAGTGGAGTCATTGGGGTTAGGAGGGAGGGGGGAGGGCAGAGTGTGGGAACAGAAGTTGGAGGGGGAGAGGGGGGGGGGGCGAGAGTGGGTCACGGAGTGGGGAGCAAAGCCTCGTCCCCTTTAGGAATAAGCTGTCACACAGCAGGCCTTTGTAGCTGTTCAAAAGGGACAGTTTTGCGCATGCATCAACATCAGAGTTGCATGGCAATATTTCTCTTTGGACTTAGTCACTATTCAATGGGTCTGCTCAATAGACGATTGCATGCGCCCTCTGACGTCAGTGGCAAGAACTCATACTTCAGAACTAATGTGTTTGTTTGTTGTTGTTTTATGTCCTAGCAACATCTAAAGTGATATCAAGACGGGTACCAATTTGTTACAGTGCGCACTCATGGCGACTTTATAGTGCTGACTGGGAGACCAGGTCACCTGCACCATGACCTGATATCCCACTCGGTCACCTTATCCTGACAATGAGCCAACCAGTCCTTGCCCTATCCTAATAATTCCAAGCGCCTGGCTAGGAAGCGACAAGTATCAATTTTTAATTCGTCGATTTTACTCAATATGGGTTTGAACCCCAAAACACCTAGTTTCGGATCACCCGATCTCCCGAAACAGGAGACGGACGCTCAACTCATTCAGCCATCCCGTCTGGTCACTAACGCATTGGATAGTACCCAATACTACAGAAGTTGGCAACAAATTATAGGGAAATAGAAGAGCAATGGTAAATATAATAGCGCATTATGGAATGGCGCAGTCTTCGGCTCAGTGGCAGATTCGTGAATGCATTATTGTGAAGCAAGTTCCTGTTAACACATTAAATATCTACATTGACATCTAGAACAGTGTAAGTTTTGATCTACAGTAAGAGTTATTTTGATAGTCAATGCTTCTTATTGTATTGGATCAGACAGGATGGCCAAATGAGTTGAGCGTCCATCTCCCGCTTTGGTAGATCGTGCACGGGTTCGAACCCTGGTCGAGTCAAACCAATGACTTAAAAAGTGATACTTGTCGCTTCCTAGCCAGGTGCTCGGCATTATTAGGATAGGGTAAGGATATTGCCTAAGTGTTACTTTAGGATAATGTGGCTGAGTGAGATATCAGGCCATGGTGGTGGTGGTGGCCTCGTCTCCCAGAAGGGCAGCACTATAAAGTCACCATGAGTGCGCACTGTCACAAGTCAGTAACCGTGGCAACATTTCGGGTCATATCAGGACGGGTACTAACTTGTGGCAATGCGCACTCATGGTGACTTTTTAGTGCTGCCCCACTGGCAAACCAGGCCACCAGTGCCATGACCTGATATCCCACTCAGTCACATTATCCTGACACTGAGCCTACCAGTCCTTGCCCTATCCCAATAACACCGAGCGCCTGGTTAGGAAGCGACAAGTATCAAATTTTAAGTCATTGGTTTGACTCGGACTGGGTTCGAACCTGTGGGTTTGAATCCCACGATCTAGCAAGACGGAAGACGGATATTCAACTAATTCGGGCATCCCATCTAGTTTATGTATAGGTTAAACCATACAGAGTGTATATATTGTATACTATACACAGTGTATATTATACTGCATACTATATATAATTCAAAACCAGACACAGATAATAACTTTTTTGGGCTAATAAATTTATTATTTGAGCTTAATAAATTTTACAGCAGCCCTTTTTTCTGGACTACACCTTTTTTGAACATTATTTATCAGTTTTTCTCAATAATACAATTGAGATAATTAGTTTTCATTATTCTATTTCTGCAGGTAGTACAACCTCAGTCTTTTTCTAATATACTATTCATTACTTATTTGCAGGTATTATCGGAGCCAATTACTATTTCATAATTCAATTACTTATATGCAGGTCAATCCGTGATTTTACTATCATACTACTGTATGATATACTTCAGAGCATTCTCTATTCATATCTGTAATAAAAGCTGGAAACAGAAGACATGATGACGCAGCCACAACAGATCACGGTCACTTCCTCAGCTCACATCTGGCACACTCAACCACATTCGCACTATTACTTCACACAGCAACATTCGTTACATTGCACACTGGGATCATCATCTCTCAGCCAAATTAGGGACAGGAGAGATGATGATTCCTAACTCAATACATGTTTATTGACATAATTAAACACGCTATCGGATTTCCATCTCCCTAGCGCCTTTATGCACTCTAAGGGCATTCCGAATCGTGCATACTCCTGGGCTCCCCCTCGCCGTAGACTATGACACGTCACCAATGGCCACCAGGGAAGTCCACAGGATTTTAATGCAGCTTGCATACATTTTTTAAACACTATGGCAGTCAGGGGTTCCCCATTGTTCAAGATGAAAGCCGGGTTGTTTCTATGTACACGAGTCAGTCGGATGTATCTCGACCAAGTACGCACTGGGCAGAAGTCGCAACTTGTCCCTTTTGGTAGCTCAATGCTGTACACGTCTTCAGGACGGTGTGTTGTTTTAGTGCTCCTAACTGTTATAGTTAGGTGTGTTTCGTGTGCCTTGATGTCTCCTCTGAGCAACGTGTGACCGCTATCTCCAGATACCTCGGAATAAAATAAATTAGACTGTCTTAACAAACATAGATAACCTATTAGTAATGCAACAATTAACACAAGGCCATCATCTTTAATCCTTTTAAATGTTTTGATCATCATTTTAATATGCTTAATTTTCAATGGATAAGCTCTATTTACAGTGTTATTTTTCATTTTACATATTCCGGCTTTAATTAATGTCATAGCATAGCAATCAAATGAATCGGTGTTTCCTTTCATTAATCTTATCCAAGTCCTTGCCCCACTCATATAATTTTTTACAGCACCTTCAGTTTTAAATTTATCGTTTAAGTATAAAGCATATACCATTACCGTCTTTACTTTGGGTTTCTTAGGATTGTCTCTAATATTATTGCAAAACATTAGATACTCTCTAAATTGTACCCTTTTATTCCTCCAAGTCCCTTCTGCTAGTCCTGCCGCGAAGTACACACCTAACCTATGTACTAAGGCCCGTCTATTCTCTGCAAGTTGATAAAGGCACAAAACAAAATTATCAACACGCAGAGTGACATCATAAAGACACGTCTAATACCTGGTCGTCATAAGAAACATGTATTTTAGTCAACAATTTGGCTTGACATAGTTCATCAGCAATTAATTTAGATTTTTCATCAAAATACAACCTACTTAGGGCATCTGCTAGCACTAGATCCTTTCCAGGCTTATGGACCACCTGCACCACACAAGTGAGAGATGCAGCGAACCTCCAAATCTCGCGGGCGCAGGCGCACAAGACCGGATCCTTCCCAGCACCAGTAGATAATACCTGTTGGGAAGCAGCATTATCTGTATTAATGATAATTTGATAGTTATGAGGGTCAGGGGGGGACAAATTTTTCAACGCTACTACCAAATTAAATGCCTCTAATTGTGCAATGTGATAACCATTGTTAAGAAATTCCGGTGAATAAGGTTCAGAATAATAATGCGTTGGACTGAATGCACCCCCACCACGCAGGGAAGAATCACATTCAATGATCCACATTTTGTTAGGGACGTGCTGTAACAAAACTAACCTATTATGACCTTCTGAAAAACGCAAAAACCAAGCTATATCTCTTATTAAAGTATCCGTAACCCTGCTTTTGCCTATAAAAGGTGTCTCCCTAAGAAAATCCAAAATGCGGTTCATAAACACCCGTGCAGACATTACACATTTTGATATAAATTGTAACCTACCTACTAACCGTTGCACATTTTTTCGCGTAACCTCCCTACCAATTACCCATTTCCTACATTCTATTAATATATCTAGTAACTTAAGGTCAGGGATACGAATATACAAGTTTTTTGAATCGATTTCATAGCCCAACCAGATCAATTTTTGAGTAGGTGAAACACATTTTTTAAGTGATAATTTAAGACCTAAACATGTAGTCAATTTGAAAGCATAATCATATGCTTTTTGTGCCTTGGTCAATGAATTTTCCACTCCCACAAAATCGTCTAGGAAACATAAGGTAAAAAATCCCATTTTCCTCATCAAATACACTACAGCTGCCGTCGTTCGGGCACAAGCCATACTGGATGTCCGACACCCAAATGGCGGTGCTATGTCAAAATAATATTTACTATCTACTTTAATCCCAAAAAGAGGCACACTTAGGGGGCAGGTTCTTAATTGTCTGTACGCCCTAGCCAGATCAATCGACCACATAAAACAATCTTCACCTAACTTTGTGATCTCCTTAGCCAACGTCATTATGGTAGGCAAATTATATTTATACGGCTTACCCTGATAAAACCCTTTATTGATCCCGTTGTTAACACCACGCCCCTTTGGATAACTAAGATCGACTATAATTCTCCGTTCATCAGTATTTTTCTTGGGGCGGGTCATAATAGGACTAATTTGCGCCCAGGGACAAAATGGGGGGTCATCAAACGGACCCAGTAATGCGTCATGAGTTAATTCAGTTCGGACATATTCATTGATCCAAAACAAATCTTCCTTAGACCGAGCATGGTTACGTACCGTTGGAGTCGGGACAAATGAACCAGTAAAATTTGCCGGCCAACCATACTCTAAAAACGGAATAATTTCCTTATCCGTGTAATCTAACAATAAAGCTTTCCAATTTGCAATAATTAAACCCGATGGAACAGGCACTCGAGCGGATAAATAATTCGGCAAGCCCGTGGACCTAACTTTAATATAAATATTTGAATAATTCAAACCTACATCACATGTAACATTTAATGTCGGCCACGTAAGTAACACCGTCGCCCTATATTCATAAGGTGATTTATCACAAAACGTCAATACATCATCAGCATAAATTTCAACATCATCTATGTCATTAAAAACAGTAATATCCACACATTCAGCATTATCTTTATCAACTTCAAACGTCAACGGTGATAGAACAGGTGCAGTAACCTCAACAAGTGAATCTTCATTAACAATTTTAAACAACTTATCATCCGGGACGAACTTACCAACCAGCCCTCCCTGATAATTAACACTACAGTGTGGTGAATTCAACTCGGAATTCCTGGTAAGTACAACATTACCATTATCAATGTTATCAGCAACATCAACTGGGCCTACATGGTCCGAAGTATTAACAGAAGTACACCCTTTCCCAATATGTATACTACCAGATTCAACATGAACTGCATGAACAGGCAACACAGGACATGGTAGTTTATGAACAACAGATTGAGAATTGGTGTAAGAAGAAATATTAACTAAATTAGCGACCGGGCTAATTTTAGGTTGCACCGAGGAGCTGAAATCTCCTCCACATACTGGGACACAGTCCATATAATCAACATTCGACACTGCCGCATGGCATTTACCGAATCTGTCCAAAGGTATCAGTCCATTAGTCAGTGTACCAGTCAAAGGCACCATCAGATCCAAGCACTGGGTAGACGAAACAATTGTTTTGTTGTCACTATGACAACTGCGTCGGTCGAACCCAGCCGTGGGCAAAACCGTTGTCAGTGGTGTTTGATGTGACGCCGCACCTGCATTTTGTGTACCAATCTGAATCACCGTATTTTCAGAATTATGAATACTTGCTAAACGACGCTCTGCTTTATTAAACCATGTATAACGTGATTTGCTTACCAACTCCGAACAATTTAATTTGTATGTATATCTCCCCCGACTATGATTTCGAGAACGATTAGTGGAACCACCAATCGGTAATTTTTTTAACTTCCAGTTTCCACCCAAAACTTTAGACGGTGTACACCGTCTATTATTCAAACTTGACGAAACAACTCTCGATTTACATACTGTGGGATAGGGAAGGATTCCTACCGAATAACCAGATTGATCACCATGAACAAGTCTATTAGGAGTATCTTGAATTAAAGCAGAGCGAACTGGGGTATTCGGACAGTGAGGAGCAATTGTTACACAAGTAGGCCGACACGCCACCAACAAATCAACCGCACTGACCTTAGGTTGACCGACATCGACTGAGTTAAATGAGGACGAAGATCTGGCGGTGGCGCCATCTGAAGAGACGGCGGAGCAGCTTGTTACAGTATCCCCAGCTATGCGCAACGTTTCTTGGTTACACGCAGTTTCCGGCCAACTGCTATCTAAAAATGCTTTGCACGGCCAGATGAATCCTCCACGATCAGTTCTTTTGCATGCTGTTTCGTCTTACAGTCAACTTCCTTGTGTGAGTGCTTTTTTCGCAGCTTAAAAGCACAATAAGAACAAATGTGAATAAACTTATTGACACCTTCTCCATGGTCACCTGTGTTCCCGCATGAGCCACCCCGGTTCCAGATAATACACGGCCTCGCATCCACACCCTTTTTATATTCTGTTATACCTGACCACGAGCTAGATTGTGACACAAGATCTATTCTTTTTCCAAGACCACATACATCCCGTCTAACGTCAATTATTTTGGCCTGATCTTCCCAACCTCCAGGCAATCTTTTGTCTGCAACCATGTTAAATATTTTCTCACTATATGTTAGACACGTACTCCATGAATAGTTCTGTGCCATATCTAAGATTGTGTCCACATGTTCTTCCAAATGCACTTTCCACGAATCAGGAACATCACCTTGTTTCACCATTCGACGTATAGCCGCCAAGTACTCAAACCAGGTAGACTCTCCCTGTTTCACCTTTCCTTTCTTCTCTTGCCGTATTACGTATCTATGAGGCACTAACTTTACTGTATTTGTACGCCTAGCCTTTTTACCAGCATAACGGATTAATTCACGCATTACTGAATCTTCACTGTCCGAATCCACATCTGCATCTGATGCAGATCTTTTGCATGCGTGACCAGAACAAGTAGAATGACACACTTTACCTTTTGCTTTACGTATGCGACTTGACCTATCACACGATCCGCCCGAACGAACCGCCCCGGTACCTGACGCTCGAAGACCAGTGACGTCATCATTTGAATCGGGCGGCTCGTCCGGCTGAATGATATTGTTTCCTCCATTGTGACTTGACTCTTCTAGACCTCGTATACGCTCCAGTAATGGTTCTTGTGCAGCCTTTAATTTTACGTCCAATAGCCTTGCAATGTCATCCAGTGACGGGTGTCCAGTATCCTTGGAAGTCGACGGTATCGGTGATATGGCACCCAAATCAGCCATTTTCAATTGTGTTGTTGATACACGACGACCCACTGATACGTCACTCCGTACATCTTCATCCGAACAAGCTCCAGATGACTCCATGGATCTTAACAATGCCTTGGAATATCTGCCCACTACACTCTTGATTTTCTGTGATTTCGGCATTGTAATAGCCTCAAAGTTTCACTACTGCTTCAACCCTCCGTCAACGACAGTGGCCAGGTAGGAACTGAACTGTGCTAAGCATTCCTTACCGGAAGTTAACACGGACCATAGCTACGCATGATCCGAACGGTATCTATGGTAATCAACATATCAAGCCCGTAGTCATGAATTTTGAATTATGCATGTTTCCGGCAACATGTACAATGTATTCTGTGTATGGTTTATTCTATGGATTATACTATATAGTGTATACTCCACCATAGACTATATATAATTTGTACAATATGTTGCGTATACTAGATTGTTTATTATATACAACAGTATATTCTATGGCCTATACCGAATATAAAACATAATACAGTATAACCCCGTTAAACTAAGCTCGGTTAAACCAAACGATTTTTGGCGGCCTGTCAAAATACTACCATTTATCATATAAAAAAGTTGGTTAAACCAAAGTCGGTTAATCCAAATTATCGGTTAATCCAAACACAATTGTCGGACAGCAGGCCACTTCTGGTCTGGTTAAGCCAAACTTTCATGTGGTTGTAAGGTCAGCTGAGACCCCGTCGACTTTTTTATATGATAAATGGTAGTATTTTCCTGGGCCGCCGAAAGAAGTTTGGATTAACCGATCGTTTGATTTAATCGATGTTGGTTTAACGGGATTATACTCTATATACATAAAAAAATAATGATCAAAGTGTCCACATACATTGCATATTACATGTGCAATACACGCTTACTCAAAGTCAAAGTCAAAGCCAAAGCTCGGTTAAACCAATGATCGGTTAATCCAAAGAAATTTCTAGAGTCCCTTCAAGTTTGGTTAAGCGGGGTTATACTGTATATGGTATACAATATATAGAGCACGCCATTGTGTATATTATATGTGTTGTAAATACTAGCATATACTATTATAGTCTATTCTATACAATTGTAGTATATTCTATACAGAGCGTATACTATTGTGCACACTATTTTGTATAGGACAGTGTATACTATATTTCGTGCATAAATATGATGTAATACTGTAGTAGTCTGCACTGGCCTCAAACAATGAGCCACATACACAGGTAGGCGCGAGTAGGGTGATTGCATCAGGAAGCCTAGGTAGTGTAATGGTTGGCCCGAAATGGCAAGAAGAGTGGGGTTTGAATACTCTCTGGGTGCAATATTTCCCGTTTGTATCACTCCCATGACATATATACACATAGTGCACGCTTATATAGGCGACATAATATACGGAGCCGAGGCCTGGACAGTATACAGACGACAGGTGAAAAATATGCATGCCTTCGTGATGCGACATCTGCGTTCAATCATGAGGCTAACCTGGAAGGACAAAGTGACAAATAAGGAAATACTCGAACGGACGGGGCTGCCCTCTATGGAAGACCTTCTGATCAAAAAGAATCTCCGGTGGACTGGACACCTCATGAGGATGTCATCAGACAGGCTACCAAAGCAGATCCTCTATTCTCAACTGTCTTCTGGTTACAGAAAGAGAGGGCGCCCTCGTCTCTGGTTCAAGGATACCATCAAGAGAAACCTGAAGCTGAGAGACATTAAGACCAACTCCTGGACATCACTCTCACAGCAGAGAGCTAAATGGAGAGCGGCAGTCAAGTAATGAAGGCAGTCTTTATCACATCGCGACCAACAGCATGATGATGATGATATATATAAGTATAAATCTATAATATAATTAAGATGGAAGATGAGCAGTGTTTGGCTTCGTCCCAGATCATAGTATCACACTTTATATAGTTGTGAGTCTACTGTTATGGTCATGTCCTGTGGCCAGGAACGGAACTAAAATTGATCGTAGATATATATATATTTTACCTTGGTATACAGCCGCAGGCTAGCCTCAGGCTAGGGAGAGGGAAGCACATCCGGTCCAGCAATTAGCATAAAAAACTCACGACCGGAGGACGCTCATTGAGTTGCTCCAGGAGGATTTATCTACAACAAGCTCATAACTGTAAGTAATCGTGATTATTTTGGTTAAGCTTGTTTATGATGCAACATAGCATCTAGATTGGAAAGTTCAGAACTTTCGTACGTCCAATTTACGTAAACGTCTCCCTAGCCTGAGGCTAGCCTGAGGCTGTATACCGAGGTAAAATAGATTAGTTAGACGAATCTTACCTTGGTATAGATGATGGATAACTGTTGTTTTACCGAGGTATAAGCCTCGGATAGACATGGGCTAGGGCCCGCCCACCACACCCTTCCATGTCTATTCGTTTGCTTATACCAAGGAAACTTCACAGTTTAATACCATTGTCATTCTTAGATTTTGTTTGTTTTATTTGGATCATTTATCCTGAATAAGTAGGTAAAGATTGCTGGACCGGATGTGCTTCCCTCTCCCTAGCCCACGTCTATCCGAGGCTTATACCTTGGTAAAACAACAGTTATCCATCATCTATACCAAGGTAAGATTCGTCTAACTAATCTATATAACATGCTATATACACGTGTATATATCAGAGGTAGCCGGTGAGGCCGGGAGTCCCCCGCTGGCAATCTCCCCGACCCTGGCTCGGCCCCTGAATACACCAATAGTTCTCCACCCGTCCTATTGAGGGCGCACCGTGCACATGGCGCTGGCACCGGGTCACGCTGCGTGATTTGCACTGACAATACTACCCGACCTGTGCGGTAAAACAGCACTGGCCGCATCAGCCGTCTCCGTCTCTATACACATGTGAAGTGGACTCGAGTGCTGGCAAGTTTGGGTTTGCGGGAATCGCCCGCATAAGTTAGCTAACTTGCGGAACAACCGCCCCGCATTTCACTTTTTTTCTTGAAGATTTATACTGCCTGTCATGGATAAGTCTGAATAGAGTTGTTTTCACCATTAGACAGATTGTCGATAGAAAGCCCGAGCCTACACTTTTACCGACCCAAGGGATTTTTAACCTACCACACCACATAGACATGGTATGAGAGCAACTAGCCTTTGATGACGCTGTAAGTTATACATAGCAGTGGAAATCCAAATTGGCAGAGGTGGGGGCACAGGGAATTGAACCACCGACCTTCAGATTAGGAGTCCGACCTAGAAAAAAGTCAGACACTCTAACCACTCCGCCACAGAGAACACCACGTGACTTGATCTAGCTATGATCACTTTTAGTTCCCTTCCTGGCCACAGGGCATGGCCACGACTATATAAGGCGCAATACTACGATCTGGAACGAAACCCAAACACTGCTCATCGTCCATCTTGGTTGTTCCGTCTGCTTTCACATTGAACCTTATAGATGGTACTTCATATCGATCACCACCAAAGTTGTTCATTTCCTTGTAAACACGTAACCCCACCAGTGTCTGACCTTGAATATTTAGTTTTAAACATAATAGTTAGTAGGGATCCTAAGTTGATGTGCAAGTCTTGTGCTATCTTTACCACGCAAACCTCCACTAGTTGTGTCATATATATTATTTGGCAGAAGAGCGAGTAGCGGTTACACATGTATGAGCTATATTTTTTCTTCTGTGACTGATTTACAACTGGGACCAGACAGGGTGGGCGAATGAGTTGAGCGTCCGTCCCTTGTAAGGAGATCGTGGGATTCGAACCCATGAGATCATGAGTTTGAACCCTGGTCGAGTCAAATCGATGACTTAAAAATGTATACTTGTCACTTCCTAGCCTGGCACTTGGCATTACTAGGATAAGGCAAGGACTGGTTTGCTCAGTGTCAGGATAATGTGACTGAGTGGGATATCAGGTCGTGGTGCTGGCAGCCTGATTTCCCAGTGGGGCAGCACTATAGGTTTGCCATGAGTGCTCACTGTCACAAGTCGGTACCCGTCCTGGTATGACCTTAGATGTTGCTAGGAGATAAAACAACAACAAACAAACAAGATTTACAACTGGCGACTAAGTGCCACCACATGTCTGTATGAGAAGCGACATAAAGCTGCGGAGTTCGATGAAAGCATCAAATTTGTCTAAACCAAAACACTGATCTAGATTTGATCCTACTTATTCTACTTAGATACTGGTGCACTTATTAAGGACTTCTTGCTTATTAGAGTCCTGAAATGACCTTACATGTTGCTAGGATGTAAAACAATAACAAACAAACCTTAAAAGGGAATGCTAAGTGAATTTAATACTGAAGTTTGTAGGGGTCAGAGTTTTGATAAGCATGCCAATATTAACTTTGCATGTTTATACTTCAAGTTATCCAAAGGTAGCCATTTAAAATTAAAGTTACTTCAAACTAAAGTAAGGTAGATTATAATGATCAACCTAATATATCTAAAGAAATGACAGAAGCTCAAATCCATCAGAATATCCAACTTTACATTTAGCATAGTTACTTTTTCCGACGATAGGTGGCGCATCGGTAATAATGGGCCTCAAAACTTAGGCACAACGGAATTCGAGGCCAGGGACTTAAATGGTTTGAGAGTTACCTAAGCAATAGAAAGCAATTTACATACATAAACGGTAAACGATCCAAGCTAAACTCAATCAGCAATGGTGTCCCCCAAGGTTCTGTCCTGGGACCTCTCCTATTTTTGATCTACACAAATGATATAGTCAACTGTACAAAACAAGATGTCAAAACAAGGTTATTTGCAGATGATACCAACGGCTTCATAACCTCAAATTCACCCAAACAACTAAAACATTCAATTAAAACATTCCTTTCAGACATATTTACATGGTGCAATGATAACAAATTAACAGTAAACCTGAACAAAACATGCTACACAATATTTAAAAGCAGAAGTACAACCATTCCTGATTACCTAAACAACATAAAGATAAACAATAACACAATAAAGAGAGTCCCTTCTGTGAAATACCTAGGTATAATTCTAGATGAGAACCTCAACTGGGATGAACATATTGATGACTTAAATAATTCAATAATTAAAACGGCTAACTCATTTAAAATAATCAGACGACGGGTACATGAGGAAAATAAAAAATTACTATACTATGCATACGTTTACTCCAAAATCCAGTATGGTATAGAGGTGTATGTGAGAGCCAAATCATCAACCCTAAAAAAGATACAGACACAACAAAACAGAGCCTTGAAAATACTGTATAGCAAAGACTATCTCACCCCAACTAAATCACTTCATAAAGACCTGGACTTACTTATGGTAACTGACATTTATAAAATATACATTGCAAAATTTGTTTACAAGCAAAAGAATGGCCTCCTCCCTGAAATATTTGATAATCTCTTCAAAGAAAACAATCAGGTCCATTCCCATAACACACGACAGATAAATAACATACATCACAAACACACTAGAAACAAATATGGCAAAATAACAACTGAAAACCAAGGAACCAATATCTGGAACTCGATACCAGTAGAGATTAGAAACCTTCAAACTTTGAAAAACTTCTGTAAAAAACTAAAGATAAGCTATCTCAATGCATACTAAATCGATTACCAATAAAGAATATATATAATACCCCTATTAACATACATGCAAAATAACTACTGATACTGCATGTAAGTACATGAATCCATGACACAATATCCATATAATATTCCTATCATTACTTTGTTTCTTACTAACTGTGAAGAGACGCATCAGTAGCTCATCATAATCATTAGTTCAAAATGTAGCTTAGGTTTAATAATTTGTTATTGTCATCACTTATTCATTCACATCATGGAGACCAGCTAGATAAGCATCGCTTTTCTGGGATCCTTTCTGTCTGTAAGGAATTTGTATGCATTTATTGTATCACCTCAATTTATTGTAAACATACCTTGCAGAGAGTTAAAATAAAAGAATTGATTGAATGGAGATACTATGACGCAACATGCAGTCAGTTTTCAGGACTATACCAATACTATGTCAGTCCACAGAATCATACTGTCAGTATGTTATTGACCGGGACTACAGTCAGTATACTGGACTACAGTCAGTACACAGGACTACAGTCAGTTCTCAGGACCATATCATCAGTATGTCAGTACACTGGACTAGTCAGTACACAGGACTACAGTCAGTA
This sequence comes from Branchipolynoe longqiensis, assembly GCA_030323885.1. Taxonomy (NCBI): domain Eukaryota; kingdom Metazoa; phylum Annelida; class Polychaeta; order Phyllodocida; family Polynoidae; genus Branchipolynoe; species Branchipolynoe longqiensis. The sequence goes on from CM059202.1 coordinate 14,868,510, forward strand.
TACAGGACTAGAGTCAGTACACAGGACTACAGTCAGTGCACAGGACTATGGTCCGTACTCAGGACCATACCATCAGTATGTCAGTACAGCAGACTACAGTCAGCACACAGAACCATACTGTCAGTATGTCAGTTCACCAGACTACAGTCAGCACACAGAACCATATTGTCAGTATGTCAGTACACAGAAGTAATCAGTACTCAGGACCTTACCATCAGTATGTCAGTACACTAGACTAGTCAGTACAAGGACAACAGTCAGTATACAGAACTATGCCATCAGTATGTCAGTAGACAAGACTATGCTGTCAGTATTTCAGTAATACAGTCAGCACAGAGTACCATACCATCAGTATGTCAGTACACCAGACTACAGTCAGTGGACAGGACCATTCCATCAGTATATCAGTACACTGGTCAGTACTCAGGACTATACCATCAGTATGTCAGTACACAGGACTAGTCAGTACAAGGACTAGTCAGGGCACAGAACGATTCCGTCAGTATGTCAGTATACAATACTACAGTCAGTACACAGGATTAGTCAGTATGCAGGACTAGTCAGTACACAGGACAAAACTGTCAGTATGTCAGTACACAGGACAAGTCAGTATACAGGACTACAGTCAGTACACCAGGCAACAGTCAGGAGACAGGACTACACCGTCTCTATGTCAGTACACAAGACTATTCAGTACACAGGACCACACCATCAGTATGTCAGTACACCAGCCAGGAGACAGGACTACACCGTCAATATGTCAGTACACAAGACTATTCAGTACACAGGACCATACCGTCAGTATGTCAGTACACCAGCCAGGAGACAGGACTACACCGTCAGTATGTCAGTACACAAGACTATTCAGTACACAGGACCACACCATCAGTATGTCAGTACACCAGCCAGGAGACAGGACTACACCGTCACTATGTCAGTACACAAGACTATTCAGTACACAGGACCATACCATCAGTATGCCAGTACACCAGCCAGGAGACAGGACTACACCATCAGTATGTCAGTACACAAGACTATTCAGTACACAGGGCCACACCATCAGTATGTCAGTACACCAGCCAGGAGACAGGACTACACCGTCACTATGTCAGTACACAAGACTATTCAGTACACATGACCATACCGTCAGTATGCCAGTTCACCAGCCAGGACACAGGACTACACCGTCAATATGTCAGTACACAAGACTATTCAGTACACAGGGCCACACCATCAGTATGTCAGTACACCAGCCAGGAGACAGGACTACACCGTCACTATGTCAGTACACAAGACTATTCAGTACACAGGACCATAACGTCAGTATGCCAGTACACCAGCCAGGACACAGGACTACACCGTCAATATGTCAGTACACAAGACTATTCAGTACACAGGGCCACACCATCAGTATGCCGGTACACCAGCCAGGACACAGGACTACACCGTCAATATGTCAGTACACAAGACTATTCAGTACACAGGGCCACACCATCAGTATGCCAGTACACCAGCCAGGAGACAGGACTACACCGTCACTATGTCAGTACACAAGACTATTCAGTACACAGGACCATACCATCAGTATGCAAGTACACCAGCCAGGACACAGGACTACACCGTCAATATGTCAGTACACAAGACTATTCAGTACACAGGGCCACACTATCAGTATGCCAGTACACCAGCCAGGAGACAGGACTACACCGTCAGTATGTCAGTACACAGGAGTAGTCAGTACACAGGACCATACCATCAGTATGTCAGTACACCAGACTACAGCCAGGAGACAGGACTACACCGTCAGTATGTCAGTACACAGGAGTAGTCAGTATACAGGACCATACCGTCAGGCCCACTAGTTCAGTAGCGACGCCATCGGCAATTGTTTGAACTACAAAATCGTAATGTCCCCCATTGAAAACATGTCAAATTAATTATAGCATGCATGCCAAAACTCTGACCCCATAGGCTTTATCAGTAAGAACAGCTTCTGCTAAATTGTCTCAATACACGCTTCTATGTAGCATCAAATGCTTAATAAATACTAACTTGGATATTTAGGTTCAAATCCAGATAAGGGTTTAGCTATTGAACATGTGATGCTTTCATCTGACTGTGTAACTTTAATAGAACCAGGTGCCGCTGAACCATATAGCGTCAAATGTTGATGTGCACACCAAAAGTAACGGTGTACATTTGCACTTTAAAAATCTCCAAAGTTAGCCATTTAAAAGTGACTTCAAGCTAAAGTGAAGTAGATTATCACAATCAGTCTCATATATTTATCTCTTCTTATCGGGGACTTACTAGTAACACAGCCCCTCTGTATGTCTCCATTGAACTTATCGGGGACTTACTACTAACACAGCCCCTATGTATGTATCCATTGAACTTCTCAAGGACTTACTAGTAACACAGCCCCTCTGTATGTATCCATTGAACTTATCGGGGACTTACTAGTAACACAGCCCCTATGTATGTATCCATTGAACTTCTCGGGGACTTACTAGTGACACAGCCCCTATGTATGTATCCATTGATCTTATCGGGGACTTACTAGTAACACAGCCCCTCTGTATGTATCCATTGAACTTATCGGGGACTTACTAGTAACACAGCCCCTATGTATGTATGCATTGAACTTATCGGGGACTTACTAGTAACACAGCCCCTATGTATGTATGCATTGAACTTATCGGGGACTTACTAGTAACACAGCCCCTCTGTATGTATCCATTGAACTTATCGGGGACTTACTAGTAACACAGCCCCTATGTATGTATCCATTGAACTTCTCGGGGACTTACTAGTGACACAGCCCCTCTGTATGTATCCATTGAACTGATCGGGGACTTACTAGTAACACATCCCCTATGTATGTATCCATTGAACTTCTCGGGGACTTACTAGTGACACAGCCCCTCTGTATGTATCCATTGAACTTATCGGGGACTTACTAGTAACGCAGCCCCTATGTATGTATCCATTGAACTTATCGGGGACTTACTAGTAAGGCAGTCCCTCTGTATGTATCCATTAAACTTATCGGGGACTTACTAGTAACACAGCCCCTATGTATGTATGCATTGAACTTATCGGGGACTTACTAGTAACACAGCCCCTCTGTATGTATCCATTGAACTTATCGGGGACTTACTAGTAACACAGCCCCTATGTATGTATCCATTGAACTTATCGGGGACTTACTAGTAACACAGCCCCTCTGTATGTATCCATTGAACTTATCGGGGACTTACTAGTAACACAGCCCCTATGTATGTATCCATTGAACTTCTCGGGGACTTACTAGTGACACAGCCCCTCTGTATGTATCCATTGAACTTATCGGGGACTTACTAGTAACACAGCCCCTATGTATGTATCCATTGAACTTATCGGGGACTTACTAGTAAGGCAGTCCCTCTGTATGTATCCATTAAACTTATCGGGGACTTACTAGTAACACAGCCCCTATGTATGTATCCATTGAACTTATCGGGGACTTACTAGTAAGGCAGTCCCTCTGTATGTATCCATTGAACTTATCGGGGTCTTACTAGTAACACAGCCCCTATGTATGTATCCATTGAACTTATCGGGGACTTACTAGTAACACAGCCCCTATGTATGTATCCATTGAACTTATTGGGGACTTACTAGTAACACAGCCCCTATGTATGTATCCATTGAACTTATCGGGGTCTTACTAGTAACACAGCCCCTATGTATGTATCCATTGAACTTATCGGGGACTTACTAGTAACACAGCCCCTATGTATGTATCCATTGAACTTATCGGGGACTTACTAGTAAGGCAGTCCCTCTGTATGTATCCATTGAACTTATCGGGGACTTACCAATAACGCAGCCCCACTGCATGGCTGGGTGATCCTGTAGCGACAGGACTGGGTCGAGCTATCTGTGTGTGGTGGGTTTTTGTGGTGTATTTTGGTGTGGGAGAAGGGGGAGGTGGGAGTGTCGGTTATTTTATACTTGTTAATAACACGCTGTCAGTAGTGTCAGTGAGGAGACACGGGTGCTGCCGCCCTAGCGGCGCCCACAGGAAGCGTTAAACATGACAGCGTTGTCTAAGGGGTATTATGGCTGGTCACCATTAAAGGCCCAGTCACACCTTACCGGACTGGGGTCCCGGACACTGTCCGGTGAAATGTCCGGTACATCTCCGGTACCCATCCGGTGGTGTCCGGTGGTGTCCGGCGGTGTCCGGTACAAGTTTTGAACATGCACAAAATTTCTACTGGACACCGCCGGACTGACATGTCCGGTTGGTGTCCGGTATGTCCGTACCCATCCGTACATGTCTGGTACACATCCGTTGGTGTCCGGTTGGTGTCCGTTTTGTCTGGTACATGTCCGGTACCCATCCGTTACGTGTCCAGTTCTAGTCCGGTTCTCGTCCGGTACTTGTCCAGTCACCCGGCGGCAATTGACCCAATTACGCTCCATTTCGGTACATTTCGATACTTTTTTCATCGGAGAGCACCAGACTAGACAATTTTTTGTTCGGTGGTGTCCGGTAATCAATCCGGTAAGGTTTGACAGGTGCTTAAAGGATCGTGTCTAATGTGAGTCTTCATCTCTGAATAATGTGATTGAGTGGGATATCGGGTCATGGTGCCAGCAGCCTGATTTCCTAGTGGCGCAGCACTATAAAATCGTCATAAGTGCATACTGTCACAAGTCGGTACCCGTCCTGATATGACCTTAAATGTTGCTAGGACGTAAAACAACAAGCAAATCTATCGTCCCTCAGCCACTGGGCTCTTCTCCTGGTTTGATCTAACAAAGATATTGCAGGGGGGAGGCAGCTGGCTTTTCGCCTTCTACCGCCACTTATATGCTCATGTCTCCGGCTCGCTCTCTGGTCAAGCCAGAGAAGGGAAGCACGGCTCTTTCACTCAACTCTCCTCACTTCTTTCTTCAAATCCTACCCATTACTTATTTTTTTATACCAGTTATTGCCCTTAGTTTCTGAGGAAGGACTAAATCTGCGATTCAGCATGTTTACATACTGGAAGTTGGGATTGGTGCACGTCCCAAGGCTCTCCTACAGTACAGATGCTACATTTTAAACTCACTTTGCATTCTTGACATACATTTGTTTCTAATGTAGATTGCCGTGAAATTATCCACGCAAATATTTTACGTTAGCTAAAATACCACTTCCTGTCTGTGTGTTCACTGGCTCCGTCACCCTCCGAGACCTGCAGACACTACAGCTATAGAATGCTGACTCTGCTCACTCACACAACTTGTTCTAATTAGTAACCATAGTAACCCGCACACTCCTTTGTGCAGGCAGTATGGCCCACTGCTGTTCCAACAGTGCAACACACATATGCGGGCTACTCTAGCTGTGTGCGAGACAACTGTGTGTGTCCCTTATGTCTGGCATGTAGACCGCAACCATTTTGTGGGTTGATGCAATATATTTACACCCCACCTAATAGGGTCAGTCGCCTGATTAGTTAGTGGCCTGTTGGGTACCAGCATCATTATCTCAGAAGACTCAGAATATCAACACCAACCTAGAAATTTAGACCTTTGAACATTTGTTATTCACAATTTCCATACATATTCTACAAAGATACACTAACCTTTTGATAATAGAAATTGTAGGAACAGTGTAACCATTAATGGTTGTCTTCACACTGCCCCTTATAAACAAATAATATCGAATACAAAATCATGAGCCCAGGAGCTAATATACAGATAACCGACAGACTGTGCTTTAAGAAAGCAAAGACATGTTAGAAAAAGATACAATTAGATCAGGACATGTTCATTAGCCGTGTTCACACGGGCAAAATCTAAAGCGATTCAGCCAAGGCGAATACTAGGAATCGAATTAGCGGCCCGTTCACACGGGCAGTACTTGGGGCCGGAAATCGATATCTGCGCATGAGCAAGTCCAGTCTGACCGGCGCCAGTTTTCGGTTAGGCGACGTCACCACGAGAGAGTGGGTTCGACCTAGATATGTATGTACTGAATCGTATTGGTTTGGAACGGTCAAAACTTCTGCTGGGCAGTGAAACCCTAAAAATAAATGATGAAAAAAATATCTGTGCACAGCTAGCAGTTTCATAGAGCAAATTTACCGGAAAGTCAACACACTCAGGTCTCGACTGTCATGTCCTTAATCCGCCTCAAGTAAGTCGGTTGGGTTCACACTGGCAAAATAAATCGCTTCACAGGAATCGACTCACGTAATCGACTTCCACAAGTGGTTTACAGTATCCGCATCACAGAAATCGATTCAGCCCTAATTCGACCCAGACGCCCGTTCACACGCGAAATGTGCGTCGAACTAGGCAAGTTGATTTCTACGAATCGATTTACATTGCCCGTGTGAACACGGCTATTGATAGACAAATTCTGTGGTTTAAATTTTGATCATTACTCATTGGGTCTATTCGTACTAAGTATGCAATTGAGGTGTTCTGTAGGGGTGGGGTGGGGGAGGTCAGTGCATTAATTAAAATTGTTCTAAAAAATGGGCAACTTTTCATCGTTGTGTGTGTTACACTGGCACTACCACTATGTATAGCCGTGTTCACAGTTAATTTGAATCATATAAATTGACTTGCCTAGTTCGGCTCACATTTGGCGTGTGAACACGCGTCTGAGTCAGTTTAGGGCTGATTCGACTCATATAAATCGGATTTTATAAACCACCTCTGAGGGTGCTTTATATGAACCAAATTTTATGATTCGACTTATATCGCCCGTGTGAACGCAACCGACTTACTTGAGGCGGATTAAGCACGTCACAGTCGAGATCTGAGTGTGTTGACTTTCCGGTAAATTTGCTTTATGAAACTGCTAGCTGTGCACAGATATTTTTTTCATCATTTATTTTTAGGGTTTCACCATTCCAAAACAATACGATTCAGTCGAAACAGATCTAGGTCGAACCCACACTCTCTCGTGCCGACGTCGACTAAGCGAAACTGGCGCTGGTTAGTCTGGACTTGCTCATGCGCTGATATCGATTTCCGGCCCAAATACTGCCCGTGTGAACGTGCGTCTAAATCGATTTATATAATTTGCCTTGTCTTAATCGATTTAAACTTTTCCCGTGTGAACACGGCTTATGACATGCGCTCTCTGTCTGGCACATGTACACTGCATCGCCTTTTTGGATTGACACAGTGTGCTTCCGCCCCACCCTAGTATGGCCGAGTGCCTGATTAATGGCCAGCTGGGTCCCAGGGAACCTAGTGGCCCAATCCTGCGTTAAGTGAGGGAATACCAGAGGCTGCGACCTCGATTGCTCATATATATCAATGTCAGCCGTATCCGGTTGTGTTTGATTGGATATAGTGAAATGCTAATTACACACAGAGGCTGCAACCAAAGAGCTTGTTTTATTTAACGAGGCCTCTAGAGCCCATTGAACTTCATATCATCGTCTATAGGACGTCAAACATATGGTCATTCTGACATATTCCTTCAGAGTAAACCTGCTGCCGCCACATTGGCTACTCTTTTCGATAAACAGCAAGGGTTTTTTTTATATGCACTTTTCCACAGACAGGACAGGACACACCACAGCCTTTGATGAACCAGTTGTGGACCACTGGTTGGAACGGAAAATATCCCAAACTGCAAATGTGTCAAGTGAGAAGGATTGAAAGAATGATCGACACCTTCACAGGTGGACACTCTACCGCCTGAGCTACGTCCCGGTCCTCACAATCTGCAACATGCACAAATTAGGGTTATAGTGGTTTTGAGTCCAGACATATTTTAAAATAGATATATGAGGTTAATGGTTATAATCTACTTTACTTTACGGGGCGCGGTGGCCGAATTGGTAGAGCGCCGGGCTCCCGTGCGGGAGTTTGGTTCCCAGTCGAGTCAAACCAATGACTTATCAAATTGATACTTGTTGCTACCTAGCCTGGTGCTCGGCATTAATAGGATAGGGCAAGGACTGGTTGGCTCAGTGTCAGGATCATGTCACTGAGTGGGATATCGGGTCATGGTGTCAGCAGCCTGATTTCCCAGTGGGACAGCACTATAAAGTCACTATGAGTGTGCACTGTCACAAGTCGGTTCCTGTCCTGATATGACATTAGATGTTGCCAGGACATAAAACTCCAACAACCAAGCATCCACCATCTTCTTTACTTCAGTTTGGGGTAACCTGTATTTAAAAATAATACTAACTTTGGAGATATTTGCAGTGCTTTCAAAAAATGAGCAGCAGCACACTAGCCCCGAAATGGCAATAGGTGTGGGTTCGAACCCTGCTCACATTTTTACTTTAATACAAAATCATACAAGCCTATTTCTGATACATGTTGTGGGATAGATTAAACACATGTAGTCAATATTGCTAACATACTTAATTCATAGAGGCGACAATAACTATTTGATTTGCTAACCCCCCACCCCCACCCCCCACCCCCAGCCCCCGTTATATACATTTGGTGCGGAGTACCCCCTCCCACGTGGCCACTGGCGCCACCACCGCCAGCTTTTCTAACTTTGGATGCTCAAAACTGTCATCCGCGCCTGATATATGTATTGGTATATATAACAACCGATATATGTATTGGTATATATAATAGGCGGTTTGGCCGAATGAGTTAGAGCGTCCGTCTCCCATGTTGGTAGACCGTGGAATCGTGGGTTCGAACCCTGGTCAAGTCAAACCAATAACGTAAAACTTTATACTTGTTGCTTCCTAGCCAGGCACTTGGCATTATTAGGATAGGGCAAGGACTGGTTGGTTCAGAGCCAGGATAATGTGACTGAGTGGGATATCAGGTCATGGTGCTGGTGGCCTGGTCTGCCAGTGGGGCAGCACTATAAAGTCGCCATGGGTGCGCACTGTCACAAGTCTGTACCCGTCCTGATATGGCCTTAGATGTTGTTAGGACGTAAAACAACAAACAAATATATATATATATACATACATACACGTGCAGGTATGTGTGGATAGGATGATTGCCTAAGGGAGCCTAGGTAGTGTAATGATTAACATGCTAGGCCTGAAATGGTAAGAGGTATGGGTTCTAAACCTGCTGGAGACACAATAGTTCCCGTTGTCATCAAACCCAAGACATTACTTTACAGCGACGGATTACCTATCCCACTAGGCTGAGGCTTAGTAGACTTAAAGCTGCATGGTCCGATCAAAACTTCAAATTTTCAAAACGAAAACAACGATCTAGATTTGATTCTGCATATCTAACTTAGATACTGGTGCACTTATTAAACATTTGTCATCACATATAAGGGAATACTTAGTCAATTTAATAGAACCTGTTACTGCATAAGTCTATGGTGTTAGAGTTTTGGCAAGCTTGACAAAATTAATTTCCCACATTTGCACTTCAAATATCTCAAAAGTCAGCCATTTAAAATAAAAATTACTTCAATCTAATGTCAGGTAGATTATAATGATCAACCTAACATCTTTATATCAGGAAATAACAGAAACTCAACATCATCAGGCTCTGCTACTTTAATTAAGCCTCTTCTTCACTGTATGCTCTCGGGCTCCCTCCCTCCTTTCCGGGCTCATTGGGTTAAAGCGGGCATTCCTTACACGCGGTATGCGGTATGCGGCATGCGGTATGCGAATGGCAGCATTCCGTACACGCGGCATGCGTCATGCGTTATGCGGCACACGACTGGCTATATTTAAAAAATAAAAATAAACAATTATTCTCCATACTGCTCTGTATATGACCAAATATTGCATTTATATCTATGTACCTTTTTCGTAGGTCACATGGGGGTTCCTACCTTTATTATAACCAAATTATCGATAAGTATTCATATTTCTGTGCATATGGTAGCATTTTGAGCTTTCCCCTAACCATATGTCTCCTGCGTGCCCAGCTCACCATGTGTTTCCCCGCCTCACCCCTGTGTGAGACCGTTCCGTAATGCTCAGTCGCCTCTCCTAGTGTTAAACTAATGAACACATCAGACTCAGGTTTCTATTTGCACCCTGCGTGCCGCATACCGCATGCCGCACCGATCGCTACAGGGACCGATCGGATAATGCATTCGCATTCTCATACCACATACCGCATACCGCATGTAAGGAATGTAGCCCATAGGCTTCAAGGCGTTTTGATTTTTTGTCGCATTCGCATTCGCATACCGCCTACCGTGTGTAAGGAATGCGCCCTTTAGCCTACTCAGCCTATATGTATATACAGTAAAAACCTCTTTAAATCGACTGACAATGGGACCGACTTTAAATGGTCCGTTTAGGGAGGTGGGAGGTTTAGAGAGTTTTCATTTTGTTACAATGGTATTGTATGGGCGATATTTTGGGACCCAAATAAAGCGATCGATAGAGGGGAGTGGTCAATCTGTAGAGGTGATCGGTTAGAGAGGTTTTCCTGTGTGTGTATATATATATATACCTGTGAAGTGGGCGAGACTACACTCGAGCTATGACCGTTGCGGGCTTGGGCCGAGCGACCCGCATTCTGAAATGCGGGCTGCTTGCCGGGACAAGCCCGCATCAGCCATCAAATGCGGGGCCGGGTTCACGGCCGAAACGCGTTGCTAGGAGAAGCCAATTGTGACGTTCCTAGCAACGGTGGAAGGTTGAGCGCTCGGGCTCAGACCCATCGGACGTGTTTTTGCATGCTCTGATGTTTTAGACGAGGTTTAGGCCTTTATTGTCGGAATTCGGAAGTGTTTTAAAGTAAACATGATGGGAAGGGACTTATTTATGAGTATTTGTCATTATTAGAGAACCGGACTGTATTAGGAGGGTAAGATTAAAAAGTAATTGGAACATTCCTTGCCTTCTTTACTATTCTCCAGTCTTTACATATATTAACCGCTATGGTCAACTTGATAGTGATATTCGATTGTTTTATATGTAATTAAGGGCTTTCTGCCTGATAGGCCTTATGAATCCGATCCACCTTTCTGTGGGGATATTAATAGATATATTATTAATGAAAACCAGAATTAATGTAGTGATATTTAGCGCATAAAGACAATAATGTAGGCTGATTATCAGTGACAGTGGCAGCACCACAGGAAGTGTCTGCTTAGTTCTGGATTAAATTACAGTATATTAACACACACCGAATGGCAGGGAGGAGAGCCAGTTAGTTGAAACAATAAGTAACTTCTTTACTATATAAATGTGGGGGAAGGGACAAAAACCAAATCTCTATGATACTCTGGCTGTCCGCCCTTAGCCCGGGAATTACACCGACGGAAGCGGTCTACCTGCAGACGGGACGAGAGGCGGCAGCGGCCCGCGGCAGGGCCAGGAAATTCACATGGAAATAATTATATAAATGAACACGTAGGCTCACCTTAGGTGGGGCCGAAACAGCCATACAGTTCAACATATATATATATATATATATATATATATATATATATAATGCATTTAAAAGTAGGCTGGACAAACATTGGGTGAATCATCCCTATCTCTACGAATATAAGACATCTATGAATGTTTTTGACTGATATACACAGTTATAGTTTACACAATTATAGGTATTCTAAAGGCCATCCTTGCCCTGACCCTTGTACATACATATATATATATATATATGCTCTCAAATGCACTACACGGCCCTGCACGCTGATCCCCTTCCCACCCCTACCCCACCCCTACTACACCTTCTTTCAAAACCTATTACCTAACATTTTCCTTTAAATTGACATAAAACCTGTCTGATGTAACTTCCCACTGCAATCTCAGACTTCCGATCCCATCATTAGGCCACACAATATGGAACACTTGTGATGGGACTAAAAAATGGGTAGGTTTCTCGCATTTGGTATTGGTGATTGGATCCACCGATTTGCATATTTACAATATAATATATATATGTGTATTGGAGATATGTTATATCTTTTTGAAAAAAGAAGAGAAAGCAAAGGAAGAAAGAAGTGTTTACAGACAATTCTAGAGTCATCTTGTACATTTATTGATGCATGCTCACCGAGTGCATAATACATACGTTGAACTGGAATTGTATGCAGTTACTATTACAACGAATAGTCAATTTATATTATGTTTCTATTATCGAACAGGTTTTTCATGTGGTTATTATTGCAACTGATATTGTCATTTATGTACCAACAAATTGTAATGAACGGCCGGAAGACCAGTGCTCTGGCGCTGACAAAAGACATTATTCGCTGAATAAAATACAGTTAGTATAAAAAATATATATGTATTACCGAGAAAGAACAATAGGAGCAAAGCTTTGCCTTCCCACTGTGTAAGATATCTATCTATCTATATATATATATATATATATATATATAACTGCCTGGGAAAAAACCCACTTCCTGTGTCACTGTGGTATGCAGTGGTGATAAGATCACGTGATAAGACCCTCCCTACACTACCCACTAAGTGATACATTCAGTCACAGGGACCAGACGGGATGACCGAATGAGTAGAGCGTCCGTCTCCTGTTTTGGGAGATCGGGAGATCCGAACCCATGAGTTTGTGAATTTGAATCCTGGTCGAGTCAAACAAATGACTTAAAAATTCATACTTAGCGCTTCCTAGCCTGGCACTCGGCATTATTAGGATAGGGCAAGGACTGGTTGGCTCATTGTCAGGACAATGTGACTGAGTGGGATATCAGGTCATGGTACTCATGACCTGATTTCTCAGTGGGGCAGCACTATGAAGTCGCCATGAGTGCACACTGTCACAAGTTGGTACCCATCCTGGTATGACCTTAGATGTTGCTAGGGCGTAAAACAACAACAAACAAACAGTCACCGGGAAAGGAAACACCCCGCCCCCTCTCCGTCCACCCCACAGACACCTTCCATTTAACCAGATGGGGTGGCCGAAAGTTTTGAGGGTCTGTCTCCCACTTTGATAGATCGTGGGATTCGAACCCTGGTCGAGTCAAACCAATGACTTAAAAATGTATGTTTGTCGATTCCGAGCCAGGCATTATTAGAATAGGGCAAGGACTGGTTGGCTCAGTTTCGAAGTAATGTGACTGAATGGGATATCAGGTCATGTTGCTGGCGGCCTGGTCTCCCACTGTGAAGTTGGCATGAGTGTGCACTGTCACAAGTCGGTACCCGTCCTGATATAACCGTAGATGTTTCCAGGACGTAAAACCCCAATAACCAACCAATCCACTTGAGCCCATCGACCTCCGTGTCTGCGGTGCCGCCACCTAATGGGAAAGCTGTGTGGCTGGTACTCTGCGTGACACCCTGGTGTCAGCTTGGTGAACTACTTCAAATATCACGCACCGAGCGGTAACAGTGGGCGTCCTAGCAACATCCGAGGTCATATCAGGACGGTCCCTACTTCAGAACCTGCCCCATGATACGGATTACCCGTTTCCGATACGGATTTTGGTGTTGTTTTTTTTGTGATGCGGCCATACCCCATTTTGATACAGATTTTTAGTTAAATTTATGGAAATAAAAATGTGGTGCTGAAATGCTGAGACTGGCGAAATCAGCGACACATGCAGCTAATGTTCAGCCACCGTGAGGAATGTTGTATGTGTATGTAATGTAGTTTGTTGTATATAATGTTTGAGTAATACAATTATGTAATTCTTTTCACATGTGTTTTATGGTATGCAGGACATATTTATATGAATTATTATTATGAAAAATACAGATTGCCATGAAATAAATATGGCAGGTCTGCTACTGACTTGTGACAGTGCGCACTCGTAGTTACTTGACAGTGCTGCCCCACTGGGAGACCAACCTGCTAGCACCATGACCCAATATCGCCGTATCACTTATGAAGTGATGAAAGTGATTGTTTGTTGCACTAACTTATTTGTACCAGTAGACATTAATACCTGTTGCAATTCCGGTGTAGCAGGAAATCGCAAACCCTGTAAATCGCAAACCCCCACTTGTGATTTCCTAGGAAATCGCAAACCACCATACCATATATGGGCATCCCATACCATATATGGGCATGGGGGGTTTGCGATTTCCTAGGAAATCACATATCCCCCTTGGACATCGCAACCCCCCCATGTTTGGCAGTCTTAAAGCAAGCACATGTGCTTTGTGCAGGTTTGTTTTGCTTTTCAAATTCCCACAATGCGCCGTGATGCTGGAATTACGAACTGGTCTATTGTAAAAATTGTATTTATGTAAACATGATTAAGCCACATTTATTTTTATATAAGGGGGATCCCTCACAAGATGGATTAATTGATTATTTTTAATTTCATGCCTGTCACAGCAAGGGCCATATTCACTGCGATCACTCACATGAAAGATAGGGGAACAGGTCAATTTTTGTAAAAAAAGAAATACTAGACTATATCATTAAGAAAAGCCAGTACAACTAGCTGTATCATTATCCTACGTGACGCTGACGTGAATAAAGGCCAGGGGACCAGGCTACCATTTTCAGTGCATGTGCATTCGGACTTACGAACTGGACTATGGCAAAGATGTTTTCATTAGGATTAATCCATCTTGACCCTCCTTGAATTCATGTTATCCCTCCAGATCTAGTAGAAGTTCAAAATCAAACATATAGCTGCCATGCTTGGGGTGATAAATGCTACAAAGCATGCCGGGTTTGTGATTTCCAGCAGGGGTTTGTGATTTCCTAGGAAATCGCAAACCCCAGGGGTTTGCGATTTCCTGCTAGACCGGGGATGTCGCTTCCTTGCCAGGCACTCTGCATTATTAGAATAGGGCAAGGAGTGGTTGCCTCAGTGTCAGGCTAATGTGAATGTGTGGGATATCAGGTCATGGTGTTGGCAGCCTGGTCTCCCAGTGGCCCAGCACTATAAAGTCGCCATGAGTGTGCACTGTTACAAGTCAGTACCCATCCTGATATGACTTTAGCTGTTGCCAGGACGTGAAAATGGTGTAATCATGTGGCGCCACCCAGCGGCGAGACGGTAAACAATGTTAAGTGGCAGTTTGGGCCTATCATTTCTAGTCCTGTCTCATTTTGTATGAGGACCAGACAGGCCGAATGAGTTGAGCATCCGTCTCACGTTTTTTTTTTTAGATCGTTGGATTCGAACCCTGGTCCAGTCAAACAAATGACTTCAAAATGTATACTTGTCACTTCCTACCCAGGCATTCGGCATTATTAAGATAGAACAAGGACTGGTTGTTTGTGTCAAGATAATGTGACTGAGTGGGATATCAGGTCATGGAGCTGGTGGCCTGGTCTCCCAGTGGGGCAGCTCTATAAAGTCTCCATGAGTGCGCACTGTCATAAGTCAGTACCCATCCTGATATGACATTCGATGTTCCTAGGACGTAAAACAACAAACAATTTTTTTAATG
This sequence comes from Branchipolynoe longqiensis, assembly GCA_030323885.1. Taxonomy (NCBI): domain Eukaryota; kingdom Metazoa; phylum Annelida; class Polychaeta; order Phyllodocida; family Polynoidae; genus Branchipolynoe; species Branchipolynoe longqiensis. The sequence continues at coordinate 14,883,803 of CM059202.1, forward strand.
ATTTTCCATTTTTTGCATTAGTTGATTAAGCAGGGGAAATTTCAATCGTGGAAGATTGGTCTTCCTCATTCCACTGCTCCTTGTCCTATCCTATTATTGCCAAGCCCCAGGCTAGGTGGCAACAAATATCAATTTTTAAATCATTGGTTTGACTCCACGGGGGTTTGAATCCTATGAAAACTGGAGGCACGGCGCTCAACTCATCTAGCCACCCATCTGAGATTCTAATCGTTGGACAAATTTATAAATTAGCATTTTTTGTGTTATTATTTTTGAGTTAGAAACCAGTTTGTATTAAAGAACTCGATAGTAATTAAATCCAATGTTAGTAAGCCCTCCTCACTTAATCTGGTCCCATCGCCTTTTCATACCATACTGAAAGATCTGCTAGTGCTCTCCTTCCTATTGAAGGTAGGTGCAATGAGACGTGCCAGCGCATTTGTGACCAGGAAAAGCATTTGCATATGATTTTTCTTTGTGTCTGTTTCTGGGCACCCAATTAATTAAATCTAATGGGGAAATGGTATTGCTGCATAGATCAATCATTACATACAAGTCATTGAGCCAAGTTTGTCTCCATATGTTTGGGGATGTAGTTCAAGTGGTAGCGCGTCCACCTGTGAAGGTGTCGGTCATCCTATCGATCCTGCTCAGTGGACACATTTGCAGTTTGGGCTATTTCCCGTTGCAACCAGTGGTCCACAACTGGTTCATCAAAAGACATGTGCTGTCCTGTCTGTGGGGAAAGTGAATATAAAAGACCCCTTGCTGCTTATCGGAAAGAGTAGCCTATGTGGTGGCAGTGGGTTTCCTCCAAAGAAATATGTGAGAATGACCATATGTTTGACGACCAATAGCCGATGATGAAAATCAATGTGCTCTAGAGGCGTTGTTAAATAAAACAAGCTTTCCATATGTTTGGTATACGTCCCGAGATAAACCTCAATTTATCAATGCCTTCAGCTGCTATTGTAGCTGGTACATGTGTCCATACGGCTATTCTTGGAGCACGTCGACGGTAAACTGTTCTTACTTTATTCAGCTTTTAAAGATTTTATTTATATTTGTGTTACTTATTTATCATTCGGTCCTCCGCAAACATCAGTTATTGGATGGTGAATAGAAATAACTTTTGATTAATTTCATGGTTATTCTATGCATGTGACCAGGAAAAGCATTTGCATTGTCATGTATATATCATGTGTATATCATTATATATCATATTGTATCATGTGTATATCACATACATCACGTATATATCATGTGTATATCACGTATAAATCACGTATATATCACGTATATATCATGTATATTTCTGTATATACAGTAAAACCTCCCTAACCGACCACCTCCACAGATCGACCACTCCCCTATATCGATCGCTTTATTTGGGTCCCAACAATGCCATTGTAACCATATTCTAACTCCCTAAACCGACCACCTCCCTAAATCGGCCACTTAAAATCGGTCCCAAGGTCGGTCGATTTCGAGGGGTTTTACTGTCTACATGAAGAGTTCAGGCGCAAAACCATGTAAACACCTATCCAAAAATGGAGATAAACATCAGAATCAAACCTTCAAAATTTAATTTGTTTATATTCCTGCTCTTTTGCTCATTGCTCCATAGCCATATACTCGCATGAAAAGTGGAATTAGTGAGAATTAAAATTATTTTCAGGTAGAAATTTGTTATTTACACTACATTTATGGATTGGCGTTTACTTGGTTTTGCGCCTAAGCTCTTCACATGTATACATGTAAAGTCTCTCGAATCTGTGGTTGTGTAGGCAAGCTATAATGAAATCAATACAGACAAAGAGAAAGGAAGAGTATAAAGTGTGAAAGAAGAGAGAGAGTCAAGCCCTCTGGTTTATTATTTATATGCTACATGGATTCAGTGTAGAGTATCACCCCACCCTATTCTCCCAATTAGAAACAAGCCTTCTTAGTGATCTGCCCACCACCACCAAGCTGTGTGGCTCCCCTGGCCACCACCTGCATTGAGCCTCAGTGTGGTGATCCTGACTAGCAGAGGGGGCAGGGGGTAGTGTGTAGGGCTCTGAGTGCCTCTTACACACAGTCCTGCCAGCACCACTATGTCTATTTACATCTCACTCAGGCACCACCAGCACCTACATATACACATACATGCACCTGGTCACGTATACCCGATCAATAATAGAACATTTGCATTCCCCCACCAATGCTGTAAATCGGAATATTTTACATGTATATGTCATGTATATATTTGATTAAAATAATTAAATATTCCTTGTATACAGCAATCAATGCTTAATAGATGCGTCAGTATCTAAATCGGATATGTTTGGGTGGGTATTATGTTCTAGCAACATCTAAGGTCATATGAGGACAGGTATTGACTTGTGACAGTGTGCACTCATGGCAACTTTACAGTGCTGCACCACTGGGAGACCAGGCTGCCAACACCATGACCTGATATCCCACTCAGTAACATTATCCTGACACTGAGCCGAACAGTCCTTGCCCTATCCTAATAATGCCGAGTGCCTGGCTAGGCAGTGACAAGTATCAATATGTATGTCATCGGTTTGACTCGACCAGGGTTCCAACCCTTGACTTTGAATCCCGCGATCTACCAAAATGAGAGATATACACTGAACTCATTCGGCCATCCCATCTGGTCCCTTGCAGTGTTCCAAGATGTGCACGTCATGATCTTCATCGGCTTCGGGTTCCTGATGACGTTCCTGGGGCGGTATGGGTACTCGGCTATCGGCTTCAACCTGCTCATCGCAGCCTTCGTCATCCAGTGGTCGATCCTGATGGGTGGCTTCTTGGAACTGCATGCCGGTAACAGGATCAAGCTCAACATTGAGGGGTAGGTCGGCTCGCTTCTAGGTCTAGTTACTTACTTTAAAAACTTGTGCATAAGTTCATTTTTTTCTGGGTTTTTTTTAAGTTGCATAGTCCAATGGTTTACAGTTTCTGAAAATTTTCTGAGATAAATATATGAAATTGATTGTTATAATCTACGTTACTTTAGATTGAAGTAACTTTTATTTTAAATGGCCAAGTTTTGAGATATTTGAAGTCCTAACACATAAAGATAGACACCATAGGCTTTAGCAGTAATATGTTCTATGAAATTTGATCTGTATTCCCTTCTATATTGCAACAAATACTTAATAAGCGCATCATGATGTAAGTTAGATATGTACAATCAAATCTAGATCATTATTTTGGTTTAGAAAATTTGATGTCATCGGACTATGTGGCTTTAATTAAAGTTGCATAGTCCGATGATTTGAGTTTCTGTAATTTCCTGAGATAAGGATATTAGGTTTATCATTATCATCTACCTTACATTAGATTGAAGTAACTTTTATGTTAAATGGCTAACTTTTGAGATATTTGAAGTGCAAATGTGCGAAATTAATTTAGGCAAGCTTGCCAAAACTCTGAACACCATAGGCTTATGCAGTAACAGGTTCTATTAAATTGACTAAGTATCCCCTTATATGTGATGACAAATGTTTAATAAGTGCATCAGTATCTAAGTTAGATATGCAGAATAAAATCTAGATAATTGTTTTCATTTTGAAAATTTAATGTTTTGATCGGACCATGCAGCTTTAAGGAAGTTTCTGATCATTACTAAATCATCATCTGTTAATCGGCGCTGCCAACACGCATCATCGTACTCCACTGATGCTTCGCCATGTATGAGTTGTTAATAGCATGTTTTTGTGTGCCTACCGTACACATTTCATATTAATTTTGATGGTTTTTACTAACTTTGGTCAGTTCTCAGGAGCACCTCGGCTTATGCGCACGTCATATTTCATACCTCCGTCCTGGTATGACCTTAGATGTTGCTAGGACGAGAAACTCCAATAACTAATATATTCCATGCCAGCTGAAGGAAAGCTGTTCTGTTTTATAATATACATATTATATAGCATCTCGGAATATATAATTGTACATATATATGTCTATGTACTTTATGTGACAGGCACAGTGCCTCTCTGGTCAAGTGAATGACATGTCGTCTCCCCAGTCACGTGACTGTTATGTCATCTCCCCAGTCACATGACGGTCACACCGTTTCCCTAGTCAGGAGACTGGCTTGCTGTGTGCCCAGTCAGGTGACTGGTATGTCATCTCCCCAGTCACATAACTGGCTCGCCATCTTCCTAGTCATGTGACTGGTGTGCCATCTCCCCAGACACATGACAGGTGGACCATCCCCCTAGTCACATGAATGCCCCACCATCTCCCTAGTCATGTGACTGGTGCACCATCTCCCTAGTTACATGACCGTGCACCATCTCCCTAGTCAGCTGACCGGTGCACTGTATCCTTAGTCACATGACTGGAATGCTGTCTCCCTAGTCACATGACTGGAATGCCATCTTCCTAGTCATGTGACTGGTGTACCATCTCCCTAGTCATGTGACTGGTGCACCGTCTCCCTAGTCACATGACCGGCGTGCCATCTCCCTAGTCACATGACTGGAATGCCATCTCCCTAGTCACATGACTGGAATGCTGTATCCCTAGTCACATGACTAGTCACATGCACCATCTCCCTAGTCATATGACTAGGGAGAGTGCGTGCCAGTCATGTGGCATGGGAGACGGTGCGCTGGTCATGTGACTAGGGAGACGGTGCGCCAGTCATGTGACTAGGGAGACGGCATACCATCTACCTAGTCACATGACCAGCGCACCGTCTCCCATTCCACATGACTGGCATGCCGTCTCCCTAGTCATGTGACTGGTGCACCGTATCCCTAGTCACATGACCAGGGCACCATCTCCCTAGTCACATAACCGGCGCACCGTCTCCCTAGTCACATGACCGGCACACTGTCTCCCTAGTCACATGACTGGAACGCCATCTCCCTAGTCACAGGACCAGCACGCTGTCTCCCTAGTCACATGACTGGTGCGCCGTCTCCCATGTCACATGACTGGCACACCGTCTCCCTAGTCATGTGACTGGTGCACCTTCCCCCTAATCATGTGACTGGTATGCCATCTCCCAAGTCATGTGACTGGTGTGCCATCTCCCTAGTCATGTGACTGGTGCACCATCTCCCTAGTAATGTGACTGGTCTGGTGTGCTGTCTCCCTAGTCATGTGACTGGTGCACCATCTCCCTAATCATGTGACTGACGTGCCATCTCCCTAGTCATGTGACTGGTGCACCTTCTCCCTAGTCACGTAACCGATGCACCTTCTCCCTAGTCACATGTCTGGCATGCCGTATCCCTAATCAGATGACTGGCACGCCATCTCCCCAGTCACATGACCGGTGCGCCATCTCCCCAGTCACATGACTGGTATGTCATCTCCCCAGTCACGTGACCTCCTGCGTCTCACGGCAGGCTGATCGCGGCTGACTTCACGGCTGGCACGGTGCTCATCTCGTTCGGCGCAGTGCTCGGCAAGGCGTCCCCCCTCCAGCTCATCATCATGGCCTTCTTCGAGGTCATCGTCGCCAAGGTCAATGAGTACATCGGAGTGCACATCTTCCAGGTACCTCCTCAGCGAACTGACTAACCGCCTCAGTGCAGTTATCACTCCGCAACCCCCGCTGCATTTAGAGCGGCATGGTCTCATCGTTTTGAGTTTCTGTCATTTTCTGAGATAAATATATTAGGTTGATCGCTATAATCTACCTTACTTTAGTTTGAAGTAACTTTTGTTTTAAATGGCTAATTTTGGAGATATTTGAAGTGCAAGCAAGCAAAATTATCTTTGGCAACCGTGCCAAAACTCTGACACCATGTCTCTTGTTAGGCCAATTTTGGAATACTGTCCACAAATTTGGAGCCCAATTTTTCGGAAAGATATTCTGGAGATCGAAAAGGTTCAGAGATGTGCAACGAAACTAGTTGCAGTTATAAAGGACTTACCCTATGAACAAAGGCTCAGGAAATTGAAACTTCCTACCCTTTCCTACAGAAGGAAAAGAAGTGACATAATTGAAGTATTTAAAATTATGAAAGGTTTTGATAAAATAGATATGAACCAATTGTTCACCTTGAATAAAAGAGAAGGCAGCCGGGGCCATACTCTCAAACTAGTAAAACCCATAGCCGTTTCAAAATTAAGGCAAGACAGTTTCTCAAACAGGATCATAAATATATGGAATAGTCTCCCACAAAATGTTATAGATGCCGGCTCAATAAATTCATTCAAGAACAGATTAGAAAAAGCATGGGCTGATGATACAGGGAAATTTGACCCCTTATTCACCACATGCTACTAATTTATCCCTTGTGTTGCTTATTACTTGCACTCAAGCAAAAATGAGAGACAAATAAGTGTTCACACTTCCTGTCTACCAATCGCTATATCGCTATATCGCTATAGGCTTCTGTGTTAACAGGTTCTATTAGATTGCCTCAGTATTCCCTTCTATGTGGTGACAAGTGTTTAATAAGTGCAGCAGTATCTAAGTTAGATATGTAGAATAAAATCTAGATAATTGCATTGGTTTTGGAAATTTGATATTTTCATCGGACTCTGCAGCTTTAAAGTCCGATGAAGCATCACATTTTCAGAACCGAAACACTCAAATAGATTTGATTCTACATATCTAACTTAGACACTGATACACTTATTAAGCATTTGTAGCCACATAAAGGGGCATACTGGGTCAAACCTCTTAGTGTTACTACATGAACCTATTTTGTCAGAGTTTTTACATGCTTGCACAAATTAAATTTGCATGTTTGCACTTCAAATATCTCGAAAGTTAGCAATTTAAAACAAAAGTTACTTCAAACTAAAGTAAGGTAGATTATAACAATACATTTAATATATTTATCTCAGAAATATGATAGAAATTCAAAACCATCAGACTATAAGGCATCTGTAGGCCAGGATCTCATTAGACAGACCCTCACTCAGAATACACAGGAGATATTCTGCGCTGCCCTCCCCCCCCCCATCTCCCCTCCCGCTCCCCCCCCCCTCTCCCCCAAACCTCCCCCGCCTCCATCCCTTCCATCCCATAAATCCCCACACTCACTCCCTAATACCCCAGTCACACTACTGTTTGCAACTGCTTACGACCATTTAACGACCACAAAAAAAGGGCTGGTTACAAAGTGGCCGCAAAGTGGTCACAAGTGGTCGCAAGCGATAGTGTGACTTGGGCTTGATAGATCTAACTCAGGTAAATAACTCAGAAATGCCTGACCATGGCCTGTATCAATAACTTCCAGTAAGACAGATGCACAACCGGAACTATCAACAATACCTTGATGTAATTAGCGCTGATATGATAGTCATACCAAGGACAGTGGAGGCATTCGACTGGGCCCTTTGTATCCGCAACATTTACGGATGGATCGGATGGAGCCACAACACACATCCGAATACTACGTATATAAAGCCACTTCTGGTCCCAGTCGAATAGGAATTTGTAAGGAAATATTTTGATATTCGCATAGAGAGGCCCAGTCGAATGCCCCCAATGTACGACAAGACGTGCCACTCAGTGATTCATATAGGAATTTCTTAAATAATCATGCAGTGGCGCCATCCCATGGCAAACAAGGTGATTGTGTTTGATCAGGTGTAGTAGTAGTTTTCGTACTCAGACATGATGACAAATTTGATTTATATATGGCATAGATTAAAGTGCTTAAAGTATGTTTGAACATTACTATATTATAATATTATTTTCATTATTAATATTAGGAGATAATGCGCTATAACACTGTCTTTGATGGTACAAGAGTCAGGGTGGGCTAGAGAACCTGTCCGCTTGTTTCAATGGTACAGCAGTCAGGCTGGGCTAGGGGACCTGTCCAATTACCTTGTTTACTGTATTTCACGGGAAAGCGCTGAGTGGTGCCTCTTGTTATACATTGTCTTTGGTCATATGTACACAATCATGTGATCAGTATTGTCAACCCGCTGCCATCACTGTAACCAGACTGTGCAATCAAAGCTTAGATTATCCCAGCACCATCTGATCGCTTAAGGCCCTGTCACACTACGACGTAACGACGTCAGCGTAGGCACAACGTGAAAATAATTATATTACGTCGAAGTTCTCGACGTAGTATGCAAATTGCGGCACCAGTTGGACGTCGATGCAGCGTAGTTGACGTGGGTGTGACGTCACCGTGACGTCAGTGTTAGCATGAATTTGACGGTGCCTTAGCGGCGGCCTGGCGTGATCATGCTCGCCCCAATGTTGCCACATCCGACTCGACCATTATATCTTGACGTCAGTTGACGTCGGTCGAACGAGAGCCTAACGTCGCCCTAACATCATGCCAACATCGTCAGCGTGACGTGCTCGACGTAACGCGAATGTGGGCCGACATTAGTCAAAGCACCCGACCCACCCACGCCTTGTGTATATTCGTTCACACCACGCTCAGAACACGTTCGAATGACGTCACCGACATTACGCGCACGCTAAAGGGTTGTCAACTACGTCAGGACACGTTAGCGAAACGTTGGAGCGACATTCGCCACGGGCCACAACTCGTTCGGCCGATGTTAGAGCAACGTTGACTTAGCGCTGGCCGCACGTTGCTCCCCGACTGTGCATCGCTCTGACGTAACGGAACGTAGATCTAACGTCACCAACGCAGCTGTAACGGTCGCCTAACGTCAGCCTAACATCAGTGTAATGTCATCCCGACGTAACGGCTTCACGTAGAGCTACGTCAAAAGTTTTGGACATGTTGAAAACCTTGACACGCACCGACGTAACACGACGTAACATGACATAGCTCGACGTCAGTCTAACGTCATTCTAACGTCATCATAACGTAACCAAACGTACCTCAACATAATCACGAAAAGTCACCTACGCCAGGCTTACGTTGGCTCTTACGTCATAGTGTGACAGTCCTTTTAGATTTTATCACACTGTGTCATATTACAGTATAACCCCCTTAAACCAAACTTGAAGGGACCCTAGAAATTTGTTTGGATTAACCGATCATTGGTTTAACCAAGCTTTGGCTTCGACTTTGACTTTGAGTAAGCATTGTATTGCACATGTAATATACAATGTATGTGGACACTTTGATTATTGTTTTGTTATCTATATACAGTATAACCCTGTTAAACCAAGCTCAGTTAAACCAAATGATCGGTTAATCCAAACTTTTTTCAGCGGCCCAGTAAAATACTACCATTTATCATATAAAAAGGTTGGGGGGTCTCAGATGACCTTATAAACACATGAAAGTTTGGTTTAACCTTACTGGAAGTGGCCTGGGGTGCGACAATTTTGTTTGGATTAAGCGATAATTTGGATTAACCGACTTTGGTTTAACCAACTTTTTTATATGATAAATAGTAGTATTTTGCTGGGCCGCCGAAAAAAGTTTGGATTAACCGATCGTTTGGTTTAACCGAGCTTTGTTTAACGGGGTTATACTGTATTAGTATGTAATGTATTTGTAATGCTTTATAATATAACTTCATATCGAACCTGTGAGTAAATATTATATAGACCAGCAATATACAATAGCAGCAACACCAGAGCCCCAACGCTGAAAATATAACCATTCAGATGAATAAATAAGTTACAACAATAAAATGTTTTGTAGCACCACAGACAGTAGAGAGATAGATGGTTAAGTGATGTCATGAAAGTGTGATAATTGGCCATTTTGAAAGTGTGATATTTGTCCACGTCATTCATGTGCTATAGGCGAGTTGGTGGTTTTACTTTGTATTAAACCAACGTGGTTTATGATGCCTTAGAAACGCAGCCCAGCGATTGCAACCATCTTTTCTAAAGTTTGACGTTCAAGAGAAGAGCCAATAGGAAGGGAGGGTCTAAACTGTAAACATCATATTGCTATCTATATAAATTATTTCACCCCTTTTATCACTCATTATCGCTTCCAACATGGTGGCTGTATTTTCAGATTGCACTCTGTGAGAGCCTCAAACAGCCTCACTTTGCCATCCTCAAATTATGTTGTCCGTATTATCGCTCGTTATCACGCTTCCAATATGGCGACTATGTTTTCGGATTGCACTCTACGAGAGCCTCAAACAGCCTAGCTTTGCCATCCTTATATATAAAATCCTTGGTAGCACTATGATAATTTTGCTAACTGTCGCTGGTCGCTAAGTGAGTTTGGGTGGTTTTGCTGCAGGCGGTCGATGTGGGCGGGTCTATGTTCATCCACGTGTTTGGCGCCTACTTCGGGCTGGCGGTGGCACGGGTGATTTACAACAAGGATGTCGACAATGGCAAGAACGGCTCCATCTACCATGCTGACCTCTTCTCCATGATTGGTACGCGACTCGCAGCTAAAGCCACTAAAACCGATAGAATGGTTTGAACCCTGGTAGAGTCAAACCAATGACTTTAAAATGTATACATATCACTTCCTAGCCAGGTGCTTGGCATTATTAGGATAGGGCAAGGACTGGTTGGCTCAGTGTCAGGATAATGTAACTGGGATACCGGGTCATGGTGCTGGCTGCCTGGTCTCCCAGTGGGGTAGCACTATAAAGTCGCCATGGGTGCGCACTATCATAAGTTGGTACCCGTTGTGATATGACATTAGATGTTGCCAGGATGTAAACCTCCAACAACCAACCAACCCTGAAATTTCAAAAACCAATATGCTGTTTGCTTTTTTGGGGTACATTAGTTGATTAAGCAGGGATAATTTCAATTGTTGATAATTGAGCATCCTCATTCTACTACTCCTTGCGCTATCCTAGTAATGCTGAACTCCAGGTTAGTTAGCGACCAGTATCAAATTCTAAGTCATTGGTTTGACTCGACCAGGGTTTGAACCTACTAAATCAGGGGGAGGTTGCTCAACTCATTCAGTCAAGGGTTCGAACCTACTAAAGCAGGAGGCAGGTGCTCAATTCATTCAGACATCCCGGCTTGTAGATACATAGTCAACGTATACCGCAGTCACACGAGAGCCAGCATTCACCGCCAACCTTGTTACGTCCAAAAGGTCACCAACTTCCCAGTGTCCCACTCAATACATTGATTCAAAAACGTGGTCAGCGCATGGTGCTGACCACACGGTAAGTGCGGCATGGCATGTGTTGGTGCCGCCGGGGCGGTGCCAGGTCACCAACCACTTTTTAATGGCGCCGACTGAACTAGTCGCAAGGAGGTTGCAAGTGCAGTACCTGCAACCTCCTTGCCTCCAAAATTTCCGAAATGGTCGCTGGGAGGTCGCCGACCTCGTGGTGCTAGTGCGTAAGGAGGGCTTAAGGTAGTCATAAGGAGGACATATGGACATCGCCAATCGATTGTAAGCGAATGCAGGCCTCGTGTGACTGGGGTATTAGCTACTGGTGCACTTATTAAACATTTATTGTGGCTTCGAGCTCCTGTGCAAGGCTTGAAAACAGGTAAACAAAGCCTAAAATGTCCAGCATTTCGGTGTGCACGCCACAATTTATTTGACCTAATTTTCACTAAATTTCTCAAAAGTTAGCTAGTTTTGATTGTTTGTCAAAAGGAAAGTAGATTACAGTAAAAACCCCTCTAAATCGACCGGCCTTGGGACCGACTTATAAGTGGTCCATTTAGGGAGGTGGTCGGTTTAGGGAGTTAGAATATGGTTATAATGGTATTGCTGGGACCGAAATAAAGCGATCGATTTAGGGGAGTGGTCGATCTGCGGAGGTGGTCGGTTAGAGAGGTTTTACTGTATAATTATCAACGTTATATAAATGCACATATATACGTCACCTGATATATTTATTTTTTAAGCTGTATCAGAAACTCAAAATTACTGAATTATGCAACTTTAATCCGCTAGTGATTCTTGTTCTAGCATTATTTCTCAAAGCATTTCTCCTCGCCACCAGAATCGACATCCTAAGTTAAAATGATTTCTTTATATATGCATCAATATATAAGTGTATATATTATATATATTATATGTACATACATATAAAGTATTGTGATGGGAGTTCAATGTCATGTATATAACACTGTGCTGTCTGTACCATGGTGTTCCTGTGACTGTGTGTAAAACTATGTTGTCTACAGGCACGGTGTTCCTGTGACTGTGTCACGCTGCACTATCTGCAGCACATTGTTCCTGTGACGTTAGCACTGTGTGTCTGCAGCACAGTGTTCCTGTGACTATGTCATGCTGCACTATCTGCAGCACAGTGTTCCTGTGACTTTAGCACTGTGTGTCTGCAGCATGGTGTTCCTGTGACTATGTCACGCTGCACAATCTGCAGCACAGTGTTCATGTGACTGTAGCACTGTGTGTCTGCAGCATGGTGTTCCTGTGACTGTGTTGCGCTGTGCTATCTGCAGCACAGTGTTCCTGTGACTGTAGCACTGTGTGTCTGCAGCATGGTGTTCCTGTGACTGTGTTACGCTGTGCTATCTGCAGCATGGTGTTGCTGTGACTGGGTGTTATGCTGCACTATCTGCAGCACAGTGTTCCTGTGACTTATGCTGCACTATCTGCAGCACGGTGTTCCTGTGACTGTGTTACGCTGTGCTATCTGCAGCACGGTGTTCCTGTGACTGGGTGTTATGCAGCGCTATCTGCAGCACAGTGTTCCTGTGACTGTTACGCTGCACTATCTGCAGCACGGTGTTCCTGTGACTGTAGCACTGTGTGTCTGCAGCATGGTGTTCCTGTGACTGTGTTATGCTGTGCTATCTGCAGCATGGTGTTGCTGTGACTGGGTGTTATGCTGCACTATCTGCAGCACAGTGTTCCTGTGACTTACGCTGCACTATCTGCAGCACGGTGTTCCTGTGACTGTGTTACGCTGTGCTATCTGCAGCACGGTGTTCCTGTGACTGGGTGTTATGCAGCGCTATCTGCAGCACAGTGTTCCTGTGACTGTTACGCTGCACTATCTGCAGCACGGTGTTCCTGTGACTGTAGCACTGTGTGTCAGCAGCATGGTGTGACTGTGACTGTGTTACGCTGCGCTATCTGCAGCACAGTGTTCCTGTGACTGTGTTATGCTGCGCTATCTGCAGTATGGTGTTCCTGTGACTGTTATGCTGCGCTATCTGCAGCACAGTGTTCCTGTGACTGTAGCACTGTGTGTCTGCAGCATGGTGTTCTTGTGACTGTGTTACGCTGCGCTGTCTATACCATGGTGTTCCTGTGACTGTGTTACACTGTGCTGTCTATACCATGGTGTTCCTGTGACTGTGTTACGCTGCGCTATCTGCAGCATGGTGTTGCTGTGACTGGGTGTTACGCTGCGCTGTCTGTACCATGGTGTTACTGTGACTGTGTTAAGCTGTGCTATCTGCAGCATGGTGTTGCTGTGACTGGGTGTTATGCTGCGCTATCTGGAGCATAGTGTTGCTGTGACTGTGTTACGCTGTACTATCTGCAGGCACGGTGTTCCTGTGGATGTACTGGCCTTCGTTCAATGCTGCGCTGGCTTCCGGAGACGACCAGCACCGTGCTGTCATCAACACCTACCTGGCCCTTACGGCCAGTTGCTGCGGGGCCATGGCCATCTCCGCCCTCATCACCAAGGACAACAAGATCGACATGGTAGGCCTCAGTGTTTCCCTTTTTTTCTGCGTATGGGTTAAAGCTAGGCTCCGCATCAATCCCTGGACGGATATTGTGTTGAGCTGTCATTATATATATATTCATGGTCTCTGACTATGTTCCGAGACCATGTATATATCTATGTTATCTGCTATATTCTGGACTCGTGCACAATCCTTATTCAATATAGAGCTGCCATCTGGTGGAATCCATCTGTACCTTTATGCGGTAAACTATTTCAGTGGCGCTATCTAATGGTGGAGTTAACAACAGTCGTGGTTATGTGACTCAAAATGGATGCCACTCTGGTCGAAGTGACCCTGGTCGAGTCAAACCAATGAATTAAGAATTAATACTTGTCGCTTCCTAGCCAGGCACTCGGCATTATTAGGATAGTGTAAGGACTGGTTGGCTCAGAGGATAATGTGACTGAGTGGGATATTAGGTCATGGTGCTGGCGGCCTGGTCTCCCAGTGAGGCAGCAGTATTACAGATTAGAAAACCATCACCCTGACTACTAGACTACAGAATCAATGAATAGTCTGTTGTCTCAGCTGCAAGTTGATTCATGCAATTTGCCGCAGTGATAAAGTACCAGCACCGACGTAGTCGCCAAATGTATATATAATTACCGAATGCAACGTTGCCCTTTGCCTAGTTTTTCAGGTTGCATTTTTTAGAGTAGTATTTACAGGAATCCCATTCTTATATGACCTTAGATATTGCTAGAACGTAAAACCAAAGCAAGAACAAGTTGGGTATGAGCAATAACACAGTCAGAACAAGGATAGTTGAAACCTAACTTCCAGCTTTTTTCCCGCGATTCCCTGACAGTGCTAATCCTATCGGGGGAAATCCGTGTTTTTGCGGAAATTGGCTGTCAATGTAATAACCAAGGCTTGGTTCTGCTGGTGCCGATAAGGTCTTGGCTTAATTTCTGCGTTTTTTGCTAGTGACCACTTTCATCCCTGAATATATTTGCTGGCACTGTTTCATTGGAGTGGCGCCACCTGGTGGCTAACTGTGTTACAGGTGCATGTGCAGAACGCGACCCTGGCGGGCGGTGTGGCCGTGGGCACCTCGGCCGACATGATGATCCACCCCTGGGGCGCCTTGCTCATCGGCCTGGTCGCTGGCGCACTCTCGGCCTTTGGCTACAGGTTCCTCAGCGTAAGTCTTTTCCACTTTATCGCTATAGACTTTGCCAAGTCGGTTCCAGCACGTGTGCTACTTGAGAAAGCTGGTTGGTTCAGTTTCAGGATAATGTGACTGGATGGGATATCAGACTATGGTGCCGGCATTAATCAAATAGGGCAAGGACTGGTAAGCTCAATAACAGGATAATGTGACTGAGTAGGGAAATCGGTTCATGGTGTCCCGGCCTGGCCTCCCAGTTGGGCAGCACTATAAAGCTGCCAGGGGTGTGCACTGTCACAATTCGGTACCCATCCTGATATTACCTTAGATGTTGGCAGGATGTAAAACCCCAACAAACAAACATGAATCAGAGGGGGTAAGATAATGCTGCTACAACAACTTATAACTGTTTTCAACCCACCGGGGTATAATAGTTCCTCTGTACATTCTTGCAGATTGTAAAAGGTGACAAATGGGGTGACTCGTTTTGCATGAATCACACCTCGTTCGTGTCAGTGGAGGAAAGGATCCTGATTCATGAGGTTTGCAAGGAGCTGCGGCTCCTTGTAGATCAACACTGCACTTCGGCCCCGACTGGACGAGAGGTTGGACTGGCCGGTCGAATCAATCGGCTAGTCATGCCAAGCTCAAAAACAAAACCCTTTTTGTTACATTTAACAATTGCTCTATTTTACCCGTTTGAAATGTAATTTTTTACTCAGATATGTTCAACCACTGCATGACCCCCGAATAGCCGATGTTTACTTTTTGTGCTGGGGGGTCGGTAAACAAACAAACAAACAACAATATAACCACTTCCGGTGTTGTATGGTTCACAGCCCATGCTGGAGTCACGGATAAAGCTTCACGACACATGTGGCGTCAACAACCTCCATGGCATGCCAGGACTGCTCGCCGCCATTGCTGGCAGTGTCGCTGCCAAACTCGCCACCGTCGACGCATACGGACCAAGGTAGGTGGCGCTTCGAGCGCACCAGGTTGCCATGGCAACGTGTCTCCAAAGTAGTCACCTTTAGTGTTCGGTCATTCGGAACCTGCTCATTGGGTTTTACTAAATCAGTGACTTTGCATCAGAGCTGCTGTCAACACATATACAACACTTTCTTACTTTTGATTCGCTGCATAGTGTGAATAAAGCACCAAATTTTCAAAATCAAAACAATTATCTAGATTTGATTCTACATATCTAACTTTAATAGATACTGGTGCTTTTATTAAACATTTGTCACCACATAGAATGGAATACTGAGGCAATTTAATAGAACCAAAACAATTATCTAGTTTTGATTCTATATATCTAACTTGGATACTGATGCATTTATTAAATATTTGTCACCAAATAGAATGGAATAATAGAGCAATTTAATAGATCCAAAACAATCATATAGATTTGATTCTACATATCTAACTTAAATACATACTGGTGCATTTATTAAGCATTTGTCGCCAAATAGAATGGAATACTGAGGCAATTTAATAGGACCAAAACAATTATCTAGATTTCATTCTATATATCTAACTTGGATACTCATGCATTTATTAAATATTTGTCACCAAATAGAACGGATTATTAGAGCAATTTAATAGATCCAAAACAATCATATAGATTTGATTCTACATATCTAAATACTGGTGCATTTATTAAACATTTGTCGCCACATAGAATGAAATACTGAGGCAATTTAATAGAACCAAAACAACTATCTGGATTTCATTCTACATATCTAACTTAGATACTGGTGCATTTATTAAACATTTGCCGCCACATAGTATGGAATACTGGGGCAATTTAATAATAATAGAACCTGTTACTGCAGAAGCTATGAGTTTTAGCGTGCTTGCCAAAACTAATTTTGCATGTTTGTACTTCAAATATTTCAAACGTTAGCTATTTCAAATAAGTTAGGCCTACTTCAAACTAAAGTATGGTGCACCTGGTGTCTTGCAGTCTGTACCAGCTGTTTCCGGCGCGCGCGCCCCCTAACGGCACGGACGAGCTGCTCGCCGTGCAGGACGCCTTCAGCTCCGTGGCGCCGGGCGCCGGGCGCGGCTCCATGGCGCAGGCGGGCTTCCAGCTCGCCGCACTCGGCGCCACTCTGCTTATCGCCATCGGAGCCGGGATCGTCGTCGGTGAGTATCACTTCTTTTTCTTTTTTTTTTGCTTCTTTGGGGTTTTTTACATTAAAGTTGCATAGTCCGATAGTTTTGAGCTTCTGACATTTTCGGAGATAGATACATTAGATTGATCGTTATAATGTACCTTACTTTTGCTTGAAGTAACTTTTATTTTAAATGGCTAACTTTTGAGATATTTGAAGCGCCACCATGTGAGATTCATTTTG
Source organism: Branchipolynoe longqiensis (assembly GCA_030323885.1). Classification (NCBI taxonomy): domain Eukaryota; kingdom Metazoa; phylum Annelida; class Polychaeta; order Phyllodocida; family Polynoidae; genus Branchipolynoe; species Branchipolynoe longqiensis. Next base: position 14,900,808 of record CM059202.1, read on the forward strand.
GCAGGCTTTTGTTTGTTTGTTGTTGTTTTATGTCCTAGCAACATCTAAGGTCATATCAGGACAGTGCGCACTCATGGCGACTTTATAGTGCTGTCCCACTGGGAAACCAGGCCGCCGGCACCATGACCTGGTATCCCACTCAGTCACATTATCCTGACACTGAGCACACCAGTCCTTGCCCTGTCCTAATAATGCTGAGCGCCTGGCTAGGAAGCGACAAGTATCAATTTTTAAGTCATTGGTTTGACTCGACTCGGGTTCGAACCCACGACCCCACGATCTCCCAGCACAGGGCCCATATGCATGGAGCGGTGTTGGCAGCGTGTGGTGTTAACCCCCTAACACTGGGTAGCTACCACTGGTTATCGGCGGTGTCGAGAACTATGTCACGCCGTATGCATGGGTGCTTAAACGGTTTGTGTTATCTAAATGTGAAGTTATTTATAGATTTGGGAAATCCCTGGATTTGAAAATATTAATATCACCGCCGATGTAGCTGCAGCGTTAATGTCGCTTCGATTTTGTGGTTAATTTGACAAAATTTCACTTTTTGATTATGTTATTCTGCTAAATATGATAGCATTTAATAGATTTGGGCCTAATATATTGCCGCCGATACGGCGGCAGCGGCGATGATTTGTTGATGTTCGACAGTATGGATAGCGACGTCGATGCGTCGATTTGTTTAGTTTACATTCGTCGATTCGACAATATGAATAATGCCGCCAATGCGGCGGCAGCGTTAATAACAGTTGGATTTTAGGGTTAATTTGATTAAAGTTCACTTATTGCGTATTTAATTCTGTCAAATATGATAGCATTGAATAGATTTGGGCCTAACCTAACACTAACACCGCTGTAAACCTGCTATGGGCTGGGGTTAAATTCTACGACTTTAAACGTGCGGTGTTTGTGTAACACCGCTCCATGAATAGCGACTTTTCAGCACTAAACCAGAAATCCGGCCCTACCCGCGGTTTGGCTCGCTAACACCGCTCCATGCATACAGGCCTGGGGAGACGGATGCTCTAACTCATTCGGCCATCCCGTCTGGTCATCCCGTTTTGGCAGGCACACCAAAACTGTGACACCATAGCCTTCTGCAGTAACAGGTTCTATTTGATTGCCTCAGTGTTGCCTTCTGTGTGATGACAAATGCTAAGTGCACCAATATCCAACTTGCATATGAGAGTTCAGGTGCAAAACCACGTAAACGCCAATCCAAAAATGGACAGAAACATTGGAATCAAACCTTCAAAAAGCTCTTATTGTTATATTCATACCATTTTGTTTATTGCCGCATAACCACGTGGTCATATGAAAAGTGGAATTAGTAAGCTTTAAACTTATTTTCAGGTACAAATCTTTTATTTAAACTCAATTTTTGGATTGCCGTTTACATGGTGTTGCGCCTGAACTCTTCATATGTAGAATCAAATGTAGATAATTGTTTTGGTTTTGAAAATTTGATGACTTCATCGGACTATGCAGCTTTAACGGGTTTTTTTGTTTTGATTACATTCGAATGAGACAGTTGTTCTTCCTCATTCCACTGCTCCTATCATTCATCCTCCCTCTGGCGGCAGTGAAAGAACTAATGTTGCAGGTAGCAATTCAGTGCGCACCATAATCTTCCTCATTCCACTGTACCGGGCGCGGTGACCGAATCAGTAGAGCGTGGGACTCGTGTGCGAGCGATTGGGAGTTTGGTTTGCGGTCAAGTCAAAGCAATGACTTATCAAATTGATACTTGTCGCTTCCTAGTCTGGCGCACCGCATTAATAGGATAGGACATGGACTGGTTAGCTCAGTGTCAGGATAATGTGACTGAGTGGGATATCGAGTCATGGTGCCAGCGACCTGATTTCCCAGTAGGGCAGCACTATAAAGTCACCATTCCAATTATGGAAATCTTGTAAGGCCGGGATGGAAGCTATTTTACATATTGCATATTTGGTCATCAGGAACCATGACAGTCATGTGGGGTTTGGGCGGGGGGGCATTTAGGGGGGGGGGGGGGGGAGAGGTTGCAAATGGGAAACATTGCACTTAAAGTTGCATAGTCCGATGGTTTGGAGTTTTTGTAATTTTCTGAGATAAATATATTAGGTTGGTCATTATAATCTACCTTACTTTAGTTTGAAATAACTTTGATTTGATGCCCTTTATTCAGTATGCCCTTCAATGTGGTGACAAATGTTTAATAAGTGCACCATTACCTAAGTTTAATATGTAGAATCAAATCTAGATAATTATTTAGGTTTTCAAAATTTGATGTTTTCATCGGACTATGCAGCTTTAAACTGGGGTTCGAACCCCACACTTCTGTCATTTCTGGGCTCGCATCCTAACCATAATACTATCTACGCTCTCTGATGCAGTCCACTTACCAACACCTACCTGTAAAATCTAAGGCTTGAATCTGTGCTTGTGTAGGCAGGCTATGGTGAAATCAATACAGACAAAGAGAAAGGAAGAGTATAAAGTGTAAAGAAGGAGAGAGTCAAGCCCTCTGGTTTATTATTTATATGGTTACATGGGTTCATTGTAGAGTATCACCCCACCCCTTTCCCCCAATGGAAAACAAGCATTCTTGGCCCTACCAATAGGGATCCAGCATTCCTGGTCCCCATGCATACCAGTGGTCTGTCCACCACCGCCAATCTGTATGGTCCCATGGCCACAACCAACCTTGACCTTTCAGTGTGGTGATCCCTATCCCAGCAGAGGGGGTAGGCCCTGAGTGCCCTCACACCCAGACCTGCCAGCACCACTATGTCTATTTACATCCACTCAGGCACCACCAACCCATACAGACATACATATATATATATACATAGGTGCACCTGGTCACCTACACCGATCAGTTATAAGTTGTTGTAGCAGCATTCCCCCTATGCTGTATATCGGAATATTTTACATACCTATGCACGTGGCATTTCACCTACAGAAGCCAGTGCACCTCACTACACTCATCCCCTTGGAATTGTAACTCTCATACTTACAAATACAAATATCCAGGTCACACTGTGCATACACGGTGAAGGTTCAACAGTAATCAATGCACATAGCTTGTCCAGAATCCTGGTCACAGCACCAATATTATACGGGTGGGAGAGCGGGAGAGCGGGAGGGCGAAGGGGTTGCAAATAAAGAAAATATTGCAACTAAAATGGGTTTCAAACTCACAATTCAACCATTCTGGCACTAGTTTCTTAACCATTAATCCACCCAGGTCCCATTGACAGAATCACCCTCCCCACGCCTACCTGTGCATGTGGGAGGCGAGTGTGCGTCCATACTGCCCAAGTGACCAGTGCATGTGTTTCTCTCCTCTGCAGGCTTCGTGCTGATGCTACCCATCTTTGACCAGCCCAAGGGCACGATGGTATTCGACGATAGCCCCTGGTGGGACACGCCTGATGACTTCAATGAGGCAGACGCGGATGCCGCCAATGGAGACGCCAAGCCGGGGAAGCTGCTGGGGCCAGCCTCCCCTGGCCAGGACGACAGCGCCATCTAGTGCCTGCGCGTCAACACCGCAGTGTGTAGTGGTGCCACCTAGCACATTAGAAATGTTGTGTGGTGGCGCCACCTAGTGCGTCCGAAATGAGCTATGGTGGCACCACCTAGCACATTTTAAATGTGCTGTGGTGGTGCCAATTAGCATGTTTGAAATGTGCTATGGTGGCGCCATCTAGTGTGTTAGAAATGTGCTGTGGCGGTGCCAGTTAGCATGTTTGAAATGTGCTATGGTGGTGCCATCTAGTGTGTTAGAAATGTGCTGTGGTAGTGCCAGTTAGCATGTTTGAAATGTGCTATGGTGGTGCCATCTAGTGTGTTAGAAATGCGCTGTGGTGGTGCCAGTTAGCATGTTTGAAATGTGCTATGGTGGCGCCATCTAGTGTGTTAGAAATGTGCTGTGGCGGTGCCAGTTAGCATGTTTGAAATATGCTATGGTGGCGCTATCTAGTGTGTTAGAAATGCGCTGTGGTAGTGCCAGTTAGCATGTTTGAAATGTGCTATGGTGGCGCCATCTAGTGTGTTAGAAATGTGCTGTGGCGGTGCCAGTTAGCATGTTTGAAATGTGCTATGGTGGTGCCATCTAGTGTGATAGAAATGTGCTGTGGCGGTGCCAGTTAGCATGTTTGAAATATGCTATGGTGGCGCTATCTAGTGTGTTAGAAATGCGCTGTGGTACTGCCAGTTAGCATGTTTGAAATGTGCTATGGTGGTGCCATCTAGTGTGTTAGAAATGCGCTGTGGTGGTGCCAGTTAGCATGTTTGAAATGTGCTATGGTGGCGCCATCTAGTGTGTTAGAAATGCGCTGTGGGGGCGCCACCTAGCGTGTTTGAAATGTGACATTGTGCTGCTAACTACTTTCCAGTTTGTAAAAGGGCGATTTATTAAAAAGTTAGCTTTTACTTGCTTTTTACGGGGTTATATCAGGACTGTAGGTGGGTTAAAGTGCATAAATGGGGGGGGGACAAAATTAAAAAGGGGGATCCCCCCACTTTTGGGGTTATTTTTGTATTGTTTTTGCAGGACTTATGCTAGGTACACACATAGCGTATAGGATTCGCGCACTAAAACTCCCGATCAGCTTAAAACTGAAGTCGGGCCGATTCATTTTTCGAATCGGGAATCGCAATCGTAGTGCTAGCGCACACCTACCGTTTTAGCCCTAAAAATTAGTTTTTAGTCGTGAATCGCAATCGGTAGGTGTGCTAGGGGAGTGCACACCTCACGATTTTTGGGCAGTTTTAGATCGTATACGCTAGATGGGTGCGGGAAAACGATCGTATACGCTAGGTGTGTACCGGGCATAAGTCGCCAACTGAATTTAATAGAGATGACTAAATCGCATTGTGCCTTTTTCCTTAGCCAGCCGGTGACTGCTCCTGTAGCGAGCGGGGGGGGGGGGGGGGGGGCGTGGGGGGGGGGGGGGGGGGGGGGGGAGGGCCGGGTACCCTGCACGGGGTAACTGTGGATAATCCAGGGGACTTCAAAGTTGTATAGTCCAGTGGTTCTTTTTAGTTTCTGACATATTATTTTAGACAAATATATAAGGCTGTTCCTTAGAATGTACTCTACTTTACGTTGGAGTAGCTTTGATTAAAATTGGCTAAATTTGAAGATAATTTAAGTGAAAACCAAGCACAATAATGTTGGTGTGTACGCCAAAGTGTTGGATATCTTAGGCTGGCATGATGTGCAACAGTAACAAGTTTTGACTTAATATTGCACGATCAGATATAGCAAGTGCTTTAGTTTAGACAATTTCATGGTTTCGTTGGATTGTGAAACTTTGTTGCTTACACACCCTGCCTCCCCCCCCCCCCCCCCCCCCCACCCCCTTGTCTCAGTGGCCAGAGAGCAAGCAACATGACCTGTATAGGACTTAACTCGGCCAGCACTCATAAGCTGTGTTTACACGGGCAATTGTAAAGCGAATTAGACAAAGCCATTTATATGAAGTGAAGTAGTGGCGCGTTTACACGCACCGAGTTTGAAGGCGGAAATCGATATCTGCGCATGAGCAAGTCCATACAAACCAGCACCAGTTTCGGTTAGTCGACGTCACCACGAGAGAGTGTGGGTTTGACCTAGATCTGTTTCGACTGAATTGTATTGTTTTGGAACGGTCAAAACGTCTGCTGGGCAGTGAAACCCTAAAAATAAATGATGAAAAAAATATCTGTGCACAGCTAGCAGTTTCATAGAACAAATTTACCGGAAAGTGAACAAACTCAGGTCTCGACTGTGACGTCCTTAATCCGCCGTTTCTAAACCGCTACCGTTTACACAGGCAATATGGGCCGAGTTAAGCTAGTTCGCTTCATCTAGACTACCTTGCGACGTGGTTTACTTGAAGCGAACTAGATGAGGCGAATCAGCCCTAATCCGCTTCAGCGTCGCATTTACACGGCGAATGTAAGGCGAACTAGACAAGGCGCTTTATTTGAGGCGTTTTAACTCGCCCGTGTAAACACGGCTTTAGACAGCGATAGAACTTAGAAGGGCGACAAGGTTCAGGGACCTACCTTGGGATGTTCAGGTGGTACGCAGACTTTTTCAGCTATGGAATAAAACGCTATTGGAATAAAACACGATGGAATAAAACGATATAAAACATCATATATTTTAATATAACAAAATATATATTTGTAATCTCAAGTGGTATGCAACTACATACCTACATATATATATATATAATATATATATATATATATTTGTGGCACTGGTATGGGTTGGGTGGGGGTGGTGGCGCCACCTGTCCCAAAGGTGAAAAGGGGGTCACCCATAAAGTAGCACACAACAAAGGGTGACCAATATAGGGAATCTTCCCTTACGGACATTTATACTCGCATAATTCTTATACATCACACACACGTATATATATATTTCACCTCGTACCCTAGCTTCCTGGCTAATTATAGCACAGGGAGAGGTAGCACTTCCACTTGATTCAATTTGCGTTTCCACCTCACCGAGTACAGACGTGGAAAGGTGAGCAGTGATTCAGTCTTTACAACTGCTGTATATGTGAGCACTGCATACATAGGAAGGACTTTGACTTTAGGGGTGGTTTGTAACCTTACAACAGTTACTGGTTGCAGAACTGCAACATTAATAGAATAATTATGTGAGACTTACCTGGGTATAGTTGACACATAATTGTTGTTTTACAGAGTCGGATAGCCTCGGCTTGTTATAGCCAAAGACCCTATAACACTAAGACGCCTCACTCAGCCTGTACTGTGTAATAAAGAGAACAGCCAGCGCCCCTGGTGGTGGGTTTGATAATTTTGATAGCATTGGAGTGTCAGAAGAAACCCTGCTGTCGCTTGGTAGGTGTGTGGTGGGGGTTTAGGGATGTGGTGGGGGTGTAGGTATGTGTGTGTTGATGGTGTAGGTCTGTGGTGGGTGGGTGTGCTGGGGGTGTAAGTGTGTGGTGTGTGGGTGGTGGGGGTGTAGGTATGTGTGGTGAGGGTGTAGGTGTGTGGTAGTGGTGTAGGTGTGATGTGTGTGTGGTGGGAGTGTAGGTGTGTGGTGGGGGTGTGGTGGGGGTTTAGGGATGTGGTGAGGGTATAGGCATGTCGTGGGGAGTTTAGGTGTGTGTACTTGAGGTTTAGGGCTGTGTAGGTGTGTGGTGGGGGTTTAGGGACACTAAAGATTGTTAGGTGCCGCTCTGCAAGACCCCTACAACTCCACCACAAACCACCTACACCTCCACCACACACACCCTACACACACCGTAAACCCCCACGACGCAGAATGTGTGTATGGTGACAGGGGTGGGTGGGGTGGAGAGGTGGAGGGGCAGGGTAGGGATAGCGGTGGTGGTGGGAGTTCTTTAGGAGTAGCAAAATGCAACCAGTGGTGACCTTCCTCCCCCCCCCCCCGCCCGCTTCAAGGAGGTTGTGAGGTGTGGTGAGAGAGCGCCGACTGAGGTGGGTGAGAAGGTAGAGAGGGAGGAAGAGGGAGTGTGGGGGATGAGGGGGAGCAGGAGGTGGAAGGGGAAGGGGAAGGCGGAGGAATGGGCAGGGAAGTGTGGTGTGAGAGCGCCGAGTGAGATGGGTGAGGAGAGGGAGGGGGTGAGGAGAGGGAGGGGGTGAGGAGAAGGAGGAGGAGGCAGAGAGGAAGGGGGATTGAGGAGGAAGGGGGAGGGGAGGCAGGTGTGGTGTGAGAGCACTGTGTAAGGTGGATGAGGAGGGAGATAGGGAGAGGGAAGGGGGGATGGGAGGGGGGAGGGGAGGGGAGGGGCAGTGAGGCTGGGGAGGGTGGGACGTAGGGAGGAGGGGAGGGGGATGGAAGGGGAGTGAGGGACGGGGAGGGAGGGGGAAGGCCGTTGAAGCCGGTAGGGTCAGAGGGGGGGGGAGGAATGAGGGAGGGCGGGGCAGAGGGAGGTGAAGTCCAGGCAGTAGGCGCAACATCGGCCAAATCCAAATGACAGGCAATCTCTCTTTTTTTAATTTTAAACTCGCCTTGTAGGCTTATTTGTTTACATGTGAAACACCAGCCAGCAGCCGGGCTGATTAAACCCACCACAAGATGGCACTGCAAAATTTACATTACCATGGGAGAGATAGGGAGTGAGCCACCTTAGTGTTATAGGGTCTTTGTTATAGTACAGTTCCCACCCACCCTAACCCATGGTGAATGTAAAGAACTTCAGTTTACTGAAGGGAGGAAAACAAGAAAACAGAAAAAAGGGAATAATAATAATTTATAACATAATTTCGGTAATTAGTAGGGAAAAGATTGAATCAAGTGGAAGCGCTACCTTTCCCTATACTATAACAAGCCGAGGCTATCGAACTCAGTAAAACAACAATTATCTGTCAAATATACCCAGGTAAGTCTCACATAATTATTATATATATATATATATATTGTGGAAGCTAGGCCCCTGAACTCTATTCAATGCTGTCTGTGCAAACTGGCATTAGATCCACCGAAAGAAAGCGTACAAACAAATATTTTATATAATTTCACAAATTATAAATGAATATTATTTTAAGGTCCTGTCACATTATGACGCATCTTGCAAATGTGCGGCCAATGCGTAAAATCACTTTTTTACGCCGAGAAGCGTAGAACGAAGTTGGACATATACATACCGTATACATAGCATATGGCCAACGTATGGCTAATGTGCCTCCTGGCGAAAAAAGCTCGAATTACATCAACGGTATGTTCGCAGAACGCCGGTAAACGTTATATACGTTATTCGATCGCCAGAACTACGCCTCATATGCTGGAGAAATACTAAACATACGTTAGATGTATGTTATCCATAGGTTGTAATTATGTGGACTGTACGTTCCCACTGCCTTTAACGTAGTGAACAACGTTTGTCTAACATAAGTCTAACGTACATCGACGTACACCTAACATATACATAACATAAGGCCGACGTCAAATCAACACTTTGTCATACGTCAAATGTTTTGTGAATGCACAAAACTTTGCCGATGCACGACGCCATATCTCGACAAACGTCGATGTACATTGACATATACCAACGAGCACCTAACGCATGCATAACGCGTAATGACGTATCCCGACGTAGCTGCGATACACAGCATACATTGGCGTGATGCGTCGTAATGTGACAGCCCCATTAACAAACCTGATATATATTTGCTACTGAGAAAATGTCTACCGCTAGATCTGCTGTACCACAATGCGTATTCAGTATTTAGCCTGCAAAAAAACTTGTGCAAGCTCATACTGGTGGGTGTCTGTTTGCGCTGATGTAGTTGTCCCCTATACTCACAATAACAGTGCAGTATTTCAGCGGCAGCAGCATTTAAATATTCGGCCTATTCGATGGAGAAGATGCCATTCATCTTTTTGCTAAGCCCTGCTCACCTGAGCAGAGCAAGAAACTAAGTACATATATTTGACCAGTCGAACAGGATAAATTCAATTCAATTCAATTCTTTATTTCAGACTCAGGATTATGGTAGTTACATAGTAGGTAGATATAAAAATTAATGTGAATAGAATATAAGTAATAGTATGAATACTACCACACTAACCAATATCAAAATGTTGATCTACATACAGTAGTTTGTACCAATGCCTCCATATGGCAGTCGTAAATCTGAGATCACTCTTTTCTATTTTTACAAGTGCCTGTATTATAGCAATTTCTGACTTGTCAAGTCTTATAATAAATTTGAATATTAGATTCCTGATAACAGCCTGGAAGGCTGGCACATCAATATTGGCAAACAGCTGACTAGCACTGTGATACCTTGGTAGATGGAGTAATAACCTCATAATATCATTATATGCTACATTCAGTTTTCTAATGCTATACATTCTATAGTTCCACCAAATCTGGGCAGTATACAAGGGAGTACAGAAAGTTCTAAATAAATTTACCTTGACATCAGCTGTACACATATGAAATTTTCTGATGAGCATATTTCCCTGAGCATATAACTTGTGACATTGTCTATTAATATTCATGTCATCTCTAAAGTCATCAGTCATAAAGTGTCCTAAGTACTTGACTTCAGTAGAGATTGACAGGGGAGCACCAGTTAACATAAAATCAGGAAATACACTATCCTTGTCATATTTTGAGCGAATGATCATTACCATGCTTTTAATAGCATTGTATTTGATATCAGCTTCTATGCCATATTCAGAGCATATATTAAGTAGCATTTGCAGTCCACTACTATATGGTGAGGATATTACCAAGTCATCGGCATACATAAGATGATTTAGAAGTAATAATCCATTAATACATCCAGTTTTACACTGATTTAACCTTTTTGACAAGTCATCCATATATGCATTAAATAAATAGGGGGACAATATCCCTCCTTGACATACACCATTACTGACTTGGAAGGGTTCTGACATGGCATCACCCCACCTGACTACCATTGATTGGTGCGAATACCAAAATATTAATATCCTGATGAGATAGCCTGGAGTACCACGCTGCACTAGTTTTTCAAACAGTTTTGCATGATTCACGCTATCAAATGCCTTAGAGGCATCAAGAAAACACAAAACATAGTAGAATTTAAACTATGATACTTCTGTATAATCTCCTTAAGAGCATAAATGCACATATCTGTCCCATGCTTTCGCTTGAAGCCATATTGATTATCATTTGTTTTTAAATACAACTCCAGTCTATCTAGCAGTACAGTTTCAAATATCGTTGACAAATTACTAGCAAGGGCTATAGGTCTATAGGTATCCTTACTGTTAATCCTTCCCATTTTGTCCTTAATTACTGGTACAAGAATAACAGAGATTATAGTATCAGGCAGAGTTCCATCTGAGAAAGCCTGTGAGGCACATAGCTAACATGGAAAAAACTCTTGAGCTGGCATATTTGAGACGCTCTGCATTAAGATCACCCATACGCTGATGGATCTTCAGCACACTATGTACACCACCCGCAGAATGACAGAAGTCCGCGTAGATCTCTCAGCATATGAATTTATTTCCTAATTTTACTTGATACTGCATTGCAAGCATATATCTCGGGGAGATCCAATTCCGGTGCCAGTCGAACAGATATTTGTGAGGTTAATTTGAGTGATCAGTACAAAGGGAGCGCCCAATCGAACACAGCCCGTACAGATCTCGTCAGCACTAACTAGATTACTTATACTGTGATGAGATCTGCGCCACTGTGGCTGTATGTAGTGTAGTTTAACGGGCTCATTCACCGAGTAAGTTATACCGCAGTCACACTAGAGCTTGCGACCACCTTAGACCAAAGAACCCACACTCACCAGTGACGCCCACACATCAACAACCATTGTTTTGGTAGTAAGGACGTCGTGGGTAAGTGGTCATGGGTTCTTTGGTCTAAGGTGGTCGCAAGCTGTAGTGTAATGCCCCAGTCACACGACGGCCTGCGCGTTCGCTTGCGGTCACTTGGTGACCAAAAGCCTGCGGGCTCCTTGCAACAAAAATGAAACAATTTGAATCAATGTATCGAATGGGACGCTGAGAGGTTGGCGTCCTTTTGGGCGTAAGGAGGTTGGTGGCGAACGCTGGCTCTCGTGTAACTGGGGTATTACACCGATCGGTGGAGACGCCAGAGGTCACAAGGAGATTGTCGGTGCTGCAGCAACAACCTCCTTGCGACCAAAATGGGCTGAAATGGTCGCCGATCGCTTGTCGAGCACTCGGCGATTAGTCGTAAGGTGGTCGTAAGATGGTCGTAATTTAATTGCAAAATGCTCGCGAATCGATCGTAAGCGAACGCAAGCCTTGTGTGACTGGGGCTTGACTGGGGTCTAACCCATATGTAAAATAAAGGCAGCCATCAATCGACCGATCCCACACACGCGCCATCTTGATTCGAAAACGAGGTTAGTTGCACAACTGATCCTAGCAGAACCTCTGGCATTTTGGTTTGCTGTTGTGTTGCTGGATGTAGGACAACGAATCAGGTCGTGAAATATAGGTATTTCAAAAAGAAATTCTGGCTTTCTTTGGCCACCATCTTGGTTGGGTTTTTTCTTTTATTTTCTCCCAATTAACAATATTCACAACGCATGCGACATCTGACAGTGACGATGAACATTACGTTTGTGGGACCGTTGCCACAGCGCATACAAAAGCTATGAAAATTACTAACTTTCAAATGCACATATGTCATTCAAATTTTGGGATATTTTGACAATTCCAAAAGTATATTGCTTTTGGGTCATTGGAGATTCCAAGGAAATTTCTTTTCATGTTTGGACCCTTATGAAAATGTTAGGAAGATACTGTCATGGGGGTGATGAAAATGGGAAACATTGCGTCTAGAGCAGGACTCGAACCCACATCTCTTTGCATTCCGGGCCAGTGTGCTAACCATTACACCACCTAGGCTCCCTGATATCAACACACTACCCACGCCTACCTGTCTATGTGGTTACTTGCCTGAGAGGTCAGTGCAGACCAGTACACTCGTTCCCCTGGAATTGTAAGTCTTTTAATGCTTACAATTACATACATAGTGGCAATGCACTATCACATACATACACAGGGTAGGTTCAACGACTATACAGCGCGTAGCTTGTACAGGATCCTGGTCCCGGCAACCAGTGTCATGAGGGTGATGAAAATGGGAAATATTGCGCCTAGAGCCGGACTTGAACCCACATCTCTTTGCATTCCGGGCAAGTGTGCTAACCATTACACCACCTAGGCTCCCTGATATCAACACACTACCCACGCCTATCTGTCTATGTGGTTACTTGCCTGAGAGGTCAGTGCAGACCAGTACAATACCAAACTAGTCAGACACTAGTATTAATACACAATATTCACAATGCATGCGACATCTGACGGCGACCACGAACACTACGGTTGTGGGACCGTGACCATAGCGCATGCATGGTAATATCCTCTATTTCTCAACTTTACACCAATATAGCCTAGATAAACACTGGACACTTGAACCACCACCTCCAAAGTTAATTCCTACTGAAGCAGTTTTTGCTCGGCTTTAACTTTAAAGCAGGGTTGCCATTCACCCCTAAGAGACTTATCCATTAAAGTTGTATTTTTGTGAGTGTTTTTTTCGTTGTTGGAAAAGTCACATTAATTAATTAAACAAGGAAAATTTCAGCTATAGACAATTGGTCTTCCTCTCTCCAGCCGACTGTTTCTCTATCCCAGTAAATGCCTACCGCCAGGATAGGTTTGATTAATTTATGATTGCTTTACGCCATAGCAACCAGTATAAGTGTGTTAAATCACTGTCATCTAAAGCCGTGTTCACACGGGCAATGTAAATCGATTCGTAGAAAGCGACTTGCCTAGTTCGCCTCACATTTGTCGTGTGAACGGGCGTCTGATGCGGATTAGGGCTGATTCGATTCACGTGATGTGGATCCTGTAAACCACCTAGCGAGGTAGTTTACGTGAATCGATTTCTGTGATGCGGATAATTTTGCCCGTGTGGACGCACTGATGCGGATTAAGGAAGTGACACGCATGCGCAGTCGAGACCTTAGTTTGTTGACTTTCCGGTCGATCATAAGCGCATATTTTATAATTTGGTCTATGAACCTGTTAGAGGTGCACAGATATTTTTTTCATCATTTATTTTTAGGGTTTCACTGCCCTGCATAAGTTTTGACCGTTCCAAACCAATACGATTAATTAAATACATATCTAGGTCGAATCCACTCTCTCGTGGTGGCACTGGTCACACTGGACTTGCTCATGCGCAGATATCGACTTCCGGCCCAAGTAGTGCTTGTGTGAACGGGCGGCTAATTCGACTCACCTGATTCGATTTGTCTGATTCGCCTCACATTTTGCCCGTGTGAACACGGCTTAACATAGATAGACCTACCTATGCAAAGATCAAGTGATCTATGACCTCATGTGCAAATTCTCGATAGCGGTGCCTCAATCCGGCAGGCAGCCCTTTATTTACGTGGTGGGTGGTGTCTTGTAGGGGGGGGGGCACCATTTACGCTGGTTTCTGTTGATGTTGTATTTACCAGGGTCTGTATGGGACCTGGAAAGTCTTGAACTTCATTTGCCCCATTTCAAGGCCATAAAAAGCCTTGAATTTAACCTATTTTGGGTAATTAGTCTTGAAAAGCTTTACATTCTACTAAACTGTCCCCACTGATCTAAATTAGTCTGAAATCACCATTTGTTACTGTTTCCCGCCCCCTGAAATGCAAATGAAAATAGTCTTGAATTCCTATCAAAAATGGCCTTGAAATAGCCTTGAATTCCATATCTTTGCATGTGTACGGACCCTGATTTAACTTTATATGAATGTCGTCACCAGCCTTCCTGTTATAACCAACTTCCTGTCGTGATGCAACACACACAGATCATGTCATTTCCATCGTTGACTATTCACCATCAACCACTGTCGCCTGTTCTCGTGAAATAACCATGTCTTGTATATTTTAATATGCCAATGTTACTACGAATGGACCAGACGTGATGGCTGAATGAGTTGAGCATTCGTCTCCCGTTTTGGTAGATTGTGGAATTCGAACCCACTGGCTCGAACCCTGAGGGAGTCAAACCAATGACTTACAAATTTATACTCATCACTTCTTAGCCAAGCGCTTAGCATTAGGGCAAGGACTGGTTGACTCGACATCAGGATAATGTGACTGAGTGGGATATGAGGTCATGGTGCTGGTGACCTGGTCTCCCAGTGGGGCAGCACTATAAAGTTGCCATGAGTGTGCACTGTCACAAGTCGGTACCCGTCCTGGTATGACCTTAGATGTTGCCAAGACATAAAACAACTCACCATATTATGAATGAACCGGAAGCAGCGATACATCACTTGATTACGTGTTGTTGTTTTTTAATCCTAGCAACATCTAAAGTGATATCAGAATGGCTAGCTACTTGTGACAATGTGTACTCATGGCGACTCCATAGTGCTGCCCCATTGGGAGACCAGGCCACAGGCATGATGACCCCATATCCCAATCAGATTTGAGCAAACAAGTCCTTTCCCTATCCTATCCTATTAATGCCGAGTGCCAGACCAGGTAGCGACAAATATCAATTTTGTACATCATTCATTTGACTCGGTCAGAGCTCGAACCCATCATCTCCAGCATGGGAAGCCAGTCTGCGCTCTTACTGTTTCGGCCATATTGCCCGGTCGTCTTGCAAAGGTGTAGTAGTTGTCTTCATTGGAAAATTGTCTATTTTCATCAGAAGAGCAGCGTGCATAGATTTATAGATACTAAAATAGATGACAGCTAGTAGTGATAGTTTTAATGAATAATTTGCATAACAAGAAAAGCATTGTTTACATATGGCCATGGCCTGGGTGTATCAGTAAAATTATTTATTTCCGGTTGTCCAACCGGCTCTAGTCTTGATTTCTACACAGCTGTTCCAAGATGTACCAATGAGTGTTAATTTGTTATAATATGCTCATATTAGTCTTTATCTGGAACAAATGTCTAAATGGATAATACTAGGAGCAATGTAATGCTATAGAGGGGGTGTAATGACGTCATGAGGCAACTTTTGGTTGCCACATTGGATGACATACAGAAGGCTTGCAACTGCCTACACTGTGCTTATTTACTGATTTCTTGGTTTATTTGTCACTGTTTTGAGCAGTTTGGCCTCAAAAGTTGTTGCTAAAGTGCTGTAAGTAAACACATTGGATGTAAACTGCCCATAACCTCCCATAACACAAGAAAGGTCTGTTTTACTGCATCTGCATGCATTCACAACATGGCTAGGGAGGGTGCTCATAATCCAAGATGGCAGCCCCTCTGACCGCTGATTGCTAAGTAATGATGTCACATGCACTCCCTTTATGGATGCATTTTGGGTAACAATAGACCCAGCCAGTTAAGCTAGTGACATCTCTCGGCAGAATCTGGAACCACTCTATTCGGGTACATTCCCCGAGTGCCTATGATTTCACATGCTATATCTCCTTAAGGAATGCTTGGAAAAATAATAAAATGCCTGATTATATTCAGATATTCATATCGCAAAAGGATTCAAGCTCTTATCCTTGTAAAATATATATATTTTTTAAAAGGCAACTATATTTTATTTTTCTTCTGGTATTTCATCGCCGCTTACTTCATGTATTACACCGCTCCAGTTAAGCTAGTGACATTTATCGGCAGGATCCGGAGCCACTATTCGAGTACTTTCCAGCTTAACTGGTGGGTTCTATTCCCTCTGAATTAACACTCATATATAGACATATGTGTATATAGATAGCTATATATGTAGACCTATATATCATATATGTATATATAGGTATATTATTACAACACCATCAACTAACATAATGGAATAAATCAATTAAATTCACACAAAAAGGGTTGTAATATGGAACCGGAAATGAACATTTTTCCTTTGTATGCCTCATACTGTGGTTAAGGTACATCGTTCTGGTATCTGATTGGCTGGTTTTAAATGGATAACACTCAAATTGGCAATAGAATCTTGGCGTTGCAGTAAAGAAAGACTTCTAGCAAATAATCACAATAAATGTACTCCAATCTTTAAGAACTAATCAAGTACACGATATTATATGTCCTTTAATGTTGTTAACAGTGTATTTTGGTAGCATTTATGTAAACATTTTGGTATTATTGTCGTAAAAAGCTTTATAAGCAAAAAGCCCAAGAACCAGTCTATTTATTGAAAGCACCGTGCCATAGCGAAAGCAATTTTATTTTTATATAAAGTTATTGTTTTGTTTGTAATTCATTATGCACTTATTGATTAGGTAAGGAAATGTCAATCGCAGACACTTGGTCTTCCTCATTCCACTGTGCCTTGCTATATTCCTAGTCATACATTAATCAAAAGAGAGCTAAATGCACTGCTAGACTAATGACAACAACAAATAAAATGAATTGAAAAAGAAAGATAAATAAATCAATAGAAAATACACTGATAATTCAAGCAAAGCTTTAGAGGGGATAGATGCTAGGTATGATACATACAAAAGGTCAACTTTAAACTTAAAATCAAAACCTAATGACCACTAACAGAGCAAGGTGAAGACATTCAGAGAAATTAACTATTGGTAAGCAAACAATTATCCAATTGTAGAACGAACAAACTCACAGAGGTTTGGGGGAGGTGGGAGAATGCTTACAAACAGAGAAAGAATGCATGCAGTAGTTAGCTACACAACAACTGAAAGTGATAAAAAAAGAATGGGAGTCACAAGACTATTACTGTTTAGCGGCGAAAACAAGTCATTAGACTTAACTATTATGGGAGGCATAAATACACCCATCACAAACAAACAAAATGCTCAGTTCCAGGGTAGAGAGTGACAAGTATCAGTTTTTACCTAATTCAGATTTGAACCCCGTGGGTTCGAATCCCCCGACCCACTCAGCTTATGCTGCCATCCCGTTCCTGCTACTATACTGGGAGTAACTGATACATTTTGTTGCAGACTTTCAACTACTTCAATGTATACTATTGTTAAATATCCTAATTTGTTTCTAAAATACAATGCAATGCACAAACATTTTCAGCCAGCCAATCAGAGACGTGAAAGGTGACCTTTGACTTAAAGGTTATGTAAGCGGCAATTGAATATTTAAGTGTTGGATGGCCTAAAGCTAAGATTCCATATATGCGGTATGTGGCATGCGAATGTGATATATGCGGCATAGTTATATGTCAACCCCCCAATAGCCAGTGTTTACTTTTTGTGCTGGGGGATCGTTAAACAAACAAACACACCAAAATAGATACCCATGACATTTTTGGGTTTTTTTGCTCCAAATTTGTGAAGGAAGATCAAAGTTACTATTGTTTTCTATGGCAAATGCAGTAGTATTCGCATTCGCATTCGCACCAATCGGTCCATGGGTCGATCCATTTGCCGCATTCGCGTTCACGTTCACATTCGCATTCGGACATATGGAAGCACCCATGTATATTTATATGCTTTTCCATTTTTTGCTGCATTCGCATAACGCATATACATATGGAATCTTAGATTTAGACTTACAGCAAGACAGCAATACAGTGTGTTTCACGGGATTCTCTACATCTGTGCTTATGCTATTATAAGTATTATAAGTATTATAAGGGACGGTATGGCCATCTATATAGTATGCTACCCCATTAATGATAGCTAATTCGTGTATTATTGCATACTCACGAATATGATAGGTTGATGGTTGGTGGGTTGAGTTTCACGT
Source organism: Branchipolynoe longqiensis (assembly GCA_030323885.1). Taxonomy (NCBI): domain Eukaryota; kingdom Metazoa; phylum Annelida; class Polychaeta; order Phyllodocida; family Polynoidae; genus Branchipolynoe; species Branchipolynoe longqiensis. Next base: position 14,918,991 of record CM059202.1, read on the forward strand.
CCTGGCAACATATAAAGTCATATCAGGAATATCATAGGTCACGTGGTCATGCATGATCACGTGACTGCAATAAGAGCAGTTGGCGTCTATCTAAATACCCCGGTCGGCCCTTGTCAAATATCTGGGTTCGAAATAAACTGTGCTGTGCGGTATATTTGATGATTAGATATTGAATATCGTTGTGTACATCTAATGTGTAGTCAAATAATGGCTAGATCTATACATCCAAGCCATTCTGTGCGTATTTTCATACTCAATATAGCCACGAAATGATCGATGGAAGTTAACACTTAATTCACACAAATAAAAAAAATTAAAACTAACCCAAATTGTGTTTTCTAATATTTCTGTGGATTCCTTGTGTTCTGCTAAGATTCCACATACGCAGTATGTGGCATGCCATTCGCATTCGCACCAATCGGTTCATTGACTGATCCACTTTGCCGCCCATGCATGCGCATTCATAATCGCAATCGGACATATGGAAGCACAACCGTGCATTTACATGCTTTTCCATCTTTTGTCGCATTCACATTTGCATCCACATACCGCATATATATATGGAATCTTAGCATTATGCCTATTAACCTGCATTGTCGCGTGACTCACTTCCGAATGACCTTAGTTGGAAAATCCGAGAGGGTGGTGTTTTGCACAGAAATCAGTAGAGCAATACTTCAATGGAATTCATCTATTTTCATATATAGGCCTACAAACTGGCAAATTCGCAGAATCTCTGTTGACAGTGGGTTTGTCATTGCGTATGCCGATGCAATGGGTATAGAGCATGGTGAATGAATGAATGAATGAATGAATAAATATAGCCCTTATGGCTAAGAACGTGGATAAAGACAGAGAGCGTGTATATAGATGAGAGGGACAACTCCGGCGGAAATCGGTAACACAGGCTACAGTGGCACTCCTGGCGGTTATTGTTGAACAAGCCTTGAGTTTGCCTGTACAAAACATTAGTTTTCTTAAAAAATTAATAGAAATCCAGAACCCTAACCTTATAAATTCAATATAATCTTTTTGGTAAACATGTTCTCTATATGTGTTCCAAGCGGCTTGTGTCTAGATCGTGTAGTTTTAGAGATATTTGACATTTTCTGTATGAAGATTGCTCACCGCCATTGACAATGCATTGAGTTTGCCATACGTGCAGTGCAAAACGTTAATTTTATTCCAAATTAATAGAAATGCAGAACACTAACCTTATCAATTTAATATAATCAATTCACTGAATATATTTTCTAGATGTGTACCAAGCGATTTGCTTCTAGGTGGTGTGGTTTTATAGATATTTCACTTTTTCTGTAGGAAGATTGCACACGACCATTGAATTTGCCAGCTGTGTCATAAACTGTTCAACAACCACCACTTGGAGCGCCACAGTCGGCAGCTGTTACACGGTCTAGTATGACAGTTGTCCCTCTCATCTATATACAAGCTCTCTGATAAAGAAGAGCAACAAAGCTAGTCTCAAAACTAAGACACTGGTCATGTACAGGCTGACTCAGAAGTTAACTCAAGAAATGACAGTCGGGTAGCGTTTTTGTGTGTACATTAGTTGATTAAGCATGGGAAATTTCAATCATGGACGATTGGTCTTCCTCATTCCACTGCTCCTTGCCCTATCCTAAGAATGCGGAGCGCCTGGCTAGGAAGCGAGAAGTATCAATTTTTAAGTCATTGGTTTGACTCGACCAGGGTTTAAACCCACGATCTACCAACATGGGAGACGGACGCTCTAACTCATTCGGCCATCCTATCTGGTCGTCTTTCCCAACAAGAAATGTGTTTTTACCCCCAAACTAATGTTACCCTCTCAAACAACAGTTTAAATACAACATTTAATTATTTTATGTATTAAAAAAAAAAAACATTGTTAGCTAATTAACCATAATCCATCATCAGCTGGTTATTTTTATTGTCTAAGAATTTAGACAAAAGTGATTTTCACTTAAAATCTGTTGTTTCCATAGCAACCAATATATTGAAAAACAATCAAAATGTGTTTAATAGATCCCAAGCTTCTCAAATATCTATAGGTTTGCTACTCTCCAAAATATTCCGGCGAAACTACGCAAGGAACCTGACCTAAGTTGAATCCGCTGCTCAACTAATAGATGTACCACTCGTCGTGGTCACCAGTAGGTAAAGTCTACGGCTCGAATCTGTGGTTGTGTAGGCAGGCTATAGAGAAATCAATACAGACAAAGAGAAAGTATAAAGTGTGAAAGAAGAGAGAGTCAAGTCCTCTGGTTTATTATTTATATGGTACATGGGTTCATTGTAGAGTATCACCCCACCCTTTTCCCCCAATAGGAAACAAGCATTCTTGGCTCTACCAATAGGGATCCAGCATTCCTGGTCCCCATGGTTACTAGTGGTCTGCCCACCACCAGCAAGCTGTATGGCTCCCCTGGCCACTACCTGCCTTGAGCCTGAGTGTGGTGAACCTACCTAGCAGAGGGGTGAGGGGGTAGGCCCTAAGTGCCCCTTACACACAGCCCTGCCAGCACCACTATGTCTATTTACATCTCACTCAGGCACCACCAGCACCTACATATATACATACATGCGCCTGGTCACGTATACCCAATCAGTAGAACATTTGCATTCCCCACCAATGCCATAAATCGGAATATTTTAGAAAGATCGTAGTCAAAGTTGAAAGTGCATAAGCAGGGAACGTTGCACCTAATAACAATATGCAATAAAATTAATCTTTTGGGAATAGTTGTCAATTCAAAAAAGCATTTGATAACTTCTTACATATTGTATGTCTGTGCTTGTGTGTTATATTTATCATATAAATATTGCATACTTTAGGTTGATAGTGCATTTTCACTTTTAAATTCCATATTCTTTAATTCCTTTAAAATATATATTTTTTTTTTAAGGAATTAAATAATCTGGAATTTAAAAGTGAAAATGCACTATCAACCTAAAAAATGCAATATTTATCTGATGATATCATGGCATACCAGACCTTTCCGGAATGACGATACACTTATTCATCCTGACCCATCTTTTGGCCGAGAAGATGACAAAATGAAACCAACCGCAGCAATGGACATTTACCGCGCTCGTGGCGCCATCTTTGGAAAAGGCTCTGAACCTGGCTAATAAAACCACTCGACAAAACTGTGGCGCTGTTCAGCAGAATTTGTTCGTGTTCATTCTTACTCAAAGTGTGTCCCCATCTTTGGGAAGTAGGTGGCGCTAAACAGTATATTGGTTTTATTTTGGTAGTAGTTGATTACCAGATATATGTAAGCTATAACATTGAGGCTATAATGGAGAGACGATATACTAGTTTTGGTGATTAATTGAATGTATTTTCATAGGCTAACTGTTTGATTTTATTTATGTTCCTAGTGAATACATAACACTCCGGAACTCAATAGATGTATTAATACACATATTTACGCGCGATACACATAACAGCCAGAGATAATCTTATAGGTTACCAACTATCACCAATACTGTCATGTATTATTATTTACATCCAAAGAGTTTAAATATATGCTATAGCCTATTAAGCTGAATAAAGTAAACTTTCCGTACAAGTAGTTCGGCGCAGCCATTTAACTGACGGCTGTAAAAGTGGCGCAGTGGTTTCCGATGGCAGTGATAAACCCACTGTTATTATTAAGGGATTATTAATCCTTTAGACTAAGTTTTTAAGTGTCAAAAGACGCTCTGAACATGTTGATTGGAATTAAAACCAATTGGATTGGATAAGAATGTGTATTTGTCAGTAGGACATCACATAATATCATTACAAACACCCGAATAGTTATTCCGGCGACGGGAAGCGATTGATTTTTTCGCGGACTGCCTGACACTTGTGACGGTCACTCACCGCCAGTTGACGAGGATCTACTGTCCAAAATCTCCAAAACACTCGTCACATGCACTCAGTGCGGTATGTTTACAGTCGAACGGAATACCTGTAGCACTCAAGAGACGTGAAGCATATTAGCACACACAGCCAGCCATGTCCTCTATGTTTAGCGACAAGTAAGTGTGTTCATTGTTGTATTTTTTTCTGTCATTCCAACACTCAGTTTCACTGACACTGGCATCATCAGATCAGGCTTGATTCACGAGAGCAGTGCCAATAGACTGACTCACTGAGTCTGAGTAGTACATATTCAATATTGCACTCAACATTGAACATCAGTTTTCTTTATGGCGGAATCCACCGCTCCACAACCACGACAGGTTCGGTCTCTAAATTTCCACGAAGTGGTGATAGCTAGCTAGCTTAGTAGCTATCAAAACAACGGCAGTGTGCCAGTGGCCAGTGCCAGTGAACATAGACATAAGCCTTGTTCACACGGACAAAATGTGAGGCGCATCACACAAATCGAATCAGGTGAGGCGAATTGGTTGCGTCCACACGGGCAAAATTATCCGCATCACAGGAATCGATTCACGTAGACTACCTCGCTTAGGTGGTCTACAGGATCCGCATCACGTGAGTCGAATCAGCCCTAATCCGCCTCAGACGTCCGTTCAGACGACGAATCTGATGCGAACTATACAAGTCGCTTTCTACGAATCGATTTACATCGTCCGTGTGAACACGGCTATAGACTAGTCATAGATCATGCCCCGTGCCCCCACTCCAGCTCTGCCAATTTGGATTTCCACCGCTGTGTATAACTTACAGCGTCATCAAAGGCCGGTTGCTCTCATACCATGTCTATGTGGTGTGGGAGGTTAAAAATCCCTTGGGTCGGTAAAGGTGTAGGCTTGGGCTTTCTATCGACCAGCAGTGGAGTGGGGAAGACCAGTCGTCTGTTAGATTAGATTAGATTAGATTAGAGTGTTTGAGCTATATGCTCAGGCCAAGTCGGAGACTCCACCATCAGGGCTCACAGCATGTCGTGAGGATGCTCTGTTCAGTTTTGTCATGCGCAGCAATGAGTTTGAATCTATTTGCGTCTGTGACTGGGATTTCCCCTGCTTGGGACAACTAATGTACCAACAAAAAAAAAAGAAGAGAGACAAGTGCTCACACTTCCTGTCTACCATTCGCTATATCGCTATATAGTCATAGAATGATGGATGATGTCCAGTACTCCAGATTATATTCTTCTCCCCTCCCCCTATTCTAGACGATGGCAGAAGTTCAGTGGTTTGAGGTTGATGCGAATTGGTCAAGTCTCAAGACAACCACATTGACCTTAGATGTTGCTAGGACGTAAAACAACAACAAACATGACAAGTGTGCTTAGCCTTAGCCGCTGCTGCATGACACATGTCTTAACACTGCACATCCTATTGACACTTAAAAAAACACAAGAATTCATTTGTATTTTTCCAGGAATACCATTCTGTCTACATATTTATGATAGTACATGTGATACATTACATGCCTACGCTGACACTAGCACATTTGACCGAAGGCTAAGGTGAGTAGAGTTGAATGAAGTCAACTCTAGACTATATATACTATTATTATTATAACTATAGTCTATAGAGGGGGTGTAATGACGTCGCGAGACAACTTCCGGTGGCCATATTGGATTACATATGAAAGGCTTGCAGCTGCTTACATTGTGTTTATTTACCAATTTGTTTGTTCATTTGTCATTGTTTTGAGCAGTTTGGCCTCAAAAGTTCAGGGAAAAGGGGTTGTTGATGGAGGCGAAGTATTTTTTTTAATCATGTAGCCTCACATCAATGCTAAAGCACAGTATGTTGACACTTTGGATGCTCTGTCAAAGAGTTAGAAAGGTTTGGGCAGTACCCACGAGGTGGCGCCAAGAACTTCGGCAGTCGCCGACTAGGAAGGCCCAGTGGTGGCCATAGTGTTCTTGGTATAAGACATGGGGCGCGATAGGTGGTATTAAGTGTAATCCAAGATGGCTAACCGCTGAGTGTTGACATCAGGTGCACTCCCTCTATAGTCTGAAATATGCTTTACTTTATTTATCCTCTTCTGCCATAAGTAGGCTAAGGCTAATACGTAATAGCATATTACTAGTGTTAGCTTGGTTTCCATATAAATAAACTTATTTGATATACTAAAGACAAAAGTATATCCCCAGAAAATTGTGGGGTGCCCCACCCCCACCCTGATCACCCAAATGACGTTTGGTTCTTGCCTTAATGAGCACATCCAGCTGTAACCTAGATTGTAATTTGTATGCGTCTTTCAGTTTTAGCACTGGTTATTTTGTTATAGCAACTTCTAATCGATATGTTTGGTGGATCAGGTCTGTGATACTATTTGTAGACTTTGCATCGGTCAGTCCACATCCTACTTATGTCACAGGGTCCATGATAATATCTATCGTGGGTCCAGCTATTTCACAGAAGTAAGTAGATCTACCTATAGGTGGTGTGCTGCTATTTATTTCATTTGTTTCATTTATTTGTTTATCAATTTAAGAGAAACATAGCATTTAATAACTTCTTAATATTATTATATTTAATGAAATTAATATATATATTTATTTGTTGCTTAATTTGTGATGATACCGATTCATTTAGCTACGGTGGATTTAATTTCAAGGCATATAACTAACCATGGAAGACTACTAATCATACATTAATTTTTTTAAACAAAACATGATCACTGGTGGCAGTGGCAAGATTTGTTTGTAGCAACTCCTTGCTTATGCTTTGTGGAAAATGTATATTGTGCACCTAGATCATAACCCAGCGTTATTACAATGATGTCGACACTGCAAAATGTAGTACATTTATAAATGAAGTCATTGTGAGGATGTATGTAAGTTTCCCAGCTAAACATAATATATATTCTCCCTATCTAATCAACATTTTTTTTTTTTTTTTAAGAAGTAGTCTGGGCAGTAAGTGACATGATTAATTCTATCAATATTTTACCATGAACATGGATGGCCTTTGCTGCCGACACGGTGTTAACTCATCACCAGTCAATCTTTATCTTATGTTAGAGTCAATCTTTGGGAATGGTTTGAATGTTCTGTATGGGTAAAGTGATCTAATTCTCATTTCTTGAAGTATCAGAAATATTACAGTCGTTGGTACTTGTTGTACTTTGTAGAACTGACTACCTTTCTTTTTTACCCCTCCCCCATTTAACATTCATATGGCAACACGTTTTAAGCTTTATATTTGAAGGAAACTAAAAATAGTTTTGCTAGAAAGATGCTATTTTGAAAGGACAAATATACATTACTACACTAGATAATCTCAATTCTTTTCAGACCGTACAAATAAATATTTGTTGAGCAATTTGACATCAAACATGGCAGATTGTGTGATTTTCACTAACCGTCCTTGATCAAATCTTTAGAAAAATAATATATCTGTTTCTATTTGAGATACTGACTTGATTTTTATATCAAAATGATCAGAATGCAAATATCTATAATGTGATTACATTATCTTTAAGCTATATATATGCACATGTAACAAATCTAAAAAAATTTGATTGCTCTAATTAGCAACATTATACCCATCCTATGGTTAAGTCCAAACTGCTGAGTGTGAGTGCTAAATGGTGGTTAGCAATCTACACAGATTTGTAGAGAACACATATTTCTATGTAATACTATATTTTTAATGAAAAACATTTGGTAAAATCAGGTTTATGACCGTTCCAAAGTTTCAAACCTCAATTTTTTCCCACCTGAAGTCGGCCATAATAGATACAAAACTAAAGCTAGTGATCTCTACTTTACTGTGAAAGTAGTTTTGTGTGTGTTTTTTTAAGCTCTGATTCACTCACTCGCAGCACACAGCATTCAAAGAGGGGAAGCATGCTGAGAGCAAGTTACCTATTTTTTTCCAATGGCCAGTCAGCATCAGTAACCAGTCCTAGTTTGGAGTATCTAATAATAGTATTAATACCAAGCGCCAAGCTAGGTTGCAACAAGTTTTAGTTTTAAGTCATTGGTTTGATTTGGCTACGGTTCGGATGCCATGATCTGCCGCATGGGAAGCAGGCACCCAATTCAGTTTGCCATCCTGTCTCATGATGAAGTTATTGTAAAGAGGACTTTAAGATATATATATGTAAAATGCAGGGTCAGTACACATGTGAAGATATAGAATTCAAGGCCATTTCAAGGCTGTTTTTGACAGGTATTTGTACTAGAAATAATAATGTCGTTGGGGTGATGAAAATGGGAAATATTGTGCCTAGAGTGGGACTCGAACCCACATCTCTTTGCATTCCAGGCCAGTGTGCTAACCATTACACCACCTAGGCGCTCTGATATCACCACACTATCCACACCTACTTGTCTATGTGGTTACTTGCCTGAGAGGTCAGTGCAGACCACTGCACTCGTCCCCCTGGAATTATAAGTCTTTTAATGCTTACAATTACATACAAACAGGCAATGCACATACACATACATGTATACACAGGGTAGGTTCAACAACCATACAGCGCATATCTTGTACAGGATCATGGTCACGGCAACCAGTGTCGTGGGGGTGATAAAAATGGGAAATATTGTGCCTAGAGCTGGACTCAAACCCACATCTGTTTGCATTCAGGGCCAGTGTGCTAGCCATTACACCACCTAGGCTCCCTGGTATCACCACACTACCCACGCCTACCTGTCTATGTGGTTACTTGCCTGAGAGGTCAGTGCAGACCACTACAATAAGCTACAAGAATAATGGTGTGATTAAGATGTAATTTGCCTTCAGCAGGCAGCCTCAAACATCAGGATTTAAGCATTTGCAGAATATATTTTTAATCAGAATGATTGATAAGAGCTTTCTAACTGTATCAGTTGCAAATTAACTTTGTGAAAAGAAAAATTCAGTTTGGAGTACCTACTATTATATATTTATACTAATTACTATGTATGATAGGGCAAGGAGAAGTGGAATGGGGAAGACTATTTGTCCGCCATTGAAATTTCCTTTGCTTAATCAGTGAAGGTGACATGAAACCCCACAAAAGATTATGCCCGAGGCCTTTGTACGTGGATCGTGGAGAAAGTGCTAAATATATATATTTTTTTATTTAAAAGAAATCTTTTGATCTTTTATCCCATTCTAATACCTATTCTTTCATATCAATCCTTTGCTTTGTATTTCTATATTGTTAGAACTTTGTTTTTTGTGTAGCGGAATTTTGTCATTAGGGCTGGAAGACAACATGTTATTCAGAGATATAAAACCACTTCCCCCCCCCCCCCCCCCCCCCCCCCCCCCCCCCACACACACACACTTGCTGATCGGACCACACTTCGTCCACACCTCTACTATCACCTCTCCGCCGCGCTACACCGCTCCTGGATTATGTCTGAAAAGAGTTCCAGGATGGGGAGCCGACCAGCATTTCACTTTCTACCTCTTACTAGGTATGTGTCTTCGGCTCACCGACTGGTCACCACAGAGCAAGGAGACGCGGTCCTTTGACTCACCTCTCCTCATTTCGCTTTCCTCTATACTACCCTTTTCTTCTTTTTTTCTCCCAGGCTTACTCCTATCCCTGATCAAGGGAGGTTTTGCTTGTCTCGCTTTCTTTTTGCTGCAGAACCCACCTTTTCCCGTCCCTTCCTCCTGAACCATTGGCAACTAGACATGAGTGCACTGCTACCGACGGCCCGGAGTGATCCAGATCCGCCCCAAAGACTCTTTGTAAAATTGTTGTAAAGAAATCCCCACTTCTACAACTGTCCCACCTGAAGTTTAATCTTCAATCCAAAGATTGGACCCATTTATTGGTGCCTTTCTATATTGCTGCAGTTCTGCAGCCGGTAACCGTCGTAAGGTTACGAACCACCCAAGAGCTAAGCCCCCCACCCCTTGTACCAGATAGCAGATAGAAGCCCTTTAAAAAGATCCTTGAGTAGTGTATACCCAGTAACTTATTTTTACCCAAAATCTGTCATATAATGCTTTGAATTATGAAAATGAAGAAATCTCAGGCCAAATCACATGTTAATTGTTATACACATTCAAAGTGTTTTACACGGGGATACATGAATTAGAATACCATGGGCTGCTCGTTGACTCTGGACCGACGTTATTGTTTTTAGCATTGTTTTATGTCCGTCGTGAAGTTGCATAATTAGAGCTTCTACCGGCTACATTAGGTTGATTATTGGAGTCATGTGGTGAGAGGTGCAGAGTGTGTTTAAAGTATAGGTTCTGTGGTGAGGGATAGGGCTGGGAGAGGGACCATGCTGACCCTATGACCCGGCCCGCTCAGTCCGGTGTTGCGGATTCCGAGGGAAACCAGTTTGCCAGGGACACTTCCATTCAAATGCATTGTCAATGGCCGTGAGCAAATCTTCATACAGAAAAAAATCAAATATCTCTAAAATTACACCACCTAAAAACAAATCGCTTTGTACACATATAGAAAACATCTTTACCATTAAGATTATATTAAATTGATACGGTTAGGGTTCTTGATTTCTATTAATTTAGAATAAAATTAATGTTTTTCACTGCGCGTACCATCCAACTCAAGGCATTGTCAATGGCCGTGAGCAATCTTCATACATAAAATACAGGAAAAGTTAAATATCTCTAAAACGACACCTCCTAGAATCAAATCGTTTGGTACACATATAGAAAACATCTTTACCAAAAACATTATATTAAATTTATACGGTTAGTGACGATGCTGTTCGATTTTGACGCATGCGCAGAAGCAATGTGTCCCTGACAAACTGGTGTCCCTGGCAAACCGCAACACCGGGCTGCAGGCACCCGTATCGAGGGGTCCAGCTGGTGGCGCCACCTTGTGTTGCCGGGAGGCGCTGTACACTGTTTAGTGTTCGGGTTTCTCACCGGAGGACTCGGCGCGCCAACCGGGTGGACGTGGTGAGGTTCGGCTGACTGACATCAGAGCGTGTATATAAACAGATGAGAGGGACAACTCCCATACTAGACCGTGTAACAGCTGCCAACTGTGGCGCTCCAAGTGGTGGTTGTTGAACAGTATATGACACAGCTGTCAAACTCAAGGCATTGTCAATGGCCGTGAGCAATCTTCATACAGAAAAAGTGAAATATCTCTAAAACCACATGACCTAGACACAAACCGCTTGGAACACATATAGAAAACATGTTTACCAAAAGGATTATAATAAATTGATACGGTTAGGCTTCTGCATTTCTATTAATTTTGAATAAAAACGAATGTTTTGCACTGCACGTACCGGCAAATTCAAAGCTTGTTCAACACTAACCGCCAGGAACGCCACTGTAGCCTGTGTTACCGATTTTCGCGGGAGTTGTCCCTCTCATCTGTTTATATACACGCTCTCTGCTGACATCGGGGTTGTTGTTGTTTTTATTTTTATTATTATTATTATTAACGCCTCAGAGAGACAACTGGGACATCATATTTGGTCTAACGAGCTGAAATGCCCTTCCCTTTATTTAGCTTAAAAGTTAATTCTCTCCTGTCACAGTGAATATATATGGGTCGTTCTCAGAAGTTGTGTACCAATACTAGCAATAGTGTGACATCAGTACCACAAAATCAAAATGCTGCCAAAGTCCTATAAACAAGTTTCCTCAATGTGTATGTCCTTTTGCATCTGAATAATTGAAAATAAACATATTCTGGCATTTTTAAGTAGGTCAAATGATGCTCACACCCAATAAATAGCAGTATAGCATGGAAACCAATCTGACTCCAAAATCAAATATTTTCCACATAAAACTTAACATTTTTAGGACATTTCACATGCCACTAGCTTAATAAACAGTAGTAATAATAATTGGAAACCTCAGTGCTATGGTTTTGTCTTATTTGTGATGATTAAAGAGAAAAGCAAAAAAATATTAGCATGGTAACAGTCAAAGTGGAAACAACAATTTTACACAAATGTTCGGCTCAAATTTCAATGTTTATGGGCAATTTCAGGATTGATCTTTTACTATACCATAACTGGGTCCATCCATAGAGTGTCAAATGGTGAAAATAGTTCCTGTACTGTATCTGTACTCAGTGTTTGATACAGAGTTTAATAGTACTTGCAAGTGGAAACGAAATGTTACGATGTTAATGACTCCAGAAAAGGTTAACTATTTTATAATTTTTTTAGAAATAAATGTCTTCAACTTAATGAAGACATTGTGTATGACCATTTGATGTGAAATGTGCTGTTGTTCAGGGGTTTTCATTAAGTTTGTGACACTTTATTTTCAATGCTGTTGACAATGTCACAAATTAGTGATGTAATTTTCTATGCATTTAGCTACATCCATCCTAATAAGATACATAATACACAATTTACTTTTGATCTAAAATATCTCCCACATTATTGGGCTAAAAGATGAAATCTAATTATTGACACTCCAATAATGGGTTTCTTAGAAATATGCATTTCAAGTAGACTACCTCACGTGGTACACAGTTTCTGAGAATTACCCATATGGGTTATCATCCCTATGGCTCTGCTGCCGACACGGGGTAAAACCACCATCAATCAATCAATCAATCAACCTAATTCTCTCGTAACGTATACACAGAATCTCAAGGCAGCTGACATCTTCATAGTGTTGCTGAGGCCTAAAGAAAAATAGTTGTGTTTTCTCTTGCAGCCAGATGAGAAATTGGGTCATGGTGCCGGTGGCTTGGTGTCCCTAATTGGGCAGCACTATAAAATCATAAGCATGCACTGTCACAAGTCGGTACCGTCCTGATATGACCTTAGATGTTGCCAGGATGTAAAGCCCCAACAAACAAACATATGCCTAGCAACCTGCCCTAGCATTAGTGACATATAACTCAAACTGCTCTTCATATTCAGTGTACATTTGACTTAACCAATCATGAATGATGCTCGACATTAATAGGATATGGCAAGGACTAGTTAGCTCAGTGTCCAGATAATGTGACTGAGTGGGATATCGGGTCATGGTGCTGGCCTGATTTCCCACTGGCGCAGCACTATCAAGTCAGTACCCATCCTGATATTACCTTAGATATTGCCAGGACGTAAAACTTCAACAACCAACCAATAATGAATAATTGACCCATAATAATACTTGCATAATGCCATACATTCTTATATATATCCACCTGGGGCCGTATGCACCAATCGGTGTTAGGGCCTTAACCGCGGCTTGGCTAGCTCCACACAGCTAACTGTGGAAAATCCGTATGCATCAATCGGTGCCAGCGCTAACCGCCGACCGTAGCCTCGGCTAAGCTACCCCAGTTTCAAATCACGTTTAGCTGCTAGCCGGGGCGGTTAGTGTGCGTGTATGGGTGTCAATCTATTCAATGCGATCATATTTAACAGATTTACATACTCAATAAGTGAAATTTAATTAAATTAACCCTAAAATCGAACCGTTATTAACGCTCCCGCCGCATTTGCGGCGTTATTCCTATTGTCAAATCGACAAATGTAAAGTAAGCAAATCGCCACCGCCGCATCGACGTCGATATCCATACTGTCGAACGTCAACTAAAAATGGCCACTGCCACCGAATCGGCGGCAATATATTAGGCCCAAATCTATTCAATGCTGTCATATTTAACAGAATTATATACGCAATAAGTGAAATCTTATCAATATAACCCTAAATTCTAACCGATATTAACGCCGCCGCTGCTTTGGCAGCGTTATTCATATTGTCGACTCGAGGGAGTTCCCAAATCTATAAATAACTTCACAGTTAGCTATCTGCCCCGGCTAAGACATTGGTGCATACGACTTGACCTATTTCTCCAACCCACCGCTACCCCGAGGTAGCTCACCCAGAGCTAGCTCCGGCTAACCCTAACTGTGATTGGTGCATACGGGCCTTGGTATGGGCCTCGTAATGGTGGGCAAAGTCCAGTGTTTGGTCAAGTCAGTTTGAAGACTTGGGCGTGTGTGATGTGTTTAGCATTATCCTACACACGCCCATGTCTGTTAGGTTATGTAGCTACTGGATACTGGACGAAGACTTACGCCTGTATGTCCAGATCTTCATCTGTATCTGATAAATACGTAGAGGAGTTAACGGTATTTCTCAGGGCCACCTCGTAGCTCTGATTTTTAACGCTTGGTGCTTGGACAACGGCACTTAGCAGGTTGTTCCACATTCCGGTTATTCTCTGCGTGAAGAAGTGTTGTTGGAGTCTCTCTTTACATCTAGATTTCTGTAGCTTATATTGGTGACCTCTGATAGTTGAGTTTCTATTCTCATGTGGTGGAAGCTCTGGTGCTGTGTCTTCATCATATATCCCTCATACTATCTTGTAGTCTCTATGGCATCAACTCGTTGCCTCCTGTAGGCAAGCGTAGGTAGTCCTATCTTTCTGAGTCTTTCTAGATAGATCAGGTCCTAGTTATAGTGCGTCTTGTTGAACTGACTTTAAAAACAAATTAAATTGTTGACACTTCTAGGGCCATAAGGTGCTTTTTGTTGTTGCTTTATTGGGTCTCACCAATACTGATTAGATAACACGTCTATGTTATTATTCAACTATTACTGCTTTGCAATTTTCCACACACAAAATTGTACCAACCAATCAAAATCAAATACGAGTCTTCCCCAACCCGGTGCTGTCTCGCCCCGTCCAAAAAAGCGTGTGCTACAATAGAATACTGAACTATTCCCAGCATTCCATACATGTTGACCTGTGTCATCGTGCTGGACTGCGCAGTCCTTACAGAGCCATGCTACCACTGTACCAGCCAAGTTTCTCCCAGAGGGGATTGCCGAATGAGTTGAGCGCCCGTCTCCTATTTTGGGAGATCGGGGGATCAGAACCTATGGGTTTGTGGGTTTGAACCCTGCGCAGACCAGACGGGATGGCCGAATGAGTTCGAGCATCCATCTCCCGTCTTGGTAGATCGTGGGTTCGAACCCTGGTCGAGTCAAACCAATGACTTAAGAATTTATACTTGTCACTTCCTAGCCAGGCGCTCTGCATTATTAGGATAGGGCTAGGACTGGTTGGCTCAGTGTCAGGTCATGGTTCTGGTGGCCTAGTCTCCCAGTGGAGCAGCACTATAAAGTTGGCATGAGTGTGCGCTGTCACAAGTCGGTGCCCATCCTGATATGACCTTTGATCTTGCTAGGATGTAAAACCCAAATAAACAAATT
Source organism: Branchipolynoe longqiensis (assembly GCA_030323885.1). Classification (NCBI taxonomy): domain Eukaryota; kingdom Metazoa; phylum Annelida; class Polychaeta; order Phyllodocida; family Polynoidae; genus Branchipolynoe; species Branchipolynoe longqiensis. Next base: position 14,934,030 of record CM059202.1, read on the forward strand.
CAATCCCCCTCTCACACCCATCAGTGTCTCTCCCACTATAGGATGCACGCACACGCACTATCTAGCCATATCTAGTGTACAGTTGTGACGTCATTATTACTATTAGAACACTCATACACAACCGTGCTGGCTGGAACTGACCATCGAGGTTCGTAACTAGGTCACAGAAATGGCACGAGAGCGGCGTTCGCCCCATTACTTTGCTTTTATACAAGAAAATATATTAAATACAAAGACAATAAAAATACCTTCATTAAACATAGCTACAGTGGAGGAGTGTTTAGCTCGTTTGTTGGTGTTTGGCATCCTGGCAGATTCTACGGTCATATCAGGATGGGTACCGCGGTGTGACAGTGCACACTCATGGTAACTTCATAGTGCTGTCCCACTGGGATACCAGGCTGCCAGCACCGTGACCCATTTTTCGACTCAAATTATCCTGATACTGAGCTAACAAGTCCATGCCAAATTAAGTAGTGATAACTTGTACCAATTAAAGCTGCATAGTCCGATGAAGCATCAAATTTTAAAAACAAAAACATTCACCTAGATTTTATTCTACATATCTAACTTAGATACTGGTGCACTTATTAAACATTTGTTGCCACATAGAAGGGCATACTGAGTCAATTTAACATAACCTGTTACTGTATAAGCCTATGGTGAGAGTTTTGGCATGCTTGCCAAAATCAATTTATGATGTTTACACTTCAAATATCTCAAAAGTTAGCCATTCAAAAGGAAAGTTACTTCAAACTAAAGTAAGGTTGGTTATAACAACCAATTAAATATATTTATCTCAGAAAAATGGCAGAAATTCAAAACCATCGGACTATGCAACTTTAAGTAAGTCATTGGTTTGACTCGGCTGGGTTTCAAACTCCCAACCTTCCACACGGGGAGTCTACGCTCTACCGATTTAAAGCCATCTGTTGTTTAAAATAGTATAATCTGATGAAAACATCAAATTTTCTAAATGATGGCACTTACTCGTTTTGAACCGACATACTCAACTTAGATACTCGCGTACTCTTTGAACAGTCATTGCAGTTTGGTGCTCTTGTGCTATCCCTGTGACCTTGAAAATGGATCAACAAGGCCTAACTGGCACACCAAAAGTACTTTGACATGTTTACACATCAAATATTTAAATATCTCCACAAATTTAACCCTTTGAAATAAAAGTTACTACGAACTGAAGTCAAATAGGTTACAATGACCCACCTGGGGTGTGGTGGTGATGCAGGGTGGTGGTGGTGATGCAGGCTGGTGGTGGTGAGGCAGGCTAGGGTGTGGTCGTGCGGCAGACCTATGTGTTTGGGGTGATGCAGGCTGGTGGGTGGTGGTGGGGATGCAGGCTGGGGTGTGGTGGTGCGGCAGGCCTGTGTGTTTGGGTGATGCAGGCTGTGGTGGTGGGGTGATGCAGGTTGGGGCGTGGTCGTGCGGCAGGCTGGGGTGGGTGGTGGCGGTGAACTACGGATTGCGCCTGCGCGGGTGTGTGCACTGGTAACCATGGATCCTGCCAGAATGAGGACACGACCCTGAGCCCGGCCTCAGCATCTAAGGCGGTGGGTTAAATAAACCTGTATTATCACCCACATTAGACGCGCATGCGTCACACCCTGCCGGCTAACAAGCACACCACTGACAGGCCGCACACCAGCAGCCGGAAGTCATGCTAGGCAGCACTGCAATTAATTGGTTATAGTGTGCCTATATGATAAATGTTGTAATGTAACACTTGGCAGCCTGTATAGTTAATGTATAAAACTATCAAATATAGTTTATACATGTGTAATATTTGTCTGAGTGATTTGACATCTGTGACTATCCTGTTCAGCTACCAGTCAGTTTTGCATCCTGGCAACATCTAAGGTCATATCAGGACGGGTACCGACTTGTGACAGTTTGTACTCATGGCAACTTTATGGTGCTGCCTCACTGGGAGACCAGGCCGCCAGCACCATGACCTGATATCCCACTCAGTCACATTATCCTGACACTGAGCCAACCAGTCCTTGCCCTCTCCTAATAATGCCAAGCGCCTGGCTTGGAAGTGACAAGTATCAATTTTTAAGTCATTGGTTTGACTCGACCAGGGTTCATACCCGTGAGTTAGAATCCCACGATCTACCAAAATGAGAGACAGACGCTGAACTCATTCGGCCCTCCTGTCTAGCATTGCAGTTAATTGCATGCATAGAAACTTGCCAACATTAACAGACGCTTCTACACAACCTCATGGAAGTGATTGGACCAGTGTAACTAGCAAAGTGGGTTTGGTAGCTAGACGTTGGGAAACTAATAAACATGGCCAAATGAGTTAGAGTGTCTGTCTCCCAGGTGGTAGGTCGTGGGTTCGAATCCTGGTCGAGTCAAACCAATGACTTAAAAATTGATACTTGTCGCTTCCTAGCCAGGCGCTCAGCATTATTTGGATAGGGCAAGGAGCAGTGGAATGAGGAAGACCAATCGCCTGCGAATGAAATTTCCAACTAATGTACCCCAAAAAAAGCAGGTAAAAGATAGAAAAATGTAGAAACTCCACACCAACTATTTTTGCCTCTATTGTCACGGTACCTTGGCGACAGAAGGATATTCTAAAATCACGGTACTGCGACAGTCTAGCGTCCTGGTACCATTGATATAGATCGGCAGTCTAGTGTCTCGGTACCGTTCTTTTAGATCTACAGTCAATGCCTACCCAAAATATCTAACTCTAACCCTGAGTGGAACCGTGATTGTAGAATAATCTACTGCCATCATGGTACTGTGACCATAGAATCTCGTGCTAGGGACATGGTACTGTGACAATAGTCACTCCATTAAATAAAATACCACTTGTATTTAGGTGCCGAGGTGTGCTTCACTCCCTGCCCTAACATGGTGAGGGGCCTGACTAGTGGCTGGGTGGACACCAACTTTGGTATCTCAGAAGTGACGTATGTGTACCAGCCTCTGCTACCACCACACCCCCTCCCTTCTCAGCCCACCAGTCAAACCAATGACTTACAAATTTATACTTGTTGCTTCCTAGCCAGGCACTCAGCATTATTAGGAGAGGGCAAGGACTGGTGTACTCAGTGTCAGGATAATGTGACTGAGTGGGATACCAGGTCATGGTGTCGGTGGCCTGGTTTCCCAGTGGGACTGCACTATAAAGTCGCCATGAGTGCACACTGTCACAAGTCGGTACCCGTCCTGATATGACCTTAGATGTTGCTAGGACATAAAACAACAACAAACAAACAAACCCATTTGTTAAAAGACCGGACGGGATGGCCGAATTGGTAAAGCACTGGCTAGCTTCCCGTGCGGGTGAATTTGAACCGTGAGCGGATCAAACCAAGGACTTAACCAAATGTATAATTGTTGCTACCTGGCTAGACCCTTGGCATTAGTAGGATAGGGCAAGGACTCATTTTGTCAGTATACGCTTAGTGTGACTGAGTAGGATATCAGATCATAGTGCCAGCGGTTCAGTCTACCAATTATGGGGCAGTTGCCGCCATGTTTGATTATTACATATATAATATATATCTAACGCTGTTCTTGATAATGTTTGGCATCCGGCCCGGTCACTCTCTCTTCTCTTGAAGAGTTATACTGCCTATCATGGATAAGCCTGAATAGGCTTGTTTTCACCATTAGGCAGTTTGTCGATAGAAAGCCCGAGCCTACACTTTTACCGACCCAAGGGATTTTTAACCTCCCACACCACATAGACATGGTATGAGAGCAACTGGCCTTTGATGACGCTCTAAGTTATACACAGCAGTGGAAATCCAAATTGGCAGAGGTGGGGTACAGGGAATCGAACCACTGACCTTCAGATTAGGAGTCCGACCTAGAAAAAAGTCAGACACTCTAACCACTCTGCCACTGAGAACACGTGACCATGACGCTATCAGCGCAACCAGCGTCTGATAGCTTTGTTATTGTAGCTCTCTACTCTGAGCGATAAAAAATTTGCGCGCTGGGTGCATGCAAAGTCCACCACTCCTCTACTCCCTTGCCAGACGGGATGGCCGAATGAGTTAGAGCATCTGTCTCCCTATATAAAAGATTCAACCTTGTAGTACACGGGTGAACGACAACGTAGTATAAATACGGGCGAAAATAGCTTTAGTATGGAACATGAAGTAGAAACTGTGGTTCCAGGATCAAATGGCTACATATATAGGCACAGAGTTGGTGAAATGTGTGAGAATGCAAAAAGACAAGATGGCGGCGCTAGAACGCCGTCGATTTCACTTTTAAATCTTATTAAACTAGGTACTTTATTATATTTTTCAACTCAAAGGTAGCGGGTAAATATGAAGACATGTACAAAGAATAAATGTTGCTTCGTAGATTGTGAAATTAGGCTCTCATAAAGACCGTTTTTATATAAGGCTGGTCTTCACCCGTGTACTACAAGTACCGGGTGAATCTTTTATCTACTGTTTCCCGTGTTGGTAGATCGTGGGTAATCGATCATTATAAATGCGAATAAGTAAAGTTATAAATGCGAATAAGTAAAGTTGTGTCGGTCATGTTACTGCCAGCGTTGATGGTCATCTGTGGTGCAGCTTGATGTGGCGAAGTGTCTGTCATCATTTTTATATACAGTATTATTGACTGGCACTGGTGTGGCAGTATAAACCTGCATTTGCTGATTTCGGCCTCACTCAGCAATATTACTATTCTGGAAAAAACCTGCTCCCAGGGAGAATAATCTGTCTGTATTAATAATATCCGGGATAGCCATGGGGTACTTCAGTCAAATAGTGCTGGACAAACCAATCCTGACATACTGGGTTCGATCTCTGACAGCCTGTTCTAAGAGTGGTCTTTCATTAAAAAAAGTTTGTTTTATTTAATGACGCCTCTAGAGCACATTGGTTTTTATCATCGGGTATTGGACGTCAACCATATGGTCATTCTGACATATTTCTTTGGAGGAAACCTGCTGCTGCCACATAGGCTACTCTTTCCGATAAGCAGCAACGGGTCTTTTATATACACTTTCCCACAGACAGGACAGCACATACCACAGCCTTTGATGAACCAGTTGTGGACCACTGGTTGGAATGGAAAATAACCCAAACTGCAAATGGGTGCACTAAGCAGGATTCGATCGATGACCCACACCTTCAAAGGTGGACACTCTACCGCCTGAGCTACGTCCCGTCTTTCATTAAGATACATCGACTACACATATACAATTATAACCAATACATCTTTAAATCAAATGCACACAACTTTCTCAAATCGTTAAATAAAATGTGTAAATTTGGAAGGCACAGAGCCATGAATAAAACAAAAACAAAATAGACTGATTTCACAGGCACGTGAGGTTGAGACATGCAGTACAATAACAACTTTGTTATTGTACAGGGCAGTTTCACCCCCCCCCCCCCCCACACACACACACGCACACTTCCCTCCACTATACATACTGCTAGTGCCAGTGTCAATACAGTCATGGTTGGCTTGCTTTTCGAGAGTATATTATAACACCCCCCCCTCAATCACACACCTGGATATAAAGCTCCCGAGGCCATGTGGGCTGTTAGAGCCCCTAGTCATGTATGAAACACTAGGAGTAGGAGCAACATGCCCACAGACTGGGGCCACCTAATAACATACAGACAGGCATCTACCAACCAACAATGGAATGGCCTTCACCACCCTCTAGTACGATTCCAAGCCTTCTAGGGCTGGTTGGCTGTTGGAGTTTTACGTCCTGGCAACATCTAAGGTCATATCAGGATGGGTACTGACTTGAGCAGCCCCCACTCATGGTGACTTTATAGGGCTGCCCAGCTGGGAGGCCAGGCCACCAGCACCATGACCTGACACCCCACTCAGTCACATTATCCTGACACTGAGCTATAAAGTTGCCATGAATGCACACTGCCCCAAGTCGGTACCCGTCCTAATATGACCGTAGATGTCAGGACGTAAAACTCCAACAACCAACCCATCACCTGAGAAGTTGTGTGTTTGGTCAAGAACTGACCCCGAAGCAGGTATCGCTGGCTCTTAAATACCTGCATGCTAGTGAGGAGGGTTGGTCTCCTGAGTGTGCAGTCCTCTATAAATAGGGGGGGGGGGGGGGGGCAATCCTCTATGCTAACACTCCCAGGGAGGGAGGGGAGAGGTTGGTTGTTGGAGTTTTATGTCCTGGCAACATCTAAAGTCATACCAGGACGGGTACCGACTTGTGATGGTGCGCACTCATGGTGACTTTATAGTGCTGTCCCACTGGGAGACCAGCACCATGACCTGATATCCCACTCAGTCACATATGACACTGAGCCAATCAGTCCTTGCCCTATACTAATAATGCCGAGCGACTGGCTAGGAAGCGACAAGTATAACAAAAAACTAAGTCATTGGTTTGACTCAACCATGATTCGAACCCACAAAATGTGAGATCGACACTCAACACATTTGGCCATACCATCTGGTCGGAAGAGAGAGGTGCTGCATTCACATGTTTGTGAACCCGTGGGTTCGAATCCCAGGATCTAACAAAATGTGAGATGGACACTCAACTCATTCGGCCATACCATCTGGTCGGAAGAGAGAGGCGCTGCATTGACATGATTCAGGCAAGCCTAGCCCCACTACATAAGTGATATGCGGAACTTATTCACTAATGCAGTGTGATAAGTACTTGTGAACCAGGGTTACTTCATTGACCATATAGTGCTGCACAGAAGCATGGTTTCTGGCCAAAGGGTAAAATGGGTAAATTCTGTACCCTTAAATTTTCTGATGGTGCGACTCTGTACCCTCAAATTGTCAGGATAATTATTTTTTAAAGTTTCTTCAAGGAGCCAGAGACAACAAAGCCTCTAGACCACCCCCTCTCTGCCCCCCCCCCCCCCCCTCCAACCCCCATTCTGCGTACCATCAAATTATTTTCTGGCGGAAACTCTGAGAAGGGATACCAAGTTAAATAAATAGAACCTGTCACTGCTGAAGCCTGTGATGCCGAGCATGTATTTCCTTAAAGCATCGCCAATGTTAAAATATAAATTACTTCAAAATAAAGTAGAGTAGATTATAATGATCAACCTGATACATTTATCTTTAATAATGTCAAAAGTTCAAAACCACCGACTTTAACTCGTCTTACTTCAACCCACTCAATCGGCACATTAGAGTGTGTAACCATGGTCTGTTCGTTTGTTGTGGTTTTACATCCTAGTGACACCTAAGGTTAGCATGGAGTGGTTAGAGTGTCTGACTTTTTTCTAGGTCAGACTACTAAGCTGAAGGTCAGTGGTTCGATTCCCTGTGCCCCCACCTCTGCCAATTTGGATTTCCACCGCTGTGTATAACTTACAGCGTCATCAAAGGCCAGTTCCTCTGATACCATGTCTATGTGGTGTGGGAGGTTAAAAATCCCTTGGTTTGGTAAAAGTGTAGGCTCGGGCTTTCTATCGACAAACTGTCTAATGGTGAAAACAAGTTTATTCAGACTTATCCATGATAGTCGTATAAATCTTCAAGAAAAAAATCAGGTATTGACTTGTGACCATGCACACTCATGGAGGCTTTATTGTGCTGCACCAATGGGAGAACAGGTCGCCAGCACCATGACACGATTTCCTACTCAGTCACATTATCCTGACACTGAGCTAACCAGTCATAATATTGGCAATGCGTGATAGTTGATACACACGCCTTCACGCTATGGCAACACGCTTTGTTTGTAAATTGTGAGTTTTGTTTGTCATTATTTATAGTGATTTTAGACGTGTTTACAATGAGGAGTGGGAGGTTTCCATTTACAACCCTAACACTCTCCAAACACATTTGGTTATAATATAATATACACAGAAATAGCACATGATGTCATAGAGAGCAGTAAACAAAGGGTGCGTGGGGCTGTTTTCATTCTGGAGGGGGCAATATAATAAATACTAGGTACTCCAAAGTGATTTTTTATTGTAATGTTTCAGTGTTTAAAATTATATAGGTGTGTAGATCTTTTATATCTGATTCCAATGAAAGGTTCCGAAATTATGAGGTTTTAAAGGTTCGTTTTTTCACCCTCATTTATGCACATTTTCAAATTAGGGAAATGTAGGTTTTTAAGGCACCAACACGAAAGCTATGTTGCGTATAATTTGTCCAATATTAAAGAGTCTCTCTCTATAGCACAAATAGCAGGCTCCATTTTTTTTCAGACCATTAGCTTTGTTATTCTTTCAGATATTTCATGCTAAACATGCTAAATTCCTTAATTTCTGCTGAATAACACCAGGGTTAATGATAAATTCTTTGAACCATCATCACTCTATTTTTTATTCCAAAATAATCAGAATCAAAAGCTCTATATGATTGTAATATGAGGCAAAAACTGAAAGTTTACTTTTATAGGAATTGCTAGCTGACTACAAGTGTAGGTCGCAAAGACATTAACTTTATTAAGATGATTAAACAGATTCCCTCAGGCAACAATAGGCTTCAGAAATGTCTTCAATATCTGGCACCTTCCATTCTCTAAAGTCATCGTTGATGGGTGCCACATCAAGCTTTTTCTGCCGAAACAGAGGCTTCAATCATAGCCATGTTTGTCGCTTCAGTGTGGGAGACAGGAAGACATGGTCATTTCTCAGACTAACCTTGCCGAGTATGATATAAATCTCAACCAAATATTATTCTGGTTAGGTAGAGGAAAACTTGAGCTTTCTGGTATAATTTTCAGTACGATCCTGATTAATTTTCAAGGAGAATGAACGACTTAATGTTTTCAATCCTACCGTTCAATCAAATTTACCGGTAAAAAACAGCCATGCTTGATATGTTAATGAAGCCCGGTTTCTTCTCCATCTTTCACTGGTGGTTATTTTTAGCTCAGGTGACCATACTCAGCAAGGTAGCAATTTTAGGGAAGGGAGTGGCTAAGACTGGATGCAAACAAACTGGCAAACATGTACAGAGCTGCTGATGGTACACCCAAACAAGTGTCCATTGATTCTAATTTATTTCATCATGTTAATTACCAATCGAACACCCAAAAGAACAGGCATTCACTTCATATAGTTTTCATTTCAAACAATACAGAATTAGGAGGTTGAAGTGGTTAAATTATGTCAGATTTCGCGATATGGCCAGTATATCCACCCACTTTGGAGTAGTAGGTCTATGATATCACACAGATTAAGGGCGGATGGACTTACATAGGTTCATGGCATACTTAAAAACTTAACAATTTAAGTGATAATAGGGGTTGCACTACTTTCCAAGTCTATATAACATTCCTTAACCTATGTCATTGAGAAGAATCTTTAGTGCTGAATGACATTAACACTAATAATAGCCACATCTGGAGCACAAAACTCCTCAGACCATGGTTTGGTCCTAGGGAATAAGTTGTTTCAAGCGTCCCGTCCTGATATCACCTTATATGTTGCTAGGACGTAAAACAAAACAAAAGTTTCAGACGACAGTAAAACCTCTCTAACCGACCACCTCCACAGATCGACCACTCCCCTATGTCGATCGCTTCATTTACAATACCATTGTAACCATATTCTAACTCCCTAAACCCACCACCTCTCTAAAATGACCACTTACAGTCGGGCCCAAGGTCGGTCGATTTAGAGAGGTTTTACTGTACACAAATAATGATTCATCATATTTGATCATAATAACAGTGAATGGGTAATAACAGTGAATTGATCATGTTACTGCCCCTAGTCGGGGTGAGTTTTGCAGAAGGCGGGGGGCGTGGTTAAATATAAGGTTAACTTAATGTTGACGCGTGCAGGTGAAGTTGTGCTTTTGGGGTTGTTCGTAACCTTACGACGGTTACCGGTTGCAGAACTGCAGCAATATAGAGAGGCACCGATAAATCGGTTGAATCATTGGTTGAAGATTAATCTTCAGTAGGGACGGTTGTAGAAGCTGGGGATGTCTTTACAACATTCAAAACGGTGAAGTGTTGGGGCGGTCCCGAATCTCTCCGGTCCGGCGGTAGCAGAGCACTCGTATCCAGTCGACAGCAGCAAGGGTTTAGGAGGAAGGGACAGGTAACGGTAGGTCCAGCGATTCCAGCAACGAGAACAAAGCGAGAGAAACGATAAGGTAAAGGGCCCCCCACCCAAGCAAACAACTCCCTTGATCAGTGGGAGAAGTAAGCCTGGGAGAAGAAAAAAAAGGGTAGATTATAGGAAAGAGAAATGAGAGTTGAGTCAAAGGTCCGTGTCTATTTGCTCTATGGTGACCAGTCGGCGAGCCAAAGACACGGACAGAGTAAGAGTAGAAAGTGAAAGGCTGGCGGGCTCCCCCTCCTGGAACTCTTTTCAGACAATATCAAGGAGGAGCATGGCCAGCAGAGAGGAGATAGAGAGAGGTGTGGATGAAGTGCGGTCCGGATAGCAAGTGAGAAGTTGTGTTCCTTCAACTGTGTGCGGCAGTGCGGCAGTGCGACAGCCCAGGGACACAATCACTACACTGGACTCCCTCGTGGCCCGGTGCGGAGTCTGTTCAGGGATCGCAGTGGTAAATAGGTCGGCGGAACGCACTGAGGCGTGGCGACGATCTGCTTTCAAGAACACTGCTGCTTGTGTAAATGGCTTCCCTTCACCTTCCCCATAGCTTGTTGTTGGAGTTTTACGTCCTGGCAACATCTATGGTCATGTCAGGATGGGTAGCGACTTGTAGCAGTGTGCGCTCATGGCAACTTTATAGTGCTGCCCCACTGGGAAATCAGGCCACCGGCACCATGACCCGATATCCCACTCAGTCACATTATCCTGACACTGAACTAACCAGTCCTTGCCCTATCCTATTAATGCCGTACGCCAGGCTAGGAAGCGACAAGTATCAATTTTAGAAGTCATTGGTTTGACTCGACCTGGAACCAAACTCCCGATCTCCCACACGCGAGGACCACGCTGTACCGATTTGGCCACCGCGCTCAGTACTTCACCATAGAACCCTCCCATACAGTAATCCCTAAAAACCAACGCATGACCCCTGAGGCGCTGAGGGTCCTGACCCCGAACAGTAGGGGCCATGTTCAACTGGTCAATCACGTTCATACTGATCGGACTAATCTCACAAATGTCTGTTGGATGCCAGTCTGTACAGCTGGGATCAAGTGATGTTTGTTTGTTAGGGTTATATGTCCTGACAACATCTAAGGTCATAATCAGGACGGATACTGACTTGTGACAGTGTACGCTCATGTCAATTTTAAAGTGCTGCCCTACTGGTAGACCAGGCTGTCAGCACCATGACATGATTTCCCACTCAGTCACAATATCCTGACACTGAGCACACCGGTCCTTGCCCTATCCTAATAAATGCCAAGTGCCTGGCTAGGAAGTGACAAGTATCAATTGTGTAAATCATTGGGTTTTCTTGTAGGTTTAAAAAAAAGAAGAAAGAATTGATTTACTCTGCTCATAACGGATAAGTGTGTTGGTTTGATTCGGTCAAGTCATATTAGGATAGAAATGTGCACACTACATGTGAATCACATCACTCAGCTTATGCAGGCAGGTGGGTGTAACCCTTAAAATAAAATAAATAATTTTAATATTTATTTTTCTAAACTGACACTGTGGTCAGAATCGGCCGAGACAAAGTCTCACCGTATGAAGTAATGAATGTGCTTCTTTTTGTTGTTGTACTGACTTGTGAGAGTACACAGTCATTCTGACTGTATAGTGCGGCTCCACTGGGAGACTGGATCACTGGTGCCATGACCTGATATCACACTCAATCTCATTATCCTGATACTAAACAAACCCATCCCTGCACTATCTTTCTAATACCGAACACTATGATTTTTGGCAGGTGTACATTTTCTAAATCATTGGTTTGACTCAGTAGGGGCTTGAACACATGACCTCTCACACAATAAAACCAGCCAGCGATTCGGTATGACGGCCATGGGTACCAGCCAGTATCTGAGAGATAAAAGATTCACCCCCACCCAGTAGGTCCTGTCTAAATTCAAACAAACCCCGCTTTGGTAGAAATCAAAGTCTACGAACAAGGTGTGGAAGTCTTTGTTCCAGCATGCAGTGTTAGCATAACATTGAGGGGCATAGGGAGAGTACCAAAAAGAATCCAAGATGGTGGCCACTGGATGCTCTTGTCAAGTTTTAAAGTCTATCAATCAACATGATTGAATCAACTCAGTCCTTAAAAAGTAGCAGACTATAACAGATAAGTATCTGAATACTATATTTGGCTGTTCAGATTGGGAAATAACGTGGTTATGCACATAATCCAACTGTCTAACACTTTTTCTATCGATTTGTATAGAAGCCTTGTCAGAGAGCCACGTTCCTGATTAGTTATGCTGCGTTCATAGCATCCTGGTGAATATGGTGAACTTCCCACTTAGTGCGAGTGAACACGACCATGTAAACTGAGAACGTTCATTTGACAACCTTACCATGCAACTTTTCTCCATTCGCTGCCATTTTTACACAAGTGGTGAATAATGAGCCGCTTAAAAAATCTCCAGTTCACAGGTGGTGTTCACCAGTTGTGAAGTCAAGTGAACGCAATTCACCAGTTGTGAAGTGGAAAACACCATATTCACCAGTTCATATGAACGCAGCATGACTCCCACAGCCTATACTCGGAGGAGAAGACTACTAAACTAGGCCTACCCTGTAGAAAGTGTCACATTGCTGGGTTGTGGACCTAGTCAATATGAATTCAAAATTGAATGGTTAAACATATGGTTCACATACTTATCTAGCATAGCCGATTACTTTTGGAGTGCAGAATTAATATTGATTAAATCATGTAGATTAATAAATAGACTTTAAAAGTGGAATGGTGAGAATCCAGTGGCTGCCACCTTGGTATAGAAGCACAGCAAGCAGTCGTTCCCAGTTCAGTAATTCTACGCCAGTATAGATAAACTTACAAGTTACAGTGGACCTTTACGAAAGGAGTTTTTGCTCGGATTTAAACGTGATCGCAGTTCAACGCTTCTGGACTGGAGGTTGTTTGTTTTTGGAGCGTTTTCAGTCGCATTGGGAGCGGTCCCATTTGGTCGGGAGGTGGCTTCCGCTGGGTAGTGGTCAGAGAATTTTGGGGATGGGGGGGAAAGGAAAAAGGCATCCTAAGAGCCCAACCACAGGCTTCAGAGGGCCGGGGGGAGGCTGGGTGGTTGGTGTAGTTTTACGCCCCAGCAACACCCCAGGCCATACCAGGATGGGGACCAACTTGTGACAGCACGCACCCATGTTGACTTTATAGTGCTGCCTCACTGAGAAATCAGGCTGCTGGCATCATGACTTAATGTCCCACACAGTCACATTATCCTGACACTGTGCGCCCAGTCCCTGTCTTGACCTCATAATGCCAAGCACCGAGCAGCAACAGATACCTATTTTATAAGTCATTGGTTTGACTCGAGCAGGATCCAAACTTCAGTCCCTCCAGATTCACCGGTATGAGGTGAATATTTTCTACCTTCCTGAATGTGCTACAGCAGTGTGCCCGAACGCGCGCGCCTCTCGGGTTGCCACCTGCGAGGTGGAAGTGTGTAGTTGGTTACACATGTGGAACAACTGCCAGCCCTGACTGAGTGTAGATCTGTACAGCAGCCTGCAGAACACCTGCCTCCCACCTGCCGGAATCACGTCACCACTTAAAGTGTTCGTGACGGTGCGTTTACACAGGCGGGCACATTTCGTAAAAGTGGGCGCGGGGCGGGTGGAACTACTGAAGCACACGACGCACACTGCATGTTACTTAGTATAGCGCGGGCGGTGCAGTGCGGATTTCGAACGAGGCTGGAAGTGGAGCGCGCGGCGCACACTGCATATCAAATATGGGCGGTGCAGTGCGGGTATTTTTTATATATTATATTTTGACTCTGACGACCCCTCACTGGATATGAGAGCAACAATATGACAGCATCGAATGTAAATAAAATAGCAACTACTACATGAGTGTTAATTAACGATATAACTAAAATAAATAAGAATATATAAATGTCTAAAGCTGCGTTTACACGGGCGAGTTGAAACGTCCTAGGTAGAACCAGTTGCCTAGTTCGTTTTAAATGTGTCCGTGTAAACGCGCCACTGCAGCGTTTTAGGGCTGAAAGGTTTCAGCTGGAACGTTCCGCGTATACCACCTCGGGAGGTGGTTTACAGGAAACGTTTCAGCTGGTTCCCGGGCGGTGATTTTGTACAATAGCAGTGCTCGCCGGATACAGGCTCAGGTCTATTCACTGGTGCCCAGCAGTGTTAGGGACCGATTAGGCTGAAATCTAGTGAATGCGATCATATTTAACAGAATTACGGACTCATTTAATTAAATTAACCTTAAATTCCAAGCAATATTAACGTAGCAGCTACATCTGCGTCAAATCGACGTGTGTAAACTAAACAAATAGCAGTGCTTGCTGGCTACAGGCGCCTGCTGATTCCCGGCGCCGACACACTTTCCAACTCTGCCGTGTAAACATGCCTCTAAAACGCTGCATATAAATCACCTTGTCTAGAACGTTTCACAATTCCCCGTGTAAACACGGCTTAAGAGTAGACAAGCTGCACCCCACCTATGACATACACAAAAGAACCAAAGTGAAATTACTAGAAAATAGGAGAATAATTCATTTGAAAACATTAGCATATAGCTATAGTCAAAACAATAAACTCCTAACAAAACCACAAAGGGCTACTAGAGCAAATAATGTGCCACTACTGAAGCAGACCAGAAGCCAAAGAAAAGCTCATGAGAGAAGCCCACTGGAAATGGCTGCCAATGTGTGGAATTCCCAAACGGTAAAGGAAGGGCAAATTCCTTACCTAAAAACTTACAAAAAATATCTGTGCAAAATAAGGCTAGGAAACCCCCACTAAGCTGCACCACAAAGGGGCATGTGATATGTCACGGCCCACCAGCGGGACACCCAATGGAAGGTAACCATGCCAAGAGTAGCCAGATAACACACCACACAGCTACATACAATCCTATGATATGTAAATAGGAGTAGGCTAGTCTAGTAATAAAAGTAGAACAAAATAAAACACATATATGCCAAGAAAATCCAAAAAAACTAACATAGGCTACTAACCATACCAACCAATTATCTATCTGCTACTGAAATGCAGGCAATTGAATAACTTATCAGCAGCTACTGTGTGGTAAGATAACACTGACACTACAACTGGCCAGCATTGAAAACAAGCCTATGCTATGGACAGTATAAATACAGCCTCAATTTAAAAAAAAGAATTTAATAATGTTATGCACGCTCACACTGTATGGCTTCCCGTGTGGGCGGTGCAGTGCGGGTCTAAACGTAACAGCACACATTGCATGGATTGTAGTGTGAGCGGTGCAGTGCGGGTCTAAACGTAACAGCGCACACTGCATGGATTTCAGTGTGAGCGGTGCAGTGCGGGTCTAAACGTAACAGCGCACACTGCATGGATCGCAGTGTGAGCGGTGCAGTGCGGATCCCAAACGATCCTGAATAATGAATAGACTACATCACGGTTCCAGCGGCGCGGTGCATTGTGGGATGCATCAGAGCAACCCCCCCCCCCCCCAAAAAGCACATGGCACATGCTAATACACTGGGTGCAGCTATGAAATGTGCTAGTTTCAGCTCATCTCAGCTCTTGTTTGAAACATAGAATACTAACTAAAAAAATATATATAATAAATTAAGATATTAATCTTTTATCCAGCATTGCATTTACATCAATATAACCAGCACATCATCTGCCATGTGCATTTAGATTTAGAAAGATCTAGGCACTCAGACTAGTGTTAGAGCCATAGCCAGAGTACTCAATGCATTGTCAATGGCAGTGAGCGATCTCCATACAGAAAAAGTAAAATATTGATAAAACCACACCACCTAGAGACAAACCGCTTGGAACACATAAAGAAAACATGTTTAACAAAAAGATTATATTAAATTTATAAGGTTAGGGTTTTGGATTTCTATTAATTTTGAATAAAACTGACATTTTTCAATGCGCGTATAGGCAAAGTCAATGGCCGTACGCCTTGGCTTTACTCCCACGGCCGTTTTCAGCGCATGCGCAGTCGGAACCGTGATGCAGTCTATTATGTCCGTGGATCCGTGACTCACTGAGTGCACGACGCACACTGCATGGGTTGAGTGTGGGCGGTGCAGTGCGTGACCCAAGACGAGGCTGGAGGTGGCGGGCGGGCTGTTGGCGTGTGCATGACACCAGTGGCCGTCGTGGAGCCAACAGAGCAGACCGCCTTAGGGACTGAACACACTGAGAGATGCTTTATTTACCACGGCCCGGTTTGGGCATGCACCCGCTTAAAGCCGACGGACCTGCCTACTCACTACTGTGTGTGTTCCGTGTATAGAAATAGTGGAGAGAGCACACGGATCTAACATCCACGACCTACTAGTTAAAGTAGTTTGTAACTAGTAGGTCTACTGCTACTAGTGGTGTCATATAGAATACACCGATTACCGAAAACACCACTTGGTGTGTGGGTGGGGGTGCAGCTGTTGGAGGAATTACCGTGATCACAACCTACATAATAACTGTGAGTACAGTGGGCGCCTCTAATGTCACACACACACACACTGGCAACCAGTCCTCTGCACCACCTCCCTCCGACCATCCCTCATAGCTTCTATCTGACTATCATCTGGCTACACCTACCAACTCAGTGACAAAGTATACCATGAACCACATCTGGTTTCTTGTCATGGAGAAATTTACACTAAACACAAATTTGACTGTTCCATTCAGCATTTCACCATTGCCGTTGGTTGTCGAATGATATGGTTTAGCTAAATTACCAGTTAAAAAGATAATTTAATTGGCCATGTCAGAAATGAAGCTAGTATGAAGCTATCCATTCCTCATACGAAGACATTTCGTATGTGGGAGTGGCTGGGATGGTGTTGGTGTACTGGATTCACAGTGTCAGTGTGTGATTTGTGCGTTTGATTTGATTAAAATGAAGTAGACGCTGGTTGTGATTACCATTATCCACAATGGAGTCCTTTCTCATTAACTGTGTGATGTCAGAAGGTATGGTTAAAGGCTGGCACCCGATAAACTTTCAAAATGGTACAGGATTAAATTATATAGATATTTAATTTCCCCCGTTTTGACTGAACTGATTGTATTCAAGTTCAACTGAATACTTAAAAATTCTCTTTCTCAACACTGAGTGCTGAGATTCTGACAATGGGAAATCGATGCGTGTCCAAATGTTCCAAACTATATGTTCGACACTTGCCCCTCCCTCGCTCCTGCTGCGTGATCTATTGCGGACTGTCGTGATCATTATATGGGGGGGGGGGGGGGGGGGGGGGGGGGGGGTATTGACACATGTATCGGAGCCAGCTAGGTTGTTTGTCGGTAAGACTCAGGTCAACATTTAGGGGGGGGGGGGCAGGGACCAGTCATTATTTAGCGGGTATGGGGTGGGCGGGGCGTATATTAATGCCAGTCAGAAACTCCAGTCAATATTCTATTGGGGACGGGCAAACATTTTGTATCAGAGCTACCTGGAGTGGAGGTATATCGTGCAGGTTCCAGTCAACATTTATTAAGGCGGTTATTTGTTTTAGAAGTTACTTAGGGGTATGTCAAGTTCAGTTCCATTGACTTGATTTCAAGGAGACTGGGTAAAATTAATTTCATGTTTAAATTCGAGCAAAGATTGCTATGCTAAAGGTCTACTGTAAGCACCCTGTAAAAGTACTGGTTCCAAGCAGCGTTATTTTATCTACGTTGGGATAGATTTTTGGAACTGGAAGAGAATGTCACCATACCAAGATGGCAGGCACTGGATTCTCTCCATTCGACTTTTCAATGTCCATCAATCCACATGATTTAATCAGTTCTACACTCACTCGAAAAGTAGTGGGGTATGATAGATAAGTATTTGAAGAATATACCAAGATGGTTAGACTGGATATTGGTACAATTATGTTCATAATGAAGCGATCCGACTGTTTTTTTATTGGGTTGTTTTAGCATCCCTCTCAGAGGGCAGTGGTTGGATCGGAGTTGTCTAAAGGCTCCAGTGAGGTCAGCTGTCTTGATAGTGTCCATAAACCGCGACTGGTACACATCCACATCCATACTGAAATACACAGGGTCTGTACGGGCCTGGAAAGTTTTGAACATCATTTGCCCTATTTCAAGGGCTTGAAAATCCTTGAATTTAACCTATTTTGGGTAATTAGTCTTGAAAAGCCTTGAATTAGATTAAATTCTCCCCACTGATCTAGATGAGTCCGAAATCGTCATTCGCCATTGTTTTTTTCTCTCCTTAAATCCAAATAAAAATAGTCTTGAATTCCAATCAAAAACAGCCTTGAATTCCATATCTTCACCTGTGTGCATCCCCTGATATTCCAACTGGCTTAATGGAGCCTAAGCACATCATTCTCTGTCACTGTCAGACAGGAACTCGCCAATGTTGGCTACTGTGCGCCAGGCATGGTCAAGGTGGGCCAGGAGGGGGAAGGTGTAGGGGGGGGGGGGTTTATCATTGCATTATTTAGTTTAAAATCCTGGTTTTTGTTTTATCTAACACGCAATGTCACGTCAAGAAGATTCCAGCCAATTCGCACACTTTGCTGACTGTAAGAGTGTCACTTCTTGGACAATCACCAGCACCTTTACCCCGCCTTCTGACATCAATGAATAATGTTTTTATGTGTATATATAATAGATGTTGTGCTGTAACACTTGGCAGCCTGTATAGTTAATGTATGAAATATGAAATACATGTGTAATAGTTGTGTTAAAGATTTGACATTTGTGAGCATCCTGTTCAGCCAACAGTCAGTATGTGCTAGTATTACTATGTATGTGAAAGTTGATTTGTCTAACGATGATCTAGCCGCTACTCGGTGTAGACCTAGTTTAAACTTTAAAGTTAAAGGGGTAACTACCAATGTGAAGCTTCCTATTCAAGCACCAGTCAGTATGTGCTAGTATAACTATGTATGTGGAAGTAGATTTGTCTAATGATGATCTAGTCGCTACTTAGCGTAGACCTAGTTTAAACTTTAAAGTTAAAGGGGTAACTACCAATGTGAAGCTTCCTATTCAAGCACCAGTCAGTATGTGCTAGTATACCTATGTATGTGAAAGTAGATTTGTCTATGATGATCTAGCCGCTACTTAGCGTAGACCTAGTTTAAACTTTAAAGTTAAAGGGGTAACTACCAATGTGAAGCTTCCTATTCAAGCACCAGTCAGTATGTGCTAGTATAACTATGTATGTGAAAGTAGATTTGTCTATGATGATCTAGCCGCTACTCAGTGTAGACCTAGTTTAAACTTTATAGTTAAAGGGGTAACTACCAATGTGGCACATCCTATTCAAGCACCAGTCAGTATGTGCTAGTATACCTATGTATGTGAAAGTAGATTTGTCTATGATGATCTAGCCGCTACTTAGCGTAGACCTAGTTTAAACTTTAAAGTTAAAGGGGTAACTACCAATGTGAAGCTTCCTATTCAAGCACCAGTCAGTATGTGCTAGTATAACTATGTATGTGAAAGTAGATTTGTCTAACGATGATCTAGCCGCTACTCAGCGTAGACCTAGTTTAAACTTTAAAGTTAAAGGGGTAACTACCAATGTGAAGCTTCCTATTCAAGCACCAGTCAGTATGTGCTAGTATACCTATGTATGTGAAAGTAGATTTGTCTAATGATGATCTAGCCGCTACTTAGCGTAGACCTAGTTTAAACTTTAAAGTTAAAGGGGTAACTACCAATGTGAAGCTTCCTATTCAAGCACCAGTCAGTATGTGCTAGTATAACTATGTATGTGAAAGTAGATTTGTCTAATGATGATCTAGCCGCTACTCAGCGTAGACCTAGTTTAAACTTTAAAGTTAAAGGGGTAACTACCAATGTGAAGCTTCCTATTCAAGCACCAGTCAGTATGTGCTAGTATACCTATGTATGTGAAAGTAGATTTGTCTAATGATGATCTAGCCGCTACTTAGCGTAGACCTAGTTTAAACTTTAAAGTTAAAGGGGTAACTACCAATGTGAAGCTTCCTATTCAAGCACCAGTCAGTATGTGCTAGTATAACTATGTATGTGAAAGTAGATTTGTCTAATGATGATCTAGCCGCTACTCAGCATAGACCTAGTTTAAACTTTAAAATTAAAGGGGTAACTACCAATGTGAAGCTTCCTATTCAAGCACCAGTCAGTATGTGTGAGTATTAATATGTATGTGAAAGTTGATTTGTCTCATGGTAATATACTCGCTACTCAGTGTAGATCTAGTTTAAAGTGAGAGCGCAGATTATTAGGCCAGATGGTTTAGGAATTAACTACCAATGTGAAGCATCCTATTCAAGTACCAGTATGTCCTATTGTCGTGGGGGTGATGAAAATGGGAAACGTTGCGCCTAGAGCGGGACTCAAACCCATATCTCTTTGCATTCTGGGCCAGTGTGCTAACCATTACACCACCTAGGCTCCCTGATATCAACACACTACCCCCGCCTACCTGTCTATGCGGCTCCTTGCCTGAGAGGTCAGTGCAGACCACCACACTCGTCCCCCTGGAATTGTAAGTCTTTTAATGCTTACAATTACATACATACAGGCAATGCAACGCACTTACATACACAGGGTAGGGTCAACAACTATACAACACGTAGCTTGTACAGGATCCTGGTCACTGCACCAGTGTTGTGGGGGTGATGAAAATGGGAAACATTGCGCCTAGAGCGGGACTCGAACCCACATCTCTTTGCATTCCGGGCCAGTGTGCTAACCATTACACCACCTAGGCTCCCTGATATCAACACACTACCCACGCCTACCTGTCTATGCGGCTCCTTGCCTGAGAGGTCAGTGCAGACCACCACACTCGTCCCCCTGGAATTGTAAGTCTTTTAATGCTTACAATTACATACATACAGGCAATGCAACACACTTACATACACAGGGTAGGTTAAACAACAATACAGCGCATAGCTTGTACAGGATCCTGGTCATGGCACCAGTGTCATGGGGGTGATGAAAATGGGAAACATTGCGTCTAGAGCGGGACTCGAACCCACATCTCTTTGCATTCCGGGCCAGTGTGCTAACCATTACACCACCTAGGCTCCCTGATATCAACACACTACCCACGCCTACCTGCCTATGTGGTTACTTGCCTGAGAGGTCAATGCAGCCTACTACACTCGTCCCCCTGGAATTGTAAGTCTTTTAAATGGCCATTTAATGCTTACAATTACATACATACAGGCAATGCAACACACTTACATACACAGGGTAGGGTCAACAACTATACAGCACGTAGCTTGTACAGGATCCTGGTCACGGCACCAGTGTCATGGGGGTGATGAAAATGGGAAACATTGCGTCTAGAGCGGGACTCGAACCCACATCTCTTTGCATTCCGGGCCAGTGTGCTAACCATTACACCGCCTAGGCTCCCTGATATCAACACACTACCCATGTCTACCTGTCTATGCGGCTCCTTGCCTGAGAGGTCAGTGCAGACCACTACACTATGTATGTGAAAGTTGATTTGTCTAATGGTGATCTAGTCGCTACTCAGCGTAGACCTAGTTTAAAATTAAAGGGGGTTTATTAGGCCAGATGGGTTAGGAATTAACTACTTATGTGAAGCGTCCTATTCAACTTTCAAGCACCAGTTAGTATGTGCTAGTATTATTATGTATGCGAAAGTTGATTGGTCTCATGGTGATCTACTCAGCGTAGACCTAGTTTAAAATTAAAGGGTGGGGGCGGGGGGGTGGGGGGGGTTATTAGGCCAGATGGTTTAGGAATTAACTACCTATGTGGCACATCCTATGCAAGCACCAGTTAGTATGTGCTAGTATTACTATATATGTAGAAGTAGATTTGTCTAATGATGATCTAGCCGCTACTCAGTGTAGACCTCGTTTAAACTTTAAAGTTAAAGGGGTAACTACCAATGTGGCACATCCTATTCAAGCACCAGTCAGTATGTGCGAGTATTAATATGTATGTGAAAGTTGAATAGACTACATCACGGTTCCAGCGGCACGGTGCATTGTGGGGTGCGTCAGAGCAAAACAAACCCGCCAGAAGCACATGGCACATGCTAATTAATACACTGGGTGCAGCTATGAAATGTGTTAGTTTCAGCTCATCTCAGCTCTTGTTTGAAACATAGAATACCAACTAAAAATATATATATAATAAATTAAGATATGAATCTTTTATCCAGCATTGCATTTACATCAATATAATCAGCACATCTTATGCCATGTGCATTTAGATTTAGACAAATCGAGGCACTCAGACTAGTGTTAGAGCCATAGCTAGAGTCAGTTTTACTTATTTTATTCATGTTTATATTTATATCCTATGGTTAATGACATATGTAGAAATAGAAAATGAGTAGGGTTAATCAGATATTGGTTATATATTTCTTTGAAACACGTTTTTGTTGACACATTTGACATTTTAATATTTAGAACAAGAATTACTTCTGGCTAATCAATGGTGATGCAAACATCAGCCTGTAAAGTGACTGAAATTGTATGTTTCTTAGCTCAAAATGCTTAATTATGGAGAGTTGTGTCTTAAACATATTTATTATATTATTATATTGCATCCTTCCGTCCATGTGTGTGCCAAATTGTTATGTATTTCTATTTATTTTGAATAAATGCCAGTTTTGCCCTACCCGTTTTGGCAAACTCAATGGTCATACTCCTTTGCTTTGCTCCCAACGTCATGTTCAGCGCATGCACAGTTGGAACCGTGATGTAGTCTATTGTCTAGTGGTGATCTAGCCGCTACTTATGGTAGACTTAGTTTAAAGGGCAGATTATTAGGTTGGGTGGTTTAGGAACCTCTCAGGCAAGTAACCACACTACCAATATCAATATGAAGCATCCTATTCAAGCAACAGTCAGTATGTGCGAGTATTACTATGTATGCGGAAGTTGATTGGTCTCATGGTGATCTAGTCGCTACTCAGCATAGACCTAGTTTAAAGTTAAAGGGTTGGTAATTTGACCGGATGGTTGTGAAGCCTCCTATTCGAGTATGTGCTAGTACCGTATTACTCTGTATGTACAAGTTGATTTGTCTCATGGTAATCTACTCGTTAAAGGGGGGTGGTAATTTGCAAAGATGGTTTAAGAACTACTTTATGAATTGTCGGGTTTTGAAAGCACTTGCTTGCGCGTCATCTTACATATATATCGAACTTAGACACTGGGTTAAACCTGGATAAAAGATTCACCCAGTACTTGTAGTACACGGGTGACCGACAAGGTAGTCTAAATACGGGCAAGAATAGCTTTAGTATGGAACAAGAAGTAGAATGCCTGGCACCAGTGTTAAATGGTTACTTATATCAGCACAGAGTTGGTGAAATGGGAGAGAATGCAAAAAGACAAGATGGCGGCCAGAGAACGCCGTCGATTTCACTTTTAAATTGCATTAAAGTATATGGTTTATTATATTTTCCAACTCAAAAGTAGCGGGTAAATATGAAGACATATACAAAGAATAAATCTTGCTTCTTAGATTGTGAAATTAAGCCCTCATAAAGACGCATTTCATTAGCCTGATTTTTCGACCGTTTTTATATAAGGCTGGTCTTCACCCGTGTACTGGAAGTACGGGGTGAATCTTTTATCTAGGTTAAACCTTGATTGCAGCATAGACGGAAGGAATGTCGAATCAATGGAATAGAACCTGTTACTGCTGCAACTCGTGTAAACCTATGACGTCCTGCATTTTAGCGTGCACACCAGAATTATGTTGTTAGATTTCACTTCAAGTATTTCCAATGTGAGTCAATTTAAATCAAAGTTACTGCGAACTAACATGGTTCATTATCACGATCAACCTAATAATAATGTTTGTTTTTCTAACATGGCCGAACCTCAAAGTCATCGACTTGTGAATCTTTAATCTAGGTATCTGTGATGACATTATTCTCATAGTACAACAGACAGGGCGGAATGACCTAGTGGTTAGGGTGTCGGATTCCCATTCGAGGGGTTATGTGCTATATTTCCGGCCCACTGAAGCCAAATGCTTACACACATTGGTCCTAGTTATTGCCTTGTGTGACGTTTGGCATCCCTAGGATAGGGTACAGTCAGACTGTGAGGGATATCGGTCATGGGGTGCGGGAAATATGGTAACTAAGTAGGGGAGCACTATAATTATAAACCGGGCGCGGTGGCCGAATCGGTAGAGCGTGGGATTCCCGTGTGGCTGATCGGGAGTTCGATTCCCGGTCGAGTCCAACAAATGACAAAATTGATACTTGCCGCTTCCTAGCCTGGCGCTCGGCATTAACAGGATAGGGCAAGGACTGGTTGCCTCAGTATCAGGATACTGTGAGTGTGACTGAGTGGGATATTGGGTCATGGTGCCGGTAGCCTGATTTCCCTGTGAGGCAGCACTATAAAGTCGACATGAGCACGCACTGTCACAAGTCTGTACCCGACCTGATATGTTGCCAGTAGGTAAAACTTCAACAACCAACCAACCTATAATAAGAAAGCTCCCATGACTGCATGAGTGCATACTATCGCAGGCCAGTACCATCAGATATTTCTAGGGCGTAAAACCCCAGTCAGTGTACCTATAAGATAACGTTTTCAGTAGAGTGGTGTATTTGGAAACGCTGAGCCTGTTTCCGGCTGTGTACCACGACTGGGCGTCGTTCTGACGTCACACTGTCTGCACACACCTGCACGCTCCGTGGGTAACTGGGTCACACGAACGCAGACACGGCCTAACCACGTAGTTCTCGCACACCTCCACCCGAATGTCCAAAGTGCACTGCCCTGTGAATGCTCGCCCGAATGTAGCGTTTGTTTGTTGTTGTTTCACGTCCTAGCAACATCTAAGGTCATATCAGGACGGGTACCGACTTGTGACAGTGCGCACTCATGGCGACTGTAGCGAGCTGTGTACGTTTTTAGCTTCCCGGGGCGACATCTGGGCCGCGTTCAGGGTACACCTCCCGAGACGTCTCGGGGAAGTCCCTGACGTCACGCTAGTCTGAACGGCAAAAGCAGTTCGTTGCCTCGAAAATGGCTGCCCCCATAGGTGGCAGCCATTTGCAATGACAAATAAGCGCTCTGATTGGCTGAAACCACTGAATACGGCGGCCATTTCGAGGCGCTTTTTGTCTTGTAGACGTCATGGGAGACATCTCGGAGACGCACCCTGAACGGAAATAAGCCAAAAAGCATCTCGGAGACGCACCCTGCCCTCGGAGACGCGGCCCTCGTGTGTAGACAGTACGAGACACCACTTCGTCATAGATTGGTTGGTTGGTGGATTGGTTGGTTGGTTTTTTCACATCCTGGCAACATCTAAGGTCATATCAGGACAGGTACCTACTTGTGACAGCGCACACTCAGGGGGACTTTATAGTGCTTCGACCAGGCGGGATGGCCGAATGAGTTGAGCGTCTGTCTCCCGTTTTGGTACATCGTCGAATTCGAACCCATGATCGACTCACATCAATGACTTAAAAATTATATGTGTCGCTTCCTAGACAGGCGCTCGGCATTATTAGGATAGGGCAAGGACTGGTTGGCTCAGTGTCAGGATAATGTGACTGAGTCGGAAATCAGGTCATGGTGCTGGCGGCATGGTTTCCCATTCGGGCAGCACAATAAAAAGTCGCCATGAGTTGGCACTATTGCAACTCGGTACCCATCCTGATATGACCTTAGATGTTGCCAGGACATACAACCAACCAACCATCGCTATTGCAAACTAAACTGAGTATCAACATTGATTTGAAAAATGGCTGGTTATGCAAACCATTCAACCAGATGGTTCTTTCGCAATGAAAGACCTGGGGCCCTACTTTATTCACTACCTATGCCCCACAAGAAATAAACATGACTGAAGTGACCCGAACGCTGGCGACGAACTGTCATGAATATTCCTGATAGGACAAACATGTCCTGACCGACCGCTGATGACTCCAATAATGGTGCATTTTGCTACTGCCCTTTCACTTATCGGTGTAACCATCATAGCACGATAGTATGATTATATTATTCATACAATCCGGTAAATGCTGCTTGTTACAAATTCAATACATGAACGCCGACACCCTCAGGCACCAAGACCAGACGGGATGGCCGAATGAGTTAGAGCGTCCGTCTCCCGTGTTGGTAGATCGTGGGTCCGAACCCTGGTCGAGTCAAACCAATGATTTAGAAATTGATACTTGTCCCTTCCTAGCCAGGCGCTCGGCATTATTAGGATAGGGCAAGGACTGATTGGCTCAGTGTCAGGATAATGTGACTGAGTGGGATATCAGGTCATGGTGCTGATGGCCTGATCTTCCAGTGGGGCAGCACTATAAAGTCGCCATGAGTGGGCACTGTCAGAAGTCAGTACTCGTCCTGATATGACCTTAGATGTTGCTAGGGCATAAAACAACAACAAACGGCCTCAGGCACTATCTTAAAGGTGCAGTCTGATGGTTAGGAGTTTCCGCACATATTTGAGATAAATACATTACTTTAGTTTGAAGTAATAATAACGGGTTAAGCCCAGTCACACCTACCCGGATCAGGGCTGATCAGTGGCTCGTCCGGTCCCTTCCGGGCTCCACCCCAGATGTTTTTAAATGTTTCAAACATCCGGGGCGGTCTGTGGGATTTTGCGATCTGGGCTCAATCCGGCATGGTCCGGGTGGACCGGGGCCAGTCCGGGCTGTTCGGGGGTGGTCTGGGGGCGTTTTGCCCCGGATGAGCCACGGTTTAACCTGGACTACCCCCAGCGGAGCCACGTACTACTCCCGGATCACTCCCGGCTCGTCCGGGACTAGTCCGGGGCTACACTGGGGGTCGTCCGGGGCGATCCGGCCTCTGGTCCGGGGCTCGTCCGGGAAGGTATGACTGCGAGGCAAAAAATGGTGACTTTATCTGGGACAGTCCGGGGTGGTCCGGCTCAAAATCCGGGGCTTATCCGGGTAGGTGTGACTGGGGCTTTAACATTAAAGCGTTAAGATTTTTATATATTTTTTAGTGAAAGCATACAAAATTACTTTGCGTCATATGTTGAAATGCAGTACTGCATAGGCTTCAGCAGTGACCGGTTCTAGCAAATTGACCAGGTTGGTTGTTGGAGTTTTGCGTCCTGGCAACATCTAAGGGCATATCAGGACAGGTAGACTTGTGTGTGACTCATGGTGACTTTATAGTGCTGCCCCACTGGGACATCAGGCTGCTGGCACCACGACCCGATATCCCACTCAGTCACATTATCCTGACACTTAGCCAACCAGTCCTTGCCCTATCCTATTAATGCCGAACGCCATGCTAGGAAGTGACATGTATCAATTTTTAAGTCATTGGTTTGACTCGCGACCTTCTGCATGCGAGGTCTATGCTCTATTGACCCGGTATTCCCCTCTATGCGGCAATAAATGTTTAATAAGTGCACCCGTATCCAAGTTGGATATGTAGGAGCACATGTAGGTGAGTGTTTTGGTTTAGAACATTTAATGCTTTCATCGGACTATGCAGCTTTAATCTCTGTTAATTTGTATTCAACACACAAACACACAAACACACAGACACAAAAACACAGACACATACATAAATCCACACAGACACACACAGACACATAAACACTGACACATACATGTATACACACATACATACACACATACATACACACATACATACACGCAAACACACATACACATTCACATACACACATATACATATACACACAGACACACATATACACAGACACACACATACACACACATAGACACACACATACATACACACAGACACATTCACATACACACATATACATATACACACAGACACACACATACATATACACATACATACACACACACATAGACACACACATACACACACAAACACTGTGCTATATTTGGGCCTGTTCTAGCTAACCAGTGTGTTGTGAGTTAACTTGTGCATTAGTGTGTATCCTGGTGCTACTCTGCTGATGGCATTATTTGTGTTGTGGGTAGGCTACAGTGTTTTGCTAATCTTGAGAACCAGTGTATGCATTATGTAAGATCGACAGGAGTATGCATGCTAATTATGTTGGGCTTACCTTGATATGTAGGTCATCACCTCAGTCCCCCCCCCCCCCCCACACACACACACACAATCCCCGTACACACGTGTTTAAACTAATTAATAATTATTGTGACCGGACGCGGTGACTGAATTGCTAGAGCGCAGGCTTCTCGTGTGGAAGGTCGGGAGTTCGAATCTCAGCTGAGTCAAACCAATGACTTACATTTTAAGTTACAAAATTAATACTTGTTGCTACCCAGTCTAGCGCTTGGCAATAATAGGATAAGACATGGACTGGTCAGCACATTATAAGGATAATGTGATCGTGTGGAATATTGAGTCATGGTGCTGATTGCCTGGTCTCCAAGTGGGGCAACACTATAAAGTCGCCATAAGTGCACAGTCACAAGTTCGTGTCCCGTCTCATATGACCACAGATGTTTCTTGGACACTTTATTTTAACGTATTTATTCACTATAATACTTTTACATGAATATTCACTATAGCTTAGTGAAATATTAAAATCCTAGAAATATTTACTCTATTTACTTAGTAAGAATATTTACTTAGTAAGAATATTTAGTTAGTAAGAATAACTGAGATATTAGCCTGGTCCTGTTCATATTAACCCATATTGACCAAATTAGATGGCCGAATAAGTTAGAGCATCCGTCTCCCATGTTCGTAGACCATGACATCATGGATTTTGAACCCTGGTCGAGTTAAATCAATGATTTAAAAATTGAATCTTGTTGCTTCCTAGCCAGGCACTCGGCATTATTCGGATAGTGCAATCACTGGTTGGCTCAGTGTCAGGATAATGTGACTGAGTGAGATATCAGGTCATGGTGTGCTGGCAGCCTTGTCTATCAGTGGGGCAGCACTATAAAGTCACCATGAGTGCGCAGTCACAAGTCGGTATGACCATAGATGTTGCTAGGACATAAAACCCCAACAACCAACCAACCATTACTGAAAAACCAATTTGCAACTAATAATTTGTATATATTGTTCTATTTCGATTTGAGATCTTGTATTCGGAATTAAGACTAAAAGAGTAGTATTATTATGGAATTTCTTTTGTTTCTTTCATTGTTTCAGCAGTGGAAATTTCAACAGCAGACTTTTAGTCTTCCTCATTGCACGGCTTCTTTCCCTGTCCTAGTTATGCCGAGCACCAGGTTACAGAGTGACAATTATAAATGTGAAAGTCATTGGTTTGACTTGGTTATAGTTTGAATCATTTGACCTGCCAAAATGGGCAGCGGGTGCTCAACTTAGTCATGCATCCCATTTCATTTTGTTGTCATATTAAAGCTGCATAGTCCGATGAAAGCGTAAACATTTCAAACCCAAAAGATTTATCGATGTTTAAAGCATTTTTTTGATACATCGAAGGGAATATATACGACAATTTAATAGAAAGTGTTACTGCAGAAGCATGTGCCATGGTGTCAGAGTTTTGGCATGATTGCCCAAATTAATTTTCTATGTTTGCACTTCAAATATCTCAAAAGTTTGCTAAAGTGAGGTAGATTATAACTCATCAATCTCTCTAAATCGACCGACCATGGAACCGAATTTAAATGGTCCATTTAGGGAGGTGGTCGGTTTAACAAGTTTTTTTAATCATTACAATGGTATTTATGGGCGATCATTTGGGACCCAAATAAAGTGATCGATATAGGTGAGGTGGTCGGTTAGAGATATTTTACTGTATATTTATCCCAGAAAAATGACAAAAACTGAAACCCATCGAATCATGCAACTTTAATGATGTCAATAGGTTTCTGGTCAGGTATTTTGATCTTGCATTGATTTTGCTCTCCGACCTGTGCTTAGGGCTAATGCAATGAGCATTGTTGGGTTGATTGTGTTGGTAAACCTGTGTCTACGGTACTGGTCTGTAATTATCACTATACCTGATTCTCACCATGCGTCAACCTCCAGGTAAAAGCCGACTAACCAAAGCATTCCTGGTGCTTTCTTGGCAAGTGGTGAAGTTTTAGTTGGCAGTAGTTTAGACACCTTCTCGTGTTTGCTGCCACACTTGTGTGCGGAGACCGGCATGGATTGTCTGAAGAACTAGTCGCGTGGTTTCATGCCTCCGATAGCATTCTTTATGATCCGTCTTGGATGCCAGCACTGTTGCCAGGAAAGTGTTAAAGGCTGTTTGCACTGCCACAACCCCTGGTGAGCAGTTGGTACAACATGCGTTCTAACAGAGCACCTAGTGACCCATACTTGCATGGTTAGATGCTGCACTGCCACGACCCCTGGTGAGCAGTGAGTACAACATCTGTTCTAACAGCACCTAGTGACCCATACTTGCATGGTTAGATGCTGCACTGCGACGACCCCTGGTGAGCAGTGAGTACAACATCTGTTCTAACAGCACCTAGTGACCCATACTTGCATGGTTAGATGCTGCGACTGCCCGACGGACCCCTGGTGAGCAGTGAGTACAACATCTGTTCTAACAGCACCTAGTGACCCATACTTGCATGGTTAGATGCTGCACTGCGACGACCCCTGGTGAGCAGTGAGTACAATACATGTTCTAACAGCACCTAGTGACCCATACTTGCATGGTTAGATGCTGCACTGCCACGACCCCTGGTGAGCAGTGAGTAGAACATCTGTTCTAACAGCACCTAGTGACCCATACTTGCATGGTTAGATGCTGCACGGTCATGACCCCTGGTGAGCAGTGAGTACAATACATGTTCTAACAGCACCTAGTGACCCATACTTGTGGCTCCGATAGCATTCTTTATGATCCGTCTTGGATGACCAGCACTGTTGCCAGGAAAGTGTTAAAGGCTGTTTGCACTGCCACGACCCCTGGTGAGCAGTGAGTACAACATGCGTTCTAACAGAGCACCTAGTGACCCATACTTAGATGGTTAGATGCTGCACTGCCACGACCCCTGGTGAGCAGTGAGTACAACATCTGTTCTAACAGCACCTAGTGACCCATACTTGCATGGTTAGATGCTGCACTGCGACGACCCCTGGTGAGCAGTGAGTACAATACATGTTCTAACAGCACCTCGTGACCCATACTTGCATGGTTAGATGCTGCACTGTCATGCCCCCTGGTGAGCAGTGACTATAAGTTACCATGTACTCTAGTAGGGTGCCTTCACTAACCTGTACTTATATGGTTAGATGCTGCGTGGTCATGCCCCCTGGTGAGCAGTGACTATAAGTTAACATGTACTCTAGCAGGGTGCCTTCACTAACCTCTGTACTTCATATGGTTAGATGCTGCGTGGTCATGCCCCCTGGTGAGCAGTGACTATAAGTTACCATGTACTCTAGCAGGGTGCCTTCAGTAACCTGTACTTATATGGTTAGATGCTGCGTGGTCATGCCCCCTGGTGAGCAGTGACTATAAGTTACCATGTACTCTAGCAGGGTGCCTTCAGTAACCTGTACTTATATGGTTAGATGCTGTGCTGTCATGCCCCCTGGTGAGCAGTGACTATAAGTTACCATGTACTCTAGCAGGGTGCCTTCAGTAACCTGTACTTACATGGTTAGATGCTGCGTGGTCATGCCCCCTGGTGAGCAGTGACTATAAGTTAACATGTACTCTAGCAGGGTGCCTTCACTAACCTGTACTTATATGGTTAGATGCTGCGTGGTCATGCCCCCTGGTGAGCAGTGACTATAAGTTACCATGTACTCTAGCAGGGTGCCTTCAGTAACCTGTACTTACATGGTTAAATGCTGCGTGGTCATGCCCCCTGGTGAGCAGTGACTATAAGTTAACATGTACTCTAGCAGGGTGCCTTCACTAACCTGTACTTATATGGTTAGATGCTGCGTGGTCATGCCCCCTGGTGAGCAGTGACTATAAGTTAACATGTACTCTAGTAGGGTGCCTTCACTAACCTGTACTTATATGGTTAGATGCTGCGTGGTCATGCCCCCTGGTGAGCAGTGACTATAAGTTAACATGTACTCTAGCAGGGTGCCTTCACTAACCTGTACTTATATGGTTAGATGCTGCGTGGTCATGCCCCCTGGTGAGCAGTGACTATAAGTTACCATGTACTCTAGCAGGGTGCCTTCACTAACCTGTACTTATATGGTTAGATGCTGCGTGGTCATGCCCCCTGGTGAGCAGTGACTATAAGTTACCATGTACTCTAGCAGGGTGCCTTCAGTAACCTGTACTTACATGGTTAGATGCTGCGTGGTCATGCCCCCTGGTGAGCAGTGACTATAAGTTACCATGTACTCTAGCAGGGTGCCTTCACTAACCTGTACTTATATGGTTAGATGCTGCGTGGTCATGCCCCCTGGTGAGCAGTGACTATAAGTTACCATGTACTCTAGCAGGGTGCCTTCAGTAACCTGTACTTATATGGTTAGATGCTGCGTGGTCATGCCCCCTGGTGAGCAGTGACTATAAGTTACCATGTACTCTAGCAGGGTGCCTTCAGTAACCTGTACTTACATGGTTAGATGCTGCGTGGTCATGCCCCCTGGTGAGCAGTGACTATAAGTTAACATGTACTTTAGCAGGGTGCCTTTAGTAACCTGTACTTATATGGTTAGATGATGTGCTGTCATGATCCCTGGTGTGCAGTAAGTACAACATACTTTCTAACAGAGCACCTAGTGACCCATACATACATGGGCAGTGAGTGCAATGTGTTCTAGCAGGATACTGTTACTGACCCGTACTTATGTGGTTAGATGCTGTGCTGCCACGACCCCTGGTGAGCAGTGAGTACAACACATGTTTGTTGCGCTGATTTGTGACAGTGGATACTCATGATGACTTTATAGGAAGGCTGGTGTAGCAGGAAATCGTAAACCCTGTAAATCGCTAACCCCTAGGAAATCACAAACCCCCATGCCATATATGGGAATGGAGGGTTTGCGATTTCTTAGGAAATCACATATCCGCCCTGGAAATCGCAACCCCCCCCCCCCCATGTTTGGCAGTCTTTATCCTAATGAAAACATCTATGCGATAGTCCAGTTCGTAATTCCGACCGCACATATTCTGAAAACAGCCTTTATTCACAAATGTTGCCACTGTGGCCATTCTAAAGGCCATGTAAAAAGTAGTTGGGTCCCAGTACCCATGTTTTCCACTAGGTGGCGACCTCTGTTGAAACAAAGGCCAGGGGACCAGGCTAGCTAAAGAGGTGCAGCAATATCCTGGTATTATCACTCAGTTTCAGGATTGGCAATGTAAACAATGTCGTTAGCAAAATGGCCTCTGTAGTTCCAACTTCAGTCACTGCATACAGTAAATAAAACCATTTTAATATTCCAAATTCTTATTGTGCATGCACCAAATATCTCAATGAACCATTATTTACTGGTGTGTTAGTTGAATATTACAAAGCATGGGGAGTTTGCGATTTCCATAGGGAGGGTTGTGATTTCCTAGGAAATCACGAACCCCGGGATGTGCAATTTCCAGGGGTTTGCAATTTCGTGCTACACCGGGTTGTCAACATCATAACCTGACACCCTACTCAGTCATATTATCCTAATACTGAGCAAACCAGTCCTTGCGTTATCCTAGTAATACCTAGCACCAGGCTAGGTAACACCAAGTACAGAATTT
Source organism: Branchipolynoe longqiensis (assembly GCA_030323885.1). Taxonomy (NCBI): domain Eukaryota; kingdom Metazoa; phylum Annelida; class Polychaeta; order Phyllodocida; family Polynoidae; genus Branchipolynoe; species Branchipolynoe longqiensis. The sequence continues at coordinate 14,967,671 of CM059202.1, forward strand.
GTTTGTCAATGGTTTGACTCTGGCGGTGTTCAAACTCACGACCTCCCACACAGGCAAACCAGCAAGCGCCTTAGAGATTCGGCTGTCCAGTCTGGTATGTACTCTTTTTTATTGTCGGACTCCTGCTTGTGATTCCCGCTATGGTGTGGTGGGTCAGGCATGTTTGCTGGTCCCCTCAACCCCCATACCCTTATTTGGGTCATCATGAGTCTCTCTCTAGGCGAACCAGGCCGCCTGTTAGGTGACCTTTAATGACCGAAGTCAGTCGGTCCAAGTCTGCTTGTTGGGGTTTTACATCCTGGCAACATCTACCGTCATATCACAATGGGTACTAGAATAAATGACAGTGTGCACTCATGATGCCACTATAGTGCTTCCGAACTGGGAGATCAGGCCGACCTGATTTCCAACTGTCACATATCCTGATAGTGAGCTAACCCATCCTTGCCCTATCCTAATATTACAAAGCGTCCGGCTAGGTAGCGACAAGTATAAATTTGGAAAGTCATTGGTTTGACTCGACTGTGTTTCGACCTTCCACATGGGATCCCTGCGCTCTTACCGATTTGGTCACCGCGTCCGGTCCATTCCAAGCCAGTTAGTGGCCGCCTGTGTAGGCAACGCCCCTCTTCTCACCAGTGTCAGTTTGATATTCCCGGAGGGTCATGTGCGAAATGTCAGGAGTTCAGTTCCCGGTCGAGTCAAACCAATGAATGAGTTCAGTGTCAGGATAATGTGACTGAGTGAGTGGGATATCGGGTCATTGTGCTGGCAGTCTGATTTCCCAGTGGGGCAGCACTATAAAAGTCGCCATGAGGGCGCACTGTCACAAGCCGGTACCTGTCCTGATATGACCTTAGATGTTGCCAGGACATTAAACTCCAACAACCATCCAACTTGATATTCACATTCAGCGTGATTGGTGGGTGTAGTAACTAACAATGTGGTTTGTGACCCAAAAGAGCCTGATGATATTTGTCAGCAACACCATTGTTAACCGTCGTTATTTGTCTTACTCTTAGATTTTAAAGCATGCATGGTTCAATGAAAGCACCAAGTTTTCTAAAGATATGCTGGAGATTTTAAGTTGGCTGAAACCGAAAGTATCCAACATTCAAAACATTTAAAAGCGTCTTTTAATAACAGGCGATGTACTGTTTTAAAACAAATATTCGTTGATTAAGCATGGGACCTTTCAATCACGGGCAATAGACGAGATCACCATTCCGACTGCATTCCGACGTACATCCATTGAGTTTGCTGATACATGATGCGGAAAAATTCGATTTTATTCAAAATTAATAGAAATACATAATTTGGCATAAACATGTATGCACACATGCAATATAATGATCTGATGAATATATCTAAGACAAAACTAGCCATAGTTAAACATTTTGAGCTAAGAAACATACAATTCCACACAAAACACTAAGTGTAAAGGAAATGCATGACAAAGCAAACCTAGATTACCTAATGGTTAGAACTTAGAGATTCACATCTCCTATCACTTATGTACAGAAGAGCCAGACAGACCCAATATATAGACAACACAAAGGAATACTAGATGGGCTGATTCCACTCTACTCAAAATCTCCAAGCCTTCCACAAACAAACTAATTAAAGCACCAATTTACAAAGGCAGCATGATGTGGAACAACCTACCAGGCAGAACCAGGACAGCATCCTCTTACCTGGAATTTAAAAACTCACTAAGAGTACATCGGATTGGGCAGGCCCTTTTGCAGATACAGTAAAAAGTGGCAGACACCGAACCCTCAGCCTCAGTTCCCCCCCCCCCCTTTTTTTAAAAATTTGTTGCTGTTCCTCTGTTATTTCCAGTCAACCATATACAATGACAGAGACAGTCCAAATAAAAATGTAAAATTTAAGACCTAAATGCACTGGGATTGGTCCCACTGTTTCTCTGGTCACAGCTGGTCCAGTGTACTATTAACAACTCCAACTGAACAGACCTACATTAAAACTGACTACAACTTTACCAACTGAATACAGAAGATAACTTCTGCTTACATTTTAAATACTATGTAAATAATCATATTGATCTGACTAATATTGATCAAGTTATATGACACTACTGTTACCATATTGCTATGGAACTTATGGGTTACAGAATTTCATTGTTACATGCTACAAATTGTGTATTCAACAGTAATTGTATACCTTATTCTATATACCTTTTGTGTAAATAACCCTGAATTGAAAAATGGCTGGAAGACCAGTGCTTTGGCACTGACAAAAGACTTATTCATCAGAATAAACATATTTACCACAAAAAAAAACAGTCAGGCACTTTAAGGCTGATATCCACATCACCATTATTAATTCTTGTTCTAAATATTAAAATGCCAAGTGTGTCAACCAGCCCTTGTTTCAGAGAAATATATAACCAATATCTCATTAATCCTACTCATTGTCTAGTTCTACATATGTCATTAACCATAGGATATAAATAAAAACATGAATAAAATAAGTAAAACTGACTCTGGCCATGGCTCTAACACTAATCTGAGTGCCCAGATTTGGTATTCCTTATATGTAGCAATAAATGTTTAATGAGTGCGCAAGTATCTAAATTGGATATGTAGAATCAAATCTAGGCAGGCGTTTTGGTTTTCAAAATTTGATGCTTTCATCGGACCGTGCAGATTTTAATGGCCGGTGTAACAACTAAGCCCGAGCCTGGGGATGGAGAGGCGGCTCATGCCGGGTAGACCAGGCGGGATGGCCAAATGAGTTGAGCCTCCGTCTCCTGTTTTGGGAGATCGGGTGGTCCGAACCCATGGATTCGTGTGTTCAAAGCCTGGTTGAGTCAAACCAATGACTTAAAAATTGATACTTGTCGCTTCCTAGCCAGGCACTCGGCATTATTAGGATAGGGCAAGTTGGTTGGCTCAGTGTCAGGATAATGTGGCTGAGTCGGATATCAAGTCATGCTGCTTGTGGCCTGGTCTCCCAGTGGGGCAGTGCTATAAAGTCGCCATGAGTGCGTGCTGTCACAAGTCAGTACTGGTCCTGACATGACCTTAGATGTTGCTAGGACATAAAACAACAAACAAACAAACATGCGTAGTAACAATGCTTACTGCGACTGGTCTCTGGGTTGATGGATGGTTGGGTGGTTTGTTTGTTTTGTTTGGGTTTTACGTCCAGGCAACATCTATGGTCATATCAGGATGTGTACCAACTTGTGACATCAAACACTCCTGACAACTTCAGAGTGCAAAGATATCCGCGATATTTACCGATTAACGTTAAACAAAATGCTGCGGAGTCAGGATGTATGTATGACAACATTGGGTGGTTGGTTCTTGGAATTTTACGTTCTGGCAACATCTAAGGTCATATCAGGACAGGTACTAACTTGTGACTGCGCACACTCATGGCAACGTTATAGTGCTGCCCCACAGAGAGACCTGGCTGCTGGCAGTATGACCCAATTTCCCATGCAGTGTCATTATCCTGATACTGAGCTAACCAGGCCTTGCCCTATCCTATTATTACCGAGCCCTTGGCTAGGAGCGAAAATTATAAATTTGGTAAGTATGTAATTTTGACTCGCCCGGGTTTTGAACTCCCGGCCTTCCCAGTCGAGTCAAGCCAATGACTTATCAAATTTATACTTGTCGCTTCCTAGCATGGCGTTCAGCATTAATAGATAGGACATGGACTGGTTCGCTCAGTGTCAGGATAATGTGACTCAGTGGGACATTGTGTCATGGTGGCAGCGGCCTGATTTTCCAGTGGGGCAGCACTATAAAGTCACCATGAGCGCGCACTGTCACAAGTCAGTACCCATTCTGATATGACCTTAGATGTTGCCAGGACGTAAAACTACAAAAAATCAACCAACCCAACCTAGCGCGTGGGAACTCTGCGCTCTACAGATTTGGCCAAGGCGTCCAGTTGCGGTTGATGGATGGTGGCTCCGGTGAGGTGAGGGAACTGACCAGCAGCTTGCATGTCCAGTTTGTGTCCGCCATGTTGAGACTGGCCAGCACCTGGAGGGGAGGTATGTTTGGGTGGCTTAATTTACGACACTCAGCGCCCAACTGCCGCCATTCGGCAGCCAGGTGTGTCACCTACACAATGCTGTTATGTAACCTTCTCATTTGTCCTGCTGACCTTGACCTTGGTATGCGACATTGCCCAACTGAATCATGAGGCAATATCGCACAAGCAATTTGTTGTTTCGATTTTATATTCTGGCTATGTCTAAGGTCATATCAGGATGGGTGCCGCCTTGCATTCTCTTGATGACTTTATAGTGCTGCCCCACTTGGAGACCAGGCTGTCAACACTATGATCGGATATTCCACTCAGGTGATCGGATAGTCCACTCAGTCACATTGTCCTGATACTGAGCTTAATGTGCAGGAGCACGCACGCACACACACACATGCACACACACACATACACACACGCATGCACACCCCACAAACAGAATCTCTGATGCTGTGATTAAAAATTGTAATCTGGTGAAGATCACTTCATAATATTTCCTCACTAAACGTCCCCTGACAGATAGTTACTGCCATTCCCACCAGGTGGGACATGGAACTTCCGGTTTCAGGCCCTACCGGATGTTGGCATGGTGGCGACTGCGCACCGGGGCCAGGTGTCAGTTGGTTGTCGGTCTCTCGTCCTGTGTGTGGCCTGGTGTTCGCCACCTGGAGGGGAAAGGCTGAACTAGTCACCAGTAACCTCACAGTCGTCTGCTCTGACTAAATCGCAAATCAAAGGTTCAGTTAAATACATTCAAGGTAGTCTATTTTGTTTAAGCGTTACTTTGGTAGGTTGTGGGATTCAAACCCCTGGTTTTCGAACCCTGACCGATTCCAAAGCAATGACTTTTAAAATTGATACTTGCCGCTACCTAGCCCAGTGCGTGGCATTACTTAATTTACTAGGATACGGCAAGGAGCAGTGGAATGAGGAAGACCGATTGTCTGTGATTGAAATTTCTCCTGCATAACCAACTAGTGTACCTCCCCAAAAAGGTCGAGGGGTGGCAGTAACATTCCAAAACCATTTGCTTATTCACAATTATCAGAATTAAATATGATTAGTCATTGGCATTATTGGTATATCTTGAAACAACACAATTCTGTGCGAGTTATTTAAGGCCCGCTCAAGGCGGAGGGCTGCTGTCGTCAGACTGTGACCGTTCTGTCCTAATGACCCGTCTCAGCTGTCAGAGCGATGTAGGCCAGGGAATACTTAACCAGTTGGGTAGACTTTCTCGGTAAGCCAGATGTTAAATATGTTCATACATCATCATCATCATCATCATCATCATGCTGTCGGTCGCGATGCGACAAAGACTGCTTTCATTACTTGACTGCCGCTCTCCATTTAGCTCTCTGCTGTGAGAGTTGCATCCATGAGTCGGTCTTAATGTCTCTCAGCTTCAGGTTTCTCTTGATGGTATCTTTGAACCGGAGACGGGGGCGCTCTCTCTTTCTGTAGCCAGAAGACAGTTGAGAATAGAGGATCTGCTTTGGTAGCCTGTCTGATGACATCCTCATGAGGTGTCCAGTCCACCGGAGATTCTTTTTGATCAGAAGATCTTCCATAGAGGGCAGCCCCATCCGTTCGAGTATTTGTTGTGTTGCGTTGTGTTCCTCCTAGCTGATTTTCCGCTGTCGACGGAAGATGAGCTCGAGCAGCGCGGTCCTTGGTAACCCGGGCGACGACCGAGCCGGTATGGTGTTTTGTGCGGTTGTACATTTCATGAAAGCTGCCTGCAAAAGTGTTGAAGTGCTGCTGGCTTTTGCAAGTTACCAGCGGCACTCTCTCGGGGAGCAAATAGAGGTTTCACACCGGCAAGAACATGTCAAGACAGGCGCAAAACTATTTGTCCCTGTAGCGGCTGGTCGGGAGATGTTGGGAGTTCCATACATCAACTGCCCTTAATGCTGCCACAATGACATGGTTTTCTGTTTAGGGTTTGCTCCCTTAGCCTTCGGTTCTGTCAAGGACCTGTACCACAAGGCAGTGGCTAAGAACTCTGCAAGGCAGGGGCATCAAACTCCCTGAGGTATTGCTATGCCTGCATACAAACGAGTCACAAATTAGCGAAGAGTTTGATATAGAATCAATTCACTGCAATGGAGTTCCTCAAGTAAAACACCATGAATCCTACTTTGATTAATAGTAATAATTTGAAGTCATGCTAAATTAATTTTGGCAAGCACACCAAAACTCTGACACTACAGGCTTCTGCAGTAACAAGTTCTATTAAATACCCTAGTATTCCTATAAATATTGCAACAAATGTTTAATAAGTGCATAAGTATCTAAAGCCTAGGTCACACCTACCCGGATCAGGGGCCGGACCGTGATCCGGCGTGGTCCCTGCCGATCCGGTATGATCCGTGGCTGGTCCATGGTGATCCGGCATCATCCGGGGTCGGTCCCAGATGTTTTAAAATGTTTAAACCATCTGGGGCGATCCGGGGAATATTGCAATCCTGGTGTTGTCCGGGGGTAGTCTGTGTCCAGTCCGGGACATTTTAAAACCGGAAGAGCCACAGTTTAGCCTGGACTAGCCCCGACAGCCACGGACCACTCCCGGATAAGACCCGGACAGGCCGGATGACCACGGATTAACCATGGATAGCCACAGATGACCACGTATTACTCACAGACTACCCCAGGATGAGTCCCGCATTTCAGGCTATCATCCGGGGGTTGTCCGGGGCTCATATGGGGTGATCTGGGCTTGTAGTCCGTGCCTCATCCAGGTAGGTGTGAGAGCGAGGCAAAAATAAAGATTTGATCCGGGACAGTCCGGGGGTGGTCCGGCTAAAAATCCGGGGCTAGTCTGGGTAGGTGTGACTTGGGCTTTAGTTTGATATGTAGAATCAAATCTAGATAATTATTTTGGTTTTGAAAATTTGATCTTTTGATCGGACCCTGCAGCTTTAAATTAATTTACTCAACATTATTGGGCAAGAAGCATTCTCACCTTTGAAGCTGCTAACACATTTATATTTTATGTAGTTTGGAGGATATTATTATGCAAGTGTTTATTTTTCACGGTAAAAGTCAAGGATGAAAGATTTCCGTGGATTTCCGCGATTTTTTATATTTACCGATTAATGTTAAATATAATGCTAAGGAATCAGGATGTATATATATGACAACATTGGTTCGTTCCAATGCCATTCTTATATCACCTTAGATGTTACTAGAACATAAAATAGAATGAGTTGAGTATGGGTGATAATATAGGCACACCAAGGATACTTTAAACCTGACTTCCGGCATTTTCCCGCGATTACTTGACAGTGCTAATACCATGGGGGGGGGGGGGGGGATTCGAGTTTTTGAGGAGATTTGCCGTCGGTGTAATAATCTCTGCTTGATTTCCACGTTTTTTGCCGGAGACCACTTTCATCCCTGAGAAGTGTCACTGAAAATAATTCAAGAATATGGAAAATTGCTTAGACTTTTGATTTGTTTGTTTGTTTGTTTAACGACCCCCCAGCACAAAAAGTGGGCATCGGCTATTGGGGGTCATACAGTGGTCAGACATATCTGAATTAAGCAAATTAATATATTTCAAACTAGTAAAATAGAGCACAGAAATGTATGCCACCAAAGAGGATACAACTGTGGTAAAATCAGAAGTGGTATATGATAAATAAAATCAATAGTAAACGACTTTCCAAGTTAAAAATGGAATATGAAGTCTTGATAAAAACCAGTTTCCCTCAAGAATTTAATAATGAGTTGCGGATTTAATCGGAACGACTCCATCACACCCTCATTTCCAAATACATCATCTCTAACTGGTTGTAGGTGAGGACATCTCACCAAAATGTGACGCACTCTATACACTGGCAGTGCTCACATTTAGGCGGACGGTCCCCAGCCAAAATAAAACTATGCATCAAGAAAGTAGCTTTCACAGTTCAGAAATGTGCGAGATCTGGTGCGCAGGCTATGGTGGGAAGCCCGGTGCTCCGTCACTTGAGAAAACAAAAAGTGCCTTTTATAATTATATGCATTGTTTCTCTGGGACCGTCATGGTGTTGAGACAGGACGCGCTGGCTTCCCCGTGTGACGTCACGTGCTCCGTGACATAGAAACCAATGACTTAAAGCTGCATGGTCCGATGAAGCATAACATTTTCAAAGCCAACATAATTATCTAGATTTGATTTCTCCACATCTAACTTAAATACAGGGGCAGACCAGACGGGATGGCCAAATGAGTTAGAGCGTCCATCTCTCCTGTTGGTAGATCATGGGGTCGAACCCTGGTCGAGTCAAACCAATGACGTAAAAATTTATACTTGTCGCTTCCTAGTCGGGCGCTCTGCATTATTAGGATATGGCAAGGACTGGTTGGTTCAGTGTCAGGATAAAGTGACTGAGTGGGATATCAGGTCATGGTGCTTCCAGCCTGATCTTCCAGTGGGGCAGCACCATAAAGTCACCATGAGTGCGCACTTTCACAAGTCAGTACCCATCCTGATATGACCTTAGATGTTGCTAGGATGTAAAACAAACAGTTCCGTCGTGGCTACAGACCTGTGCTACCGACGCAATTTCTGCTTTGCATGAATTTGTTTACACAGCCGCATTAAAGCCAGTAGTTACAATTGCACTTGTGAATGCCTACTCACAGGTGACACAGTTAAAGGTGAATAATCTGATGGTTGTGAGTTTCTGCCATATTAAAAAACCATATAAATATTAGGTTGGTTGTTGAGCATCTGCGTTGCTTTTGTTTGGAGTAGCGTTGATTAAAATGTCTCGCTTTTGAGATATTTAAAGTGAAAGCATTAAAAAATATAATGTTGGTGTGCACACCGAAATGCTGGCCAGCATAGCCTTCTAGTGATGGGAACCAGTGGTAGGTTATTACATTGATCCGACGGGATGGCCAAATGGTAGTTTATCGAAACCTGGTTAAGTCAACCAATGACTTAACAATTGTTACTTTTTAGCCAGGCACTTGGCATTATTAGGATATGGCATGGACTGGTTGGCTCAGTGTCCGGATAATATGGGATATTGGGTCATGGTGCTGGCAGCACTATAAAGTCACCATGAGTGTGCACTGTCACAAGTCAGTACCCATCCTGATGACTTTAGATGCTGCTAGGATGTAAAACAACCAACCAATCTTTAGCATAACATTGACTTGATATTCTGTCAATGCGGCAATATAAGTTTAATAAATGTGCGGGTATCTAAGTTAGATATGTAGGCAAGTGATATGGTATAGAAAATGTGATAGTTTCAACAGATTAAGCAACTTTAAGCTGTTGTTATGGTCGCCTTAAACCGCGTTACATAGGAATCTACAGTTGCTCTGGTCTTGCAAAGAGAAAAAACAACAAAAGGAATGGGAACAAAAAGCTGTGCAGCTCAAGTTATTACAAAAACAGAAATAGGAAATAACCCCACATTTCCAAACAGGAGATAAGAACACCAGGGTAGGACAGTAACTTGTCCCCCTTCTTGTCCAATCGGGAAAGTTACTGAATTTTCTACTTGCCCGAGTGGCAAAACTACTTGCCCAAGCCCAAGTCAGCCAATTGAAACTGAAATCTGCTACTGCAGATCAGAAAACTAACGACTTGCCTGTTCGGGCAGGTCACTGAGAACTTCACCTCCCCGACTGAGTAAACTAGGTGCCCCGGGCAACCAGGCAGTCCTTATTGTCCTACCCTGCACACACTGCAATTAGTACCAAACAGGAGATAACCACACACTAGCAACACAGATGGATCAGGGAGCAGTCATTTTGGTTTGGAAAACCTGAGCGGAGCGGGACGTAGCTCAGGCAGTAGCGTGTCCACCTGTGAAGGTTTGGATCATCTGATCGAATCCTGCTCAGTGCACCCATTTGTAGTCTGGGTTAGTTTCCGTTCCAACCAGTGGTCCACAACTGGTTCATCAAAGGCTGTGGTATGTGCATATAAAAGATCCCTTGCTGCTTATCGGAAAGAGTAGCGTATGTGGCGGAAGCAGGTTTCCTCCACAAAGAAATATGTCAGAATGACCATATGGTTGACGTCCAATAGCCGATGATAAAATCAATGTCCTCTAGAGGTGTCGTAGAACAAAACAAACTTTTTGTTGGTAAACCTGAGGTCAATCAGCATGAGCAACAGAATCTGCAAGACTAGGCCCAGCATTTTAGGTAATTTGACACCTGTAACAAATTATCAGGCTGTGACACTGCAACTCGCATTGCCGTGTTGCCTTGTAGTTCTCAGGTACTATCCGTTACCTAGTCTAAACACATTGTCTCAGTAGTCCAGTTGATACCAACATTTAAATGACTTTACCTGTCAGTAAATATTTGTGTGAAATCTGACAATGGTAATGGCTGGAAAACCAATCCCCTGGTGCTGAAAATTGATATACATCCATATGAATTTTTTTTTTTTAGGTGGAAGTTTTTAATTTTGGCGTACGCCTAAAAATCTTTGAGTAACGGGTTCTATTAAATTAACTTAGTATTCCCTATTATGCAGCAGCAAATGTCTAGTAAGTGCACCAGTATCTAAATTGGCTATGTAGAATCAAACCTCGATACGTGTTGGGTTTTGAAAATTTGGTTCTTTCGTTGGACTATGCAGCTTTATGTCTAAGTGTCTTTTGGCGGGAGAGGACGGTGAGGTGTTAGTGAAGCAGACAACAGGGCGGTCCTGTCTTACATCCGGTGTCGCTGGCGGGGGGCGGGGGGGGGGCTGTATGGGGGCGGAGGTGCCGGCAAATAAACACAAGGTCTGCCACGGAACAATGGCGCGCTTCCACAGTGTGTGAATCAGGGGTTGGGGGGGGGGGGGGTATGGGTCTGTGAACAGAAATGGTTGGTTGTTGGAGTTTTATGTCCTGGCAACATGTAACGGTCATATCAGGACGGGTACTGACTTGTGACAGTGCACACTCATGGCAACTTTTTAGTGCTGCCCCAATGGGAAATCAGGCTGATGGCACCATGAACCAATATCCCACTCATCAACATTATCCTGAAACTGAGCTAACCAGTCCTCACCCTATCCTATTAATCCTGAGCGCCAGGCTAGGAAGTGACGAGGGTCAATTTTGTATGTCATTGGTTTGACTCGATGGAGAATCGAACTCCCGTACGGGAGGACTGCGCTCTACCGATTCGGCCACCACGTCAGGTCAGAGAAAGGGTGGTGAGGTGTGGGGACTGCCATCAGTGACTCAGCCAGGCTGCATGAAACCTGGCAGGAGTTGGCGCTGAACCGCCATGTTTTTTGTGTGGCAGTGATTGGCATGTTAAACAGTTACTAAAAATATCTAACAATGGCAGAACAGAAGACGGGTTGAGCCTCATTTTGAGACCAAACATGTTGAGATAAGTGCAATAGAAAGAAGTGAGGGAAAATTCAAAATGAAACAAGATTTCACAGTGACAAAGACACAAATTCCAGGTTCAACCACCTGTCAAATTTAAGAGAAAGCTTTTTGCTATAATTCACCAGAAAAAATAGTAAATTGATTCATTGAAAGCATCAAATTGTCTAAATATAAAAACTTATCTAGATTTGATTCTACATATCCACCTTAGATACTCCTGCATCGTGGTTGGATAGAAGCAGTTCCTTCTGCTATCAAATGTATGTAAATAAACAAAAAAACTAAACTATTCACTGTGATGATCTAATTGTGTTATTTAGAATTAGGAATATTCACTCGGGGGTTGAAATAATGTTATTTGTGAGAATAGCTTTCTCAAAAAGTGAAATCCTGTCAATTTAATCCCAAAAGCAGAGCGATATTAACGCCATCGCCGCATCGGCGGCGATATTGTCGAAGGGAAACAAAAGAAAAAGCACAAATTTATTCACTGCTATCCTGTCAAATTGGATTTCCACCGCTGTGTATAACTTTGTTCACTCCTACTTGGATAGGGGGTGGATCGTTTTATCTAAAGATCATCATAATCAATTGATCGATCAATCAGTAGAATTGGCCCAATCAGTAGAGCGCAGGCCTCCCGGGTGGGAGATCGGGAGCTCGATTCCCGGGCGAGTCAAACCAATGACTTACAAAATTTATACTCGTCACTTCCTAGCTTGGCACTCAGCATTAATAGGATAGGGCAAGGACTGGTTAGCTCAGTGTCAAGATAATGTGAGGTATTGGGTAATGGTGTGGGCAGCACTATAAAGTGAGGCAGCACTATAAAGTTGTCATAAGTGTGCACTGCCACAAGTCGGTACCTGTCCTGATTTGACTTTAGATGTTGCCAGGATGTAAAAACTCCATTCGATCAATCAATAATTTGATGAATAAAATTTCAATCTTGCCCAGCCAAGAAACCTCCGACATGTTGAATGCGCGATATGATTACCTATTTTTATTAATTCCTTTCAGAACAAAATAGGAGACAAGACAGACGTATTTGCATTGAGCCTAAAACTCTGACTGGCCCTTTAGACCTGCCGTTAGATTTTATTGAGCAAAAGCGGCTGCGAAATAGGCAGATTTTTTTTCTCTTGAAGATTTATACTGCCTATCATGGATAAGTCTAAATAGACTTGTTTTCACCATTAGACAGTTGATAGAATTAGAAAGCCCGAGCCTACACTTTTACCAACCCAAGGGATTTTTAACCTCCCACACCACATAGACATGGTATGAGAGCAACTGGCCTTTGATGATGCTGTAAGTTATACACAGTGGTGGAAATCCAAATTGGCAGAGGTGGGGGCACGGGGAATCGAACCACTGACCTTCAGATTAGGAGTCTGACCTCGAAGAAAGTCAGACACTCTAACCACTCTGCCAGAGAGAACACCACTGATAGTAGGGGGTGAGGAGCCACCTGAGGGCAGTAGGGGAGCTGCTTGGAAGCAGACCTCCTGCACTCCAGGCCGCACCAGAGCCTCCAGTAATCAAAGTACAAAGGAACATATCAAAGGAGGTTACAGGAGCGGTAGTATAATAAGATAAGATAGCAAATAATAAGCAGGAGAATTACATACATTAATAATATATGTATAAGTACTTTATACCTGACATAAGCTGAGCTGGGTGTGACGGCTACAAGAGCTTGGAGTGGGACTGCAGGCCATGACTACGGGCCACCTACCTCTGTGAGGAAAAAAAAAGGGCACCAGACCCAAAGTAGGTCACAGAGAGAAGGCTTTCGCTTGACCTGTTTGGAGCCCGCGCATGCGCACCAGGGACACCAGTCTTGCGGCCGGGTGGGTCCGGACTGGAGCAGTGTGCAAAGACAACAACACTTGTGTGGGCAGCTAACTGCACGGTCACATTAATGATTAAGTGTCTCTTCTTGTATTTGTGTGAGACCAGACGCGATGGGCAAATGAGTTGAGCGTCCGGCTCCTGTTTGGGAGATCGGGGGATCCGAACCCATGGGTTTGTGGCTTCAATCCCTGGTCGAGTCAAACCAATGAGTTTTAAATTTATACTTATCACTTCCTAGCCAGACGCTCAGCATATTTAGGATAGGGCAAGTACTGGTTGGCTCAGTGTCGGGATAATGTGACTGAGTGAGGTATCAGGTCATGGTGCTGGTGGCCTGGTCTCCCAGTGGGGCAACACTATAAAGTCACCATGAGTGCGCACTGTCACAAGTCGGTACCCATCCTGATATGACCTTTGATGTTGCTAGGATGTAAAACAACAAACAAACAAAAACTGTATTTGTGTGGCGTCCATGGCTCTTTTGCTAATGCTATATATCCTTTTACAGCGCTGAGCATTTTTTTATTGTTGGTAAAGATTATTTATTGACCGAATATGAACTTAGATTCGATTATTTAACAAAAATGTATTTAACAAATCTTTTGGTGACAGGTGTATTTATGCTGCCCATAACATTTAAGTCTAATGACTTGTTTTCGCAGCTTGTTTTATCACTTTCAGTTCTTATGTAGCTATCTACTGCATGCATTCTTTCTGTTTGTAAGCATCCAACCCTCTGTGAGTTGGCAGGATGTTGCCAGGACGTAAAACCCAAACAAAAAATCGAATAAAACCTCAATGATATAGCACCGGACTTTCAGCCCTATATAGATATTTTGGCTAATTATGTATAATTTAGATTCTGCGCACACATGTTTCGTTAATCAGTCAGGACTTGTGGGTAATGCGCAGGGAAATCTTCGCTAAGACTACATCTGGGCGGCATTTCACACTACTACACCGGGTACCTGATCTTATGAGAAACACTGATGTTCAGTGGACCGCATTAATCAGAAAAGATCTAGTTCCTTGATCAACAATCGGTCGGCACTTGTGGGTAATACACAAAAAAACTATGCTAAGGCTACATGTGGATGCCATTTGGTATTTGTGCACAGGCTATTATTATTATTATTATTATTATTATTATTATTATTATCATTATTATCATTATTATCATCATTAAGTTATTATTTGTATTATTATTAAACTGGTACTGGGTGAACTGATCAAACAAATACATTCCTGAAGATGTGTGATCTGTTGCTTAAAATCTTAAGTTACATAGACATTTTGGTTGCGTCAAACAAATACAAAAATTACATCCTCCAGCTATATGATGAGTTCCTTAAAACCTCAGTTTGGGCTATTTTCCGTTCCAACCAGTGGTCCACAATGGGTTTATCAAAGGCTGTGTTATGTGCTGTCCTGTCTGTGGGAAAGTGCATGTAAAAGACCCCTTGCTGCTTATTGGAAAGAGTAACCTATGTGGTGGCAGCAGGTTTCCTTGAAAGAAATATGTCAGAATGACCATATGTTTGACGTCCAATAGCCGATGGTCCGAAAATCAATGTGCTCTAGAGGCGTCATTAAATAAAACAAGCTTTACTTTTAGAATAGATGAAGAATCAAGAAATTCCACTTAAATTTTAAATCACAAGTTGAAATGATGGTTGATGTTTCTAGGACATAAAGCCTGTACAATCAAACAAATCTGGAATGAATAACCGAACACAACCAGAAATATTAAATTTATTGAAGCATACAAAAACGATATACATAAAACTAAACAACCTACCCCAGGAACCAATGGAGAACATAGCCATTAGCGGGTTTCGGTATGTTGGCATTTTACCCATCAAGAATGGTAATTGTGAACCAGGAAGCTCCTCGGCAACTCTGAGTTAAATACACTTGCAAACCACTAATGCACGATGATGAAGGCAGTCAGGGAAAATAACTATACGTAACCAAGCAACTAACCAATTGTAGAACTAACAGAATCACAGAGGGTGAGGAGATGTGGAAGAATGCTTACAAACTGAGAAAGAATCCATGTAGATAGTAGATAGCTACACAGCAGTCGAAAGTAATCAAACAAGGGGAACTACAAGACACTGTCTAGCGGCGAAAACAAGTCATTAGATAGACTTAACCATTATGGGCAGCATAAATACACCGTCACATATAAAACATGTGGAAAAGCGTTCCCCAGCTCTGCCAATTTGGATTTCCACCTCTGTGTATAACTTACAGCGTCATCAAAGGCCGGTTGCTCTCATACCATGTCTATGTGGTGTGGGAGGTTAAAAATCCCTTGGGTCGGTAAAAGTGTAGGCTCGGGCTTTCTATCGACCAGCAGTGGAATGAGGAAGACCAGTCGTCTATGACTGAAATTTCCCCTGCTTAAACAACTAATGGACCAACAAAAAAATCCCCAAAAAACAGTCAAGACAATAAACACAAACTAATGAGTAAAGCTGTTCAGCATTGAAGGCCAGTTCTATCATGAACTAAGTTATATATTATGGACTGTGTAAATAAACCATCATTTAAAAAAAAAAAAAGTTTTAAAAAAGAGGAAATTAAAAAAAGCGAATAAAAGGCCAGAACAGTGTGGCGAGCATAACAGCCCGCGTATGGCTGTTGTGAGAACAAAAGCGAAGTCGAAGGCTGAGTGCAGGTGTGCAGCAGGACCAGGCCCGGGGCATGGTTTGGTTACGCCTGCCTTACACTGTTACAGTAGGTACCGGCAGCGGCAATAAAAAGTGCAGGAATGGTGCTTTTTTTCATCAATATTCACATGCTTGTAACTATTTCTCTGTGTATTTGATTTTGATGAGATTGCATATCCTAGAATATCAACATTTGTTCTATCTGATGGTGTTATTGGATTTAATATATAGTCAGTTTGTATTTAAGTAAAATCCATTTGTATAATAATTGTATTTAGGTAATATTCCTTCATTTCTGGTGTAAATGAAAACGACTCTGAAAACGGGTATCTTTAATGGGCTCGCGCTTCCTTGCACTACATCATAGAAGGTCATGGATGGTACCAAGAGAAGCGCAGTGACCTCAGCTTTCTATCCATAAAGGTTTGTCCTAGGACAAAGTGGTCCATCAGGTCAAATTCCGCAATTTAAAACATTTTGAAAGTTTAAAGCCATCTACTGAATTACACAAATATTTGAAACCTAATAAGATTTGGTATGCATAGATAGACAATTTGATTCCCTTTCCAATGATATCAATCTTACTATAGTGCTAGTTAGTGCAAGGAGCCGCAGACAGAATATTGACACCAACCTTTTTGGGTCTTTGCTGTCCACAATAGTTTCACTATGGTCACATCCACGAAGAAACATGTATATGACGTTGATGTAATTGGCATATATCACAAAATATATTATCTAATACACACAGAAATAGTTACAAGCATTGCTTTACGTACAGTGAATATTTAAATCAATATTTTTGGTCTCCGGCACTTTTAATTTGTATTTGCAATCAAAATTCAGGTTTTGATGTTTTTAGTTGAATTATTGTTATAGCTACTATGCATTAGTTCCATGTGATATATGTGTAAAATTTGAAGAAGATCCAACTATTGCATGAGCCACACTGAGTGTTCAAATCTTGATGAACAAATTTTTGATTTTGTACACTTTTCTTTAGAATGTGCCATCAAAATGCGCTTTTTGTATTTCAAGATAGAATATTAATACAATAATGTGTATGACTTCCAGCTGGTGTCACTTAATAGGAAGATACAACAATTGGTTAAGCTACAATGAACATTTAAAGATTCAAATTGATATATTTGGTTTTTGTACAATTTATTTTCATATGTTCAATCAAAATTCAATATTTTCCATATTTCTGGACATAATATTGATATAAATAATATCTATTAGTCTCAGTGAATGGTTATTCTCATACTGTGCCAAATTTGAGGAAGACTCAAAAGATTGTTTAGCTGCAATGAGCTTTCAAAGATTGAAAATTTGAAATATTTCACATACAAATGCTGTTTACATGCAAACAATTACACTTTTTCACATTTTAGGATGCAAATATCTTTTGATTCTCTGGAAATAGAGGTCTGGAAAAAAAGGCTATTACACTGTTATGAATATTTGAACTATTTAGTATTTATTCAGTCTTATTGCAGTTTTGGAAGAAAATACGGTGCCTTGAAAATGGCTATTTGGCCAAATCATAACGATTTTTTCATTATGAATTGCACTTTTTGACATTGTTTCATTAAAAATCTGCTTCACTAATTGATTTAACAATTGGCATGTTAAATTCCTCTATATGTGTACCGTGAAATTGATTAGCGGAACTCCCCTCACATGGTTCCACTGTTTATTATATTTGGTCAAAGTTCCACTTTTAATTGACAAATAAATACATTTGATATATTTAATATTAAAAAATGATTATCTCAAAAACAATAACATATATAGCCTAACTATTATTTCGCTGCCGGTACCTACTTACAGTTACAGAATGGTAAAGCCGCACCATTCAGTCTCGACAGGTGTCTTCTTCTGCAAAGTCATATTTCGGGTGGAACAGAAAAAGTATCAGCATTGCATGAACACACGCAGACACCCGAAGCCATAAATACCTGGCCGGATGCATACAGACCGAGCAGGTATTCAGGTCGCTCTAACGGTACCTGATCCCTGAACCAACAGCACCCGGGTTGGGAAATTAGTTACAAGCATATACTGGCCACACGCAA
Source organism: Branchipolynoe longqiensis (assembly GCA_030323885.1). Lineage (NCBI taxonomy): Eukaryota > Metazoa > Annelida > Polychaeta > Phyllodocida > Polynoidae > Branchipolynoe > Branchipolynoe longqiensis. Next base: position 14,985,656 of record CM059202.1, read on the forward strand.
ATTCCTGCATGTGTATTCGAAGGTATAGCTTGAAGGTGTACAATTTAATATCCACACGCAAACTTAAACTGGGGTACTTCATCGTAAAATTATATTCCCATAATTAAATTATACAACACAATATGGATATTTAAAAAATCCTATTTTTGGTGTCTTGGGTGATTCCGCTTTTTTTTCCACACAGCCCCCTTTAGCCACCCTCCCTGCAGCCCCAGGCTGCGCCAGGCCTGGTCACGTGAGCGTTACTCGTATTCTATGCCATTTATATGGCATTGTATGGCATTGTACAGTAAAACCATCATATGGGGTTTCCAACTTGGTTACAATAGTTGGTGGAGACGAGAAATTTCATTCACAATGAATAAATAGCACATTACCTTAAACGACCTGACGTGGTGGCCGAATCGGTAGAGCACAGGCCTCCCGTGCGGGACATCAGGAGTTTGAATCCTGATTGAGTCAAAGCAACGACTTACAAAATTGATATTTGTCACTTCCTAGCCAGACGATTGGCATTAATAATAGGATAGGGCAAGGACTGGTTGGCTCAGTGTCAGGGTAAAATGACTGAGTGGAATTTTGGGTCATGGTGTTGGCGGCCTGATTTCCCAGTTGGGCAACACTATAAATCGCCATGAGTGCGCACTGTCACAGGTTGGTACCTGTCCTGATATGACCATAGATGTTGCCAGGACGTAAAACTCCCAACAACCAACCAACCAACTGAAGATAGGTAGAGTACTGTAACTGTAGACATGTACTTTCAGTCCTGTACAGGTTTAACCCGCTTCGCGCTCTAGATGTTCCTCAAAATGCACCACTAGCCAAAGCCACTATACAGGGTCATTATAACATAGCATAAATAGAGTTTGATTGTTTGTCGGGGGGACCAGACAGGGTTGCTGAATGAGTAGAGCGTCCGTCTCCTGTTTTGGGAGATCAGGAGATCCGAACCCATGAGTTTGTGGGTTTGGATCCTGGTCAAGTCAAACCAATGACTTAAAAATTGATACTTGTCGCTTCCTAGCCTGGTGCTCGGCATTATTAGGATAGGGCAAGGACTGGTTCGCTCAGTGTCAGGATAATGTGACTGAGTGGGATATCTGGTCATGGTGCTGGTGGGATGGTTTCCCAGTGGGGCAGCACTATAAAAGTCACCATGAGTGCGTACTGTCACAAGTCGGTACCCATCCTGATATGACCTTAGATGTTGCTAGGATGTAAAACAACAAACAAACAATGTTTGTCGGGGCTTTACATCCTAGCAACATTTAATGTCATTGCAGGATGGCTACCGACACTCATTCTGACTATATAGTGTTGCCCCACTGGGAGATCAGGACCATATCAAATTTGTAGTTCATTGATTTGACTCGGCTGTGATTCGAACCCCCAACCGTCTGTATATGAAGCCAGCGTGCTTAGCCATTCGGCCGCTGAATCTGGTCGCATAAAGAAACATGTGCCATTTTCAAATATTCGGATAATTATAGGATACTAAGCTGACATTGTCAGGATAACACAGTATTACATAATATTGTGATGTTGTGAAGGAATTGTGAATAAAATTATCTTAATGGCCTGCAGGCCTAATGGTAGCAAAGTATTTAGGACCACACGGGATGGCCGAATGAGTTGAGCGCCCGTCTCCCATTTTGGTAACTTGTGGGATTCGAACCCTGGTCGAGTCAAACCAATGACTTAAAAATTGATACTTGTCACTTCCTAGCCAGGCGCTCGGTATTATTACTATTAGGATAGGGCAAGGACTGGTTGGCTCAGTGTCGGGATAATGTAACTGAGTGGGATATCAGGTCGTGGTGCTGGCGGCCTGGTGGTCTCATGGGCAGCACTATAAAGTCGCCATGAGTGTGCACTATCAGAAGTCGGTACCTGTCCTGATATGACCTTAGATGTTGCCAGGATGTAGAACCAAGGTTCAATGTTGATGTGCAGTACTGTGTGGGTGTGTGAAAAATAGTGCCCTTTGTATGAAACTGAAAATGTTGAAAGCGTTAATGGCCCCTTGTCGGCCTGCAGCTGGTGCCTGGCCTGCAGGTGTGTGTGCACTTTGATTGCACCACACACGCTGCATGCCATTTCCGGTGCCATCAGAGCTGGTCAATAGGTCTGCTCTAACAGTACTCCTACCATTTGACCGGTACTACTTTCAATTTCAGGGATGAAATATCTCTGCGCTTTCGCGGATTTCCGTGATTTTCTTCTATGACTTAAGATGTTGTTAGAACATAAAACCCTGAAATTCACCGTTGGTTCTCAGTCTGATTCCTGCATTTTTTGTTAGAGACCATTTTGATCCCTGCAATTTAAACCAGTTAGGGAAAGAAACAACGAAAATGGTTTAATTGTTGAGTTGAATTTGATTTAATCATAAGCATGTAGTAAGATCACTCTATGGCTTCCCCATGTGTTGATCTTCCAACCAAGAACCAATGTTGATTGCTGATGGTTCTCTAAAAATGTAGAAGAAAGCAAACCCTGCCTTAATTTAAAGATTTAATCTAATCTTATTTACACATTTGGTGTTACCAAGTAGCATACCTAGTATAGTATTAGTAAATAAGTAACATATGGTATTTCCACCAGGATATATCGTAGATTGATATCAAACTAGACTCAGCCGTTATGTGACCTTGTCTAGTTTGAATCTAATCCCTGATACTGTGATAGTTGTGTCCTGTAGTCCTTATGGAGGACAGGCATAGTTAACTATACAGTTACAGAATATATGTAAGATGTAGTTAACTATAGGATTACAGGATATATTGTGGATTGATATCAAACTAGACTCAGGCGTTATGTGGCCTTGTCGTGTTAGGTGCGTCCTGTATCCCTAATGCTGGACAGGCGTAGTTAACTATAGGATTGCAGGATATATGTATCGTGGATTGATATCAAACTAGACTCAGCCATTATGTGGCCTTGTCTAGTTAGGTGCGTCCAGTAGCACTAATGGTGGACAGACGTAGTTAACTATAGGATTAAAGGATATATATCGCAGATTGATATCAAACTAGACTCAACCGTTATGTAGCCTTGTCTAGTTAGGTGCGTCCTGTAGCACTACTGGTGGACAGACATAGTTAACTATAGGATTAAAGGATATATATATCGCAGATTCATATCAAACTAGACTCACCCATTATGTGGCCTTGTCGAGTTAGGCGCGTCCTGTATCCCTAATGCTGGACAGGCGTAGTTAACTATACAAGTGCTGATTGGTGGGCTCAGAATGAGGCCACCAACACAGCTGGTATCCAGGCGTCTCTGTCATGTGCAATGCCAGGGTTTTGTTATTTTGGTAAATGATATTATATTTCCAACATCTAGGCACTGGTCTTCAAATATTCAGTCCACCACGTGCTTCCACAATTTCTTATGAATTTATCAATTTAAGTTTTTATTTTGTTTTATTCACCAATAATTCATTAGTGCGTCAATCTTGGCCAAAACTGAATAGATCGAACGGCAAGGGTCGTGATACACATTCTATCATCTCCGTATGTCTGTTATTTGTTAACAGTTTAACACAAAAGCCAATTATGTAACGTGTCCACCACTGTTATCATAATGATTTTACGACTATGTAATAATGAATCATATCTCCCGTAGATTCATCAACTATGAGTACCTGTAACCATCTGAATAAATCAAACAAAATTCTTCAAACTTTTACAATAACTAAATTCATTATTCTTTGGAATACAGTTCATGCATTTGTCAATCCAAATGATACACGCTTAGAGTGAAATAATTTTATTAGTGTTTATCACAGATTTCAAGTTTATTTCTTATATTACCAATAAGTAAATAACCAAAAATATTCTATATCCCCAATAGAGTATAAATATATTTATTTATTACTACTTAATGAAGAAAAGAATATAACTATCATAATATCATTAAGCTGAGTATTGTGTAAACTCTGTTATATAGAAGATATGCATTTATCTGTCTCTATATGCATTTCAACTAAACACGTAATAAATTTCCATTAATCTCCAGAACCAAAAGTCAATAGTATTTATATACCATTTTGTAAAGCCTCTACTTCACCTGGTGCACATCTTGTAACTAGTATACAATTGTCTATCTGCTATAACAATATTCCCGTGCCATTGAAATGCAATGCAAATGTATTTAACCTTTAGCCAAAGTTGAGTCACTAAACCAACAATCTAAATACCAATAATTTCAGATTAATTGTAGAATGTATCTCCAATATGCTATTCAGTTTCACAAAGTATAGTAACTTTTATGCCAATATAATTCATATGGACAATCTATCCATCAATGTTATTCAGTATGACAGTAACAATTCAATTTGTTCAAATGCTCTGCCCAGCATTGGTTTACAGAGTATACATATATACGTTTCTAAATTTAGTTTCCAGATCTAAACAATTTAGAAAGTCAATACTAAAGTTACAGTCTATTACAATGCTAGTGAAACACTACCAAAATTATCACAGTCACAGTAAATATAGTCACTACTCACTATGTCGTGCAGATTCACACCCTGGTGGTTTCAATACGTCGTGGTCGCCATTTTGTAAAGTGCTCACCACTTTACATGGCAACACATCGTACACTCGTCGCGGTCGCCATTTTGTAAAGTGCTCACCACTTTACACGGCAACATGTCATACACTCATCGCGGTCGCCATTTTCTAAAGTCGACGGCCGGCAGCCGCGGTTGTGTAGGCAGGCTAAATAGGAAATCACTACAGGCAAGTAGAAGAAGGGCAGAGTATAGAGTGTGCAGAAGGAACCAGAAGGAGCTTGCTTGTTTTATCATTATATATAGGCTGTAGAATCCAAGATGGCTGTCACACCTGATCAGCTCCTCCAATCAGCAATAGGCATTCTTCAACCAACCATTGAACATCCAACCTGCCTGTATCCAAGCCTTGGTTGTTTATGGCTACAGTGCCCTGTTGTGTCTGCGTGTGCAGTGATCCGTAAATAACATTTGGGGGGGTGGGGGTGGGGGGGAAGGGGTATGTGAGCAGAGCTCCTAAGGCTCTGTCACACCAAAAGTAGTGCCCCTCTCACACTATCTATAACTACATAATGTTTATATCAAATTCAGCAAAGGATCACCAGCACCACATAATACCTAATGCCTCTGGCTCTATATACCATTTACCTTTTTATATAACAATCCGTAATTACTATAGACTAGTTCACACCTCCGCCAATGTCTAAATATCGGAAAATTTTACAATATGTTTGTTGCCAGTCTGCTTTCTGTAAAGACAAGAATATTCCGGTGTTATAATATGTGTATTCCAAGATACTGATGCTGGGACCCAGCAGGCCACTAATTAGGCTCCTGTTCCTTCATCTGTAAGACCTATTTCATATGATGTCAGCAACGGTATTCAATGGCTATGAGCAATCTTCATACAGAAAAAGTGAAATATCTCTAAAACCACACCGCCTAGAAACAAACTGCTTGGAACACATATATAAATCATTTTCAACGAACAGATTAGTTTAAATTGATCAGATTAAGGTTGTGCATTTCTATTAATTTTGAATAAAATAGACATTTTGCACTGCACGTACTGGCAAGTCAATGCATTGTCAATGGCCGTAAGCAATCTTCATACAGAAAAAGTGAAATATCTCTAAAACCACACCACCTAGAAAGAAACCGATTGGAACACATATAGAAAACATATTCAACGAACAGATTATATTAAATTTATATGGTTAGGGTTCTGTATTTCTGTTAATTTGAATAAAATTGACGTTTTGCACTGCGCATACCACCAAACTCAATGCATTGTCAATGGCCGTGAGCAATCTTCATTCAGAAAAAGTGAAATAGCTCTAAAACCACACCACCTAGAAACCTAGAAACAAACTGCTTGGAACACATATAGTAAACATATTCAACAAACAGATTATATTAAATTTATAAGGTTAGGGTTCTGCATTTCTATTAATTTTGAATAAAATAAACGTTTTGCACTGCACGTACCGGCAAACTCAATGGCAGTGTGCTTTTGTTCTGCACCCATGTTTATAAACATTGAAAGGGGTGCAGTGTATAGACCTATTTCATGTGACGTCAGCACGGGTATCTAGGTCAGTGCACGTGGCTTTTGGCTGCAGGACGTCACACTGACACACTGCAAACTCAATGGCTATGAGCAATCTTCATAGAGAAAAGGTGAAATATCTCTAAAACCACACCACTTAGAAACAAACTGCTTGGTACACATATAGAAAACATATTCAACGAATAGATTATATTAAATTTATACGGTTAGGGTTGTGCATTTCTATTAATTTTGAATCAAATTAACGTTTTGCACTGCGCGTACCGGCAAACTCAATGCATTGTGAATGGCCTTGGGCAATCTTCATACAGAAAAAGTGAAATATCTCTAAACCCACCCCACCTAGAGATAAACCGCTTGGTACACATATAGAAAACATGTTCAACGAATAGATTATATTAAATTTATACGGTTAGGGTTGTGCATTTCTATTAATCTTTAATAAAATAAACGTTTTGCACTGCACATACCGGCAAACTCAATGCATTGTCAATGGCCGTGAGCAATCTTCATACAGAAAAGTGAAATATCTCTAAAGCCACACCACCTAGAGACAAACCACTTGGTACACATATAGAAAATATATTATATTAAATTTATATGGTATGGGGTCTGAATTTCTATTAATTTTGAATAAAATAAACGTTTTGCACTGCGCGAACCGGCAAACTCCGTGCATTGGCAATGGCCGTGAGCAATCTTCTTACAAAAAAAGTGAAATATCTCTAAAACCACACCACCTAGAGACAAACCGCTTGGTACACATGTAGAAAACATATTCAACGAATAGATTATATTAAATTCATAAGGTTAGGCTTCTGCATTTCTATCAATTTTGAATAAAATAAACATTTTGCACTGTGGGTACCGGCAAACTCAGTGGCAGTGTGCATTCGTTCTGCAGCCAAGCTGGGCGTGCATACACGATGTAAACAAACATTCAAATAGGTCTATAAACCAGCCGCCAGGGGGCGTACACACTGGTCTCACACACAAAGTGATGTGTGCACGTTTGGTGTGCGTGAGATGGCAGGTTCTGCACCAAAAACCTTGCGACCAAAATGTAGCCCTAGAACACTGCAATGTTTGGTTTGGGAGGTGGTGGTGGGGGGAGAGGGGGGGGGGGGTAGCCAGGGACACTGGCACGTGTTTGTAATAATTAACTGTTTCCGGCGCGGCGTCCTGTTAGTGACACGGCTCCACTGTTTGGTAGTGGCGCACCTTTGTGGCGTGTCGTGGTAACTAGGCAGATGGAGCCAATCCAAGTTCGCCCTTCGTATCATGCCAGCCACGTCACGCTATTTTTTTAATTGTAAAGCTGTATAATGTTTATTGCAGTTTGGTGCTATGCTTAAACTGTCGAGTCAAACCAATGACTTATCAAATTGATACTTGTCACATCCTAGCCTGGCGCTCGGCATTAATAGGATAGGGCAAGAACCTCTCCCCTCCTCCACCAGATGGGATAGCCGAATGAGTTGAATGTCCGTCTCCTGTTTTGGGAAATCCTGGGATACAAACCCATGGGTTCGTGGGTTTGAACCCGGGTCTAGTCAAACCAAAGACTAAAGCCGTGTTTACACGGGCAATTGTAAAGCGAATTAGACAAAAGCGATTTATATGAAGCAAAGTAGTGGTGCGTTTACACACCGAGCGGTTTAAGACGGAAATCGATATCTGCGCATAAGCAAGTCCAGACTAACCAGCGCCAGTTTCGGTTAGTCGACGTCGCCACGAGAGAGTGTGGGTTCGACCTAGATATGTATGGACTGGAACGGTCTAAACTTCTGCTGGGCAGTGAGAACCTAAAAATAAACGATGAAAAAAATATCTGTGCACAGCTAGCAGGTTCATACAGCAAATTTACCGGAAATTCAACAAACTCAGGTCTTGACTGTGATGTCATTAATCCGCCTCAAGTAAACCGCTACCGTTTACACTATCATTTATAAACCGACTTTCATAAAGCGCTTAATATAAACTACCTCGCGAGGCGGTTTACATAAAGTGAATAATATGAATCGAATCAGCCCTAAACCGCCTCAGAGTCGCGTTTACATGGCGAATGTAAACCGAACTAGACAAGGCGATTTATGTGACGCGGCTTAACTCGCCCGTGTAAACACGGCTTTAAAAATTGATACTTCTCGCTTCCTAGCCAGGCACTCAGTATTATTAGGATAGGGCTCAGTGTCAGCATAATGCGACTTAGTGGGATATCGGGTCATGGTGCCGGTGGCCTGATTTTCTCAGTGGGGCAGCGCTATAAAGTTGCCATGAGTGTGCAGTCACAAGTCGGTACCTGTCCTGATATGACCTCAGATGTTGCAAGGTAGTAAAATTGTTTGGATACTTTGCTAGCAGGCAGGAAGATCCCCCCCCCCCCCCCTGTGCGGGATGCTAACCAAAAACGGCCTACCATATTTTATGGTAAAATAAAATTAAAAATAACAACAGTACCAACAATGGCTGGAAGACCAGTGTCTCGGAGCTGAAAAAGACTTTATACAGAACAATAACTGTATTTTCCAACAATTCTTTTTTTTAATTCAAAAGGGGGGAAAAGCCCAAATCATCAGAGCTGGAAAGTTACTTTGTACAGAGGAATAATTGTATTTACCAATTTTTAAAATATTAAAGAACAATTTTAAGGGGGGTCAACAGCCAAGTCGTCAGAGCTGAAAAAAGTCTTTGTACAGAGGAATAACTGTATTTACCAATTAAAAAAAATATATTTGTATAATTTAAAAAGGGGGGACGGGGGAAGGCCAAGTCGTCAGCAAAAGTATCCCCAGCCTAAATGAGCCCCGTCTATCGCCATGGTTACGGCCGTGTCTTGTCATATAGCATTCCATGTCAGTGTGTCACGTGGCATGACCCTTGCCCGGTGTAAACAATAATATTGCCATCCCCGCTCCCCCCGGAATAGTTTTGCCTCCCGGCAATATTATACCGGATTAGGCGTAGGAGGGCGGGTAATCTGATACGGTGTAATGCTGCTTTCCCACTATAACACAGGGATGAAAGATCTCCGCGATTCCGCGGATTTCCGGGATTTTTCAATCCCGCAGCACCGTCAGCGTATACTAATTATTATTATTATTATTATTATTATTATTATTATTATTATTATCCTCTTCTTTGATGATGCTGATGCCACAGCACTATCAGCGTACACTACTAATATTAATAAATTCTCCAAGTGTTGCAGCACTATCAGCGTACACTACTAATACATGCTTCAAAAGGTGCAGCACTTTCAGCGTATACCAATATATTAAAAACCCGAGTTCCGGGAATTTTCCATGATTCCCTGACAATGTTAAACCTATGGGAGAATATCAGCATTTCCGCTTTTTTTCCCGGAGACCACTTTCATCCCTGATAACATGACCGGGCGAGATGGCCTAATCGGTAGAGCGCGGGCCTCGCGTGCGGAAGGTCGGGAGTTCGATTCCCGGTCGAGTCAAACCAATGACTTTAAAATTGATACTTGTTGCTTCCTAGCCTGGTGCTCGGCATTAATAGGATAGGGCAAAGACTGGTCAGCTCAGTGTCCGGATAATGTGATTGAGTGGGATATCGGGTCATGGTGCTATCGGCCCGATTTCCCCTCGAGGCAGTACTATAAAGTTGCCATGAGTGTGCAGTCACAAGTCGGTACCTGTCCTGATATGACCTCAGATGTTGCAAGGTAGTAAAATTGTTTGGATACTTTGCTAGCAGGCAGGAAGATCCCCCCCCCCCCCTGTGCGGGATGCTAACCAAAAACGGCCTACCATATTTTATGGTAAAATAAAATTAAAAATAACAACAGTACCAACAATGGCTGGAAGACCAGTGTCTCGGAGCTGAAAAAGACTTTATACAGAACAATAACTGTATTTTCCAACAATTCTTTTTTTTAATTCAAAAGGGGGGAAAAGCCCAAATCATCAGAGCTGGAAAGTTACTTTGTACAGAGGAATAATTGTATTTACCAATTTTTAAAATATTAAAGAACAATTTTAAGGGGGGTCAACAGCCAAGTCGTCAGAGCTGAAAAAAGTCTTTGTACAGAGAAATAACTGTATTTACCAATTAAAAAAAATATATTTGTATAATTTAAAAAGGGGGGACGGGGGGAAGGCCAAGTCGTCAGCAAAAGTATCCCCAGCCTAAATGAGCCCCGTCTATCGCCATGGTTACGGCCGTGTCTTGTCATATAGCATCCATGTCAGTGTGTCACGTGGCATGACCCTTGCCCGGTGTAAACAATAATATTGCCATCCCCGCTCCCCCCGGAATAGTTTTGCCTCCCGGCAATATTATACCGGATTAGGCGTAGGAGGGCGGGTAATCTGATACGGTGTAATGCTGCTTTCCCACTATAACACAGGGATGAAAGATCTCCGCGATTCCGCGGATTTCCGGGATTTTTCAATCCCGCAGCACCGTCAGCGTATACTAATTATTATTATTATTATTATTATTATTATTATTATTATTATTATTATTATTATTATTATCCTCTTCTTTGATGATGCTGATGCCACAGCACTATCAGCGTACACTACTAATATTAATCAATTCTCCAAGTGTTGCAGCACTATCAGCGTTACACTACTAATACATGCTTCAAAAGGTGCAGCACTTTCAGCGTATACCAATATTTTAAAAACCCGAGTTCCGGGAATTTTCCATGATTCCCTGACAATGTTAAACCTATGGGAGAATATCAGCATTTCCGCTTTTTTTTCCCGGAGACCACTTTCATCCCTGATAACATGACCGGGCGAGATGGCCTAATCGGTAGAGCGCGGGCCTCGTGTGCGGAAGGTCGGGAGTTCGATTCCCGGTCGAGTCAAACCAATGACTTTAAAATTGATACTTGTTGCTTCCTAGCCTGGTGCTCGGCATTAATAGGATAGGGCAAAGACTGGTCAGCTCAGTGTCCGGATAATGTGATTGAGTGGGATATCGGGTCATGGTGCTATCGGCCCGATTTCCCCTCGAGGCAGTACTATAAAGTTGCCATGAGTGTGCAGTCACAAGTCGGTACCTGTCCTGATATGACCTCAGATGTTGCAAGGTAGTAAAATTGTTTGGATACTTTGCTAGCAGGCAGGAAGATCCCCCCCCCCCCCCTGTGCGGGATGCTAACCAAAAACGGCCTACCATATTTTATGGTAAAATAAAATTAAAAATAACAACAGTACCAACAATGGCTGGAAGACCAGTGTCTCGGAGCTGAAAAAGACTTTATACAGAACAATAACTGTATTTTCCAACAATTCTTTTTTTTAATTCAAAAGGGGGGAAAAGCCCAAATCATCAGAGCTGGAAAGTTACTTTGTACAGAGGAATAATTGTATTTACCAATTTTTAAAATATTAAAGAACAATTTTAAGGGGGGTCAACAGCCAAGTCGTCAGAGCTGAAAAAAGTCTTTGTACAGAGGAATAACTGTATTTACCAATTAAAAAAAATATATTTGTATAATTTAAAAAGGGGGGACGGGGGAAGGCCAAGTCGTCAGCAAAAGTATCCCCAGCCTAAATGAGCCCCGTCTATCGCCATGGTTACGGCCGTGTCTTGTCATATAGCATCCATGTCAGTGTGTCACGTGGCATGACCCTTGCCCGGTGTAAACAATAATATTGCCATCCCCGCTCCACCCGGAATAGTTTTGCCTCCCGGCAATATTATACCGGATTAGGCGTAGGAGGGCGGGTAATCTGATACCGGTGTAATGCTGCTTTCCCACTATAACATGACCGGGCGAGATGGCCTAATCGGTAGAGCGCGGGCCTCGCGTGCGGAAGGTCGGGAGTTCGATTCCCGGTCGAGTCAAACCAATGACTTTAAAATTGATAATTGTTGCTTCCTAGCCTGGTGCTCGGCATTAATAGGATAGGGCAAAGACTGGTCAGCTCAGTGTCCGGATAATGTGACTGAGTGGGATATCGGGTCATGGTGCTATCGGCCCGATTTCCCAGCGAGGCAGTACTATATATAAAGTCGCCATGAGTGCGCACTGTCACCAGTCGGTACCCGTCCTCATGTGACCTTGTATGTTGCTAGGATGTAAAACAACGAACAAACAAACACACAATGAATGCCTGGTGTGCAGTGTGTGACACGCAGGCCCTTATCCTGCCATGACGCTTTTGTAGTGATGGCAATTTTACGCCATGTTTACAATGAGGAGGTGACATATCCCTTTACAACCCTAACACTCTCCATGCACACATTTGGTTATGAATATAAACAGAAAAATACTGCCATTTTGCGCTGGAGAGTGCTTAGTCTCGTAAGCAAAGGGTGGCGAGGCCTGTTTATTATTGGTTAAAGGCTGCAAATCTGCAGCATTGAATTGGCACTGATAATCGGGCCGATTTTGGTTGAAGTATACACTTGTAGGGGTAACGACTCGAAGCACTTGAGTCCGGACATGGAAGGGTTGGAGAGGGAGGAAGGGAAAAGATGAGAACCGCAGCAAAAGAGCGCAGAGAAGCAGTGAAAAGGAAAACGGCCCCACCTAAGCAAACAACTGAAGTAAGCCCGGGAGAAAAAAAGAATGAGTAGGATTGAGGAAAGAGAAGTGAGGCGAGATGAGTCAAAGGGCGGCCTCCTTGCTCTGTGGTGACCAGCCGGCGAGCCGGAGACATGAACGGAGTAAGGTGGTAGGAAGTGAAAACCCGATCAGCCTCCCCCTGCAATATATTTTTAGATCAAACAGAAAAGGAGACCGGCCACTGAGGGACGTTAGAAGAGGTGTGGACGAAGGGCAGTCCGAACAACAAGTGGGGGGCAGGAATCAGAGGAGGCAGTTTTATCCGGCTACACCGGGCTGTCAGTGGACTATACTGAGTCACTTACCAGCGTCCACACGCGGGAAACCAGCAAAACACTGGCCTTTGTGTCCCATATAACCGACGTGTATGGAAGGCTGTTAAAATTGCACAATCCGATGTTTTTAAGCTTCTCCCACATTATTTAGATAAATATGTTAGGTTCATTATCATGATTTGCATCACTTCAGTTTCAAGTAACTTTTAAAAATAATTGTTATGAATAAAATTAAAGGGTTAACTTTACAGATATTTAAAACGAAAACATGCCAAATTAATTTTAAAGTTGCATAATCCGATGAGTTTTAAGTTTCTGCTCCACATTATTTAAATAAATATATTAGCTTGTTTATTATGCTTTGGTTTACTTCATTTTGGGGTGTTTTTTTGGTGGTAAATATGTTTATTCTGCTGAATAAATCTTTTGTCAGTGCCGAAGCACTTGTCTTCCAGCCATTTTTCAATTCAGGGTTATTTACGCAAAAGGTATATAGACTAAGGTATACAGTAACTGTTAAATACACAATTTGCAGCATGTAACACAATGACATTCTGGAACCCAAAAGTTCCATAGCAATATGGTAATAGTAGTGTCATATAACTAGATCAATATTAGTGAGATCAAAGTGAGTATTTACATAATATTTAGAATATAAGCAGAAGTTATCTTCTGTATTCATTTGGTAAAGTTATAGTAAGTTTTACTGTTCAGTTGGAGTTAGGCAAGCAGTATATAAATGTCGGTTTGTTAGAAATATTCTAGTGTTAGTCTATTGTAGTTAGTTATGTGAGTTTATGAATTACGTTGTTCGGGTGTTTTTTTTTTATAATACACTGGACCAGCTGTGACCAATCCTTAAAGTTTACACATGTATTTGGACTGTCTCTGTCATTGTATATGGTTGACTGGAAATAACGGAGCAACAGCAACAAATAAATAACGCCAAGTAACTGTTTTTTCATAGAGGGTTAACTGTGGAGATATTTAAAGTAAAAACGTCCAAGATAAATTTTGTGTGCACACTGAAAATGCAGGCATTATTCTCCCATTTTTCGAACATCGCTCGATAGCATAGGAGGAATCAATGCTTAAAGCTGCATAGTCCGGTAAAGCATCAATTATTCAAAACCAAAGCAATTATCTAGATTTGATTCTATCTAACTTAGATACTGGTGCACTTATTACGCATTTGTTGCCACATAGAAGGGAATACTGAGTCAATTTAATATAAGCCTATGGTGTCAGAGTTTCGGCAAGCATGCCGAAACTAATTTGACGTTGGAAATGGCCTCCAAGGCATGGAATGCCCAAACGGTGAAAGAAAGACAAATCCCTGACCTAAAAACATACAAAATATATCTGTGCAAAATAAAAACTGGAAACCCCAACTGAACTGCACCACAAGGGGGCAGGTGATATGTCACGGCCCCCAACTGGACAGCCCAGGGCGGGACAGCCAGAAATATAAAAGCCAGATAACATATCTAACAACAATATAAATCAAATCAAATTCAACAAACATAACTCAACCATCTATTACGTAGAAAAAGCGGAAAACTCTTCCCAAGAAAACCCCAAAACACTAACATAGAACCTTAAGAAAACAACTAACATAGTAATAAGAATAGAACAAAAATAAACATACCAACAGACTATCTATCTGCTACTGAAATGCAGACAATCAAATAACTTATCAGCAGCTACTGCTTGGTAAGACAACACCAAAACTACAGCTGGCCAGCATTGAAAACAAGTCTGGGTACCCGGGCTTACATGCTATGGACAGTATAAATACAGCCTCAATCAAAAAAAATTAAAGAAAACATGTTTGCATTTCAGATATCTCAAAAGTTAGTCCTTACTAATGTAAGAGATTATAATTTTAATGTACTTATCTTAGAAAAATTACCGAAATTCAAAACCATCGCCCAATGCCACTTTAAAAAGTGCACCACTAATTAAGTTAGATTAAATGTTTTGTTAAATTTGTTGGTTTGAAAATGTGATGTCTTCATTGGATTATGCAGCTTAAACCTGTGCGCAGGCATGGGCTAACCTAGAGGTTCGGTATTTTTGTTGTTTTACATCCTAGCAACATCAACGGTCACATCAGGATGGGTACCTACTTGTGACAGTGCACACTCATGGTGACTTTATAGTGCTGGCCCACTGGGAGACCAGGCCATCAGCATCATGATCTGATATCCCATTCAGTCACATTATCCTGACACTGAGCCAATGAGTCCTTGCCCTATCCTAATAATGAGGAGCGCAGGCTTCCCATATGAAAGGTTGCAATTTCTGGTCGATTCAAACCGATGACGTACAAATTTATGCTTGTCGCTTCCTAGCCTGGCGCTCAGCATTAAAGGACTGGTTAGGTCAGTGTCAGGATAATGTGACTGAGCGGGAAATCGGGTCATGGTGCCGGTGGCCTGATTTCCCATTAGGGCAGCACTGTAAAGTTGCTATGAGTGCACACTGTCAGAGTAAAATAAATGACTTACAAAATGTTTACTTGTCGCCTCCTACCCTGGTGATCAGCATTACTAGGATAAGACAAGGACTGGTTAGCTCAGTATTAGGATAATGTGACCAGTGGCCTGGTCTCCCAGTAAGGAAGCACTATAAAGTCACTGAGTGAAAGTAAAAGTTTGTTTTATTTAACGACGCCTCCAGAGCATCTGCTAGGACGTAAAACAACAACAAACAATCTATGAGTGAAGTCAGAAGTCAATTTGTTTCTCCTGGCAGCATCTAAGGTCATATCAGGACGTGTACCGACTTGTGACAGCAGCATCTAAGGTCATATCAGGACGTGTACCGACTTGTGACAGCACACACTCATAGAGACTTTATAGTGCTGCCCTACTGGGAGACCAAGCCCCTGGTACTATGGCCTGATATTGCACTCAGTCACATTATCCTGAGACCAAGCCAACCAGTCCGTGCCCTATCCTAACAACGCCGAGCACCAGGCTAGGTAGCAACAGGTATAACTTTGATAAGCCATTGGTTTGACTCGACAGGGAATCAAACCACCGACCTTTCCGTCACAGATGTAACCAGTGGTGTCTGGATGCCACACAAATATTGTACACTAATTATTCAGTGAATAAAGCATGGCTGGGAATTACTTTAAAAAAAATCAATATAAGCACTACATATTTCTGTATATTATAAGCTTCTCAGTATGAAGATATTACAATTTTAACTCTACTTAGATTGTTATTAAGCAGACTGTGTGGTGTCCTAACTTTGTGTTACATCTGAGCAACACATGTTATACTGCCAGATGACAGCTTAATCAGGGACTACACCTTTATTTTTTATCTCATCAATTAATTTTTTTATATAGATGTAAACGAGAGATTTCCGGCTTTCATTTGCAACAACAAAATATTAAAAATTCAAATATTAGATTTTAACTCTCGATGTGACATTTCTGGTCAGTGTTCAGGAGAGTGACCCATATGCGGTATGTGGCATGCCATTCGCATTCACAGTCGCACCGATCGGTCCATTGAGCGATCTGATCCACACATTCGCATTCGCAACCAGACATATGGAAGCAGCACCGTGCATTTACATGCTTTTCCATTTTTTGTCGCATTGGCAAACTGCACACCGCATATATGGAATCTTAGCTTTATTCTGTCGGCTGCCTGCCTTGAGCCCTGTTCACACACGGGCGTTAAGTCGCCTTAACTAGTTCGCCTTATCTAGTTCGACTCACATTGGCCGTGTGGACGCGATGCTGAAGCGAATTAGGGCTAAGTCGATTCATCTAGTTCGCCTCAAGTACACCACGTTGCAAGGTGGTTTATATGAAGCGAACTAGCTTAAATCGGCCCATCTTGCTTGTGTGGATGGTACCGGTTTACTTGAGGCGGCTTAAGCATGTCACACGCATGCACAGTCGAGACCTGAGTTTGTTGATTTTCCGGTCGATCAAAAGCGGTCTATGAAACTGCTAGCTGTGCACAGATATTTTTTTCATCATTTATTTTTAGCGTTTCATGCCCAGCAGAAGTTTTGACCGTTCCAAAACAATACGATTCAGTCAATACATATCTAGGTTGAACCCGCACTCTCTCGTGGTGACGCTGCCTAACCGAAAGTGGTGCTGGTTAGTATGGATTTGCTCATGCGCAGATATCGATTTCCCCCTTAAACCGCCCAAAGTACTGCATGTGTGGACACGACACACTTTCACACCTAGTTCGCCTCATCTAGTTTGCCTTATCTAGTTCGCCTTATCTAGTTCGGCCTAAAGTTGTGTGTGTGTGAACACGGCTTTGGTCTCACCTGCTGGTCTGGTGATCATTTGATCTGTGGGCGTTCCACAGGCCGGTGTCAACGGTCGCCTATGGACGTGCACTGGTGCCTGGTGTGTACGTGTAGTCATGGTTACCGCTGCCCGCTCATTAAAGTTACATAGTCCGATGGTTTTGAATTTCTGCAATTTTCTGAGATAAATACATTAGATTGATCATTATAATCTACTTTACTTCAGGTTGAAGTAACTTTTAGTTTAAATAGCTAACTTTTGAGATAATTGAAGTGAGAACGTGACAATTAATTTTTGGGAAGCAGGCCAAAACTCTGACACCGTAGACTTATGCAATAAGAGGTTCTATTAAATTGACTCAGCATTCCCTTCTATGTGGCAATAAATACTTAATAAGTGCATCAGTATCTAACTTAGATACGTAGAATCAAATCTTGGCGAGTGTTTTGGTTTTGGAAATTTGATGCTTCATCGGACTATGCAGCTTTAAGTGCCACAGAGCAGATGAAAACATCAAATTTTCAAAACCAAAGCAATTATTCAGGTTTTATTCTATGTATCTACCTGATACTGGTGCACTTATTAAGCATTTGTCACCACACAGAAGGGAGTACTGAAGCAATTTAACAGAACCCGTTACTGCAGAATCCTATGCTGTCCGAGTTTTGGCATGCTTGCCAAAATTAATTTAGCATGTTTGCGCTTGCACTTGCAAACAAAAGTTACTACAAATTTAAGTAAGGTTAGTTAGTCGGTTGTGATTGCTTAACACAGTATCGGCAGTAAAGGCCCTAATCATGGCGAGAATTGTTCAAATCTTATTCTGTCATATTATATTATCAGGCCTCGCTTTTACAGAGAATGTAATATATTAAGTTGATTGTAATAATCCGATTTGATCAGCTTGGAGTAACTTTTATTTTAAAGTCTTAACTTTGGAGGTATTTGAATTGGTTGGTTGTCCTGGCAACATCTAAGGTCATATCAGGACAGGTACCAACTTGTGACAGTGTGCACTCATGGTGACTTTATAGTGCTGTCCCACTGGGAAATAAGACCACCGCCACCATGACCAGATATCCCACTCAGACACATTATTCTGAAACTGAGCTAACCAGTCCTTGCCCTATCCTATTCATGCTGAGCGTCAGGCTAGGAAGTAACATGTATCAATTTGATAAGTCATTGGTTTGACTCGACTGGGAACCAAACTCCTGATCCCCCCAGATGTGAGGCTCGCCGCGCTTGGTATTTGAATTGAAAACCAATTACACTGAATTATAGAACTATTAACTATATTATACTCAGTAAGAAGTTCTCTGGTATACTTGCTGTAATGGTCTTGGACAGATCAATCCTTATCTACCGGGTTGGAGAACTCATGTGACATCATGTGGGGAAGAGATATTTGCTTGACAGATTGACTGACTGATTGATTGATTGGAGGACGGGCACCGACTTGTGACAGTGCGCACTATAGTGACTTTATAGTGCTGCCCCACTGGGAGATCTGGCCGCCAGCACCATGACCTGATATCCCACACAGTCACATTATCCTGACATTGAGCCAACCAGTCCTTCCCCTATCCTAATAATGCCGAGTGCCTGGCCAGGAAGCGACAAATATCAATTTTTAAGTTACCAGGGTTCGAACCGTAGGTTCAACTTCCACGATCTACCAAAACAGGAGACGGATGCTCAACTCATTCAGGCTGAATGATTCAGCAATCCCGCCTGGTCACTGCGGGGGATAGAGGTGTAGTTATATATAGGTTATAATAGCCCTGTCACCCTACGACGTTTTCGGCGTAAGCGCAACGTATTGGTAGCGTGCGGCCGACGTTGTGGTGACGTATATCGATGCGTACGAAAAAAAAATAGTTTTGGTGTGCCATCCTGATATGACCTTAGATGTAGCTAGGACGTAAAACAACAAAGCAACATTTTGGCGCAACGTAGGGGCATGACCCTAACGCACGCGCGACGTGTGCTTGGCATTCGCATTACGTTATTCCAGCGATGTCAACGTGCTGCTGACATCGCCATAATATTGGCACCCGCGTGTTGTCACGCGATGTCGCGCGTTGAAAGTTTTGTGCTAGCACAAAACTTCGGCGATACCCTGATGCGCGTCGCCGTCCATCAACGATTACCAACGCACGCATAACACTCCCAGACGTCTCCCGATGTTTCGCCAAAAAGTGACACATGTCGACGCGCGTTGGCGAAAAACGTCGTAATGTGACAGCACCATAAAGCACGGTTTCAAATTCACTTTAGTCAAAGTAGGCTTTGCGATACTTTCCTTGGGGAACTCTATTGGGGTGAACTTATTGGGGTGAACTGCATCTTTATAACCCGCCTCTGTAATTAGTGACCCGTGGGTCTAAGCCCGTTTCAGTTCTATTTCATTGAGAAAGCCTATCCATTGCGTGTCCTACATCACTTAGCCGCTAAGAATGGTCATGAGGACTGAATAATGTTACAGTCACATCTTGACCACAGCGCTTCGCTCTTGATCGAGCCTTAAATACCTCCCCAAGTAATCAGTTGTTTCAAGATATATACACAAACTATGCTAATCATGATAATTGTGAATAAGTTAAGTTGTGTTTGTCAAGCTATTGCTGCTTTCACTTTAAGTAAACGGTGTGTTGAGAAATTCCCCATTATGCGCATGATGCTGCGCGTGACAGTGAATATGTGCAAATGTGAGTAGTGCAAAGATAGTTAAAGTGGGTTAGTTACATGAGTGATGTCCACTTATACGGTGTTGACCCACATTCATCTGTGTCAGTCTCCGCACTGCCGCTGGCTACAAACAAACCACTGACCAAAGCATCACCAATATGTCTGTTCCCAATTCCGCTGGTCCCTCACGAACGACTGACGCTGTGATCCAGCATGTCAGAACACAGCTTCAGCTTACACGCGGGGACGAGGAGGTGGTGAATACACATAAACAATGTGGTATTTTGTCTCATATAAAATATTCGCTAAGACACTTTAACTTGTCTATCTATGTGCATTCGAGGGTAGTGTACTCCATGGACAGGAGTGGGTTTGAAGGTCATGGGTGGGTTTGAAGGTCATGGAGGTGGGTGGGGTGGGTTTGAAGGTCATGGAGGTAGGTGGGGTGGATTTGAAGGTCATGGAGGTAGGTGGGGTGGGTTTGAAGGTCATGGAGATAGGTGGGGTTGGTTTGAAGGTCATGGAGGTGGGTAGGGTGTTGAAGATCATGGAGGTGGGTAGGGGTGGGTTTGAAGGTCATGGAGGTGGGTAGCGTGTTGAAGCTCATGGAGGTGGGTAGGGTGTTGAAGCTCATGGAGGTGGGTAGGGTGTTGAAGGTCATGGAGGTGGGATGGGGTGGGTTTGAAGGTCATGGAGGTGGGTAGGGTGTTGAAGGTCATGGAGGTGGGTAGGGTGTTGAAGGTCATGTACATGGGTAGGGGTTGGTTTTAAGGTCATGGAGGTGGGTAGGGTGTTGACGGTCATGGAAGTGGGTAGGGTGGGTTTGAAGGTCAAGGAGGTAGGTGGGGTGGGGTTGAAGGTCATGGAGGTGGGTAGGGTGTTGAAGGTCATGGAGGTGGGTAGGGGTGGGTTTAAAGGTCATGGAGGTGGGTGGAGTGGGGGGACACTTTAGCCTGCAAATGTATGCCAAGAGCCCTACCCAGTTTGGTGATCAGGAGGCATGTGGTTATAGATCTATGCATTGTGAGTTGAAAGTATTGGGCCTATTGTGGTTGACAGGGCTCCTCACAGATTGATAGAAGCTTCTCAGACATTACAAATGCCCTTTAGAGGTTGACCAGGCCCCAGTAAGGCTAACAGGGCCCTAGAAAAATTGACCGGACCCCTCACATGCTAAAAGGGCCATAGATGGAGTGCATGTCCGTGTAGGCGGCGACACTAGTGTGACTTGGAGGTAGAGTGTTGATGATGGTGGCACATGGCTGATGACTTCAAAATGTGATCCACTGTGTGCTCAAGTCCCTCCTTCGCAGACAATTGGTCTTTCCTCATTCCACTGCTCCTTGCCCAATCCTAGTAATTGTAAGCGCCAGGCTAGGAAGCGATAAGTTTTGTCATCGGGGGTATTTTTGCAAATGGGAAATATGGTGTCTAGAGCAGGATTTGAACCCACACTTTATTCCATTCTAGAGCTAGTGTCCTAACCATTATTCTATCTAGGTTCCCTGCTGCAATCACCCTATCCATGCCTACCTGTCTGTGTGGCTCCTTTCCTGAGAGGTCAATGCAGACGACTAGTACTACACTCATCCCCCTGGAATTTGAAGTCTTTTAAATGGTTTACGTCAATAAGTTATTTTAATGCTTATTATTAATACATGTACAGGCAATGCGCTTACTAAATACATACAACCATACGGCATGTATCTTGTACATCATCCTGGTTACAGCACCAGTGTCATGGGGTAGTTTTTGCAAATGGGAAATATTGCACCTAGAGCAGGATTCAAACCGACACTTCTTGCCATTCCGTGGCTAGCATCCTTACCATTAGACTATATAGGCGCTCTGATGCAGTCACCCTCCATGCCTACCTGTCTATATGGCTCCTTGCCTGAAATAACTAGCGGAGTATTTCCTTAGTGAAAAGAACCAGCATGGCATGTGTAAACTGTGACTCCTGCATTCAATAAGTGGGAATAAGTGAGACCTTGAAGGCAGTAGTGTGTGGCAATAACAGAGACTTGTCTGTTACATGCATTAGCCTGCAACTGCGCATTCCTTATGAATGTCGTAAAACCTGTAATAAAATGGGACTTTTATTGGAAAACTGGCTTTTGGTCCAACTCTCTTTGAGCCCTGTCACACTAGACTTGCGGCCACTTGTGACCAAAACCAACCATGTCAGTCACCAACCTCCGTCCTTGCGACCAAACAACAACAAAAAACCCCAAGGGGGGAGAGGGGTTGGCGACTGCTGCTGAAGATCAGGGAAGACAGGTTGGCGATCAGTCGGGGGTTGGTTTGCGGCCGATTGGCGTTCGTTTGCAGATCAGTCCCCGACCACTCGCCAGCTGGTCTCCCGAGTGGTTGAAGGTACTTGACAGCAGGCCATGGTCATTGTCCAGTTAGGGATGGTCCCTGACTGATCACCAATGTATGAAAATGATGGCAATCTCCTTGTGACCATTTTGATCGCAAAGTTTTGTGTGCAACACCTGCGGCCTCTTGGCAACCAAAATGGTCGCTAGGTCACTGACCACTGAGGACCAAAATAATGGAGACCTTTTTACGACCACCTGTGATCATCCGGGTTGTATTTTTGGTCTCAAAGTGATAGTAAAACTGGGGTCTTACAATCTCTCATCCTGATATGACCTTAGATGTTGTTAGGAGGTAAAACTCCAACAACCAACCAAATACTAATGTCCATCCTAGATTAATAAGAAAGGGCAAAGACTGGCTTGTCCAGTATCAGGA
The DNA here is from genome assembly GCA_030323885.1 of Branchipolynoe longqiensis. Lineage (NCBI taxonomy): Eukaryota > Metazoa > Annelida > Polychaeta > Phyllodocida > Polynoidae > Branchipolynoe > Branchipolynoe longqiensis. Next base: position 15,008,324 of record CM059202.1, read on the forward strand.
TAATGTGACTGAGTGGGATATATGGTCGTGGTGCTGGCAACCTAGTCCTGATATAACCTTAGATGTTGCTAGGATGTATGGCCCTCAACAAGCAATTTCTGGGAAATGTCGCTATGTGCCCTGTGGTACGCAGTAACATCATGATAGACTCTACTTGTGCAGGTTAAATAGAAAACCATGTACACTCTCAAGATAAGTGTTAGGTTAGCCTAAATAGACCTTGCTTATCACAATATCACTTATCAGTGATAAGGAAGACAAGCGAAGCTCAGGTCCGGTTAAGATGACGTTTAATAAAATTAGAATCCCTGAGAAGCAGTTCCTTTTCTTCTTCCCCGGCTGAGGCTGCAAACCGGCTTTTCTCTTTAAAACAGACATTTTTATTACAGTCGTTGCATAGTCCGATGGTTTAAAGTTTAATAATTTCTGAGATAAATATATGAGGTTGGTCGCTATGACCCATCTTACTTTAATTTGAACTAACTTATTTTAAATGGCATTTTTTTTATAGATATTTGAAGTGCAAATATGCAGAATTAGTTTTGACAAGCACGCCAAAACTCTGACACCATAGGCTTCTGCAGAAACCTGTTCTTTTCAATTTCCTTCTATGTGGCAACAATTGCTTAATAAGGGCATTAGTATCGAAGTTAGATTCATGGAATCAAATGTAGATCTATAATTGTTTTGGACCAGACAGGATGGCCGAATGAGTTGAGTGTCCGCCTCCTGTTTTGGGAGATCGGGGGATCCGAACCCATGGAATCGTGGGTTCGAACCATGGTTGAGTCAAACCAATGACTTTAAAATGTATACTTGTCGCTTCCTAGCCAGGCACTCTGCATTATTAGGATACGGCAAGGACGTGTGTGTTCAGTGTCAGAATAATGTGACGAGTGGGATATTAGGTCATGGTGCTGGTGGCCTGGTCTCCCAGTGGGGCAGCACTGTAAAGTTGCCATGAGTGCGCACTGTCACAAGTCAATACCCATCCTGATATTACCTTGAATGTTGCTGGGATGTAAAACAACAAACAAACAAATAATTGTTTTGGTTTTGAAAATGTGATGCTTCGTCGGACTATGCAGCTTTAATAAGTGAACCAGCATATAAGGCGCGTGTTCATTTAGGTATACAACTTTAATATTTAATCTATTTGATATCGGATTCAAATGGTAATAGATTCAAATCGATATTCTGAGGCGTAAATCCCGAGATAAAAGAGACTCCTAATCCTATCTCGCAACTTTTTCAAAGCGCTCATGAATGTAGTTCAGATACTAGGTGCAGAAGTAGGTCAGTACTAGGTTGTTCAGATACTAGGTGTAGAAATAGATCAGTACCTGGTTGTTCAGTTATGAGGTGCAAAAGTGGGTCAGTGCCTGGTTATTCAGACACTAGGTGCAGAAGTAGGTCAATACCAGGTTGTTCAGTTACAAGGCGCAAACGTAGGTCAGTACCTGGTTATTCAGACACTAGGTGCAGAAGTAGGTCAATACCAGATTTTCAGTTCCGAGGCGCAAAAGTAGGTCAGTACCTGGTTGTTCCGACACTAGGGGCAGAAGTAGATCAGTACCTGGTTGTTCAGCTACTAGGTGCTGAAGTAGGTCAATACCAGGTTGTTCAGTTACAATGCACAAAAGTAGGTCAGTGCCAGGTTGTTCAGACACTATCTGGAGAAGTAGGTCAATACCAGGTTGTTCAGTTACAAGGCACAAAAGTAGGTCAGTACCAGGTTGTTCAGACACTAGGTGCAGAAGTAGGTCAATAACTGGTTGTCCAGATACTAGATACAGACTGGTTGTTATGCTACTGGGTGCAGAAGTAGGTCAGTACCTGGTTGTTCAGCTACTGGGTACAGAAGTAGGTCAGCACCAGGTCAGGATGTAGCTGCAGTGTGACAGTATGCGACCGGGCAGCCTGTCCATAGTTTTTGTGTCTGGGCACACAACACCCAAGTGGGTGAGTACACACACTACCCGAGCCTGATACGGGAGGGAGATGACTAAGTTTATAAGTGGGTCACTACGTCACGATGCGCAGGCCTCGCGTGCGGAAGTTCGGGAGTTCGGTTCCCGGTCGAGTCAAAGAAATGACTTACAAAATTGATACTTGTCGCTTCCTAGTCTGGCATCCGAAATTAATAGGATAGGCAAGGACTGGTTGATTCAGTGTCAGGATAATGTGACTTAGTGGGATATTGGGACATGGTGCTGGTGGCCTGGTCTCCCAGTGGGGCAGCACTATAAAGTTGCCATGAGTGTGCACTGTCACAAGTCGGTACCTGTTCTGATATAACCTTAGATGTTGCCAGGACGTAACCAACCAACCTGTATTGTTGTAGTCTGCATAGTCCGGTGGAAGCATTCGTTTTGGAAACCCAATTTAAAAAAAATTAAAAATCTGATCCTATGTATTCAACTTAGATGCTGATATATTTTTATTTATTATTTTTTGGGGTGTTTTTTGTGTGGTAAATATGTTTATTCTGTTGAATAAGTCTTTTCTCAGTGCCGAAGCACTAGTCTTCCAGCCATTTTTCAATTCAGGGTTATTTACACAAAAGGTATATAGAATAAGGTACACAATAATCCTTACCTTCATATTCGTAGATTCGTAAGAATCTCAGTAATACTTCAACTTACTACATAAGTCTAGTATAACTAAAATACACAATTTGCAGCATGTAACACAATGAAATTCTGTAACCCAAAAGTTCCATAGCAATATGGTAACAGTAGTGTCATATAACCAAATCAATATTAGTCAGATCAATGTGAGTATTTACATAGTATTTAGAATGTAAGCAGAAGTTATCTTCTGTATTCAGTTGGTAAAGTTGTAGTCAGTTTTAATGTTCAGTTGCAGTTACGCAAGCGGTATATACATGTCAGTTTTTTACAAATTACAGACGGGATGGCCGAATGAGTTAGAGCGTCCGTCTCCCGTGCTGGTAGATCGTGGGGTCGTGGGTTCGAGTCCCGGTCGAGTCAAACCAATGACTTTAAAATTGATACTTGTTGCTTCCTAGCCAGGCGCTCGGCATTATTAGGATAGGGCAAGGACTGGTGTGCTCAGTGTCAGGATAATGTGACTGAGTGGGATACCAGGTCATGCTGCCGGTGGCCTGGTTTCCCAGTGGGACAGCACTATAAAGTCGCCATGAGTGCGCACTGTCACAAGTCGGTACCCGTCCTGATATGACCTTAGATGTTGCTAGGACGTAAAACAACAACAAACAAACAAATATTTTAGTGTTACTCTAGTGTAGTTAGTCATGTGAGTTTATGAATTATGTTGTTGGGGTGGGGTTGTTAATAATTCACTGGACCAATCATTTATTTGCTGCTTAGAGTGAATATTAAACCAGTTAAATAGAACATATGACTGCTAAAGCCTACCACATCCACCATTTCGGCCTATATTTCAACATATATTTGGCCTATTTTCATTTCACTTCTGTATCTCTCCAAGATATTCATTTGAAATAAGTTATTTCAAACTAAAGCAAAGTAGATTATTATTTTTAAGTTCATAAAGTTATCTATAAACAACAAATTATTTAAAAATTAATTGGCAGAAATTCAAAACCAGCGAATTATTTAACTTTAGCCATCGCTACTATAACTTAACAGGTCTGAGACTTTTGACAGTCGCATACCAATGGGCGTTCTCATCAACTGCCCTTTGCCCTACAGTAATCATGCCGCGTGCCAGGTTAGGTAGTATCAATTGTTCATAGATGATAATCTATATCACTTTAGTTGTCCCGTCACTTTAGTTGTCCCGTCACTTTAGTTCTCCTGTCACTTTAGTTCTCCCGTCACTTTAGTTCTCCTGTCACTTTAGTTCTCCTGTCACTTTAGTTCTCCCGTCACTTTAGTTCTCCCATCACTTTAGTTCTCCCGTCACTTTAGTTCTCCCATCACTTTAGTTGTCCCGTCACTTTAGTTCTCCTGTCACTTTAGTTCTCCCGTCACTTTAGTTCTCCCGTCACTTTAGTTCTCCCATCACTTTAGTTCTCCCATCACTTTAGTTCTTCCATCACTTTAGTTCTCCCGTCACTTTAGTTGTCCCGTCACTTTAGTTCTCCCATCACTTTAGTTCTCTTGTCACTTTAGTTCTCCCGTCACTTTAGTTCTCCCGTCACTTTAGTTCTCCCGTCACTTTAGTTCTCCCGTCACTTTAGTTCTCCCGTCACTTTAGTTCTCCCATCACTTTAGTTCACCCATCACTTTAGTTCTCCCGTCACTTTAGTTCTCCCATCACTTTAGTTCTCCCATCACTTTAGTTCTCCCATCACTTTAGTTCTCCTGTCACTTTAGTTCTCCCGTCACTTTAGTTCTCCTGTCACTTTAGTTCTCCCATTACTTTAGTTCTCCCATCACTTTCGTTCTCTTGTCACTTTAGTTCTCCTGTCACTTTAGTTCTCCCATCACTTTAGTTCTCCCGTCACTTTAGTTCTCCCGTCACTTTAGTTCTCCCGTCACTTTAGTTCTCCTGTCACTTTAGTTCTCCCGTCACTTTAGTTCTCCCATCACTTTAGTTCTCCCGTCACTTTCGTTCTCTTGTCACTTTAGTTCTCCCATCACTTTAGTTCTCCTGTCACTTTAGTTCTCCCGTCACTTTCGTTCTCTTGTCACTTTAGTTCTCCCGTTACTTTAGTTCTCCCTTCACTTTACAAAGTCCCCAAAACTCATAAAATATTTTCCTGATTTTGTTGTTGTCAGGCCAGTCTCATCTATGATTGGTAAGAGTTTGGTTTGACCCTACCAAGATTTAATTCCACAAGCAGAGGTTGGACCAGCCGGGGTCCATCTCCCATTTTGGTAGATCGTGGAATTTGAACCCATGGTTGAGTTAAACCAATGACTTAAAGATTGATACTTGTCAGGTGCTCGGCATTATTAGGATAGGGCAAGGACTGGTTGGATATCAGGTGATGGTGCTGGTGGCCTGTGCTTCCAGTGGGACAGCACTATGAAGTCACCATGAGTGTGCACTGTCACAAGTCGGTACACATACTGGTATGACCTTAGATGTTGCCAGGATGTAAAACTCCAACCACCAACCAACTTATCTATCTGTGTGCATTCGAGGGTAGTGTACTCCAGACAGGAGTGGGTTTGAAGGTCATGGGTGGGTTTGAAGGTCATGGGTGGGTTTGAAGGTCATGGGTGGGTTTGAAGGTCATGGAGGTGGGTATGCTGTTGAAGGTCATGGAGGTGGGTAGGGTTGGTTTGAAGGTCATGGAGGTGGGTGGTGTTGAAGGTCATGGAGGTGGGTAGGGTGTTGAAGGTCATGGAGGTGGGTAGGGGTGGGTTTGAAGGTCATGGAGGTGGGTAGGGTGTTGAAGGTCATGGAGGTGGGTAGGGTGGGTTTGAAGGTCATGGAGGTGGGTAGGGTGGGTTTGAAGGTCATGGAGGTGGGTAGGGTGTTGAAGGTCATGGGGGTGGGTAGGGTGTTGAAGGTCATGGAGGTGGGTAGGGGTGTGTTTAAAGGGCATGGAGGTGGGTGGGGTGGGAGGACCTGTTAGCCTGCTACCATGGAATCTTTATAGTCTGGGTCCGGCTGTTAAATCAATGTAGAAACTACCTGTACTTTAAAATAGGGTCCACATACGTCAACCTCATAAGTAAACAAAAAATGTTGGAACTACTCAGGGAAAGTCTCCATTCATATCTGATTTGTTTCATCGGCTCCGCTGAAAAGAAATTTAAACAAATTTTGAATGAGCTATTGTTCTCGAAAGTGACTAGATCGTTTCACTTTTACAATAATACATGTGTGTTAATGCAGGGAGTAGGCCTGCGGTTGTGAGTTAGTTAGACGAGGCTGAGTGGTGTCAGGGTGCTCACAAGGTGTTGTAGTGCAACCTCAATTAGTAACGGCATGGTGTTTGAATGTTTGCATGTTTGTTACAATTCAGGGCCCCTCCCTATGCGCAGTGTCACGATAAGTGTCAGCACGCAGCGAACCAGCAGCAAGAACTCTCATCAACAGCTAGAGCATCTGCCACAACTGAGGTGGGGTTCACTGACGGTGATGATTCCTTGAAGATCTTGGTCAGGATCTGAGCATTGCTTAGCATCATCATGGGTAATACACAGAATGCTCACCTTGAGCGACACAGGTCATCATCCTCCCAGACGCTGTCAGATACAGGCAGTCTTGGTGGAAACCGGAATAGCAGAGCAATGGATAATGTATCACTGCTGTCTGTGGATGCTATTATGACCTCATACGAGCGGCATGCCTTTAATGAACTTGAGGCTCAAGCAGAAGCGAACTACAGCGAGACGCGTGGTATCCAAAGCAGCACTGAAGAAGAAGCAGCACCTTGCCCTGAGAACGTTACACTGCCACCAGGGGCGACTCTAGGACAGGGTGCTGGGGCTGCTCCTCCGGCACCACGCAGTGTCTCACCATTCCTAAATAACCCCCATTTACAGAACACCGTCCTGCTCACCTGTCAAGATGACAACATTGTTGAGGAGGAGGAGGCTGCAAAGTGGCAAGAGTGGACAGCAAACGATGGAGTCGAAAGTGTGAGTGAGTTGGATGATGTGGACGGACAGGTTTACCTTGCAGAATCACCTTCACCAAAGGATTATGTGAGTGAGCATCATGGCATACAACATACAAATATTAAGGTTGACAGTACGCAAACCAGCAACCCACCAACTGACGACATAACGCACAGTGACAGCATGGAGAACATTGAGACTGTCCGTGTTCCAAGGAACCAGGTTTCTGAGGACACAGTGTTCCTCAAACTTAGACTGGACCCTGAACCTGACCACCCTTACTCATCTCTTTCCTCTTCCTCGTCTTCCAGTGTGGATGATCTAGAGAGCCGCTCTGATACAGAACATGAGACGGAAAAGGGTCATGATAGCAAGGGTGATCAGGACGCCTCCACCAGTAGTGATAATCTGGATGTCACCACCAATAATTTGGACTTAATTCAGAGTGTTAGTGCACATGCTTTGGTTGATGCCGAAAGTGATATGCGTTATGAGTGTATGAATAGCAGGAAAGTGGCTGCTGACATTGAAACTCGGAGTGAAGCAAAGACGATTCAGTCTGACACTGAGTGTGGTAAGGTTGGAAGTCCTGACGTGGACAAATGTACTGATGAAGGAAGTGGTAACACAGAAGCAGAAGATATACTTATTTCCCAAAGGGACCAAAAGGTGATGAGTGAAGCCATGGAGAAGACAATTAATGTGGGGGATGATGCAGTTTCTAGTGATAGTCTGGATGTCGCCACCGATAATTTGGACTTAGTTCAGAGTTTTACTGCACATGTCGAAAGTGATATGCATTACACGAGAATGCAAAACACAGTGGTCACCAACATCAACACAGGGATTGAAGCAGAGAGGATTCAGTCTGATGCTGAGTGTGATAATGTTGGAACTACTGACACAGATAAACAGACAGGGGATGGTCATGGTAAGCCTGAGCTAGAGGATGATATTCTTGTTTCTCAGCAGAATCAGAAAGCTTTGAGTGAAACTGTGGACACCAAGATTAACGTTACGGATGATGGAGTTTCTTGTGATAATGTGGATGTCGTCGCTGATAATTTGGACTTGGCTCAGAGTGTTAGTGCAGACACTTTGATTGATGTTAAAAGTGATATGCATTGCGAGTGTACACATAACATAGTGGCTGCTGACATTGACACCAGGAGTGAAGCAGAGAAGATTCAGTCTGACGCTGAATGTGATAATGTTGGCAGGACTGATGCAGACAAATGGGCAGGGAGCGGTAGTGGTCAATTGGAACCAGAGGATGATATTCTCATTTCCCAACGGGATCAGAAGGCTTTGAGCGAAACTGTGGACACCAAAATTAACACTGAGGCTGATCCAGTTTCTAGCAGCGATGTGTTGTTGGAAGAGACAAGCCATTCGCACTCAGGCCCAGCAACGGTTGAAGACATTGAAGATGATGTGTTTTCTGGATCCACCGCAGAAACTGACGTGCCTCTGGCTACCATGCTAAGTCGTAGCCCACTGGCTAGTATTGAGGACCTCCTTGATATCCTCCAAGAAACTGCTGTTGATGAGCTTGTCCTATCAGGTCAGAAAAGGTTAGTAGAGATGGATATGGTATCATCACAATCTTCATTGTCACCATCTCCACCACCAATCCTGACACCACCTCCTGTGAATAACATGGCCATGTTTGCGCACCTTAATGATGAGGAGATCATACTCATGTCAGACCTACCTGTGCAAGACTACCCGCACCTTCTTGACATTCCACGCTCAGAACCACGCTCAGAACCTGTCACTGACCTTGATGATGATAGCGATGATGACGACTTCCAAAATGTAGTGTTCAATGGGATTGATGATCCCGAGAAGTCTGCAACACGTGATGAGATGTCGCAACTCCTCCTGGAAATGCAGAATCAATTTGGCATGGTTCTTGAGGAAGAATGTGATGATAGTGATGATGGCTTACGGGAAACGGATAGAAAAACTTCCCTGAGTCGTGAGTCGATCAGCTCAGGAGGCGAGTATGACACCTCAACCATGAAGATTAAGAGAGAGCCATCCTCTGATTCTGAATCAAGTGGTGATGAATCCTCGGTGTCAGAGGCTGAAGTGAATGAACCCGATAAATACATATCTTCTGAGGATGAGATCATTCAACACATTAGCCCTGAGATCATTGACAAACTCATCAATTCAGACGATATAAAAGTGGACTTGTTTGGCGCAGAAGTTCAGGTATTACAAAATACTGTAAAAGATACTGAAAATAATGCAGATTGTATTTCAAGTAACCATGGTGCTTTGTCTGAACTCGAGATCTGCTCAGATAGTACTACACCAGTTGAAAGTAACAGTAATATCAAGCAGGCTGTTGAGTTTGAGATACTCTCTGTATCAATGACATCGATAACTGAGACTATGCTTCAGATTGAAAAAGGAAGTGGCGTTGGTGATGCAATCATAACTCCTGTTGAACATCTAGAAATCTGCACATCACTTTTACCAGATGCTCCAGGAGAGCAAACAACCAAAGAAACCACTAAGATTGGTGCATACAAGCCTGATGGCTTACCTGACGGAGAAAACTCAAGTGAGTTCCAGCATCCTGAGTTGGATCGTAATATTGAAGCACAAATTCATTTAACCTTGAAGAGTATTGAAGAGAAAGCTGGAGAAATGGTAGCGCAGGCTTTTAATGTAGCAATGATGGAGACCCTGAACTTGGGGCACGTCAGTGGGGATGGTGTTATTGAGGAGGTAATAACCAAAGAAGTCATGACTGCTACTGAAAGCGACGTCACCAGTGACATCATGGATGAACTCAGCGAGGAGGTTGATATCGCTATGCCGGCTAAGGTTACCGAGGAAGCTAATGTGACCCATGCTATCAGTGAAGTGGCGATATCTGAGGTAGACGCCAAGGTTCTACATGATGAAAGGACTGCAATGGGTGAAGATCCAGCTTTACCGAAGGAGGAGCTCATGCCAGTGCCCTTAATAGGGGCAAAGGATGTACACACAGAGCTGTCAGCCATTGTGGTTGAAGATGGTAGTGATGATGGTACCAGTTTGCAGCTTGAGCCCACTGGAGGTGAAACTGAAGTAGAGTCTGTACTGGCAGATATAGCTGCAATAGCTATCGATATGATCGAAAAGGTGGTGGCAGCAGAAATTGTTAATTTCAGTAGCGTTCAGGATGACATGCATGATGACAAAGAGGGTGATTATGCAGTGGCCATGAATGAGGATCAAGTGATGGCAGAGGAGATTGAATCTGTAAGTTCGCAGTTTGTTGATGATGTAGATGGTGGGGTTGGCGCAACACTTGATGTAGCGAATGATTCAGATGACATGGTCAAACCATCAAAGTCTGTTGTCACAATATCAAATGTTAAAGAGTTACAATCAGGAGTTGCTGTAGAAAAAACTGAGGTTAATACTAAGAATAAAGATAGCACTCAGGAGCCCATACTTACAGTAACTGACACAGACAGCCTGGCAGAATCTGTGAAGCCAGAACCTGTGGCAACGCCCTTAAGATTATCTGGATCAGCATCTCCTGAGACGGTACCAGGACAACGCACATTACATGTTATCGAGGAGGAAGAACAAGCAGAAGATTCACTATCAGAGAGTGGGTTTAGGGAACAAGGTAGTACTCAGCAAACTGTCAGTACCGAAGGTGTGGAAAGTGTTGGTCTGGTTAGTATGACTGATCAACCACCAGGCATCACAGCCACGAGAGTGGATCAACCACCAGGCGTCACAACCCCGACAGCTGATCATCCACCAGCCATCACAGCCCCGAGAGCTGATAAACCACCAGACATCGCAGCCCCGAGAGCTGATCAACCAGTCGGAATCGCAGCCCCGAGAGCTGATCAACCACCAGGCGTCACAGCTCCAAGAGCTGATCAACCACCAGGCGTCACAGCCCTGAGAGCTGATCAACCACCAGGAGTCGCAGTCCCCAGGGAATATAGGGGGTACAGTGCTCAGTTGCTGCGAGTGATCAGTAAGAAGTACCCATTCAAACCAATGCCAAAGGGTGCTGAAGAGCAACGCAGGTATCGCCAGATGATGCGGCAAATTGAAGTGGAAATACACAGGATGTTAAATGCGCCAAATGATGCTGTCACTACCTCATTGCCCAGCCGTGACCGTCCGGGTTCACTCCGAACTGGTGTTATACCGGCTGACACGGTGCATGCTTTACACCGCGAGAGGAAAAGCTCAGTGCCGCCACCTCACCACCTCACTATGCAAACTCCGGTGCCACCACCAAGTGCGCAGGCCGTACGCCGCACCGCTCCTGTGGTGCCGCACCCCGGACTTGTCCCAACCAAATCCAAGGAGTTGTCGCGGAAAGAACTCAAGAGGCGTGAAGCCGAAAATCGTAAATCCAAAAAGCTGAAGAAAAAGGATAAGAAGATGGATAAGAGTAAGGATACGGAAAAGGAGAACGAGTCCCGAATGGCGCACTTTGCAGCAGAGATCAGTAACTTTATAAAGTAAGTCATAGGGTGTGGGTCTAGCACTAACATGCAGCACTCTGAACTACTAACATGCTGGGTGTACCCTGCTCGGGGAGCGGGATGTAGCTGAGGCGATAGAGTGATCACCTGTGAAGTTGTCAGTCATCAGATCGATCCTTCTCAGTGGATCCATTTGCAGTCTGGGCTATTTTCCGTTCCAACCAGTGGTCCACAACTGGTTCATCAAAGCCTGTGGTATGTGCTGTCCTGTGTGTGGGAAAGTGCATATAAAAGACCCCTTGCTCAGTAGCTTATGTGGCGGCAGTGGATTTCCTCCAAAGAAATATGTCTGAATGACCATATATTTTGACATCCAATACGAATGATAAAAATCAGTGCTCTCTAGAGGCATCATTAAATAAAACGGGCTTTACCTTTTGTAACTTGCTTTGGAGCTGCTTGCTATGATTAACACCATGATTAACACCATGATTAACACCATAAGGCAATGGCCTCCTAACCCAAGCACATCTGATGTGGTCCAGTGCATTACCAGATAGTTAACTCTTGGGTTGCACGTCCTAGTTGTGTATATATTATGTTTACTTATGTAAAATCTTGTGTTTAGTTGAACTTGTGTGCAGTTTCTACATAGTATGTGCAACCTATTATGTAAACCACCCTACCAATGAGATAAATGGCCTACCACCTAGTCACCAGACACGGTGGCAGAATCGGTAGAGCGTGGGCCTTGTTTATGGAAGATCAGGAGTTTGGTTCCCGGTCGAGTCAAACCAATGACTTATAAATTGATACTTGTCGCTTCCTAGCCTAGCGCTCGACATTAATAGGATAGGGAAAGGACTGGTTAGCTCAGTGTCAGGATAATGTGACTGAGTGGGATTTCAGGCCATGGTGCCTGCAGCCTGATTTCCCAGTGGGGCAACACTATAAAGTCGCCATGAGTGTGCACTGTCACAAGTCAGTACCCGTCCTGATATGACCTTAGATGTTGCCATGGTGTAAAACTCCAACAACCAACCAACCAACCAACCACCTGGTCAATGCAATGTGAGCCTGCCCACCATCCCTTCAGCCTGCAAGGAAGTTCCTCAACTCCTTGACAACCAGGCTCCATGTCTGCCACTTTGGAGTGAGTCATATTGGCAGACGAAAGCACTTAAAGTGACAGTGTGCCAGATTTGTTCAGTAAAATATATTACGGTGATTGTCATGATCTACATCACTTTAGTTCGAAGTAATTTTTATTTTAAAGGGTTCACTTTGGAGATATTTTAGGTGAAAACATGCCAAATTTGTTTTGGTGTGCTCGCTGAAATGATAGACTTCATAGCCATCGTCAGTAATAGCAGGTTCGATTAAAGTTGCATAGGCCTATGGTTTTGAATTTCTGTATTTTTTCTGAGATAAATATATTAGACCGATCACTAGTATCTACTTTACATTAGTTCAAAGTTACTTTTATTTTAAATGGTAAACTTTTGAGATATTTTGAGTGCAAACATGGAAAATTAGTTTTGGCAAGCTTGCCAAAACTCTGATGCCATAGACTTCTGCAGTAACAGGTTCTGTTAAATTGACTCAGTATTATTGCCTTCTACGCAGAAACAAATGCTTAATAAGTGCATCAGTATCTAAGTTAGATAATTGGTTTGGTTTTGAAAATTTGATATTTTATCGGACTATGCAGGTTCAAATTGACTTAGTATTCCTTCTAAGTTCTATACTGCAATAAATGCTTAATTAGTGCATGAGTATCTTATTTGGATATGTAAGATCAAATGTCGGTAACTATTTTGGTTTAGAAATGTGGATGCTTTTATCGGATTGTGCCGCTTTAACTGTCAGCATTACAAGCAGGTGCGGCCTGCATTTCACCTAAGTACTAATGACAGTTACAAGCAGGTGCAGCCTGCATTTCACCTATGCCTGATGACAGTTACAAGCAGGTGCGGCCTGCATTTCACCTAAGTACTGATGACAGTTACAAGCAGGTACTGCATCCATTTCACCTAAGTACTGATGACAGTTATAAGCAGGTGCTGCCTGCATTTCACCTAAGTACTGATGACAGTTACAAGCAGATACAGCCTGCATTTCACCTAAGTACTGATGACAGTTACAAGCAGGTCCCGCCTGCATTTCACCTAAGTACTGATGACAGTTACAAGCAGGTGCTGTCTGCATTTCACCTAAATACTGATGACAGTTACAAGCAGGTGCTGCCTGCATTTCACCTAAGTACTGATGACAGTTACAAGCAGGTGCTGCCTGCATTTCACCTACGTACTAATGACAGTTACAAGCAGGTGTGGCATGCATTTTACCTAAATACTGATGACCGTTACAAGCAGGTGCTGCCTGCATTTCACCTAAGTACTAATGACAGTTACAAGCAGGTGCGGCCTGCATTTCACCTAAGTCCTAATGACAGGGGGAAGCGGTGAAAGCAGGTGGTAAATTCAAGCTTTCACTGAAAATGCTTAATGTTATTACCTACAATCATGTCGCTTCTTAATGTCTTATGAGCATGACTTTGTTACAGGCGGAATTCATTTACTCAGTGCAACAAGACCTGTAAGACTGGTGTTCTCTGTGGCGGAGTGGTTAGACTTAGAGTGACTTTTTTTCTAGATCAGACTCCTAATCTAAATGGCAATGGTTCGATTCACCGTTCCATCACTCTGCCAATTTGGATTTCCACCGCTGTGTCTAACTTACAGCGTCATCAAAGGCCAGTTGCTCTCATACCATGTCTGTGTGGTGTGGGAGGTTAAAAGTCCCTTGGGTCGGTAAAAGTGTAGGCTCGGGCTTTCTATCGACAAACTGTCTAATTGTGAAAACAAGTCTATTCACTATAATTCAGACTTATCCATGATAGGCAGTATACATCTTCAAGAAAAAAGACTCAAGAACTCTCAACCTGTCCTATCTTTGTCTCAATTGTTTTTTTGTTTGAGTTTATGTCCCAGCAACATCTAAGGTCATATCATGGTGAGTACCGACTTGTGACAGCGCACACTCATGGCAACTCTGTAGTGCTGCTCCACTGGGAGACCAGGCTATTGGCACCATGACCCGATTTCCCACTCAGTAACTATCCTAAAATTGAGCTAGCCACTCCTTGCCCATCTTAGTAATGCTGGGCACCAGGCTAGGTAGCGACAGGTATCAATTTTGTAAGACATTGGATTTACTTGACCTGGAAAACAGATGGGATGGCCGGATGAGTTAGAGGGTCCATCTCCCATGTTAGTAGATTGTGGGTTCGAACGCTGGTCAAGTCAAACCAATGACTTAAAAATTTATGCTTGTCGCTTCCTAGCCAGGCGCTCGGCATTATGAGAATAGGGCAAGGACTGGTTGGCTCAGTGCCAGGATAATGTGACTGAGTGGGATATCAGGTCATGGTGCAGGCGGCTTGGTCTCCCAGTGGGGCAGCACTATAAAGTCGCCATGAGTGCGCACTGTCACAAGTCGGTTCCCATCCTGATATGACCTTAGATGTTGCTAGGACAAAACAACAAACAAACAAACAAACTTGACCTGGAAACCTGCACCCCAGACAGGTACTGCTGCTGTCTTTTTTTGTTGTTTGTTGTTTTACGTCCTAGCAACATCTAAGGTCATATCAGGACGGGAACCGGCTTGTGACAGTGCGCACTCATGGCGACTTTATAGTGCTGGCCCACTGGGAAATCAGGCAGTCGGCACCATGACCCGATATCCCACTCAGTCACATTATCCTGACACTGAGCTAACCAGTCTGCTGCCATTGAAGACAGGTACTACTGTATATCTGTGTGATTAGTGTTGTGGAGTTGGAGGGAGGATTTAGGGGGGGGGGGGCAAACATTTGTCCATATAGTCGAATTCTCGTGGTCAGTTTTCAGCCTTTGGCTTTTTTGATAATAACAATATCTTACTCAGTCATATTATCTTGATACTGAGCTAACAATATATATTTAAGCAAATATGCAAGCCCTTGAAGCAGTTTCTTATTGATAGAATTAATGTTATGTTGCATTTGGGTCTCTAGCGATATAGCGTATGGTAGACAGGAAGTGTGAACACTTATTTGTCTCTTTTTTTTGTTTTTGGGGTACATTAGTTGTCCCAAGCAGGGGAAATCCGAGTCACAGACGACTGGTCTTCCCCACTCCACTGCTGGTCGATAGAAAGCCCGAGCCTACACTTTTACCGACCCAAGGGATTTTTAACCTCCCACACCACATAGACATGGTATGAGAGCAACCGGCCTTTGATGATGCTGTAAGTTATCCACAGCGGTGGAAATCCAAATTGTCAGAGCTGGAGGCACGGGGAATCGAACCGCTGACCCTCAGATTAGGAGTCTGACCTAGAAAAAAGTCAGACACTCTAACCACTCTGCCACAGAGAATGCTAGATATAATTCTAAATCTAGAGATCTAAATTTAGGACTAGTTATATTCACAGTTGGTACGTAAATTGCTGCCTCTGTGAGAGTTTTTTTTTTGCGGGTGGGGGGCTTTATTTACCCTGTCCATAACGAGTAAGTCGCATCACGGCTTGTTTTCATCGCTGAACAGCAATAGTCTCAATTTGGTAGTAGCCTTGTCATCTTAGCTGTTAGTGTTAGTAGTTATGTTAGTTTTTGTGGGTTTTTTATTTCTCTGGTGCCACATTTGCAACAGTTTGGTATACCTACCCCATGCACTAGTGTTGGTATGGCTACTCAGTTTACGCTGTGATTTTGTGAGATCGGGGTATGACCTCTGTTCATATTGTTAATTGTACCGGTTATAAAAATATGGCAAGAACACGCATCTATAGTCAATTATCTAGGTTTTTAACATTTATGTTTATTTTTTGTAATTCATGAATATTCATGGTATGCATTGCATTCAATGGTCATCCAATAGCCGTTGTATACAAACTTAGTATTCACTTCCTGTGTTGGACCGCCACTCAAGTTTCAGCCCACTTGCTCACGCATCCAGGAAAGTCTTATGCCTACCGATGTGCCTAGGTACCTATGATTTTCCGCCCCCTCCCTACCCCCGCCCCTGCGACTATGTGGGACCGGACGCGATGCCCGAATAGGTAGAGCACAGGCCTCGCGTGCGGAAGATCGGGAGTTTGCGAGTTCAGTTCCCGGTCGAGTCAAACCAATGACTTAAAAATTGATACTTGTCGCTTCCTAGCCTGGTGCTCGGCATTATTAGGAAAGGGCAAGGGCTGGTTAGCTCGTTGTCAGGATAATGTGACAGAGTGGGATATCAGGTCATGGTGACAGCGGCCTGATTTCCCAGTGGGGCAGCACTATAAAATCGCCATTAGTGCGTACTGTCACAAGTCGGTACCCGTCCTGATATGAACTGAGATGTTGCTAGGACGTAAAACCACAGCAATGAAACAAGCAACTATGTGGCCCTTTGCTTGTGAGGTCAGTGCCGAGTACCCGCGTCTCCCTGAAACCGTAAGTCTTTTAAATGGTTTACATCCATAAGTCGCTTATGATTGCACATATACTGCGCATGGGTTAAAGCTAGGCTCCGCATCAATCCCTAGACCAAACTGTCATGTTATATATATTCATGGTCCATATTCAGAGACCATGTATATTAAGATCTACGTTCTCTGCTATATTCCAGACTCGTGCATAGTCCTGTTTCAATATAGTGCCGCCGTCGGGTGGAATCCATCTGTACCATTATGTGGTAAACCATATGGGTGGCGCTATCTAATGACAAAGTTAACAACACTCGTGGTTAGTGAGTCAAAATGGTTGCCATTCTGGATGAAGTGACCAAAAGTTTGTTTAAAAAACCATCAAAATTAATATGAAATGTGTTCGGTAGGCACAAAAAAAAGATGCTATTAACAACCCATACATGACAAAGCATCAGTGGAGTACAATGATGCACATTGGCAGGGTCGATTAACGGAAGTGCAGTGATCAGAATTACCCTAAAACTTAACCACAGTTTGCTATTATTATAATATAGATGGGGAAATACACAGTGTATGTTCACCAAATAAAGAGCGCATAGCTTACACAGGATTCTGGTCAAGGGAACCAGTGTCATGGGGGTGTTGCAAACGAAGGGAACATTATAACTAGAGTGGGATTTGAACCCACAGTTCTGTCCTTCCTGGGCTGGTGTCCTAACCATTAGGCTATCCAGGCTCCCTGATGCATCATCCTGCCACACGTACCTCTATGCGACTGTTAATTAGTTGGAAATTGAGCTAGATCCCCTCAGGAACAAGTATGCAAATGAAAGCCGGTATGCGACATGTGGTAAGGATACTCAGGTACTGTTAAGAGCGCATAGTCTGATGAAAGTGTCACATTTTCAAAACCAAAGCACTAACCTCTGGTGTTCTCTGTGGCGGAGTGGTTAGAGTGTCTGGCTTTTTTCTAGGTCGGGCTCCTAGTCTGAAGGTTGGTGGTTCGATTCCCTGTGGCGCCACCTCTGCCAATTTGGATTTCCACCACTGTGTATAACTTACAGTGTCATCAAAGGCCAGTTGCTCTCATACCATGTATGTGGTGTGGGAGGTTCAAAATCCCTTGGGTCGGTAAAAGTGTAGGCTCAGGCTTTCTATGGACAAACTGTATAATGGTGAAAACAAGTCTATTCAGACTTATCCATGATAGGCAGTATACATCTTCAAGAAAAAAAAAAAACCTAGCTTTGCTACACATTTCCAACTTAGATACTCCTGGACTTATTAAGCATTCGTTGCTGCATGGAACGGAATATAAAGTTAAGTTCTGTCGAACCTGTTACTGCTGAAGCATACATACAGTGTCCGCATTTCTATGTGTATGCCAAAATTAATTTATCCCATTTCCACTTGAGATAATTCCAAAGTTAGCCAGCGTTAATTCAACCTAAAGTATGATGGATTATAAGGATCAACCTTCTATAACCTTTATTTATCTATTAAAAAGAAAAAGGCAGAAACTGAAAGGGACGGACTATGCAACTTGAAGTAGTGTGTTGTGCTAATTTGCATTTTAATTGACTTGTGTTAGTAGATAATCACCGACATGGTGGCCTAATCGGTAGCGCGGTTCCCGATCGAGTCAAACAAATTACTTTAATATTGATACTTGTCGCTTCCTAGCCTGGCGTTCGGCATTAATAGGATAGGGCAAAGACTGGTTAGCTCAATGTCAGGATAATGTGACTGAGTGGGATATCGGGCTGATTTTCCAGTGGGGCAGCACTATAAAGTCAGCATGAGTGCATACTGTCACAAGTCAGTACCCATCCTGATATGATCTTCAATGTTGCTAGGATGTAAAACAACAAACAAGCAATTTGTAGCGCTTCAACTTCGGGTACAAATGCTACTCCTCCCCTTATGGTGCACCTTTGTTGACTGGCATTGCATGTTCATTTCACTTGAACCGTCCACATCTAAATGCGCATTGTGTGTATTGTGAGTGCACATGTAAATCAACAGGTTGGCTGAATGAGTTGAGCGTGTGCTTCCCAGGTGGCTGGTGGCCGGATTTGAATGACCAAACAAAAAATGTATACTTGTCGCCACCTAGCATGACACTGCGCACCACTAGGATAAGGCAGATAGCAGTGGAATGAGGAAGACCGATCATCCGTGATTGAAATTTCCCCTGTGTAAAGTTGCATAATCCAACCATTTAAATTTCTACTGTATATTTTTAATGTATCTATCATGGTGATCGTTATAATCTACCTTATTTTAGTTTGAAGTAACTTTTATTGTAAATGGCAAACTTTGGAGATATTTGAAGTGAAAAGATGGCAAATTAACCTTTGCCTGCATGTCAAAATTCTAGCCGCTGTTTACAGCTTCTATTGAATTGACTTTGCATTCACTTCTAGTTCTGTTTTTGCTTTTGGAAATTTGATACTTTCTGTCCTCAGGCAACGAGCTACATAGACAGGTAGGCATGGGTAGGGTGGTGACATAAGGGAGCCTAGGTGATGTAATGGTTAGCACACTGGTCCGGAATGCAAGAAATGTGGGTTCGATTCCCGCTCTAGGTGCAATGTTTCCAATTTTTATCACCCACCCCCCCCCATGACATTTCATTAGACTGCAGCTTCCATCAGTGTAACAATATAAATTGGGTGCAAGTAGGTCACAACAAATCTGCATAGCACATGGATATTTCTTATGTCAATTGAACCAGACGGGATGGCCAAATGAGTTGAGCGTCCGTCTCCCGTGTTGGTAGACCGTGGAATCGTGGGTTTGAACACTGGTCGAGTCAAACCGATGACTTACATATTGATACTTGTCGCTTCCTAGCCAGGAGCTCGGCATTATTAGCATAGGGCAAGGACTGGTTGGCTCAGTGTCAGGATAAGGTGTCTGAGTGGGATATCTGGTCATGGTGCTGGTGGCCTGGCCTCCCAGTGTTGCAGCACTGTAAAGTCGCCATGAGTGTCACTGTCACAAGTCGGTACCCGTCCTGATATGACCTTAGATGATGCTAGGATGTAAAACAACAAACAAACTTATGTCAATTGCCCCATTCATGCAGCATCACGCATGCCCATTGTTTGTCAGTCTGAAAAGGAGGCACGGACCGTGAAATGAAGAATTCACTTGATACCTTCCTGACACTAACCGCAGGCGGTGGCCGAATTGGTAAGAGCATATAGGCTTCCAATGTGGGAAGTCGGGAGTTCGAGTCCCGGCCCTGTCAAACCAATGACTTACAAAATTTATGCTTGCTGCTACCTTGCTAGGCACTCTACATTACTAGGATAGGGAGAGTATTAGAGTGCTCAGTGTCAGGATAATGTGATTGAGGGGGAAATGTGGTCATGGTGTCGGCAGCCTGGTATCCCAGTGGAGCAGAGCTATAAAGTACATGAGTGCAACCGCTGTTATGACCTTAAATGTTTCCAGGACTTAAAACCCCAACAAATCTTCCTGAGACTGTGAGAGCCATTAGGTTGGTTGGACACGCCCTCGTCTATGACAGATTTGAAAAGTTTTAGGTGCATGGTTGGTTGGCTGGTTGTTGGAGATTTATATCCTGGCAACATCTAAGGTCATTTCAGGATGGGTACCGACTTGTGACAATGCACACTCATAGCAACTTTATAGTGCTGTCCCACTTGGAAATCAGGCCGTTTGCACCATGACACAATATCCAATTCAGTCACATTATCTGGACACTGAGCTAACCAGTCCTTGCCCTATTCTATTAATGCTGCGCAGAAGGCGAGGAAGCGACAAGTATCAATTTTATAAGTCATTTGTTTGACTCGATCAGGAACTGAACTCTCAATCTCCCGCATGCGAGGCCCGCGCTCTACCGATTTGGCCACCGTGCCTGGTACTTATGGTGCATGAGAAGTGCTATCCTTGAGGGTAGACTTACGGGTCTTTGAGGGCAGACTTACAAGTTACAGGACTTAGGTTTATTTAGACAGACAAGTTCAGCACACTCACAGGATTTTAGGTTGAATAAATAAGTTGTCATATAGTTCAGGCTGTTGAATTCATCAGCTTTTCAGGCTGTTGAATTCATCAGCTTTTCAGGCTGTTGAATTCATCAGCTTTTCAGGCCGTTGAGTTCATCAGGTTTTCAGACCATTGAGTTCATCAGTTTTTCAGGCTGTTGAATTCATCAGGTTTTCAGGCCGTTGAATTCATCAGGTTTTCAGGCCGTTGAATTCATCAGGTTTTCAAGCCATTGAGTTCATCAGCTTTTCAGGCCGTTGAGTTCATCAGCTTTTCAGGCCGTTGAGTTCATCAGCTTTTCAGGCTGCTGAGTTCATCAGCTTTTCAGGCCGTTGAATTCATCAGCTTTTCAGGCCGTTGAGTTCATCAGCTTTTCAGGCTGCTGAGTTCATCAGCTTTTCAGGCCGTTGAATTCATCAGCTTTTCAGGCCGTTGAATTCATCAGCTTTTCAGGCCATTGAATTCATCAGCTTTTCAGGCCGTTGAGTTATTCAGCTTTTCAGGCTGCTGAGTTCATTAACTTCTCATACCGTTAAGTTCTTCACCTTTTCAAGCCGCTGTTGAGATCATCAGCTTTTCGGGTAGCTTTTCACTTTGACTTGCCCGTTGGGCTCCAGCTTTCAGAACAGTTGAACTTTTTTACTATTGTCCCTCACCCTTTCACTCGTCGCTGCGTCGCCATTAGACCACCTCCTGACAATGTTGCACCACGTGATGTCCATTGTTCAATAATGACGTCAAAGCGTTCTGCCTCGACCAAGAGTCCGCCATGTTCATTAAAACTGTATCGTGTTTTCCCACCAAACTAGGGCTATGATCCTAACTATGATAATGCAACTTTTTTTTGTGCCCTATTTTAATTTATCAAATTAATGTTTGCTCTGTTACTCGAATTGAACTTCCCTTTAGAATTTCCACCTAAAGTTGATAAATTAGCCATTTATGACAGGTTTTGTAAGGTTCTATTTGAAGAAAAAAATCCATACTATGTAGGGTCATCGATCAGGTTAGTGCAAATAAAGTGACGTTATCAGCCATTATTCGACCAGGAGAAATGCTGCCTTAAAGCGACGACGACACTGTGATCTGTGACTGCAGTCTTAGTGCCGCCACACTTATACTGACTATGGTCTGTGACTGCAGTCTCTATGCTGCCACACTTATACTGACTATGGTCTGTGACTGCAGTCTTAATGCTGCCACACTTATACTGACTGTGTGTGACTGCAGTCTTAATGCTGTCACACTTATACTGACTGTGCGACTGCAGTCTTAATGCTGTCACACTTATACTGACTGTGACTGCAGTCTTAATGCTGCCACACTTATACTGACTGTGTGTGAATGTAGTCTTAATGCTGCCACACCTATACTGACTGTGTGACTGCAGTCTTAATGCTGTCACACTTATACTGACTGTGTGACTGGCGTACTTGCTGTGATGCCCCGACCTCGTACTGACTGTACCTCGCCTGTGTCTGACATCACCTCACCTGGCATTGTTGGTGTAATGTAGCTCTGATGTAGCTGTGGTGCTTCGTACATCGCTTACTGTCCGACATCACCTGCCTGCGCTAACCTCAGATCGGTGTCACGTGACGTTGTTACGAGCGTCACCCGTCCGTAACCAGGGCACTTACCCTAGTTATCGGTAAATACGCGTTGCACATGTCTCGTTGGAGTATCTGACTCATAGGGGTCACGTGATAGTGTTGCCACGCTTACCAGCCCATGCCCATGTACAAGTTGCATAGTCTGATGGGTTTGAGGTTCTGTCTTTTTTTTAAAGTTGCATAGTCTGATGGTTTTGAATTTCTGCTTTTTTTCTGAGATAAATATATTAGATTGATCACTAGTATCTACTTTACATTAGTTCAAGGTAACTTTTATTTTAAATGGTAAACTTTTGAGATATTTTTAGCGCAAACATCGAAGATTAGTTTTGGCAAGCTTGCCAAAACTCTGACACCATAGACTTCTGCAGTAACAGGTTCTGTTAAATTGACTCAGTATTGCCTTCTACGCAAAAACAAATGCTTAAGAAGTGCATCAGTATCTAAGTTAGATATGTCAAATCGAATCTAGATAATTGGTTTGGTTTTGAAAATTTCATATTTCATCGGACTATGCAGCTTTAAGATAAATATATTAACTTGATTGTTAATGTTGTAATCTGCCTTATTTTAGTTTGAAGTAACACTGATTTAAAATCACTAACATGCAAAGTTAATTGTGGCATGCTTGTCAAAACTCTGACGTCATAGGCTTTAAGAGTAACAGGTTCTATTGAAATTCCCTTCTAGGCAGGAACAAATGATTAAACGCTTCAGTATCTAAGTTGGATATGTAGAATCAAATCTAGATAAGTATTTTTGTTTCGAAAAATTTGATGCTTCATCAGACTCTGCAGTTTTAAAGTTCTAGTCGCGGACAATAGGTCTTGCCCTATCCTCGTAATGCCGGATGCCAGGCGAAGTAGTGAACAGGCCAGGGTTCGAACCCGGGGGTTCGAATCCCACAACCCATCACAAAGGGAAGGCGACACTAGTTATTCGGCAATTTTATATAATTGTATTGTATTTGATTTAAAGTAAAGTAAAATACTTTTTTTTTATCGGTTTCCTTTGGAGATACTTGAGGTGACAATATGTGCCAGATTAATTTTGGTCTGTATGTCAAAATGGTGGACATGATAGGCTTCAGCAGTGACCTGTTCTACTGAAGTGCCCTAGTATTTCCTTCCGTGCAGTGATACATGTTCAATGAGTGCACGGCTATCTGAGTGGCATATGTTGGGTCAAATCTAGGTATTTGTTTAGTTTTGAAAATAGTATGCCTTCATGGGACTATGCGCCTTTAATTACCCCAGTATCACACCACACCGCTTTGGTAGATCGTGGGATTCTAAACCATGGGTTCGAACCCTGGTCGAGACAAACCAATAACTTAAAAATTGATACTAGCCAAACACTCGGCATTATTAAGATAGGGCAAGGACTGGTTGGCTCAGTGACTGAGTGGGATATCGGGTCATGGTATTGGTGGTCTCGTCTCCCATTGGGGCAGCACTATAAAGTCGCCATGAGTGCGCACTGTCACAAGTTGGTACTCGTCCTGATATGACCTTAGATGTTGCCAGGACATAAAACTCCGAACAACGAACCAAATCACAGGCACACCGACATATTTGAGGAGGCAGTAACGGCTTGAATGGTGGGTGGCGCCCCCTGGTGTACTAGATCAGTAGCTGAACTGAAGGTGGGGGCTCTAGTGGCGACTCACGGAACTAACCAGACACCATCCTTTGGTGATAGACGAGATCACCGTTCCGACTGCGCATGCGCTGAAAACGGCATTGGCAGCAAAGCAAATGCATCTGGCCATTGAGTTTGCCGATACGCATAGGGCAAAACTTCGATTTTATTCAAAATGAATAGAAATTCATACATAACATTTTGGCATAAACATGTATGCACACATGCAATATAATGATCTGATGAATATAGCTAAGACAAAACTAGCCATACTCAAACATTTTGAGCTAAGAAACATACAATTCCACACAAAACAATCAGTCACTTTAAGGCATCACCATTATTAATTCTTGTTCTAAATATTAAAATGCCAAATGTGTTAGCATACACTTGTTTCAGAGAAATATATAACCAATATCTGATTAACCCTACTCATCTTCTAGTTCTACATATGTCATTAACCATAGGATATAAATAAAAACATTAATAAAATAAGTAAAACTGACTCTGGCTATGGCTCTAACACTAGTCTGAGTGTCCAGATTTGTCTAAATCTAAATGCACATGGCATAAGATGTGCTGATTATATTGATGTAAATGCAATGCTGGATAAAAGATTAATATCTTACTTTATTATACATATATTTTTTAGTAGGTATTCTATGTTTCAAACAAGAACTGAGATGAGCTGAAACTAGCACATTTCATAGCTGCACCCAGTGTAGCCATGTGCTTCTCGCGGGTTTGTTTATCTTCCACGCATCCCACAATGCACCGCGCGGCTGGAATGGTGATGTAGTCTATTAAACACATGATGGAGCAGGTCGCGCGCTGTATTTAGAGCACTGTGCGCATGTGTGTAAGGGGACGAGTCTGCATAGAGAGGTATGTTTATGCCAAATTGTTATCTATTTCTATTAATTTTGAATAAAATGGAAGTTTTGCCCTACGAGTATCGGCAAACTCAATGGCTGTACACCTTTGCTTTGCTGCCAGCGCCGTTTTCAGCGATTGCGCAGTCGGAACGGTGATCTCGTCTATTTAGGAGACCCGCCCTCTGCCTCTTGCCGCTGTTGTTCCATTAATCCGCCAGGCGGCAGCATCGAAAGAACACTTGGCTGTCCTGCGCACAGGACCTGGCTCTCATCACGTGTCGCCGCCTGGTGTGCATCTGTAGTACTAGGCAACTAGTGATATAACCTGATGCTGCAGCCACACCGCAACGTGCGGTCACGTGCACTACAAGTTTGGCTGATGCTGAGTCTACGGCACTCACAAAACAGGTGTTAGCAATTAAATGCCTGCCTTAGAATTGCACAGTCCGATGGTTTTGAGTTTCTCACTTCTGTAACTATTTGAGACCAAATATGGTACCCAGTTTTAGAGAATGCCCCTCTGTGAGTGTGGGTGTGGGTGTGTGTGTGTGTGGGTGCGTGTGTGTGCATGTGTGTGCGTGTGTGTAGGTGTGTGTGTGCAAGTGTGTGTAAGTGTGTGGCTGGCTGGCTGTCCCCGTTCCTTAGGGTGCACGTTAAAAGTAAGGTTAAAATGGCTAAATTAGGAGATATTTGAAGTGTAAACATTCCAAATTAATTTTGCCATGCTTGTCCAAACTCTGAAACCCTAGTCGAGTCCAACTAATGACTTAAGAATGTATACTTGTCGCTTCCGAGCAAGGCGCTTGCTATTATTAGGATAGGGCAAGGACTGGTGGGCTTGGTGTCCGGATAATGGGGTGTCATGTCATGGTGCCGGCTCCCTGATTTTCCAGTGGGGCAGCACTATAAAGTTGCCATGAGTGCGCACTGTCACAAGTCGCTACCCATCCTGATATGACCTTAGATGTTGCCAGGGTGTAAACTCCAACAACCAACCAATTAAACTGACTCAGTATGCCCTTCTATGTAGCAACATATGCTTAATAAGTGCACCAGTATCTAAGTTAGATACGTAGGATCAAATCTAGGTCAGTGTTTTGGTTTCGAAAATGTGATGCTTTTATCAGACTATGCAGCTTTAATTGACACAAAAACACTTCTTTCTCAGACATCGGCTACGTCAATTTTGTATAATAGCAATTTTGAAAATCAAAGTTTAATAACAAAAAATCTCACTACAAGGCGGCTTGCACGTTCACTTTGCACATGAGTCCCAAAGTGCAATAAATGTTTAATGATTGCATCAGTATCTAATTTAGATATGTAGGATCTAAATATACCACTGTCCCAAATTGCTCTGACTAAATCAAACTAAAATTTAAAATACCATCACCCCAAATTCATTGAACCAGGTTTTAAAAAAAACAAAAAAAAACCCGCATACTCCAAAATCTGAGAAAATATGCTTGAGCAACACGTTTTGTTTGGCATTAGCGGCATGTTTCTTCTGCACGTTCATCCATACAGCCCCCATCTTGAGATGACCTTAGATGTTGCCAGGACGTAAAGCTCCAACAACCAACCAATCCACACAGCTGCTCATATTGGAACCTGTCAGTTCCTGAGATGGCCTGATCTAGATCTAAAAAAAAGCCTTGTTTTATTTAACGACGCCTCTAGAGCACATTGATTTTTATCATTGGCTATTGGACGTCAAACATATGGTCATTCTGACATATTTCTTTGGGAGGAAACCCACTGCTGCCACATAGGCTATTCTTTCCGATAAGTAGCAAGGGGTCTTTTATATGTGCTTTCCCACAGACAGGACAGCACATATCACAGCCTTTGATGAACCAGTTGTGGGCCACTGGTTGGAATGGAAAATAGCCCAAACTACAAATGGGTCCACTGAGGATCGATCGCATGACCCACACCTTCACAGGTGGACACTCTACCGCCTGAGCTAGGTCCCGCTGCCTTGTCCTAGATCTCAATACACAACACCTAGTTCAGAACCGGACCTATCTGACCCAGTACATTGGGAGTTGGCCGGAAGTTGCCCCTTCTTATCCGCGCAAGTTGGGCGTTCCTCCTGCATGAACCGGAAATATTATTTTTTGGGGTCCCATACATTGACTGTAGTTTAAAAGTTTTGTATACACAACTATCTGGATCATAATAATTGACTTCTCTTTACTTTCGTTTGAAGTGATTTATTTTAAAGTTGGTTGGTTGGTTGTTGGAGGTTTATGTCCTGGCAACTTCTAAGGTCATATGGGTGCACACTTGTGGCATCATGGATACAAAAGTTAATGCTATTGTGGTGCCATTAGGAGAAAAAGCAAGGAGACCAAGCTACCTACATTAGTTTTTCAGCCAACTTTATAATGCTGTCCCACTGGAAGACCAGGCCACCAGCACTATGACCTGATATCCCAGTCAGTCACATTATCCGGACACTGAGCTAACCAGTCCTTGCCCTATCCTATTAATGCCGAGTGTCAGGCTAGGAAGCGACAAGTATCAATTTTAAAGTCATTGGTTTGACTCGACCGGGAACCAAACTCCTGACCTTCCGCATGCGAGCCCCGCGCTCTACCGATTTGGCCACAGCGCCCAGTACTTATGGTGTATGAGAAGTGCTATCCTTGAGGGTAGACTTACAGGACTTTAAGGGCAGAGTTACAGTTACAAGTTACAGGACTTAGGTTTATTTAGACAGACTAGTTCAGCACACTCACAGGATTTTAGGCTGATTAAATAAGTTGTCATATAGTACAACGGCACTTACTCATCTCATTCGGTTGGTAAGGTGTTAGTAAACTGCACTCAGTTGGAGTGCGCAGCTTAATATCGTTGTTGGCCCCGGTCGTACACCCCCCCCCCCCTCGCCTCACCCGAAGCCACCCTGGAAGCACTGCTCCCCTCGAACACACTGCTAGAACACACAACCTCCCAAACACATCTCTACATGAGTTCACTATATTCAAACCCATGCCTAGAAATATCATAGGGAAGTGGCAAAAGTGTATTATGTCATTGAAAAGTGCTCGAATTTAAACATAAAACAAATTAATTTAATTAAATAAAAAAATTTGGTATGGTTTCACTCTTCTTTGGATCCAACATACATATGTGTATATAAATGTTTTCAAGTTGGTGCGCTGATTCATAAACAAGCACATGTTCGAGATATATTTATAAGTATGAATTGAGCGAAGACAAATTCGCTGCCCAAGCATATATATTTATAAGTACGAATAGAGCAAGGACAAATTCGCAGCCTTCACATGCGAAAGGTCGGGAGTTCGAATCCCAACCTGGCGCTTTGCATTACTAGGATAGGACAAGGTCTGGTTGGCACAGTATTAGGATAATGTGCCTGAGGGGTATCATGTCATGGTGTCAGCGGCCTGGTCTCCTAGTGGAGTAGCACTATAAAGTTGTCATGAGTGCGCACTGTCACAAGTCAGTACCCTTCCTGATGCCGTAAATGTTGATAGGATGTAAAGCAACAAAGCAAACATCTATGCTTGACATAGTGGACATTGTAAGTATATATTTGACATAGACTGCAGTTCTGTTATTGACATTAGCAGATTGTGTTGGTCTATACTTGACAGCAGACTGTTGTCAAGTATAGACCTTGACAGCAGACTGTTGTCAAGTATAGACCTAAACAGACTGCAGGTCTATGCATGACATAAACTGTAGGTCTATACTTGACAGCAGACTGTAGGCCTATACTGGACAGCAGAATGTAGGTCTCGTCTTCACAGCCGAATGCAGGTTTATACTTGACAGCAGAATGCAGGTCTATACTTGACAGCAGACTGTAGGTCTATTCTTGACATCAGACTGTGCATGTCTATACTTGACAGCAGACTGTATGTATCTGCTTGACAGCAGACTATGTCTATGCTTGACAGCAGACTATGTCTATGCTAGACTATGTTTATGCTTGACAGCAGACTGTAGGTCTATGCTGGACAGTAGACTGTAGGTCTACACTTGACATAACATACTTCAGGTCTATACTTGACAGCAGACTGCAGGTCTATACTTGACATCAGACTGTAGGTCTATGCTTGACAGCAGACTATAGGTCTACACTTGACATAACATACTTCAGGTCTATACTTGACAGCAGACTGCAGGTCTATACTTGACATCAGACTGTAGGTCTATGCTTGACAGCAGACTGTAGGTCTACACTTGACATAACATACTTCAGGTCTATACTTGACAGCAGACTGCAGGTCTATACTGGACTGTGTACACCGCAGACCTACTGTGGCACATGTTGTCTCTGTTGTATCGCTCAGACCCCTACCTTCTTCACGTAGACCTTAGACTGTAGACTGGATACGAGGTGAAGAGTGAGAGGCTGCTGTTGTCTACTTGTAAGTTGTAGCACCGAGTGATGTGCTACATTGTGAGCAGCTCTGAGCTGCTCTGAGCTGCTCTGAGCTGCTCTGAGCTTCTCCTCACCGGGGCACTGCCTGGGTGTAGTACTAGAGTATACACACCTACATGCAGGTGTAAATGTGGGCATGCCCACATCGCACCCTCTACTGTGCGAGTAGTTTACACTGCCATCACTCAACCCGCGTTGCGACAAAGGGCATCGCATATGACCTCCTTTTTCTAAGTGACCTGCAAAAAACCTTCTATGTGGCAAGGTTTGTTCGCTACACCGGCATACATACATACATATTCGAAGGCCTGCATGTTACGAATGTACGTCAGTTGTTTCCTGACACATGTTACAGATGGACTGGACTGCAGGTATTCCTGGAGTGGCCTTCACCTTTACAGTGGTATAATAGTTTGTATGTTCGAAGGATTAGAGCGCTACACCTAATATCGGTGCAGACACCATTCATTTGCACAACTACAGTAGTAACTCTAGGGAGCAATGTGAATGTCTGCACTCTGTCATTGAATTGTGGAAGGAGTATTCTGGAGAGGATCAGGACTATACAGTAACCGTGTGGGAGCCTATGTTTGCCATATACAAACTGTGATGGCCTATGTTTGAAAGTGACAGACTGAACGCCTATATTGTATAGCAGGAGGACTATGTTTAATCACTTCAGCTATAGAAGCCTATATGTTAGTAGTTTTTTAAAGCCAATAGTTAACGATAACCAACCGAGAGCCGATACTGGATAGACACGCAGGACGACACTACACAATAACAGACTAAAAGTCTATATTGGATAGCAACGGGACCATGCTTGACCACCGCAGACCACAGGGATATACTTAACAGCAGTCTATGCAGGCCTAAACTTGATATAGCAGTATGTATGCAGGCCTAAACTTGATATAGCATTCTCTGTAGGCTTAAACTTGATATAGCAGTCTGTAAAGGCCTAAGCTTGATATAGCAATCTGTGCAGGCCTAAGCATGATATAGATATCTGTGAAGACCTAAACCTGATATAGTAGTTTATGCATGCCTCAACTTGATATAGCAATCTGCGCAGGCATAAGCTTGATATAACAGTCTGTGCAGGCCTAAGCTTGATGTAACAGTCTGTGAAGGCCTAAGCTTGATATAACAGTCTGTGCAGGCCTAAGCTTGATATAACAGTGTGTGCAGGCCTGAACTTGATATAACAGTCTGTGCAGACCTAAGCTTGATATAACAGTCTGTGCAGGCCTAAACTTGATATAGTAGTCTATGCAGACCTAAACTTGATATAGCAGTCTGCGCAGACCTAAGCTTGATATAGTAGTCTATGCAGACCTAAACTTGATATAGCAGTCTGCGCAGACCTAAGCTTGATATAGCAGTGGGCAGACTGAAGGCCCATGCTGGATGGTCGGCAGCCTGAAGGCCATGCTGGATGGTGGGAAGACTGAAGGCCCATGCTGGACGATGGGCAGACTGAAGGCCCTTGCTGGACGGTGGGCAGACTGAAGGCCCATGCTGGATGGTGGTCAGACTGAAGGCCCATGCTGGACGGTGGTCAGACTGAAGGCCCATGCTGGACGGTGGTCAGACTGAAGGCCCATGCTGGCCGGTGGGCAGACTGAAGGCCCATGATGGATGGTAGACAGACTGAAGGCCCATGATGGATGGTAGACAGACAGAAGGCCTGCTGGTACCCGTGTAGCTTCTTTTATTGCGCGGGCTCTGCGAGTACATTCTCTGTGTAAGGTGTGGATACTAGATGAAGAGCCGGAGGGTTACCGGAGGAGTTGGGAAGGGGATGATGTAGCACCCCAGAGCACTTCTTACTTCCTTCATACACCGCCCGGGTTACCATGGAAATAGAGGGTTGTGCGCTGGAGTAGCTTAGCGGTGAGCTGGAGGAGCCGGTGGGAGAGGGGTGGGCTGGGGGCCGTGACAGGAGAGAGGGGAGGGGGGGGGGGAGTGTACCATCACAGGAGGCTGGAAGCACCAGTAGTACCTGTCCAACACACCAACACCGACCTACACCGACCTACACCGCCAACTGAGCCAAGTCTATCTCGGACAGCAGCAGTAAGCTGGAGTGTGCACTACTGTTGTGTGGGACACTGTGGATTCATTAGCATAATATCAAGTCTAGAGGGCCTGGTATCAGAAGTTACAAGAAGTGTTTCATGGAATCACCCCATCCCCTCCTTCTCCTCCTCCCTCACCACACTACCACCACCACCACCACCACCACCACCACCACCACTACACCCACACCTTGGCCTCCTGTGTGTGAGGATGTTACTGCAGCCGTGGTGTGTATACTATACACTGGAGGACTCTGAATGAAGCCCTCCCGTGTTAGGTCGACTGGAGGAGCCTAAGTTGTACCAGGACAGTGACTGAGAGTGACTTGTTGGTTGGTTGTTGGAGTTTTACGTCCTAGCATCATCTGAGGATGGGTACCAACTTGTGACGGTGCGCACTCATGGTGACTTAATAGTGCTTCCCCATTGGGATATTAGGCAGCCAGCACTATGACCTGATATCCCACTCAGTCACGTTATCCTGACACTGAGTCAACCAACCAGTCTCTGGGTCAGACCTGTAGTGATGTGTTCAAGCATTGCGATGCCTGTAATGTGCGGCAGCACGGGAGCCATACTGCGGTTATTACAGGATAACGGTTATATTATGGCTTGATGTCTTACCGAAGCCATACTGAGATTATAACAGGATAAGTTATTTATATTCTTGTGTCTTCGCAAAGCCATACTGATATTATAACAGGAAAACGATTGTGTATGGTGTCACGTATTACCGAAGCCATACTGAGATTATAACAGGATGATAGTTAGTTATGGTCTGACGTCTTACCGAGGCCACACTGAGATTATAACAGGATAACGGTTATATATGATCTCATGTGTTACCAAAGCCATACTGAGATTATAACAGGATAACGGTTATATATGATCTAATGTGTTACCGAAGCCATACTGATATTATAACAGGATAACGATTGTGTATGGTGTCACATCTTACCAAAGCCATACTGAGATTATAACAGGATAATGATTGTGTATGATCTCATGTGTTACCGAAGCCATACTGAGATTATAACAGGATAATGGTTATATATGATCTCATGTCTTACCAAATCCATACTGAGATTATAACAGGATAGCAATTATTTATGGTCTCATGTCTTAACGAAGCCATAATGTGGTTCATCCAATTGACGTGAAGCCTACTGGGTGACTACAAAGACTATGCTTTCGATATGACTGACATATGAGAAAATAAAAAGAGTATGTACATATATAAAAAGAGTTGGCAGAAGAGGGGATTCTGTCAGTGACTACACCAGCTGTAGCTGTCCATGGAATTCCACAGGGAGTGACTGTCATGAGTACAGAGGCCTGCCTGACACCATATGACGGCTCTGTCACAGCGCCACCTTCAGACCAGGCGTCACATATGGAGGCTTGTTCCTGCTACCGGATGTATGGATCGATATCTGTGTATTGAGTAGTGTCCAGATGCTGTGGCTTGCGGGATAACCATCTAGTATTTGGATGGTCTTAATTTTGTGGTTATATCTGGTGGAATTTCAATCGGTCTTCCTCATTCCGCTGCTCATTGCCCTATCCTAGTCGTGCCAAGCGCCAGGCTGGGTGACGACAACTGTACAGTTTTACGTCTTTGGGTTAACTTGGCTGTGGCCACAACCTGGTGCCACACAGGAAGCAAGTGCTCAACTCATTCGGTCATCTTATTTAATGTTGGACCGACTGACTTTGCGTGATGTTGAATCTAGTGCACACCATCTGTACTACAGCAGCTGCGACGTAATACATGTTATGTCTGTTTATGAAAATCTACTTTGTTTGGCGCCTTGTTGAGTTAACTCGCTCTCTGAGGTTAATGCTGAATAGTTGCTCACCTCTAAGGATGGATAGAACTTCATTAGCTCAACCCAGGTGTGGCCCAACAATTCACTGCAAATCCTAAATCTGCCGCTACTGTTGTGGATTCATAAGGAAGAGTACATTTGGAAGGCACCACTGCACCAGTCGACCCATCACTGCTGACGTTATAGCTGCACCTTTACGCCTGCGTTCGGTTGTCATGGTGATGGGTCTTATCTCGGGAGCCAGCACTACTGCCCTCAATGCTGAATAAGATTCACTTAATTTATAGCACTGAATATAAATTTTTGTTAAAAATTTGTTGATTAAGCATGGGAAATTTCAATCACGGACAATTGGTGTTCCTCATTCCACTGCTATCCTAGTAATGCCGGGAACCAGGCTAGGTAGTGGCAAGTATAAATTGTTATGCCATCGGCTTACCTCCCGTGGTAAAACGACAGGAAGTGGATGCTCAACTTGTTCATTCATCTCCTTCGACTTTATGTGGCGTATTATATATATATGACTGATGATGGAAGTTGCAGTGCTTATTGTGAGTAACTACACAGGTGTTGACGGATAATGGCAGTTATGGAGATGCCTCATTGGTTACCTCAGATAGAGCCTATAACTGATGGTGAAACGCAGTGGGTATGCTGACTGAATAGATAGACTATCGGCTGTTGTAGGACTGCGGAAAGCAGCTCTGGTTAAAATGGAGGGCAGATCACGACAAGCATTTAGATTTCCACGGTCAAATTCATCCTCACGATCCCCATCAACGACGCGCTCGATTACATGGTCAGAAGGGTCCCCCATGCCGCGGTCATCATCCGGGTCCTCAGTGGGCACCCATAGGTCGCCATCGTCCACTGAATGTCGGCTCACACCCAGTCGCCCATCTGACCTTGACCTTTGTGCCAGCCAGCAGCACCAACAGCAGCAGAACCCTACATGGTTGACCCCATATCCCTACGATGACCTCATGTCGAGGTCTTTGCCAGGATCGCCCAAAAGTGAAACCTTCCCT
This sequence comes from Branchipolynoe longqiensis, assembly GCA_030323885.1. Taxonomy (NCBI): domain Eukaryota; kingdom Metazoa; phylum Annelida; class Polychaeta; order Phyllodocida; family Polynoidae; genus Branchipolynoe; species Branchipolynoe longqiensis. The sequence continues at coordinate 15,042,278 of CM059202.1, forward strand.
GTGGGGCTGGGATCTGTGGCGGCTAGCCGAGACATTCGTGCAGGCGCAGCATCGTACAGAAGGGCGCAGACTGCCCCTGTCGCATATTCCCGCAGTGTGGCAAGCACTGCTGCAAGTCCTAATGCTGTTGTAAACAGAGCTCGGCGGTATGGGACAGTGATACCACCGACCCTGTGCCAGGTGTACATGGGGACCGCCATCGACATCGATGATGGCGAAGATGACGAGGATGAGGACAAGGGTGAGAACAGTGCGCAGGGTATGTACGAAGCCTACCTTCGGCAATCCTTGGAAGGGCGTGTGACCTATGGTGAAGGAGGCGGGCCAGAGACCTCCTACCTGGACCTCGCTGGGCGGGCCCGTCCATCAACTACTAAGACCTGCTCCAGCTTGGTGGCGAACCCTACACGCAGTCTGGACCGCAACCTGATCTCACGCCGGGATCCCGGTATGGTCGACCGAATTGCCTTTGCGGAACTTTTTGAGGAACAACAGCGGCTGAAGAAGCTGGAGGCAACAACCATCATCAGGCCTGGTAAAAACCGAGAGGCATTCTTTGCGAGCCTACGCCAACCTAGTATATATGATACGGCCCCTCCACGACAGACGCGCAATGAATTCTTTGCAGATATGCTTGCGCAACCACAAGAACCACCTGACCCATGGGACCGCTCTGGCAGTCGGTCATCGGGTTACAACACACCTGATTCTCTCCCGGAGACTTCAGTAGATTGTAAAAGCTACCATCGCCGCACGCTCTCTGACACACGCGAACAGTTTTTCCGGTCACTCTACACCACACCACCAACCGCTGGGGCGCATCCTCCCCAACGCTCCCTCAGCCCACTCGGCACAGGCAGGTCTTCCCACCATGCACACTTCTATGATGACCTCACCGATACCCAGCAGCACTGGCCATCTGGGTCGCCCTCGCGGAAGGTGTCCACCAGTGATCACCCAAGCACGGTTCACGAAGAGGAAGAGATAAACCAGGAAGCAGTGGACGAAATGAACCGTGCCTTCAACGAACCTGCACCTCCCGAAGAGCGCAGCAACATTTTACCCTATGTGAAGCTGTGCGTGTCGCCACCCTCCCCGAACCCATCACAGAGCCGCAATATGTCAAGCTCCAATCCTACCCCAGGCCCAGGCCCCATACGGCACGTCCCCTACATCCTCAAGCAGGCCTTAGTGGGAGCTCTTCGCGTTCCATATGAGAAGTTTCGTGGGAAGAAGCTGATTCGCTCACGCTCTAACCCCGAATACGCGGCTGAGTTTGCTGCCAACCTGCCGCCAGTGTCCAGAGACTGCTGTCAGGACGACATGAACACTCGGGTTGGGCGTTCACAGAAACTATCCCGGTCACAGTCGTGTCACCTAGAAAAGGACGCTGAGAACAAGCGGCAGCAGCACGAGGCGCTCTCTTGTGGAGCGAAGGAGAATTTATCGGAAATGGATTTGGATATCAGCAAGAAGTGGTGTTACTTGTACTGGGCCGGCCAGAATGTCAGGTATTTGATGGTTCATTGTGAGGTATTTGATGGTCAAAGTTCAATAGGAGGTACTTGATATTCAGTGTGAGGTATTTTGATGGTTCCATGTGGGGTTCTTGATGGGTCAGTGGTTGGTATTTGATGTTTTAATGGTAGCATTTTTAATGGTTCAATGGTAGCATTTTTAATGGTTCAATGGTAGATGTTTGATAGTGTCAGCTATTCAGTGGTATTTATTTGGTGGTTCAACATCACTGTCTGCAGTTTATGAATTAGTTTTCAAAATGTATGTCGTCTTAATTGGTTTGCACTTTTGAATTTGCATTGTTCAATGCTTACAGTTTCGGTGAAAAAGAGTAAGAGTGAGGTGAAAAGAGTCCGGATTTAAGTGGGGTGGGCCAAGCAAGGAGTGGCAGTGACTGGGAGACGGGGTGGTGACTGGGAGAAGGGGCGGTGAATGGGGGGAGACGGGGCGGTGAATGGGGGGGGGGCAGACGGGGTGGTGAATGGGAGGAGATGGGGCGCACGGGGTCGTGAATGGGAGGACACGGGGCGGTGAGTCGGATGAGACGGGGCTGTAAGTGGGAGGAGACGGGGGGCGGTCAATGGGGGAGATGGGGCGGTGAGTGGGAGGAGACGGGGCAGTGAGTGGGATGAGACGGGGGATGAGTGGGAGGAGACGGGGCGGTGAGTGGGATGAGATGGGGCTGTGAGTGGGAGGAGACGGGGCGTTCAATGGGGGAAGATGGGGCTGTGAGTGGGAGGAGTCGGGGCGGTGAGTGGGATGAGAAGGGGGGTGAGTGGGATGAGACGGGGTGGTGAGTGGGATGAGATGGGCGGTGAGTGAGATGAGACGGGGTGGTGAGTGGGATGAGACGGGCCGGTGAGTGGGAGGAGACGGGGCGGTGAGTGAGATGAGACGGGGTGGTGAGTGGGAGGAGACGGGTTGGTGAATGGGAGGAGACGGGGCGGTGAGTGGGATGAGACGGGGTGGTGAGGGGGATGAGGCGGGGGGGGGGGGGGTGAATGGGGGGAGACGGGGCTGTGAGTGGGAGGAGACGGGGCGATGAGTGGGAGGAGACGGGGCAGAGAGTGGGAGGAGACGGGGTGGTGAGTGGGATGAGACGAGGTGATGAGTGGGAGGAGATGGGGTGATGAGTGGGAGGAGACGGGGTGGTGAGTGGGAGGAGACGGGGGCAGTCAATGGGAGGAGACCGGGGGTGAATGGGGGGAGACGGGGCTGTGAGTGGGATGAGACGGGGCGGTGAGTGGGATGAGGCAGGGGGTGAATGGGGGGAGACGGGGCTGTGAGTGTGGGGGGGGAGACGGGACTGTGAGTGGGGGGGGGGGGAGATGGGGCGGTGTGTGGGAGATGGGGCGGTGAATGGGGGGAGACGGGGGTGGTAGGTAGGAGGGAAGTGGTGTGAATGAAAGGCGGGTGTGAATGGCGGTGAGCCGAATGCCCGGTGGATTTACCTGGCCCCACTGGGTGTGAACCTGTTGTAGCTGAACCCCATCCTGCTCTTGATTCTCCCACCATGCACTCTGCAACCACTTTGACACATGACCCCCTGGTCGCCATGGTAACTAGTGCTTCCATGGCAACGTGTGCGCCCGGTGTGGCGTTTTCAGCTGTGTGCCGTGTTCAGCCATGTGCATAGACTCAAAATCAAGGCATTGTCAATGGTCGTGAGTCACTAACCTTATAAATTTAATATAATGTCTTTGGGAAAGATGTTTTCTATATGTGTACCAACCGATTTGTTTCTAGGTGGTGTGGTTTTAGAGATATTTCACTTTTCCTGGATTTTCTGTATGAACATTGCTCACCACCAGTGACAATGACTTGAGTTTGATGGTACGCGCAGTGCACAACATTAGTTTTATTCAAAATTAATAGAAATCAAAAACACTAACCTTATAAATGTAATATAATCTTTTTGGTAAAGATGTTTTCTATATGTGTACCAAGCGATTTGTTAATATGTGGTGTGGTTTTAGAGATATTTCACTTTTTCTGTATTTTCTGTATGAAGATTGCTCACCACCATTGACAATGCCTTGAGTTTGAGTCTATGCACACGGCTGAACATGGCACACGGCTGAAAACGCCACACCGGGCTGTAGTAACGGATGCAATAATGTGCCACCTGGTGGCAACATGAAGCACTGATACTAAAACAAGTTGGTTCTGAGGCGGTGACACCTCGCCTTGTCCATTCCACAAGGGTGAGTGCGGCCTGCTGGTAGTGTATGACTGTGGTAGTCGGACTGGGCTGAGTAGTAGGAGTTATCGTAGAGATGTCCGTGGGTGTGGTTGGGTTAGCAGGGTTGGTTGGTTAGTTTTAGGTCCTAACAACATCCAAGGTCATATCAGGACGCACTCATGGCGACTTTATAGTGCTGGCCCAGTGGGAGATCAGGCTGCCAGCACCATGACCTGATATTCCACTCAGTCACATTATCTTGACACTGACACAACCAGACCATGCCCAATCCTAATAATGCCGAGCACCTGGCTAGCAAGTATCAATTTTTAAGTCATTGGTTTAGGTCCAGCAGGTTTCGATGGTTTGAATCCCATGATCTATAAAACGGGAGACGGACGCTCAACTTATTCCGCCATCCCCTTTGGTGGGGTTAGTAGGGTTCGTGGTAGATACAAGATTCACCTCCAATAGAGGTGAACGATGATCCATGTGTGTCTGTGGGTGTGTTGTGGTTAGCAGGGTTCGTTCTAGATACAAGATTCGCCTCCAATAGAGGTGAACGATAACCTGTGGGTGTGGTAAGGTTAGTGGGGTTTGTGCTAGATACAAGCTTCACCTCTGGTAGAGGTGAACGATAACCTGTGGGAATCTGCGGGTGTGATGAGGTTAGCAGGGTTTGTGGTAGATACAAGATTCGCCTCCAATAGAGGTGAATGATGATCCATGTGTGTCTGTGGGTGTGTTGTGGTTCGTGATAGATACAAGATTTGCCTCCAATAGAGGTGAACGATAACCTGTGTGTGTCTGTGGGTGTGATGAGGTGAGCAGGGTTCGTACTAGATACAAGATTCACCTCCAATAGAGGTGACCGATAACCCGTGTGTCTATCGGTGTGGTGGGGTTAGCAGAGTTTGTGCGAGATACAAGATTCACCTCCAATAGAGGTGAACGATAACCTGTGTGAATCTGTGGGTGTGATGAGGTTAGCAGGGTTTGTGGTAGATACAAGATTCGCCTCCAATAGAGGTGAACGATGGGGGTCTGTGGGTGTGATGAGGTTAGCAGGGTTTGTGGTAGATACAAGATTCACCTCTGGTAGAGCTGGATGGTGACCTGTGGGTGTGGTGGGGTTAGCAGGGTTTGTGGTAGATACAAGATTGGCCTCCAATAGAGGTGAACAATATGTATTCGAGAGAAGTACAGGAGCACCAAACTGCAAGGAATATTTAAATGACTGCCCCAGTATTAACATCGGATATATAGGATCAAATTTAAGCCGAGTCTTTTAGTTGAGAAAATGTTATGCTTTTATCACATTATGGGGCTTTAAATTGGGATTGATTGATTAATTGAGTGCTGATTGGATAATTGATTGATGATGGTTTAATACTGTGCCAGCTTCAAGGGCCAGCACATTCGTTGCAAAGTGGTCGCAAGCCCAGTGTGACGTGTTGCGTGTTATTTACAAACATTGTTGGCGCAAGGCCATGACATCTCCACATTCGAATAGAATGTGTCTGAGGGTCAGTGGACGCTGACACTGGCTATAAATGGTGTTCTCTGTGGTGGAGTGGTTAGAGTGTCTTGACTTTTTTCTAGGTCAGACTACTAATCTGAAGGTCAGTGGTTTGATTCCCAATGCCAACACCTCTGCCAATTTGGATTTCCACCGCTGTATATAACTTACAGCGTCATCAAAGGCCAGTTGCTCTCATACCATGTCTATGTGGTGTGGGAGGTAAAAAATCCCTTGGTTTGGTAAAAGTGTAGCGTCGGGCTTTCTATCAAATGGTGAAAACAAGACTTCAGACTTATCCATGATAGGCAGTCCATAAAGTTTCAATTAAAAAAAATGCGTAGTCCAGCAATTCGACTGTTTGTTTATTCTGTAGACTGCAGCATGGTGGAGTGTAGGTAGACGTGGGAGTAACCAGCTCCAAAGGGTCACGCAGTTCCACACATATATTCTACCCAACAATGGACCCCGCCAGTTAAGTTGGAAAGTACCCGACTACAGTGGTTCCAGATTCTGCCGATAGATGTCACTAGCTTAACTGGCGGGGGTCTATTGTAAATAATACACACAGTGTCTGTTGGATGCAGGACTTTTGTGGTTAAAGTTTCATATCGGTATGGTTTTGAGTATTTTTTAGATAAATATATTAGGTTCACTTGTATATATATCTACAGTAAAAACTCTAAATCGACTGACCATGGGACCGACTTTAATTTAGTTTAAATGGTCCATTGAAGGTGGTGGTGAGCTTAGGGAATTTTTTTATTGTTACAATGGTATTGTATGGGCGATCGTTTGGGACCCAAATAAAGCGATCGATATAGGGGAGTAGTCGATTTGTGGAGGTGGTCGGTTAGAGAGGTTTTACTATACTTTTCTACCAAGCACGTTGGCCGAATCGGTAGAGTCCAGGCTTCCTGTGCGGAAGGTAGGGAGTTGGAATCCTCATCTGAGTCAAACCAACGACTTATAAAATTGATACTTGTCGCTACCTAGGCTGGCGCTTGGCATTAATAGGATAGGAAAAGGACCGGTTAGCACAGTCTCAGGATAATGTAACTGTGTGGGATATTGGGTCATGGTGCCAGTGGGCTGATTTCCCAGTGGGGCAGCACTATAAAGTCACCATGATTTCGGACTGTCACAAGTCGGTACCCACTTGATATGACCTTAGATGTTGCTAGGATGTAAAACAACAAGCAAACAAACTAACCTTTCTTTAGTGTAAATGAACTTCTATTGCAAATGGCTAACTTTTTGAGACATTTGAAGTGAAAACACAAACAATTATTTTTGGTCTGCAGTCAGCATTCCAAAATGCTGAGCACCATAGGCTTCAACAGTAACTAGTCCTATCCTCGCTTCACTTCTTCGTCCGGCCTTTGGCGGACTTACTGTGCATACCGGTGAATCTGGAGGGACTGAAGTTTGGATCCTGGTCGATTCAAGCCAATGACTTATACAATTGGTACCTGTTGGTGCTTGGCGCTAGGCATTATGAGGTCAGGACAGGGACTGGGCACAAAATGTCAGTATAATGTGACTGTGTGCGACATCACTGATGGCCTGATTTCCCAGTGAGGCAGTACTATACAGTCGCCAAGAATGCGCGCTGTTACAAGTCGGTGCCTGTCCTGGTATGGCCTAGAGTCTTGCTGTGGCATAAAACTACACCAACCACCCAGCCTCCCTCAGCCCTCTCAGAGGACTGTGGTTGGGCTCTTGGGCTGCCTTTTTCCGCCCCCAATTTCTCTGACCACTACCCTGCGGAAGCCAACTCCCGACCACATGGGACTGCTTTCAGCGATGCCCATAAAGTGCTGCAGATTTGGGGACTTCAGCGCGCCGGCGCGACTATTAAATTGACCTAGTCCTAGTATACCCTTCCATGCAGAAGCAAATTCTTTAATAAGTTGGTTGGTTGTTGGAGTTTAACGTCCTGGCAACATCTAAGGTCACATCTAAGGTACCGACTTGTGACAGTGGGCACAGGGACCGGGCACGGTGGCCGAATCGGTAGAGCACAGGCTTTGCGTGCAGAAGATTGGGAGTTCGCGAGTTCAGTTCCCAGTCGAGTCAAACCAATGACTTAAAAATTGATACTTGTCCTTTCCTAGCCTGGTACTCGGCATTATTAGGATAGGACAAGGGCTGGTTAGCTTGGTGTCTGGATGATGTGACTGAGTGGGATATCGGGTCATGGTGCTGGCGGCCTGATTTCCCAGTGAGGCAGCACTATAAAATCGCATTGAGTGCATACTGTCACAAGTCGGTACCCGTCCTGATATGACCTTAGATGTTGCTAGGGCGTAAAACAACAACAAACAAACAAACAGACCATGTGCACACATGGTGATTTTATAGTGCAGTCCCACTGGGAGACCAGGCCACGAGCACCATGACCCAATATCACACTGTCACATTATCCTGACAATGAGCCAACTAGTCCTTGCCCTATCCGAATAATGCAGAGCACTTTGCTAGGAAGCGACAATATTCAATTTTTAAGTCATTGGTTTGACTCGACCATGGTTCGAACCCGTGGGTTTGAATCCCACGACCTACCAAAACGGGGAGACACACGCTCAACTCATTCGGCCATCCCGTCTGGTCACTTTAATAAATGAACCAGTATCAATTAATAAAAATTTCATCTAGAATTTTATTTACCTTCACCACAAGTTAAATGATTGTGACTTTTTTTTAAATTCATGAGTGTCTATTGTCACATAATTGATTGTATGCTTTTACATTATATTTAAAAGCGATGGTTGAATAACAAACAAATAATTCTCGCCATGAATATGGCCTATGCTGCCAACACAGCTTAAAGAAACCACCAATCAATCAATCAATCAATCAATCAACAGGTATCTAAGTTGGATCTGTAGGATCAAATCTAGACGAGGAAAATGTGATGCTTTCACCAGATTGTACAGCTTTAAGCGGCTGTCACACCTCGCCGGATTGAGCAACGGACAGAATTGTCTAGTCCGGTGGTGATAAGTATGAAAATGTATTTAAATGTGTAAAAATGTTGCGCTATCGAGTCAATGGCCGCTGGATGAACAGACATGAAACGGACATGAACGGTTAGCCAATGGACAAAACAAACTCAAACCGGACAAGAACCGTAGACGTCAGTCCGGCAGCATCCGTTCCTAGTTTTGGGCATTTTCAAAACTTGTACGGACACAAAACGGACTTTGTTCGGTTTCTGTCCGTTTCCCCCAATCCGGTGAGGTTGACAGGGCCTTTAAGATGATGAGTTTTGCTTTCGGCTGCAACGTTGTGGAAGGTTGAGGTGTGGAGCCGCAGGTCGGCCATGTTGCCAACCCTCAGTCCGCTGGGGGGGGGGGGCGGGAGGGGGGGGGGGGGGGGGGAGGGGAGAGAGCAGGGCTAGCGGGCGGGCCGGGGGCTGCCAAGTGCGGGTGGCCGGGGGCGATGGGACTAGTGGGGCAGGGACTGACAGGGGCGGGGCTGCCCAGGTCTACAGGGAGGGGAGGAGAGGGCTGGCGGATTAGGAGGGCCCAGGGGTGGGCAGAGGGGCTGCTGTGGGGGAAGGAGGGGAGCGTCTGTGGGGGAGGGGGGGCTGCGAGGGAGGGGGATTTGGACAGGGCTGTGGGGGAGATGAGGTGGGTGGGGCTGCGGGGAAGGAGGCTGCAAGTCACGGTGAGGGAGACGGGATTGGTTGATTGTTGGAGTTTTACGTCCTGGCAACATCTATGGACATATCAGGAGGAGTTCTTATTTGTGACTGTGCACTCATGGCCCACTGGGGTACCAGGCCTCCAGCAACATGACCTGATATCCCACTCAGTCACATTATCCTGACACCGAGCCAACCACTCCTTGCTCTATCCTAATAATGCTGAGTGCCTGACTAGGAAGCGACAAGCATCAATATTTAAGTCATAGGTTTGACTCAATCACGGTTTGAACCCATGTGTTCGAATCCCACGATCTACCAAAACGGAATACGGACGCTCAACTCATTCGGGCACCCCGTCTGGTAGGGAGAGTGTGTGCGGTGTGGGGGGGGGGGGGGCTGCTGGGGTGCGAAGGGCTGGTAACCACTGTGAGTGGTTACCAGGCCCTTCGCCTGGTAACCACTTTTCAAACAATTTGAAAAGATGGCTACACCACGTTCCCCTCATGGCACATATCAGAGGCGCTAACTTCCCAATGTGGAAGGTCGGAGGTTCGAAAACCTGGCCGAGTCAAACCAATGACTTACCAAATTTATACTTGTCGCTACCGAGCCTGCCGCTAGACATTACTAGGATAGGGCAAGGACTGGTTAGCTCAGTATGGGGATAATGTGACTGAATGGGAAATGATGCTGGTGGTCTCGTGGGGCAGCACTATAAAGTCGCCATGTGGACTGTCACAAGCCAGTCAGGTCTTTAACTTTTAAGTAAGGTCAATAATGTGTGTTGTCCTGATATGACCTTAGATATTGCTAGGAAATAAACGCAGACAACAGACAAAGTGACTGACTGTGTCGGTGTGTACATTGTTTTTATAAGTCATTTAAATATTTAGCTGAGTCATGACACAGGTTTGGCGAGTGTGTGTGTGTGTGGGGGGGGGGGGGTGGTTGTGGGTGTATGTGTATGTGACTGTGTCTGTGTGTTCAGACAGCAACTGGTTGGTTTTACGTCCTGGCAACATCTAAGGTCATATCAGGATGGGTACCGACTTGTGACAGCGTGCACTCATGGCAACTTTATAGTGCTGCCCCACTGGGAGACCAGGCTGCCAGCACCATGACCTGATATCCCACTCAGTCACATTATCCTGACACTGAGCCAATCAGTCCTTGCCCCATCCTAATAATGCCAAGCTAGGAAGCAACAAGTATAATTTTTTATGTCATTGGTTTGACTCGACCAGCCTTCGAACCCTACGATCTACCAAAGCGACCAGACGGGATGGCCGAATGAGTTAGAGCGTCCGTCTCCCGTGCTGGTAGATCGTGGGGTTGTGGGTTCGAGTCCCGGTCGAATCAAACCAATGACTTTAAAATTGATACTTGTTGCTTCCTAGCCAGGCGCTCGGCATTATTAGGATATGGCAAGGACTGGTGTGCTCAGTGTCAGGATAATGTGACTGAGTGGGATACCAGGTCATGGTGCCGGCGGCCTGGTTTCCCAGTGGGACAGCACTATAAAGTTGCCATGAGTGCACACTGTCACAAGTCGGTACCCGTCCTGATATGACCTTAGATGTTGCTAGGACGTAAAACAACAAACAAAACAAACAAATCTACCAAAGCGGGAGACGAACGCTCAACTCATTCGGCCATCCCGTCTGGTCCTGACAGTAACTGTGAATTGTCAATTGTTTATATGTTGGAGTTGGTGGATGTGCTGGTCCAGTGTGGAGTGGCAGGGTGGCCATTGAGTGGCCTATTTTTAGCACTAGTTTAATTTAATGCGCATGGTGAGGGGTGGGTGAGTGTGGGCGGGGGAGGGAGTGGGAGCATGTATGTGTGTGAGTGAATGGATGGGTGAGTGAGTGGGTAAGTGGATGGGTGAGTGAATGAGTATGTGAGTGAATGAATGTGTGAGTGAGTGAACGAGTGTGTGAGTAAGTAAGTGAGTGGGTGAGTGGCTGGGCGAAAGAATGAGTACATAAGTGAACGTTTGAGTGAGTGTGTGAGTGAAGGAATGAGTGTGTCAGTGAGTGAGTGGGTGAGTATGTCAGTGAGTGAATGGTTGAGTAGATGAGTGAGTGTGTCAGTGAATGTGAGTGAGTGTGTGTCAGTGAATGTGTGTGAGTGAGTGAGTGAGTGAGTGAGTGAGTTGGTGAGTGGGTGAGTGAGTGAGTGGGAGTGTGGTAGTGAGTGAGTGAGGGAGTGAGTGAGTATATGAATAAATGTGAGAGTGAATGACTGTATAAGTGAGTGGGTGGGTGGGCAGGTGAGTGATGTTTTTTGTTTTGTTTGTTCTTTTACGTCCTAGCAACATCTAAGGTCATATCAGGATGGGTACCGACTTGTGACAGTGCGCACTCATGGCGACTTTATAGTGCTGCCCCACTGGGATACCAGGCCACCAGCACCATGACCTGATATCCCACTCAGTCACATTATCCTGACACTGAGCCAACCAGTCCTTGCCCTATCCTAATAATGCCGAGCGATTGGCTAGGAAGCAACAAGTATAAATTTTTACGTCATTGGTTTGACTCGACCAGGGTTCGAACACACGATCCCATGGGGGTGAGTGAATGGGTGAGTATGCATGTATACATGAATGTGTAGGTGTTGCCTAGCCTAACCCTTAATGTTCCAGCAGCCCTAGTTTGGTTGAGCAGGTCAGTAAGCTGTTAGTGCTACATGCCCCCCTCCCTCCCCCCCTCCATCCCCCCCTCCCTCCTCGTTGAAGGTGACCCGGTCAGCGTTCAGTGTGTGAGGGGGTGGTGGTGGTTGAGGGAGGTGGGGGGGGGGGGGAAGTCGGACTACAGTGTGTCCGAGCTGAGGTGAACAAGGCCCCACTAGTGTGACCTGTGTCTCAGCCGGCTCTCCTCACACAACACTAACTGTAGTTGCAATGTTACTCTTAGCACTACCGGGCGCGGTGGCCGAATCGGTAGAGCACAGGCCTCGCGTGCGGAAGATCGGGAGTTCGCGAGTTCGGTTCCCGGTCGAGTCAAACCAATGACTTAAAAATTTATACTCGTCGCTTCCTAGCCTGGTGCTCGGCATTATTAGGATAGGGCAAGGGTTGGTTAGCTCGGTGTCAGGATAATGTGACTGAGTGGGATATCTGGTCATGGTGCCGGCGGCCTGATTTCCCAGTGGGGCAGCACTATAAAATCGCCATGAGCGCGTACTGTCACAAGTCGGTACTCGTCCTGATATGACCTTATGTTGCTAGGACGTAAAACAACAACAAACAAACTCCTAGCACTGCCACGCTGCTACAACTCTACCTGAATGTGAAGTTAAAGCTGCATAGTCCGATAGTTTTGAGTTTCTGACATTTTCTGAGATAAATACATTAGGTTGATCGTTATTATGTACCTTATTTTCGCTTGAAGTCACTTTTATTTTAAATGGCTAACTATTGAGATATTTGAAGTGCAACCGTGCTAAATTAATTTTGGCAAGCACGTCAAAATTCTGACACCATAGCATTCTGCAGGAACCGGTTCTATTCAAGTGCCTCAGTATTCCCTTTTGTGTGTCGACACACAAGTATCCACCAGTATCTAAGTTAGATATGTAGAATCAAATTTAGATAATTGTTTTGGAAATTTGATGTTTTCATCGGAGTATGCAGCTTCAAGACTGCATAGTTGATTGATTGGTGGGTTCTTTGCGCTGTGTCGCCAACACACGCCATATTCACGGCGGCACTTCTTTCTTCTTTTCGTTCGCCTTCAATTACACTTGAAGCCCAGTTCTCATGAATTTGTCTCCAAGTGTCATATGGCTGTGTACGCGTGGTACCATGGTTTGTTAGGGTGTGCCTTGCAGCCTGCTACCTCCGACTTCAGCACTCAAGGTTTTCTGTTAGGGTTACCTCACCCTTAGCTCCTGATCAAAGGACCTACCTTGGGAGCACAAGGGCTTGAGCTTATAACGTGGCTCTTGCTCGCATGATGTACCTGTCATGGGACACATGAGGTATTTCAATGAGGACACCAGTCCCAACCAGTTGCCCACTCCTCGTCCTGTTAGGATCATCGCCAGTTGGTCCGGGGCGGTTTATTCGACTGGGCAAGCCCACCTTATTTCACAGCTAACCATATTTAAAGGCCATGTCGGTATCCACCCACCTGTGATCCGCTGGGTTGGGGATGGTCGCCCCGGGGATGATCGCCCCTAGCCCAGTTGGCGGCACTATACAGTAAAATAGTTGTTTTTGTACCGTAACAACCTGGCATTAGAAGTCCAATAGGGCCTAGATCAGACAGAAGAGAGGATTTATGAGAGTATCACATTTGTGAAACCAACACTCTGACCTAGATTGTATCGTACATATAACATTGACACAGTGCACACATTAAACGTTTATTGACTGGTTTGTTGTTGTTTTGCAACCTATCAACATCTAAGGTCATATCAGGGCGGTTACTGACTTGTGACATTGCACACTTATGGCAACTTTATTGTGATTATGATGCATTATTAGGATAGGGCAAGGACTGGTTGGATCAGTGTCAGGATAATGTGACTGGGTGAGAAATCAGGTCATTGTGCTGGTGGCCTGGGGCCGTATGCAGGAAAGAGTGTTACGCGAGTTTGAGTTTAGCCTTTAAACGCGTATAGCTAACACAGACCGGGCGAAATATGTCAAGTGGTATGCAGGAGCGCCTAAACGGTCAGTGTTAGCTAAACGTGAAATTATTTATAGATTTGGGAATTCCCTCTGGGTCTCTACCCATATATTAGGCTTAAATATATTAAATGCTATCATATTTAACAGAATTAGATACGCACTAAGTGAAATTTGATGAAATTAACCCTAAATTCGAAGCAATATTAACGCTGCGGCCGTAACGGCGGCGATATTAACGGTTATATTTTCGAATCGACGAGCGTAAACTAAACAAATCGCTAATACATTGCCGCCAATGCGTAGACGTCGGCCAGTATGGATGTCGACGTCGGCGGCGGTCGCGACGGCGGCGATTTGTTTACTTTACGTTCGTCGATTCGAAAATATAAGTATTAATATCTCCGCCGTTACGGCGGCAGCGTTAATATTGCTTTGAATTTAGGGTTAATTTAATCATATTTCACTTATTGCGTATGTAATTCTGTTAAATATGACAGCATTGAATAGATTTGGGTAGGACCTTACGCTAACACCGCCCGTAAACCTGCTATGAAACGGGTTTAGGGTAAACGCGCGGTGTTGGCGTAACACCGCTTCCTGCATACGGAATTTTGCTCGCTAAACTGGAAATCCCGCCGCTAAACGGGAAATCCCGCGCTAAACGCGTTTTGGAGCCGTAACACCGACACCTGCATACGGCCCCTGGTCTCCTGGTGGCCTGTTCACCAGAGTGTGCACTGCCACAAGTCGGTGCCCCTCCTGATATGAGCTTTGATGTTGCCAGGAAGTAAAACTCCAAGAACCAACCAACCAATCCTTTAAAGGGTCTATCGCTTGTTAGTATTCGTATTACATCGATTTAAATTCCTACTAACTTCTAAGTTGGGTATGAGAATTTTAGCCTAGGCTAGCACTTTTGAGGTTTTGTTGTGCTTTCATCGAGTTATGAAGTTTAAATGTGACTTTCTCAAGTATTTCAACTGAGCATAATAGTCAATATTGTGTAAGCTGGTTAGCTGTGGTGATGACAATGGGGGTGTTGTAAACAAAAGGATCAGTGCACCTGGAGCAGGATTCGAACCCACACTTCGTGCCATTCCGGGGCCAAGGTCCTACACATAAAGCTAAGATTCCTTACACGTGGTATGCGGTATGCGAATGCGAATGCGGCAAAAAATCGAAACGCCTTGAACTCAATGGGCTACAACCCTTACACGCGGTATGCGAATGCGAATGCGACAACTCGATCGGTCCTTGTAGCGATCGGTGCGGCATGCGGTATGCGGCACGCAGGGTGTGAATAGAAACCTGAGTCTGATGTGTCCATTAGTTTAACAGTAGGAGAGGCGACTGAGCATTACGGAACGGTCACGCACAAGGCTTCTGAGTGGAAACATATGGTAGTGGTGGTGGTGGGGGTTCTGGTTGGTAAAAAGGCTACCAGAGCCACAAAAATATGAATACTTATCTATAATTTGGTAATTATAAAGGTAAGAACGTCCATGTGACGTACCAAGAGTTACATAGATATAGATGCCATATTAGGCCATATACAGTGCAGTATGGAGTATACTTGTTTATTTATATTTTTTAAATATAGCCAGTCGTGTGCCGCATGCCGCATACCGCGTAGAACGAATCTTCCCATTCGCATACCGCATACCGCATGCCGCATTCCGCATACCGCGTGTAAGGAATCTTAGCTTTAGTCTATCTACACTTCCTGATATAATCACCCTATCCATGCCTACCTGTCTATGTGGCTGCTTGCCTGAGGTCAGTGCAGACTCCTACACTTGGATGATTGTCAAAATCAGGTTGGTTGGTTGTTGGAGTTTCACGTCCTGGCAGCATTTAGATCATATCAGGATGGGTACCGACTTGTGACAGTGCACACTCATGGCGACTTTATAGTGCTGCCCCACTGGGAAATCAGGCCACTGGCCCCATGATCCGATATCCCACTCGGTCACATTGTTCTGACACTGAAATAACCAGTCCTTGTCCTCTCTTATTAATGCCGAGAGCCAGGCTAGGAGCCGACAATTATCTATTTTTAAAGTCATTGGTTTGACTTGAGCGGGAACCAAACTCCCGACCTTCTGCACGCGAGGCCCGCGCTGTACTGATTAGGCCACCGCGTCCGGTGCCAAAATCAGGTATACACAAAAAAACCAGACCTGTTATTTTTCCGGATTTGTTCCGGATTGCAAGGGTAAATACGGAAATACGGTTTCTCAGCCTTTGTTCCGGAAATTGATGTATTTTTTATCACACTAAAAGTTACTGCTTTTCCTGGCTTTTCCTTTCGTTTCCCTGGCTTATCCTTCGTTTTCTGGTTTTCATTGTTACTGAAAGACATTCAAGAATACGGACAATAGCTTTGACAATTCGGAAAGCTGCGAGATCGGGTGCACAGGTCTTCAGAACCCCATGTGCAGCTTCAGGTGGTTAATCCAGTGATTTAGTTTAAATTAGCTAATTAAGCCAGGGAAATTTCAATCACACACAGTTTGGCTTCCTCATTCCACTGCTCCTTGCCCTGTCCTGGTAATGGTGAGCGTCCAGCTAGGTAGCGACAAGTATAAATTTGTACTTCATTGATTTGACTCAACCAGTGTATGGAATCCCACGGTCTACCAAAATAGGAACAGATGCTCAACTCATTCAGCCATCCCGTGCCATCATCAACCGCACCGAAGCTGCATTTCACTTTTAAGTTATATCATCAATTTTAGCCTTCTTGAGGACAGCAGGATTGTACCACCTCATATAGCTTATTAAACCAATATTTACCAAGTTATGAAGAATGACACCTTTGACTTTTATCTACAATTATATATTCCTTGGCCACAATTTTTATTATAATGAGCTTTTAACTTCATAAGTGTCTTTTAACACAATTCTGTGTAAAAGTGGTGGTTGAAGGAAAATGCGACAGAGAACACTTCTCGCTGTGATTATGGCCTTTGCTTCTGACACGGCACTAATTAACGAACGGTACTAATAATGCATTTGTTCCTGCTGATTATCGTGATTAAAACCTTCCGGCTCTGGGTTATGCTTGTATGGCTTTAGCCATGAAATATTGCAAATTTTGCCATTCAATTACTTCTTTGAGATGAAAGAAGTTGATATTCATCAAACAAAAATTGGTATTGGATATTTATTGTGTTAGATTTATTATAAACTTGGTCAGTATTTTCTTTGTTCATAGTTAGTTGTTCGCATCGTATTGTATTCTCTGTTTTGTTTAGTCTGACACATTTGTATATTTTGACATATTTGTGTCATTATATTCTGTATTATTCATGAGAAGACTGAGCTTTCATTACTCTAATGTTATATCTATCATTGTATTTCTACTACATCTATTGTATCTGGGTGTGGAATAGTTATCAGCAACTTCCGGTTTGTGTTTCTAACAATTGTTATTTATTATTGCGTTCACAGATTGGGGTCACTAAGCAAAGAGCATGGCAAGACGGATCCCAAGAAGGAGGAGAAGGAGGAGCAGCGACTCCCGCATTCCCCGCCCGAGTCGACCGCCCCCGGTAAGTCGCATCCCTGACCCTCCCTCCATTCCCCGCCTGAGTCGTCCGCCGCTGGTAAATCGCATCCCTGACCCTCCCTCCATTCCCCGCCCGAATCGACAGCCCCCGGTAAGTCACATCCCTGACCCTCCCTCCATTCCCCGCCCGAGTCGACCGGCCCCGTTAAGTTGCATCCCTGACCCTCCCTCCATTACCCGCCCGAGTCGACCGCCCCCGGTAAGTCACATCCCTGACCCTCCTTCCATTCCCCACCCGAGTCGACCGCCCTGGTAAGTTGCATCCCTGATCCTCCCTCCATTCCCCGCCCGAGTCGACCGCCCCCGGTAAGTCGCATCCCTGACCCTCCCTCCATTCCCCGCCCGACTCGACCGCCCCTGGTAAGTCGCATCCCTGACCCTCCCTCCATTCCCCGCCCGAGTCGACTGCCCCTGCTAAGTCGTATCCTTGACCCTCCATTCCCTACTCAAGACAAATACCCCTGGTGCCTGGTGTGTCATTTCCATAAATCCGACATTCCACTTTGGCTGTGAGGAATCTACATTTTCATATACTACTCTCGTCGAACGCTCCCCCCCTCCCCCCAGTGACCTTACGTCATTACGTCATTGTCATCAGTCTAATGCTAGGTACACACCTACCGTTTACGACTCGCGCACTAAAACTTTGCGCCCGACGCGACCCGATCGCGACCCGATCACAATTAAAACCGAAGATAAGGGATGCGCACATATACCGACTGGACGCGCACATATAACGTCCGATTCGCGGCTGCGATCCACGCTCCTGGTGGGTTTTTGCGCGAACTACCTCACCATCAGCGCCATCTAGCATTTTCCTTGCGCCGATTCGCGACTGTGCTGCACGCACCTGGTGGGTTTTGCGCGAACTACGTCGCCATCAGCACCATCTAGCAGTTTCCTGTAGCAATGCTATTTGTTTTGTTTACATTCGTCGATTAGAAAACATTAATATCGCCGGCGGCGGAATTTCCTTGCGCCTGCTACGTACTTGTTTAGTTTACATTCGTCGATTAGAAAACATTAATATCGCCGCCGTTGAATATATTTGGGTCTAATATGTAGCCGCCGAACCGGCGGAATTTCCTTGCGCCTGTTATGTACTTGTTTAGTTTACATTCGTCGATTAGAAAACATTAATATCGCCACCGTTGAATAGATTTGGGTCTAATATGTAGCTGCCGAACCGGCGGAATTTCCTTGCGCCTGCTACGTATTTGTTTAGTTTACATTCGTCGATTAGAAAATATTAATATATAGCCGCCGATTAGAATATTTTGGTTAAGACACTGTCACGTGTCCTTTTTCCGGCCCGGCGATTCGTTGATCGTTAAAACTCAGACGCGAACGGTCGGCGGCTAGCACGCACATACCGTTTAAGATACGACCGACCGCACGCACCTCCCGATTTGCAATCGTTCCGATTCGTTTTTCGAATTGCTTGCGATTTCAGTTTTAAGGCCTAAAACTGAGTTGTAATCGCAAATCGCGGATGTCTGGTGTGCTATGGTCCCGCACCCACCTACTGACTAACGAGGTCGTATGCGTGAATCGCGTCGTAAACGGTAGGTGTGTACCTAGCATTAGAAACTGTGTCTGAGTGTACATGTGTGGTATCATTCTAATACACTGGTCCCTGAAGAACTGAATCCAGCAGCCGGGTCGCAGCTGCAGCTGACACGGCAAAGCAGTGTGGGGGGTGCGGGGGGGGGGGGAGGGGGTGAATACAGACTACCATGATTCATGAAGTGCTATTTTATCTAATGTGAAATATTTGCTGTGACAATTTCACTATGATCTACATTAGAAACAAATGTATGACAAGAAACCTTTCAAGTTTGGTTTGTTGTTTTAGAGAAGGGATAGTAAGTCAATTTAATACAACCTTTGAACCTGTCAATGCGGTGTAAACCTTTGATGCCCAGCAGTTCGGAGTGCATGCCAAATTAAGTTGGCATGTTTTCACTTTAAAAAAAACTAAAAACATTTTTTAAATAGTTTTTATATTTTTTTATCTTGACTGTATCACTGAGTGGAGTGTATCGAGATATCCAACCACACTAACTATGTCATATACAGTGATTTGTTCTCCTGCCTCCTGGCTGTTGCTGGACTGAAAACGAATCACTGTATTCTAGCAACGGTCATTTATAAAATGAACCAACTGGCAACGGATGGCTATGACATCCACCTGTGCTGGGTGCCTGGCCATGCCGGCATACAAGGAAACGAATGAGCTGATCGGGCTGTGAAGAAGGCCATGAACTGTGATCTTGAACCGTGTCTGATCCCTCACTCTGATCTGAAACCACTTATAGCCACCCACATAAAATCCAAATGACAACATGAGTGGGATGAAAACATTAATAAACTTAAAGAAATTGAACCATCTGTGGGAAAACCACCACAGACTCATGCGGGAGGTCGGCAGGACCAAGTGGTCCTTAGCCGCTACCGTATTGGCCACTCGTGGCTTACACATGCTTTTCTGCTCAAGGGGGAGCCTCCCCCTGAATGTATTTGGTTAGTTGTGTGAGGCGACCTTTTTGCAGGTGCAGTCTGCGACATGTAGCCTATACCACCTCATATAGTTTACTAAATAAATTCTATCAATTATTAATAAAACTGTTCCTTTTCTATGGGAAAATATATGATTGTGAGTTTTTTATTTTAATGAGTGTCTATTGGCACATAATTGATTGTCTGCCTTTACATCTAAAACTAGTAAAAGCGATGGTTTGAACAAAAAACAAACATTTCTCGCCGTGAATATGGCCTATGCTGCCGACACGGCGTAAAGCAACCACCAATCAATCAATCAATCAAGTGTTACTGAGCAGAGACTGTGGTTTGTTGTGCAGCGACTTCGCCGACCGGAGGCCATAACAACGTGCAGCGGTCAGTGATCATTCACCGGGACGAGCGTGGGTATGGGCTGACGGTCAGCGGCGACAACCCCGTCTTCGTACAGTCCGTCAAGGACAGTGAGTACCCACACCAGCCAGTCCCGATATGACCTTAGATGTTGCCAGGACGTAAAACTCCACCAACCAACCATTTGCTTGAATATTGTTCTGTGGGTTAAAATGGTGTTATGGATGGATGTTACGTGGTTAATTTGAGCAGCGTTCTCAATTTGTATGACATCAAAATCAAAAAGTGAAATTATTTTTGCTCAATTCTGACATATGCAGAAAATGTAGCATGGATTCTGCTAGTGTTTGAAATGTTTTCTGCTATTATTTGGAATGTTTTCACTTTTGGTTTCCATGTTACAAAAGTAGTACACACTTTCTGAGAACCCAAATACAGTGAAACCTCAGTTTTTCAAACAGCTCGCTTTTCGAACAAATCGGTTCACGAACATTCTAGGTTTACAAACAACCGTTACTAAGTCGAGTACTGCAAAGAAACATAAAATAGAAATAACCCCGGATGTTAGAGAGAAGAATTGCGAATTTCAGTTACCTGATGTTATAATGGAGGGGGTTCCCCTTCCAAACAGTAACGTCCCTCCCCTCTTCCTTCCTCTCCACCTTCAACTTACGCTATCAGTTAGTCTCCTCTGTAGATCTAGGATGAAATTAAATTGTCTTTTTTTATTAATAATCATTGTTTATTCATTTTGTATGAAATTTTATGTATATTCAAGGTTTAAAAAAAAGCTTTCATTTGGGGGTCAGGAAAGGATTGGTCCATTTTCCATTGTTTCTTATGTAAAAATTGGTTTTTGTAAAAGTTGGTTTCGCTTTACGAACAAAGCGGTTTACAAACAATTAGGAACGAATTATGTTCGAAAACCAACGTTTCACTAGTTTTAATTTTCAGAAAAATACATTTATCGGTGCCTCGGCAGTAATCGTCCGGCTATATCATTGTGTATCGCTTACCCAGACACGAGTAAATTTTTTAATGATGGATAAAGTACGAAATGAGAATGTGATGAGTTATGAAAGAAGATGTATATATATCCTGATATGACCTTAGATGTTGCCGGGACGTACAACCCCAACAAATAACATGTTATCCTGCCCGTTGCCACGAGTGCCCCAGACTCCCCTGACTCCTAGACTAGACACTAGACTAGTTCTGTTGTTTCTCACCAGATGGCGCGGCGGCGCGGGTCGGCGTGCAGCAAGGCGACCAGATTGTGAAGGTGAGTTCATGTTTATGTCACGTGACTGCGAGCGTCTCACCTTCCCTAGTTGCTACAGTCTATTCGGCAACGCAGGCATGAATAGAATTCAACATGTCAATCATTACATGTATGCACAACGATTGTATGCGTACAACAAATCTGAAACAGAAAAAAAGGAGGTTACAAACAAGGTGCACAAGAAGCAACAATGGTCCGTTACTAGCAATGGTACAATCAAAATGCAGTGCAGATGATCGTAGTGTTGGTAACACAAGTGCCAATATTTGGAATAAACTGCCAGCTGCAACACAAAATGCAGAACACATAGCAATTGTTTAGGAAACTACTAAAAAATAATGTAACCTAGAAACACAGATGATGTTTAAATGGACTAACACAAAGTATAGTAAAAGCTGGATGTTGGACGGTTTGCAATCTACAAACAGTTACAAGCCATAAACAAGAAGCAAGAAAACCTAAATTATTACTAAAACAATATTCAAAAGATCTAAATCAAATTGAACTAGTGCTGCCCAGCGGTGAAAACAAGTATTAACACATGCTTCCATTATGAGCAAGGTAAATAAATTCATCACAAAAAAAACGACAAAATAAAACTGTAGCATGACACAGTTGTAGCACCACGAATACGGCTGTTCTGAGTTCCGCTGGTCCCTCATGAAGCACTGAAGCTGTGACTCAGCATGCCGGGTCACAGTTACAGCTTACACAGTGGAAGGTTGGGGAGGTGCCACTCCCAGCCCTCTCCGTCACAATACACCCTGTACTTTAAACTCACTTTGCATGGATAACCACATGCCTCCTGATGACCAAACTTGGTAGAATTATTGCGATTAATTTATTTCTATTGTAGACTGCAGTGAAATTGTCCTAACAACTATTTTACATTAGATAAATACGCGTTCATTATGTGACTTTCCCACCTCCACTCCTAACTTCTGCCTTCTAGACCAGACAGCATGGCTGAATGAGTTGAGCGTCCGTCTCCTGTTTTGGTAGATCGTGGGATTCTAACCCACGTGTTCGAACCGTGGTCGAATCAAACCGAGGACTTAAAAATTGGTACTTTTTGCTTCCTAGCCAGGCACTTAGCATTATTAGAATAGGGCGAAGGCTGGTTGGCTCAGTGTCAGGATAATGTGACTGAGTGGGATATCAGGTCATGGTGATTGTGGCCTGGTCTCCCAGTGGAACAGCACTATAAAGTCGCCATGAGTGTGCACTGTGACAAGTGACAGAATACCCACTTGTAGCATTTGTAGCGGTGTAAATACAGTTATTTTCAGTGTAGTTTAACTACATAACCAAGCTGCAGCCATTACACTGTTACAAGATCAGATATTATATATAAGATAAAAACTGTAACATTACACATCACAACACTTGAGTGGTATGAAGAGAAAGCTGTTCACATTACAATGAGACCGGATGGCCAAATTAATGTTAAATTCGGGTGAGTAATTAACGAATGGGATCCTCTCCCGCAGGCCTGTATGTCATCTGCGTAGATGTACATAGTAGGCTAAGTTATCATATACAGGTTAGGAAAAAACTTTGAAAATTAAAAAAAACTAATATAGAAACTACTAACACCCAAAACCGCAAAAGGTTGCCCCGAGAAAGATCAGGTAAACACTCCTGAGTGCGAGACCAGGCAGGCAGGTGATAAGATTCAAATCCATGGCTGAGTCAAACCAATGACTTAAAAATGTATACTTGTCGCTCCATAGCCTGGTGCTTGGAATTACTAGTATAGGCCAAGGGGCAGTGGAATGAGGAAGACCAATTGTCTGCGATTGAAATTTCCCCAATTTAGTCGACGAATGTAATGTTTAAATTAAAATAAAGCTACCACATAAGAATATTGTCATATTTGTGTAGATCTTATAGGGTTGTTTGTTGTTTTACGTCCTAGCAACAAGAAGGCATCGATTGTACATTCGTGGTCTAATACAAAGAAATTTTAACAGTTGTGTTTTGTTGCCCCTGCAGGTTAACGGGACGCTAGTAATCAACAGCAACCATGTAGAAGTGGTGAAGCTCATCAAATGTGAGTACAGCCTTACACTAAATCACTCCTATTGTGTCGGTTAAAATTCCCAGCCACTCGGTTCTCTCGAACGAAGACCGTCCTCAGGATCCACTTGTTCTTTGCGTGTCGTGTCAGTTGTTGGCAACCATTGACTATCATTGCTAATGTTTTCACGGTTGCGGTTTTATTTATTTCAGGTTGATAGTTGAGGCTGCGAGAACGGGTTAATAATATTTCACCAATAACACATTGTTTGCTACTTTAAATATGGGGTCATAACAAGTTTTAGAGATTTTCATTTGTGTGAGTTCTACCTCTCCCTGGGTACTCACCAATGAGGTTCCAGCCGGCACGCCTCCTGTTGACCGATACAGTGACCGTTATTCATGTACACGCATATCACTTATTCAAATAATACTACTTTTCCCAGATTCACACCGCTCTTCTCCACAAAGCAGTACACATGAACATTTTATCACAGGTCATCCCAATAGTTCATATCATATCAAGATTTCATTAAGCCATAACAGAACCCGTCCCCTCCCCCTCCCACCCCATTGTATATTTTATATGACTGTGGAGTTGAAAACTCTGGATGACTCCTTAAGTTTCAGAAGGACCCTGATGGCAGCTACTGAAGGAGTCCGGGTGGCAGAGCTGCGCGGCCTGCAGTTCTGGGTAAAACCCCATTATAACGCGATCGTTGGTTCCATAAAATGTCATCCCCAAAACAGTGGAGTTGCGCTAAATCGGGGTTCAGTCTACTGAATTACCTTTGAATTAAGGAATTTTGGGTTCAATGAATCATCGTGTTATATAAGAATTTGTGTTAAATTGGGGCGTGTTATAACAGAGTTCCACTGTACTTCAAATTGTATGAACTGAGCATTGGGGTGGGCAGTGTGCTAAACCACATACTGGAGGAACTACAATGAGAGTTGTGAGGCCACATCTTTACTGGATATGAAGTCACATACTGGAGGAACTACAATAAGGGTTGTGAGGCCACCTGTTAACTAGATATGAAGACATACTGGAGGAACTACAATAAGGGTTGTGAGGCCACCTGTTTACTGGATATGAAGTCACATACTGCAGGAACTACAATAAGGGTTGTGAGGCCACGTGTTTACTGGATATGAAGTCACATAATGGAGGAACTACAATAAGGGTTGTGAGGCCACGTGTTTACCGGATATGAAGCCACATACTGCAGGAAGTACAATAAGGGTTGTGAGGCAAAGGGTTCATCGGATATGAAGCCACATACTGGAGTAACTACAATAAGGGTTGTGAGGCAAAGTGTTTACCGGATATGAAGACATACTGGAGGAACTACAATAAGGGTTGTGAGGCAAAGTGTTTACCGGATATGAAGCCACATACTGGAGGAACTACAATTAGCGTTGAAGTCATGTTCTGCAGGAATAGCAATGATCACTGTAACTAAGGACCACCGGTTCACCAGGTGCGACTAGTGAGACTTCTCCCTCTCCCTGGATATTTTCTGACTTAATCCCACCACAGTCACCCGGTCGGTTGGTGTGACTAGTGAGTTCTACCTCTCCCTGGATACTCGCCGATGAGGCTCCAGCCGGCACGCCCCCTGTTGACAGATAGAGTGACCATTATTCATATACACGCATCTTCCGGTACTGCGTACTTGCAAACACACACACACTCACTCAATCACTTACTCAAATCAGAGAGGTATTCAAACCGACGGGTTCAAACACTGGACGAGTCAAACCAATGACTATACAACTGATACTTGTCGCTTCCTAGCCAGGCACTCGGCATTAGTAGAATAGGGCAAGGACTGGTTGACTTGGTGTCAGGATAATGTGACTGAGTGGGATATTAGGGCATGCTGCTGGCAGCCTGGTCTATCACTGGGGCAGCACTATAAAAATGCCATAGTTGCGCACTGTCACAAATAGGTACCTGTCCGGATATGACCTTATATGTTGCCAGGACAATAAAACAACCAACCAACTAACATCTATGTTTGTCGATACTTGCCTGGCGCTCTGCATTATGAGGATAAGGCAAGGACTGTCATTTATTCAGTATCAGGATAATTAGTTAATCCCGCAGCACTGTCTCAGAACAGGGCTGCTACACAACCCATTAGAAAAAGTGTCGGAAGGCTGGGTAAATGAAATCATGACATCGATTCTTAATCTAGTGTCGTGGGGGTGATGACAATAGGAAATATTGCGCCTAGAGCTGGACTCAAACCCACATCTCTTTGCATTCTGGGCCACCTAGGCTCCCTGATATCAACACACTACCCAAGCCTACCTGGCTATCTGGTTCCTTGCCTGAGATGTCAGTGCAGACCACTACACTAAGAAGGAAAATATGTTCTTCAAATACCTCTTTGTATTTACCTACTATATTTACCCACTACAGTGGTGTCTCTGTGGCGGAGTGGTTAGAGTGTCTGACTTTTTTTTAGGTCAGACTGCTAATCTGAGGGTCGGCGGTTCGATTCCCCGTGCCCCCAGCTCTGCCAATTTGGATTTCCACCGCTGTGTATAACTTACAGCGTCATCAAAGGCCGGGCCGGTTGCTCTCATACCATGTCTATGTGGTGTGGGAGGTTAAAAATCCCTTGGGTCGGTAAAAGTGTAGGCTCGGGCTTTCTATCGACCAGCAGTGGAATGAGGAAGACCAGTCGTCTATGACTGAAATTTCCCCTGCTTAAACAACTAATGGACCAACAACAAAAAACAAAAAAAAACTAATGTAGATTAATAGACTTTAAAACTCGAATTGAGAGCATTCTAGGACCGCTATCTTCTGTTTTAGCATTCTCTCCCATTTCACCAACTATTTGTCAATATAGATAAAATAATGCACACTGGAACCATTCCCTCCGCAGTTAATTCCTACTGAAGCAGTTTTTGGTCAGATTTAGACATAGTTGTGGTTCACCTCTAGGGCTAGGGGTGAATCTTTTATCTACAGGATAATGTGATGAAGTGGAATTCCTGTATCAAAGTCAAGCCATGAGTGCACACTGTGACAAGTCGGTGCCTATCCTGATATGACCTTAGATGTTGCTAGAACATCAGAATATAAATATGAGTGTGAGTGAGTGACTTGGGGTTTTACACCATGTTGCCAACTGTGGTGAGAATGGCCAGATGTTTTATATCTTTCATATTTTATTTATGGATATCTTTTTAATCTCTTCTATATCACTCAACAGAAGTAAAACTGAAAGACAATAGGCTAAAAATACTTAAGGGTTTTAATGTCGTGTATAAGTGCAAAACCTAAGTCGAAGCAGTTCAGCTGTTTCCATAAATTCAATGATTACTTCACCTTTCACTTATTTAAAAAGGTCTTGCAGGTTATGTGTTTGATAAAAGCGTTGTCTGTGCAATGCAAAATTGCTACATTCCATTGAAATGTGTTCCGGTGTCAATAAACACTGACAGCCAAAGCATTCTGGTGGCTGCTCACCTTTTAAATAAAAGAGTGAGTCATCCTAGAATGGCCAATACGACATCGTGTTAAAACAACCTGGTCCCGGTGACTCGGATGTTTCAGTGAACTTTGACAAGATGCATAAAGTGGCATTGTCCTATAACGCCCTGCGACCAGGCGGGATAGCCCCGTTTAGTAGATGGAATTCGAACTCACGGGTTCGAACCCTGGTCGAGTCAAACCAATGACTATAAAACTGATACTTGTTGCTTCCTAGCCATGCGCTTGGCATTATTAGGATAGCACAAGGACTGGTTGGCTCAGTGTCAGGATAATATGACTGAGTGGGATATCAGGTCAATGGTGCTGGCGGCCTGATCTCCCACTGGGGCAGCACTATAACATCACCATGAGTGCGCACTGTCACAAGTCGGTACCCATCCTGATATGACGGTAGATGTTGCCAGGATGTAAAACTCCAACAACCAACCAGCCAAAACACCCTGCACCCTGCTGTGCCTCAGTGGGATGTGGTACACTAGCGCGCGTTGCAAGCTGTTATCGGGCTACAGTGCAGCGGAGTGACACGCGGGCACCAGTCAACGGACGCCTCTGTGTGCCTCAGGCACTCGCGCCGGAAGTCGCAATAATGACAACATATACCACTTGTGCTGTTTTTTGTGTGGATTTTTCTGAATGAATTATTTTATGGGTTTTCCCCCCAAGTGCAGGGCATTTTCTGTAAATATAATTTAAATAGCGTGAGGATGCACATATAATAACAACATGTTAAATATACATACATATGTATAATCCTATATATATATATAATATATATAATATATATAATATAATTTATATTATCTTATAATCAATATTATATATAATATATAGGTAAATGGATTATATTCATATGAATGTCAGTTCTCGGCATCATAGCACTAGCCTTCTGGTCATGAGTGGTGCAGTTATTTTCACAAACTATTCATTTGGTTTTAAGGGGTAATTAATTATAATACACATGATGCATTAACTAAAAGGATATAAGTTGTAGTATAAAAAATTATGACTCTAGTAAGGTTGACCAAGTTTGTATAATAATTCAATATATTGTTAATTGCACTTTTTATGTAATAATATCCAATATAGCAAATAAAAAGATGGGTCTGCGTATTTACAATTCTCAACGTGTTTTGTGTGTGAGTGTTTGGTCGGTGTTTTTGTGTCTTTGTGTTTGGTATTGTGTGGTGTGTTTGGTATGTGTCTTGGGGACGAGTTTGGTGCGTGTGATTAATTTGTGTCTGGTATGGGTGTTTGATGTGTGTGCTTGGTGCATGTGTTGTGTGTGTGTTCGGTGTATGTGTTTGGTGTGCATTTGTTTGCAGTATGTGTGTGGGGTGTGTGTTTGGTGTGTCTGCAGTGTACAGGGTGTGAACAAGGTATTTATTTAATGTGTTTAATATGTGTGTGTTTGATGTATGTGTGGTGTGTGTTTGATGTATGTGTGGTGTGTGTTTGATGTATGTGTGGTCTATGTGATGTATGTGTGGGGTGTGTTTGATGTATGTGTGGGGTGTATGTTTGATGTATGTGTGGTGTGTTTGATGTATGTGTGGTCTATGTGATGTATGTGTGGGGTGTGTTTGATGTATGTGTGGGGTGTATGTTTGATGTATGTGTGGTGTGTGTTTGATGTATGTGTGGTGTGTGTTTGATGTATGTGTGGTGTGTATGTTTGATGTATGTGTGGTGTATGTGATGTATGTGTGGTGTGTGTTTGATGTATGTGTGGTGTCTATGTTTGATGTATGTGTGGTGTGTGTTTGATGTATGTGTGGTGTATGCGGGTATGTGTGTTTGATGTATATGTGGTGTGTGTTTGATGTATGTGTGCTGTGCATGTTTGATGTATATGTGGTGTATGTTTGATGTATGTGTGGTGTGTGTTTGATGTATGTGTGGTGTGTGTTTGATGTATGTGTGGTGTATGCGGGTATGTGTGTTTGATGTATATGTGGTGTGTGTGTTTGATGTATATGTGGTGTGTGTGTTTGATGTATGTGTGGTGTGCATGTTTGATGTATGTGTGGTGTATGTTTGATGTATGTGTGGTGTGTGTTTGATGTATGTGTGGTCTATGTGATGTATGTGTGGGGTGTGTTTGATGTATGTGTGGGGTGTATGTTTGATGTATGTGTGGTGTGTGTTTGATGTATGTGTGGTGTGCATGTTTGATGTATGTGTGGTGTATGTGATGTATGTGTGGTGTGTGTTTGATGTATGTGTGGTGTATATGTTTGATGTATGTGTGGTGTATGTTTGATGTATGTGTGGTGTGTGTTTGATGTATGTGTGGTGTGTATGTTTGATGTATGTGTGGTGTGTGTGTTTGATGTATGTGTGGTGTATGTGATGTATGTGTGGTGTGTGTTTGATGTATGTGTGGTGTCTATGTTTGATGTATGTGTGGTGTGTGTTTGATGTATGTGTGGTGTCTATGTTTGATGTATGTGTGGTGTGTGTTTGATGTATGTGTGGTGTCTATGTTTGATGTATGTGTGGTCTATGTTTGATGTATGTGTGGTGTATGTGATGTATGTGTGGTGTGTGTTTGATGTATGTGTGGTGTCTATGTTTGATGTATGTGTGGTGTGTGTTTGATGTATGTGTGGTGTCTGTTTGATGTATGTGGTGTGTATGTTTGATGTATGTGTGGTGTATGTGATGTATGTGTGGTGTGTGTGGTGTGTGTTTGATGTATGTGTGGTGTCTATGTTTGATGTATGTGTGGTGTATGTTTGATGTATGTGTGGTGTGTGTTTGATGTATGTGTGGTGTGTATGTTTGATGTATGTGTGGTGTATGTGTGGTGTTGGATGTATGTGTGGTGTATGTGATGTATGTGTGGTGTGTGTTTGATGTATGTGTGGTGTCTATGTTTGATGTATGTGTGGTGTGTGTTTGATGTATGTGTGGTGTGTATGTTTGATGTATGTGTGGTGTATGTTTGATGTATGTGTGGTGTCTATGTTTGATGTATGTGTGGTGTATGTTTGATGTATGTGTGGTGTGTGTTTGATGTATGTGTGGTGTGTATGTTTGATGTATGTGTGGTGTGTGTGTTTGATGTATGTGTGGTGTATGTGATGTATGTGTGGTGTGTGTTTGATGTATGTGTGGTGTCTATGTTTGATGTATGTGTGGTGTGTGTTTGATGTATGTGTGGTGTGTATGTTTGATGTATGTGTGGTGTATGTTTGATGTATGTGTGGTGTGTATGTTTGATGTATGTGTGGTGTATGTGATGTATGTGTGGTGTGTGTGTTTGATGTATGTGTGGTGTATGTGGCATACCTGCCAACTATAACGATTTTGGCGCAATAATCACGATTTTTTAATTCTCATTCCGCCCTATGAATTATAAACATATTATTCCGCTTTTTCAACTGGTAATAATTTCTTTAATAATGTGTCTAAAATGTCTCTGAAAATGCACCAGAATGCACCATTTTTTTATGTATTTTTCAAATTTTTCCGGGGGGGGGGCATGCCCCCGAACCCCCCTAGAACGCTTGCGCGCCTCGCTTCGCTCGGATGGATTTCTATTATTGGGATTTTCGTTTAACAAAAGTTGGCCGGTATGATGTGGGTATGTGTGTTTTATGTATATATGGTGTGTGTGTTTGATGTATGTGTGGTGTGCATGTTTGATGTATGTGTGGTGTGTGTTTGATGTATGTCTGGTGTGTGTTTGATGTATGTGTGGTGTGTATGTTTGATGTATGTCTGGGTTGTGTTTGATGTATGTGTGGTGTGTGTGTTTGATGTATATCTGGTGTGCATGTTTGGTGTATGCGTGGTGTGCATTTGATGTATGTGGGGTGTGTGTTTGATGATTGTGTGGTGTGCGTTTGATGTATGTGTGGTGTGCATTTGATGTATGTGTGGTGTGTGTTTGATGTATGTGGGGGGTGTGCATTTTATGTATGTGTGGTGTGTGTTTGATGTATGTGTGGTGTGTGTGTTTGATGTATATGTGGTGTGTGTGTTTGATGTATGTGTGGTGTGCATGTTTGATGATTGTGTGGTGTGTGTTTGATGTATGTGTGGTGTGTTTGATGTATGTGTGGTGTGTGTTTGATGTGTCTGGTGTGTGTGCTTGGTGTGTGCTTGGTGTTTGTGTGTGTTTGATGTGTGTGTGGTGTGTTTGATGTGTGCGTGCATGTGAGGTTGGGTGCTGTGTGTGTGTGTGTGCGTGTTTAAGTTTGCATACATTATTCACTATCATGTGGGCTGCCCTCGCGACCTCAGCCTTCACTACACTGGTCCCCCGTCGTGGCACCGCGCTCACGTTAACACAACGGGGGTCGACACAGGTGCACCCTATTATGTCTGACTCACTCCGTGCCCGCCTTACTAACAGCTCACCGACCAGCTCCACAAAATCACACCCACGGCGCCACCTGGTGGGGCGGGGCCGTTTCATTGGGTGTGGTGTGGTGGGGTGAGTGTAGGGTGGGGAGGGGGAGGGGTGGGTTGGTCGAAGCGGTCCAGTGTGCGCGCACCACGCGGCGTTAACACACGGCGACACACAGCGCCACACAACCCGATCAACACTTCACTGCACTCACTCCATCCAAGTGCACACTTTTACACCCAGTCCCCGCAGATCACACCCACACCCAAACCCAAACCCACACCCACCCATATCACACCCGACCCCGCAAACCCGCACATCCAGCGGAATTGGGGGGAAAGCGTTGCCATGGGAACGGCGGATAAAATGAAGCGTGCACGGGAGAGTTTGACAGAAGTACGGCGGGAGTGGAGGGCGATAATAGGAGATGACTAACGCAACACGGCAGTGGGAGGCCGTGTCCCACTGACATGCTGCAGTTTGTTGGCGTCTACAGTAAGTACACCACGCGCGGACAAGGTAGGCGGCGTGTGACGTCACGGGGCAGCGTTTGTGGGGGTGGATTGTCGTCTGGTGCTCCGTGTTTTTGGGTGGTGTGTGTTGTGGGGGTGGGGGGGGGGGATGTGGGTTGAGAGTGATGAGGTCGGGATGTTGAAGCAGGTCAGTGACACACACACACACACACACACACACACACACACACACACACACCCTCCTCCCTCCACCCCCCACGTTGACACACTCTCCAACACTGGTGGCTTGGCCTTGGAGTGACAGCAAGTCTAGCCCTCGATCTGCATTGTGTGCTGATAGTGTGATAGCGAGGCGATGCTGCTACTTCTAGTGTATACCACACACTCGTCCACTGCCACCACTGTGCCAGGTCAGGCAGGGAATGGCAACAGTTTAATGGACACACGCTGTACACACTGTACCCACACATACACGGGTTACTGCACAACACGAGAGTCCATGGACACTGGTTCAGTGGTTGTAGTCTGTGTTTGTGTTGTTATATGTACGCACACACTCACACACACAGGTTACTGCATAACACGAGGTTCGTGGACACTGGTTGTAGTCTGTTTGTGTTGTCATCTGTATGCACACATTGTACACCCGCACAGGTTACTGCATAACACAAGGGTCCAATGACACTGGTTGTAGTCTGTTTGTGTTGTCATTTGTATGCACACATTGTACACACACACACAGGTTACTGCACAACACGAGGGTCCATGGACACTGGTTGTAAGCATGTTTGTGTTGTCATCTGTATGCACACATTGTGCACACACACAGGTTACTGCACAACACGAGGGTCCATGGACACTGGTTGTAAGCATGTTTGTGTTGTCATCTGTATGCACACATTGTGCACACACACAGGTTACTGCATAACCCAAGAGTTCATGGACACTCGTTGTAGTCTGTTTGTGGTGTCATCTGTACATACACACACACACATACAGATACAAAACACGAGGGTCCATGGACACTAGTTGTAGTCTGTTTCTGTCATCTGTGCACATGCATTTTACACACACACTATACTGCACACTTTGAGGGTCCATTAACAGTGATTGTAGTTTGTCACTGTCATCAGCTCTATGCACACAATAGACACATCCTGTTCACACCCTGTTCAATGTTCAATTTGAGGGTCTGTAGTCAGTGATTGTAGTTTGGCACGCATCATTTCTTTGCGTACAATAGACACCCTGTTCACACCCTATACACTGCACAATTTGAGGATCTGTAGACAGAGATTGTAGTTTGTCACGGTCATCATCTTTATGCACACAATAGATGAACCCTGTTCACAATCACACCCTATACATGGCTCAATTTGAGGGTCCATAGACAGTGATCGTAGTTTGTCACTGTCATCATCGTTACGCACACAATAGATGAACCCTGTTCACAATCACACCCTATACATGGCTCAATTTGAGGGTCCATAGACAGTGATCGTAGTTTGTCACTGTCATCATCGTTATGCACACAATAGATGAACCCTGTTCACAATCACACCCTATACATGGCTCAATTTGAGGGTCCATAGACAGTGATCGTAGTTTGTCACTGTCATCATCGTTACGCACACAATAGATGAACCCTGTTCACAATCACACCGTATACATGGCTCAATTTGAGGGTCCATAGACAGTGATCGTAGTTTGTCACTGTCATCATCGTTATGCACACAATAGATGAACCCTGTTCACAATCACACCCTATACATGGCTCAATTTGAGGGTCCATAGACAGTGATCGTAGTTTGTCACTGTCATCTCTATGCACACATTAAACACACCCTGTACATTAACACTGCACAATTTGAGGTTCCGTAGAGAGTGATCATAGTTTGCCACTGTCATCATCCTTACATGTACAGTATGTCACTGTCATCATGTTTATGCACACACAATAGACACCATGTTTACACCCTTTACACTGCTTAATTATTGCCGAATGAGTTGGAGCGTCCGTCTCCCGTGCTGGTAGATCGTGGGTTCAAACCCTGGTCGAGTCAAACCAATGACTTAAAAATTGATACTTGTCGCTTCCTAGCCAGGCGCTCGGCATTATTAGGACAGGGCAAGGACTGGTGTGCTCAGTGTCAGGATAATGTGACTGAGTGGGATACCAGGTCATGGTGCTGGCGGCCTGGTTTCCCAGTGGGACAGCACTATAAAGTCACCATGAGTGCACACTGTCACAAGTCGGTACCCGTCCTGATATGACCTTCGATGTTGCTAGGATGTAAAACAACAACAAACAAACAACAAACAAGCTGAATTTGAGGTTGCATAGAGAGTGATTTAGTTTGTCATCGTTATCATCTCTATGCATACAATAAACACGCAATAAACACACCCTGAACACTGCACAATTTGAGGCTCCGTAGTCGTAGACAGTGATTGTAGTTTGTCACTATCATCATCTGTTTGCATGCACATTCTACACACATTGTACACCCAGTTCACATCTTATTCACTGCACACTTTGAGTGTGTTGATAATGATTGTAGTCCATATTGCACCCTCACGCCTCCAGTCAGTACACGCACACACATACATTGATAGCATTATAGCAACATTTATAGCGTTAATGATAACACGCCACACCACGTGGTAACCCCCCCCCCCCACACACACACAGACACACACACGCACACACTCCTACACACAGAGGGATGTGTGGGGGAGGGGACGAACACGGCTCGCTAGCACTGTCCGACCACAAAGGGACCTGGCTGTACTGTGTACAAGTGGGCTAGGGGACCAGTAGACGGCGACATGGATACGGCATGGGACCCGTCCAGCTGGCAATGTCATTTCCTGTCGTTTAAAGGGGTAACTTTGTAGGAAAATACAAAAGAACTCGACCGCTGTTATTACCAGTGTCGCGGTTTAGATTCTCCATGGGTTTAGATTCTATGCTCGGGGTTCTGCGCATGTGCAGTCGCCCTTAGTCAACAGTCTTAATGGCTGTATTCCATTTACACAACCCGAGCAACTCGGGTCAGCCGACTTGCGAGAAATTCACATAGAACACCGCCAGTGTAGTTGACAAAACATGTGCCCTGTGCAAAAAGTCCCGACCCCAGTAACCCACCTCTTGGCTGGGGTTGGCTAGGAGCGATGTCGTCACATTCATGCTGGTACTGTCCTGTAACAGTACAAGTCCTATGTCTCTGTGTTTTCTTTTGTTTTTTTTAATAAACCAGATTAATGAAATTGAAATATAACTAAACTATGCAATCAAAAGCTACTTTAAGTACTATTTTGCTGTAGTTATATTGTTTATGTAAACAAAAAAAAACAAGTTTTGGATTAAGCCACCATTTTTCACACCCCGAGCGTGGAGAAGCGTATTCGATTATTCAACCCGAGTCTGTAGGATGTGCGCATGCACCAAAAAGTCACTCGGGTCACCCGAGTTGATTAATCGAATACGCCCAATCTGGCGGAAATGTTT
Source organism: Branchipolynoe longqiensis (assembly GCA_030323885.1). Lineage (NCBI taxonomy): Eukaryota > Metazoa > Annelida > Polychaeta > Phyllodocida > Polynoidae > Branchipolynoe > Branchipolynoe longqiensis. Next base: position 15,077,389 of record CM059202.1, read on the forward strand.
CGATTTTGACGCATGCGCAGAACCCCCACGTAGAATCTAAACCCATGGAGAATTTAAACCACGACACTGGACGCGGTGACCGAATCGGTAGAGCGCAGGTGTACAGAAGGTCGGGAGTTCAATTCCCAGTCGAGTCAAACCAATGACTTACAAAATTTATACTTGTCACTTACTAGCCTAGCGCTCAGCATTAATAGGATAAAGCATGGACTGGTTGGCTCGGTGTCACGATAATTTGACTGAGTGGGATATCAGGTCATGGTACTGGTGGCCTGGTTTTCCAGTGGGGCAGCACTATAAAGTCGCCATGAGTGCGCACTGTCACAAGTCGGTACCCGTCCTGACCTGACCTGACCTTAGATATTGCTAGGACGTAAAACAATAACAAACAAACAAAAAAAACATGACCTGATATCCCACTCTGAGCCAACGAGTCCTTGCCCTATCCTAATAATGCCGAGCGCGTTACTAGGAAGCGACAAGTATACATTTTCAAGTCATTGGTTTGACTCAACCAGGGTTCGAACGCACAAACCCATGGGTTCGGATCCCTCGGTCTCCCTAAACTCATTCGGCCATCAGCCTGTTGATAAAAGTTGCATAATCCAATGGTTTTGAGTTTCTGCTGTATATTTCACATAAGTATATATATGTTGATCTTTATGATCTGCTTGACTTTAATTTGAAGTAAGTTTATTTTAAAGGGTTAACTTCATAGATGTTCAAAAGTGAAAGCATGCTCAATTAATTTTGGTGTGCACACCAAAATGCTGGACATGTGCTTTGATTACCTGTTTTCGCGCGTTTAAAAAAAAAATGTAACAATTTTGTTATTGATGTTCTGACGGGATTATGTCAGCTATAATAGTGCTGGAGCTGTTCGGTAGAGCCTACCTGAGGCGGGCTGCAAGTGGGCGTGGTGGGCGTGGTGCTCACCCATAGTGGGCGGGCTGTGCGGAGATATTGTCAGCGTGGCAGGCTGGCCGCCATGTTACCAGTTTGTAGCACATGGGGGCGCCCACTGCCTTACCATGGAATACTGCTCTACTCTCATACAGAAGTGTACCACCACTCACCCTCCTGGGCACTCGCCTCTCTAACCAGGCACCCTCAAGCCTCCAACCGGCCGAATCGGTAGAGTGCGGGTCTCGTGTACGGAAGGTCGGGAGTTCGGTTCCCGGTCGAGTCAAACTAATGACTTATCAAATTAATACTTGTCGCTTCCTAGCCTGGTGGTCGGCATTATTAATATTAGGATAGGGCAAGGACTGGTTGGCTCAGTGTCAGGATAATCTGACTGAGTGGGATATGGGGTTATGGTGCTGGCGGCCTGATTTTCCAGTGGGGCAGCACTATAAAGTCGCCATGAATGTGCACTGTCACAATTTGGTAACCGTCCTGATATGACATTAGATGTTGCCAGGACGTAAAACTCCAACAACCAACCAATCTAACCAGGCACCCTCAATCATGTGTGTGCGTGCGTGGACCCCCCCCCCCCCCCCCCCCCCCAAGAGGTACGAGGAGAGGAGAGGAAAGGAGAGGAGAGGGGTGGGATTCAGTAGGATACAGCAGAAGCTATTTTTGTATATATAATTTTTGTTTTGTTTGATATTTAACCCTGAAGCAGGTTTTGTTTTCATCACTCTCCTTTGACCTACATAATGCACACTCTACCTTTACAGTCCCGGAACCTGGATTTTTACGAATGATCTACTCCGCGGTTGATGGATTTACGTATGACCGACTTTGGATGTACTTGATGATGTGGTGACCACCCACTTTACGATGAATTACATTTTATCGCCCACTTAGTAATGACCTACTTATTGTATTGCTTCGATATAGAAGACCTACTTCGGAATGACCTCTTTGTTTTGTGGATGACCCACATTAGAAGTGGCCATGTTTGATTGTCTGTTCATGAATGGCTCACCCACTTGACATAGGTATTTCATTATCCACTTTGGAATGCCCTGGTGACCTATATATGGAGGTCTACTTGCTAACCAACCTTGGTGGCAGACAAAGCATGTGCAACCTGTGTGATTTCCAAATGGCACAAGATGTGGAGTTGAATATTTGATGTGACTGTCAATCAGTGAAGCGCAATGAGCATTGATCTGTCCTGCAACTGGGTCACTTGATCACAGAGAACAGCGTTAAAGACCACTTGTTGCTCACTCACCGACAAATATATTTGCCTATGTCAAGAATTCTGTCATAATTCTCAACACAATCCTCCAGACACGTGGGAATTGCTATGCGTTGTGCGGTGTCTATAATGATCGACATTTCGCATTTCTGCATCAACCATGAACACGCCCTATCAAACCCCGCGTGCAGTGGTAGTATGATGTGGTACAAATAAATGGAAGCATTTGCTTTGTAAATATGCCCGTATTATATATGTGCTGATGCTGTATCATGTGGTGCCAATCGTAAGAGTCCACACCCGTTACTGACTGGTACAAGAAGTCCACACCCGTTACTGACTGGTACAAGAAGTCCACACCCGGTACTGACTGGTACAAGAAGTCCACACCCGTTCCTGACTGGTCCAATGAGCGCACACCCGGTACTGATTGGTACATGGAGCACACACGCGGTACTGACTGGTACAAGGAGTCCACACCCGGTACTGACTGGTATAAGAAGTCCACACCCGTTCCTGACTGGTCCAATGAGCGCACACCCGGTACTGACTGGTACAAGGAGTGCACACCCGGTACTGACTGGTACAAGGAGTCCACACCCGTTCCTGACTGGTCCAATGAGCGCACACCCGGTACTAGTTGGTACAAGGAGCGCACACGCGGTACTGACTGGTACAAGGAGTCCACACCCGGTACTGACTGGTACAAGGAGTCCACACCCGGTACTGACTGGTACAAGGAGTCCACACCCGGTACTGACTGGTACAAGGAGCGCACACCCGGTACTGACTGGTACAAGGAGCTCACACCCGGTACTGACTGGTACAAGGAGCGCACACCCGGTACTGACTGGTACAAGGAGCTCACACCCGGTACTGACTGGTACAAGGAGTGCACACCCGGTACTGACTGGTACAAGGAGTCCCCACCCGGTACTGACTGGTACAAGGAGCCCACAACTAGTGCTTACCTGTACAAGAGGTCCATACTCAGTACTGACTGGTACAAGGAGCCCACACAAACTGATTGGTGCAAGGAGTCCACACCTAGTATTTATCTGTACAAGGAGCCCACACCCAGTACTCCTGTAGAAGGAGCCCATACCCACTGCCAAAACCTCGGCTAATGTGAGACTGAGCTTGGACCGCCAATTCGCTTTCCCGCATACAACCTTTACGAAGGGTTCCCTGGAGATGGTGAGGATGGAGGAAGAAAAAGCACGGAAGAAACCCAAGCAGCAGAGAAGGTACTCACTGCCACCCAGCATCGCCAAATGGGGTGAGTGTCTGCTGAGCCGCTCGCGGAGTGTGGGGCACACTGCCCCGCTCTCCTGGTGTCCCCTGTATAATGTAGTCATGGCGGTCAACATGTATTGTACCCTGTTCATTTCACAGGCCCAGTGTAGTTGAGGTGTCACTCACCGTGTTCCCTATTCATTATCACTCACATGTCCCCTGTTCATTATCACTCACATGTCCCCGTTATCACTCGTTTCCCAATTATCAATTGTGTCCCCATTATCATGCATGTCCTCACTATCATTCATGTCCCCATTATCACTTGTGTCTCAATTATCACTTGTGTCCCAATTATCACTTGTGTCCCCATTATCATTCATGTCCCCGTTATCACTTGTTACCATTGTCACCATTATCACCAATGCCCCCATTATAACACATGTCCCAATCATCACTCACATGTTCCCATTATCACTCACACGTCCCTATTATCACTCACATGCACCCTGTTCAATATCATTCACATGTATCCTATTTTGTTCTACGCCCCACCCAACATGACATGTTGTGGTAGGGATGATGTCAACTGAGCTTGCGCAGCTGCCTTACTTGTATGACGTCATGTAGCATCTGGTGATCTCTTTATTTGAATAAAGGTTTTTCAGGTCAGCAGCTGAGTTAATTTAATGATAAGGTGTGAAAAGCAGCAGGTATTTTCTGTCATTCTGTCATTTAACTGTGGAGCTTGTCGTTGCCTTCCATTATTTCCCTGTTTGTTTTACCTTGTGTCCGGTGAATATATACGCTTAGACTCCGCTTTATATCTAAATGTTACCGTCTTTTAACACATGTTCATTTCTAGGAAGGCGAAAGTGGCAACAAATTCGATTCGCTTTTCACTGTGGCCGGCATAAAATCCCCGATCACCATTATTTATTTGATGTTTTTGTATAATGTTGCCATGATGGTTGCTATGGGTAGCATGTGCAGGAGCAGATTGCCAGGGCTCAAGGTCAAGGTCAGGAAGGAGCTACCTTATTGTCAACTCGACACTTGGCGCCCCCAACAATAAAGGTGAGTACAGACACAACCTGTCATCTGGTTTAAACAGGGATGAAAGATCTCTGCGATTTCGCATATTTCTGCGATTTTTTTATATTTACTGATTATCGTTAAGCAAAATGGCATGGAATCTAGATGTATAGGAGATTATGACAACAATCGGGTTTGAAAACCCATTTTTAGATGACCTTAGATGTTGGTAGAACAGAAAACTCAAGCAAGAACGAGATAGATATGGGCGATAACATAAGCACAGCAAGGATAGTTGAAACCTGACTTCCAGCATTTTTCCACAATTTCCTGAAAAGGGCTAATCCTATCGGGGGGAAATATCCGCGTTTTTGCTGTCGGTATAATAATCTCGGCTTGATTTCCACGATTTTTGCTGGAGACCACTTTCATCCCTGTTTATAGAGGTGCACATTTCAATTGGTGTTTCTTTTTTGGTAAACAATTTCATTCAACAGAATATAGACCTTTTTAATGCAGAGGCACTGGTCTTCTGACTGTACTACTGTAGGCATTTCTTTGCTAATGGATATATCTGTGGATACCTGAATAGATTAGTAAAAGTTAAAAGTAGGTTAGTAGGTTAGTGGGTTAGGTATCAGGGTAAGTTAGGTCTTATGAGCTGAGGCAGCAGGTTACTGTATAAACTATTATTTTCTCTTAAAAAACCTTTATTTTCGTCCTGGCCGAGCATAAACCGCTACACCGAAGTACAATAAAACTCAAGATTCAGGAAGCGAGTTTGATTAAAAAATATTCACACCCACGTAGTCTAAATACAAGCGAAAACTGCGTTAGTATGGAACAGGAAGGGGAATTCCTGGTTCCATTATCTAATGGCTATCTATATTGTATATTACCATACACTCTTTACCAGCTGTACTGACAGTCACAAACTGACAGTCACAAACTGACAGTCACAAACTGACAGTCACACACAGACCTCATATAGATAGAACCCACAGCCTTACCATGCACACTTTACCAGCTGTACTGACAGTCACAAACGGACAGTCACACACAGACCACATACATATAGAACCCCCAACCCACAGCTTTACCATGCACACTTTACCAGCTGTAATGGCAGTCACAAACTGACAGTCACACACGGACCACATACAGATAGAACCCCCAACCCACAGCCTTACCATGCACACTTTACCAACTGCACTGAGAGTCACAAACTGAACCGCCAGCCTCGAACATGACACCTGGTGGCAGCCGTGCACACGACGCCCTGTCCACTGTGACCTTTCACCTGACCTGTTTTAGACGCGTAAACAAAAGGCCTCTGTTCATGTTATATTCTGTAGGTCCTCTACACTTGTAGTTGTACAAACTGCTACTGGGGTAGACTGGACGGTAGAGTGTAGGCTTCCTTTCGAGAGTAACCTTGGACTGATACAACAATTATACTTGTCGCTTCCTAGGCAGGTGCTCGACATTTCTAGGCAAGGACTGGTCAGCTCAGTGTCAGGATACAAATAAACAAAGCTACTGGGATGCACTCACCTCTGCATCTGAAATGCCACATACACAGGTAGGCACGGGTAGGAGAGCGGCATCAGGGAGCCGAAATGGTCTAATGGTTAGGACACTAGCCCATGCAATGGCAGAACTGGGTTTGAGCCTCACTCGAGGAGTGATGTTGCCTTCATTGTCCACACAGGCCCCAGCGACATTGGTGCTGTGACCCGCATTCTGTACATGCTGGGTGCTGTATAGTGTTGAAGCTTCAGTGTGTATGAACTGTGAATGTGCTACCTCGATATTTGTAATCGTAAGTTATAATGAGACTATATTCACGTACACAGGTGAAGTGCTACATACAGAGGTGGACATGGGTAGGTTGGTTGCAGCAGGGAGCCTGGATAGCGTAACGGTCAGGATGCTAGCCTAGAATGGTAGAGGTATGGGTTTTAGTCCCGCTCTAGGCACAATGTTCCCATTTGCAAAAGTATTCCCCTCCACGACAATACTTCTTATGGCTACTCTTCAGTTTAAGTGCCGACCAGACGGGATGGCCGAATGAGTTAGAGCGTCCGTCTCCCGTGCTGGTAGATCGTGTGGTCGCGGGTTCGAACCCTGGTTGAGTCAAACCAATGACTTAAAGATTGATATTTGTTGCTTCCTAGCCAGGCGCTCGGCTTTATTAGGACAGGGCAAGGACTGGTGTACTGAGTGTCAGGATAATGTGACTGAGTGAGATACCAGGTCATGGTGCCAGTGGCCTGGTTTCACAGTGGGACAGCACTATAAAGTCGCCATGAGTGCGCACTGTCACAAGTCGGTACCCGTCCTGATATTACCTTAGATGTTGCTAGGACGTAAAACAACAAACATCAGTTTAAGTATGATATCTGGTCCTCCTTCTACACTTATACTTTTATACACCAGATGGGATGGCTGAATGAATTGGACATCCGTCTCCCGTTTTGGTAGATCGTGGGATTCGAACCCAAGTGTTCGAACCCAAGTGTTCGAACCCTGGTCGAGTCAAACCAATGACTCAAAAATTGATACTTGTCGCTTCTTAGCCAGGCACTCGGCATGATTAGGATATGGCAAGGACTGGTTGACTCAGTGTCAGGATAATGTGACTGAGTGGGATATCATGGCATGGGGTTTGTTGGCAGCCTGGTCTCCCAGTGGGGCAGCACTATAAAGCCACTATGAGTGTGCACTGTCACAAGTCAAGTCAGTACCCATCCTGATATGGCCTTAGATGTTGCCAGGATGTAAAACTCCAACAACGATCTACACTTATAATACATGCTGTACTTGTCTACCCACCATGTTGTTACACCTATGACCTTATAATGCATACTGTGATCGACTGGTTTCTGGTCTGCTTGGGGAATAACCAGACAGTGCCATAGTTGCTTCAAACTTTCGGGTCCGTCCACTGGTTTATTCCGCCCAGGTCAGAATAGAAGTGATCTGCCACTGCCCGGCTGGGTTACATGTATGCTCCCAACGGGGGCGGCTGCTAGCAACGGGTGGAATGGTCCACTATCGGTACCAACCATGCTAGCGTGCTGCCACCTGCCGATCTTTGTGACCAGCAAGGGTCAGTGCAGACTGCCACCGTGTGGTAGTGGGGCTTCTTACGGACTACTACAGTACTATAATTGTATATTCATCAGTTTAATTATCATACCTAGGACCTCTAGACTTAGTATACATACTATACTGTGAGGTGACCAGTTAGAGATGATGTATTTGGAAATGCGAGTTTGGTGGTCGTTCCGATTCCATCCACAACTCATTATTACATTTTTTTAGGGAAACTGGTTTTTACGGGGGAAAATTCATTTTCCATTTGTAACTTGAAAAGTCTTTTACTGTTGATTTTATTCATCATATACGACTCCTGATTTTACCACAGTTGTATGCTCTTTTGCGTACATTTCTGTGCTCTATTTTATGTTTGAAATGTAAGTTTTTACTCATATAAGTTTAACCACTATATGATTCCCCCCCAACCCCCCAATAACCGATGTTTACTTTTTGAGCTGGGGGGGGGGGGGGGGCGGAGTGTCGTTAACTAAGTAAACAAACAAAGATTATGTAAGGTGAGTCCGGCTACTGGCCCTGTGACGTCACTGGGTGCCGTGGGGATGAGCTGATAGCCACACCATTTTTTATTTCCCCTTCCAAGTTTGCGCCGAGGCGAAGTGGTGGCGAATCAATAGTATGTTACCATGGTAACGTCCATAAGTCGATGGTAGCTAGACAGCGGGACGTTGTCCAGGTGATAGAGCGATATGACAAAGAATCGCCCCTCCCCAGAGACTCGGGAACACCGCCCGCCCACTCCGGTACCAGCACCACTTTTGAATACCAGCAGCTGGACCAGACGGGATGGCCGAATGAGTTGAGCGTCTGTCTCCCATTTTAGTAGGTCGTGGAATTTCAACCCTGGTCGAGTCAAACCAATGCCTTAAAAATTGATACTTGTCGCTTCCTAGCCAGGCGCTCGACATTAATAAGATAGGGCAAGTACTGGTTGGCTTAGCGTCAAGATAATGTGACTGAGGATATCTGGTCACGGTGCTGGTGGCTTGGTTTCCCAGTGGTGCAGCACTGTAAGGTCACCATGAGTGCAGACTGCCACAAGTCCTGATATGACCATGGATGTTGCTAGGATGTAAAACCAAAAAATCAAACAAACTAGCATATAGAGGATGTGGATTAGTCAGTTTATAATACGTAATACTAATGTCAATGTCATATTTGTAAGGTGATCAGCGACATTCGTTAACCTAACCAGAGGCAACCACTCCACCAACTTGGCAGCAGCACGGGTCATACCAATATCCATGTGTATATTTAGGGTGTGGATTGGTGATCAGCGACATTCATTAACCTAACCAGAGGCGACCTCTGTACCAGACTGGCAGCAGCACGAGTCATACCAATATCCATGTGTATATTTAGGGCGTGGATTGGTCAGTTTATAATACATACAGTATAACCCTATTAAACCAAACTTGAAGGGACCCTAGATATTTGTTTGGATTAACCGATCATTGGTTTAACCGAGCTTTGGCTTTGACTTTGACTTTGAGTAAGAGTGTATTGCACATGTAATATACAATGTATGTGGACACTTTGATTATTGTTTTTTATGTGCACACAGTATAACCCTATTAAACCAAGCTTGGTTAAACCAAACGGTCGGTTAATCCAACACAATTTCTAGGGTCCCTTCAAAATACTACCATTTATCATATAAAAAACTCAGTGGGGGTCTCAGATGACGTTATAACCACATGAAAGTTTGGTTTAACTGTACGGGAAGTGCCCTGGGACCTGGAATTCTGTTTGGAATAACCGATAATTTCGATTAAACGACTTTGGTTTAACCAACTTTTTTTTATGATAAATGGTAGTATTTTGCTGGGCCGCCAAAAATAGTTTGGATTAACCGATCGTTTGGTTTAACCGAGCTTGGTTTAACGGGATTGTACTGTAGTACTATTGTCATACTTGTACAGTGACCAGCAACATTCGTTAACCTAACCAAAGTCGACCACTGTGCCATCCTGCCAGCAGCGCGGGTCATACCAATATCCATGTGTATATTTAGGGTGTGGATTGGCGATCAGCGACATTCGTTAACCTAATGGTGGAGTCGCACTACGGCGCTTCTCGCCGGCGACACGGCGACGTGTGGTGTTTTTGGGCGATAATAAGTGAAACGTCGGGACGCGCTGGGGGCGCGTTATGGGGGCGTCGGTAACATTATGGGAACGCTAGGAAGACGGCGCACGCGCGGGAGGGTCGTTGCTCACACGTTGCGGCAAACTGGGGCATTTTTGTTTTACGCCCTAGCAACATTTAAGGTTAGATGAAGACGTCGCGCCAAACTTTTTTTTTTTTCCCTCCAAAGCGTCAACACCCATTGGCCGCGCGCTACTAACACGCTGCCCTGACGCCGATCTTTTCCCCCAAACCGCCGAAAAGTTGGACGTTTCTCGACGCGTAGAAGTTATTTTGTGCGCTGGCGGCACGCCGGAGAGAAGCGTCGTAGTGTGACTGCACCATAACCATGGGTGACCTGCGAGACCCTGGCAGCAGCACGGGGCATACCAATATCCATGGACCAGACGGGATGGCCGAATGAGTTAGAGCGTCCGTCTCGAGTGTTGGTAGATCGTGGGTTGGAACCATGGTTGAGTCAAACCAATGACTTAGAAATTGATACTTGTCACTTCCTAGCCTGCCGTTCGGCATTATTAGGATAGGGCAAGGTCTGGTTGGCTCAGTGTCAGGATAATGTGACTGAGTGGGATATCAGGTCATGGTGCTGGTGGCCTGGTATTCCAGTGGGGCAGCACTATAAAGTTGCCATGAGTGCGCACTGTCAGAAATCAGTACCCGTCCTGATATGACCTTAGATGTTGCTAGGAAGTAAAACAACAAACACACAAAATCATGCACACACACACACACACACACACACACTCACTCACTCACTCACTCACTCACTCACTCACTCACTCACTCACTCACTCACTCACCGACCAGGTATGGAAATGACTGGTTGGCTCAGTATCAGGATATGTGGTCAGTGGGATATGTGGTCAGGGTGAAGGCGGCATGATCTTCCAGTGGAGCAGCACTGTAAAGCTGTCACGAGTGTGCACTGCCACAAGTCAATACCCATCACGATATGACCATATGTTCTCCTAGGGCGTAAACCCCAACAAACAAAACAAATATTCACCGACTGACTGACTGGCTGACTCACCCACCCACTCACTCACTCACTCACTCACCTCACTCACTCACTCACTCACTCACTCACTCACTCACTCACTCACTCACTCACCCACTCACCCACTCACTCACCCACTCACTCACCCACTCACCCACTCACTCACCCACTCACTCACCCACTCACTCACCCACTCACTCTCTCACTCACACTCATACTCATACTCACTTCCTCCCCCGCGCAACAATCACAACATACACACTCACTCACACTTTGCAGGGGAGTTGAGTTTAGGGTGGCAGTTGCTCGCAGCGCCAGTCTCCGCGCGGCGGGCGAAGGAGGAACTATCCCAACCCGCGATGAGCAGGAACTGAGAGCAGGCCGGGAACGCTGGTCCGCGGCGCTACACTGGTCCGCGGCGCTAAACTGGCCCACAAGGTACACGGCGCGGAGTGACGCCGGGGTACGGAGGATACGGGCGCCGGACGCGCTCCGCTGGTGGCGTATTGATCCGTGGTGCCAACAACCATCGACTGTCGGCAATCGGCTGCTGGTGGCCAACTGGTCACACCAGCCAGCAGTCATTCACACCCACCAGGGGCACCTCGCGATCACACCCAGACTGCTGGAGCCTGCACCGCCTGGAGCCGAGTGTTTGCGGTGGATGCACCGTGCTGAGGGTGCTGAAGTGGGCTGCATGACGTGCGAGCAGTGAACAGGACAAGGAGGGACCAGGAGGCAGGCAACCAGCGGATTACACGGCTTCCTGTTGGTGATATTGTGTGCCCCGGCTGATCCCCAAGGGACCTGGGCGGTGGTGTAGGCGGGCAATGCGCAGTGGAGGGTACGGCTTCGTCTTCAGCGACACATGCACAGGGGGCGGCACACTCATCGCGTCTGCTGCTGCTGTGAATAAGTGACGCAGAGTTGTGTCTTGGTAGTGCATCTTGGTGGACACGGCATCTACATATATTCGAGACTCGCTTGACTGATGAAGCATATGCTAGACTGACACGCGTAATGATCTGCATGACACTAAATGGGCTTGGTGAGAGTCAATTGTTAGATGCCATTATTAGACTGATGTGAAGCTGTCATTAGAATGGTATGAAGCAGTCATCCGAATGGTGTGGAGCTGTCATTAGACTGAAGCTGTCATTAGACTGACACTGTCAGTAGACTGAAGCTGTCATTAGACTGAAGCTGCCAGTAGACTGAAGCTGTCATTAGGCTGAAGCTGTCAGTAGACAAGCTGTTAGTAGACTGAAGCTGTCAGTGGACTGAAGCTGTCATTAGACTGAAGCTGTCATTAGACTGAAGCTGCCAGTAGACTGAAGCTGTCATTAGGCTGAAGCTGTCAGTAGACAAGCTGTTAGTAGACTGAAGCTGTCAGTGGACTGAAGCTGTCATTAGACTGAAGCTATCATTAGACTGAAGCTGTCAGTAGGCTGAAGCTGTCATTAGGCTGAAGCTGTCAGTAGACTGAAGCTGGCAGTCGACTGAAGCTGTCATGAGGCTGAAGCTGTCAATTGACTGAAGCTGGCAGTCGACTGAAGCTGTCAGTAGACTGAAGCTGGCAGTCGACTGAAGCTGTCATGAGGCTGAAGCTGTCAGTAGACTCAAGCTGTCAGTAGACTGAAGCTGTCAGTAGACTGAAGCTGTCAGTAGAGTGATGTGAAGCTGTTACTAGGCAGATGTTCTCAGTAGAATGTGATCGCACTCAAGCTCTCAGTAGACTGATACTGTCAGTAGACTGTAGTGCTCTTATTAGACCATCAATATACTGAAGGGAGAATATTATTAGACATAAGTCAGAACATCATTTGAAAGATGAGAGCCCATCATTAGTAGGATGTGAGAACATCATCAGATGGATGTTATAACATCGTTAGACGGGGGTGAGAACATCATTTGAATGGTTTGAAATTAGATTGCAAAACCATTATTAGATTATGAAACCATCGTTAGGTTCATACAGCATACTCATTAGACTAAATCGAACCAATCATTAGACAGCTGACCGAGACTGCTCTGGATTTCAAGTGAAGTCACCCAGCAGTGAATGGTCAGTCAGTGCCCCTGAGGATGGATGGCCCTCTGGGGTTCCTGAAGGTGGGGTTGTGGGTTCTACATGACAAACTGTAAGTAGTGCACACATCGTACATGGGTTCACACAGCAGTGTGGCTGCAGCGAAGGTTGTTAATAGGTTCAGGTAGGGGTAGATAACTCATGCTAAATGCCCTGCGTGACACTGCACCGCTTGGACATTGGCAGCCTGGGTCACAAAATGTCTGACTATAGTGTCTTTTTGTAACGCTAGGTGAGCCCCTCTTGGCACTTTTTGTGCGCCCACACTATAGTGAAGACTATCTAGTGAAGCCACACTAGGCAAACTCCCTGTTTCCACTTCTTGTGCTCATGCACTATATAGGGTATGCACCGACGTCACGCTAAGCGGAAGTGCGGCCATTGCGGCGATAGTAACCACAATAATAACACACTGTCACACTGCAAACTCAATGGCTATGAGCAATCTTCATACAGAAAAAGTTAAATATCTCTAAAACCACACCCCCTAAAAACAAATCGCTTGGTACACATATAGAAAACATATTCAATGAATAGATTATATTAAATTTATACGGTTAGGGTTCTGGATTTCTATTAATTTTGAATGAAATAGACGTTTTGTACTGCGCGTACCGGCAAACTCAAGGCATTGTCAATGGTCGTGAGCAATCTTCATACAGAAAAAGTGAAATATCTCTAAAACCACACCCCCTAAAAACAAATCACTTGGTACACATATAGAAAACATATTGAATGAATAGATTATATTAAATTTATACGGTTAGGCTTCTGGATTTCTATCAATTTTGAATGAAATAGACGTTTTGTACTGCGCGTACCGGCAAACTCAAGGCATTGTCAATGGTCGTGAGCAATCTTCATACAGAAAAAGTGAAATATCTCTAAAACCACACCCCCTAAAAACAAATCGCTTGGTACACATATAGAAAACATATTCAATGAATAGATTATATTAAATTTATACGGTTAGGGTTCTGGAATTCTATTAATTTTGAATAAAATAGACGTTTTCCACTGCGCGTACAGACAAACTCTATGGGATGTTTACTAGTTGATATCGCCACAATGGCCACGCATCCGGTTCGTGACGTCACGTGAATACCCTATATAGTGAGGCCTAGCTACTTGAAGCACTAGGTGAGTTCCCTGTCACCACTTCTTGTGCTGCCACACTACAGTGGGGCCTATCTAATTGGAGCACTAGCCACATTCCCTGTCGCCACTTCTTGTGCTCCCACACTATAGTGCGGCATATCTACTTGGAGCACTAGGTGATCTCCTTATCGCTATTTCTTGTGCTCCCACACTATAGTGGGATCTATCTAATTGGAGCACTAGGTGAGCTCCTTGTCGTTACTTCTTGTCTTCCCACACTGTAGTGGGGTCTATCTACTTGGAGCACCAGGTGAGCTCCTTATCGTTACTTCTTGTGCTCCCACACTATAGTGGTGTCTATCTACTTGGAGCACTAGGCGAGCTCCTTATCACTACTTCTTGTGCTCCCACACTATAGTGGGGTCTATCTACTTGGAGCACTTGGCGAGCTCCTTATCTCTACTTCTTGTGCTCACACACTATAGTGCAGCATATCTACTTGGAGCACTAGGTGAGCTCCTTATCGCTACTTCTTGTGCTCCCACACTATAGTGGGGTCTATCTACTTGGAGCACTAGGTGAGCTCCTTATCGCTACTTCTTGTGCTCCCACACTATTGTGGGGTCTATCTACTTGGAGCACTAGGTGAGCTCCTTATCACTACTTCTTGTGCTCCCACACTATAGTGGGGTCTATCTACTTGGAGCACTTGGCGAGCTCCTTATCTCTACTTCTTGTGCTCACACACTATAGTGCAGCATATCTACTTGGAGCACTAGGTGAGCTCCTTATTACTTCTTGTGCTCCCACACTATAGTGGGGTCTATCTACTTGGAGCACTAGGTGAGCTCCTTATCGCTACTTCTTGTGCTAACCACACTATAGTGGGGTCTATCTACTTAGATTTTTGCCTCGTGTTCACACTTTCCCGGACGGGCCCCGGACCAAAGGCCGGACTGCCCCGAACCCCCATCGGACTGCCCCCGGACGAGCCCGGACTGGGTCGGACCTGCTCCTGACTAACCCGGACGAGGCCGGACCACCCCCGGACTGCCCCGGACTACGGGGGCAGTCCGGGAGTGGTCCGTGGCTAGGCCGGGGGTAGTCCGGGGATGGTCCGGGTCAAAGCGTGGCTCAAAATTACCCCGCAACACCCCCGGACAGGCCCGGACCACCCCCGAAATACCCGGATCAGGCCGGATTGAGCCCGGATCGCAAAATCCCCGGACCACCCCGGATGTTTTAAACATTTTAAAACATCCGGGGCTGAGCCCGGACGGCGCCGGACGAGCCACGGATCAGGCCGGATCAGGGGTGGTCGGCACGGACGAGCCTGATACCTGCAGCCAACACCTGGGGCATTGGAGGCGGATCATTTTGCACACGGCCCATGTATTTTTAGGTTCACCTCGGTGTGTTCTATTTGAAATTCTGACGACTCTGATGATCCGAATGGTCCGGACCGTCATAATCGAATACGGCCTAGGTGAGCTCATTGTCACCACTTCTTGTGATCCCGCGCTATAGTGGGACCTATCTGTACGGGGCGGTTAGTGTGGGTGTGTGGGGGGGGGGGGGGGGGGGGGGGGGGGGGGGGCTGGCAGGGATACCGCGTATTACCTCTCATGTGTACAGATTATTTGCACATGGCGACATGCTGAGGCCTGAATTCTGATTGGTTGGTTGTTGGAGTTCTGGAAACATCTAAGGTCATATCAGGACGGGTACCGACTTGTGACAGTGCATACTCATGGTGACTATACAATTATAATGCTGCCCCAATGGGAGACCAGGCCACCCGCACCATGACCTGATATCCCACTCAGTCACATTATCCTGACACTGAGCTAGCCAGTCCCTGCTCTATCCTATTAATGCCGTGTGCCAGGCTAGGAAGCGACAAGTATAAATTTTGTAAGTCATCCTGAAGCCTTATTAGTTGGCTGGAAGGTGCATCAGAAGTCAAACTTCAGTCATCGTATTTTTAGAAACAAATGTGAATAAATATTATTGTGTCTGGAGATAACTGCAACAAAACAAGCATCATTTTCTCCAAATTTATTAACATAATAAAATGCACACACAAAAAATGTCAAAATATCTGCAACGGGATCTGGTAGCCTGGTTCCCTGGCCTTTTTCACCGAGCTGATTTAAGACAATATCGCTAACATGGTTTCATTAAATGCTCCCGAAATATATTATTAAAGACACAACAAGCCGTATATTATGGCGCACTGACTTGTTTATAAAACATTGGAAGATATGTGAAGGTAATTATTGTGATCAATTCTTTTTTTAAAGGATTTGTTTGTTTTTATTTGTTGGAGTTTTGCAAACTTGCAAAAGTTAAGGTCATACCCTAACTGGGAGATCAAGCAGCTGGCAACATGACCCAATTCCCACTCAGTGACAGTATCCTGATACTAAGCTGACCAGTCCTTGCCTTATCCTCGTAATGCCGAGCACCAGGCTAGTTAGCGACATGTATCAATTGTTTACGTCATCGGTTTGACTCGATGTATTCTGGATGTAGAGTTGTCCGTTAAAGACGGGTATTACTGCTATGTCAGGACATCATTGGTCTGGGTGCAGAGTTGTCCGTTAAAGACGGGTATTACTGCTATGTCAGGACATCATTGGTCTGGGTACAGAGTTGTCCGTTAAAGACGGGTATTACTGCTATGTCAGGACATCATTGGTCTGGGTGCAGAGTTGTCCGTTAAAGACGGGTACTACTGCTATGTCAGGACATCATTGGTCTGGGTGCAGAGTTGTCCGTTAAAGACGGGTACTACTGCTATGTCAGGACATCATTGGTCTGGGTACAGAGTTGTCCGTTAAAGATGGGTACTACTGCTATGTCAGGACATCATTGGTCTGGATGCAGAGTTGTCCGTTGAAGACAGGTGTTACTGCTATGTCAGGACATCATTGGTCTGGGTGCAGAGTTGTCCGTTGAAGACGGGTATTACTGCTATGTCAGGACATCATTGGTCTGTGTGCAGAGTTGTCCGTTGAAGACAGGTGTTACTGCTATGTCAGGACATCATTGGTCTGGGTGCAGAGTGGTCCGTTGAAGACAGGTACTACTCTATAATCCAGTATGTCACTGCAGTGCCGAGTAGCTTGCATTACACTGGTCATGTGTGGGTGTTTCTGGTGTACAGTCGGTATCATACAGTGCCACCAGAGTGCGTGCCGAGTGGTACACCTGCGCTACTCTGTAAGCTGGCTACCTGGCACCACTCTCAGCTGCCAGTGTACCTGCTGTAGCCACCTGGTGAGGAGTTATGGTATCTTTCCGATAGTTGGCGCCGGGCGCAATATATTCGCTTACTATGTACCTTGTGGAGAGCTCTAATTTAACGTACATGTAGGAAGGAGTCTTGTGTGGAGTAGAAATTTGAAGAAGGAGAAAAGGAGGAGCGGTAAGATGTGTTAAAAACTGTGCCTGAAGATGAAACAGCCGGGGTTGACTGCAGCTGGCAGTGAGCTGTGTGGAAGGTGCTCTGCGCATAGGATGCATGCACAGCCAGGTGTGCTGTATAGTCCTGTGCATGTGAACAGACAAGATGGCCGAATGAGTTGAGTATCCGTCTCCCGTTTTGGTAGATCGTGGGATTCAAACTTACGGATTCAAGCCCTTGTTGAGTTAAATCGATGACTTAAAAATGACTTTAAAATGTATACTTGTCGCTTCCTAGCCAGGCACTGAGCATTATTAGGATATGGCAAGGACTGGTTGGCTCATTGTCAGGCTAATGTGACTGAGTGGGATATCACTATAAAGTCACAATGAGTGCGCACTGTCATAAGTCGGTGCGGTCCTGGTATGGCCTTAAATGGTCTGAGGACATGCTTTTTTGTTGATTGACAGCAAATATTTAGACCAAGCAGACGACAACTAGTGTTGCTAGGTTTGCGGCTTCATTGTGTAGTAGGTAACATTGAATGAACGCCGGCATGACTTGGTGGACGAGCGCTTATGGTGCTAGGTTTGCGGCTTCATTGGGAAGTTGGCCACAGTTTATTTTTGTCTTGAAGATTTATACTGCCTATCAAGTATCATGGATAAGTCTGAATAGTCTTGTTTTCACCATTAGATCGTTAGTCGATAGAAAGCCTTAACCTATACTTTTACTAACACAAGGGATTCTTAAACCCCATACCACATACATAGTATGAGAGCAACTGGCCTTTGATGATGCTGTAAGTTTTGCACAGCGGTGGAAAATCGAAATTGGCAGAGGTGATGCAGGGGGAAGGAACGCCTACATGACCTAGTATACGAGTGCTAATGGTACTCCGTGTTTTGCTTCATTGTGCAGTAGGTAATGTTAAGTGAACGCCTGCATTCTTTATGAACTGATCGGCTGGTACCAAAGTGAGGAGACGGGGAAAACACCAACTAATTGACAGTCACATTTGGCAAAAATGACCCAGACACCTAAACCTTTGCAGCATTAAGTTAGTTTAAACATGGCGATTGTGCAGGTAGGGAATGGGGGATGAGAGAGGGGGGGTTACTCGAAAGAACCCTGTAGTAGTTAATGTAGGTCTAGTTAGATCAATCTCAGAGCGCAGTTGTCATCGGTGTAAGCAGCGCAGCGCATGGGTGATGAAGACTTAGAGGGCAGAACGCAGTTTCGTATTAATATTTGATTCAATCTGATTGGGTTTCTTCGCGTCACTCGCTGCTGCACACTGCTGGGTTTGCTTCCCGTGTGTTTCCAAGGTACCTGTGTGAACCAGGCGCTGTGGCCTAATCAGTAGAACGCAGGGCTTCCGTGCGGGAGATCAGGAGTTCAATTCCCGGTCGACTCAAATCAATGACTTACAACATTGATACTTGTCGCTTCCTAGCCTGGCGCTCGGCATTAATAGGATAGGGCAAGGACTGGTTGGCTCAGTTTCAGGATAATGTGACTGAGTGGGATATCAGGTCATGGTGCTGGTGGCCTGGTCTCAGTGGGCAGCAGTATAAAGTCACCATGAGTGCACACTGTCACAAGTCACTACCCGTCCTGACATGACCTTAGATGTTGTCAGCATGTAAAATTCCAACAACCAATCCAGCAGATGCCACCGTTCCCAGTTTATTTGCACTGGCCGAGTGGGTTACTTGCTGCAAGGCAGTCCAGCAAGGGTTCTTCTAGGTTTGTTTGCGCCGGCCCAGCGAGTTATCTTTCAAAAGTTGGGTTATCTATCAAAAGTAGGGACCAGCAGTGACCAGATTGGTGCCTGGAATGTAACCACAGAGGACAACCAGCCTCAAGTGACACAACACACTTGAGGCTAGTGTACAACCTCGAGTGAGTGTGGTGTGCGGATTGGGGAACGTGGAGTGTAGCTCACTCCGCTATGGGTATGTTCCGTCATGCATGTTCCTTCATGCAGTGACTTATGTATGGCGTCACCGTGCCAGCTGGTGTACGGAATGCACTCGAAGCGGAGTGAACAAAGTGTTACCTGTTCGTTTCACCCATCTACGCATGCAGGTATGCGCATGTCTGGTACCTGCGCAGGTGATTGTGTCCTGACCACTCATTGGCTGATTTAAGTCTGTCCTGGACCAACATGGCTGCCCTGATGCAGGCTGGTGGTCCAGGGCAGTGAGATTCTGTGTCGTGAGGAGTGTGATGCATCTAAACAGCACTCTGACCTCACAGTGATTGGTCATGACTTGACAAGCCATGGTGCAAGGCTTTGCCTTCGCACTCAATTGCCTTCCTGGCTTATGCTTGTAGGCTAACATCTCAGTGTGTGCACAAGACCCACTGCCCTGTCAATATCGTGCGCTCAGAGCTCAGCGATTTAATGACTATCCGGGACTTCAATGCGATGAGCTGCTCACTGCGAGTAGTAGCAGTGTGAGTGACTGACTGCAGGATTCTTACGCATGGCTGGACCTGTCCATGCAGCCAGGAGACCTTGATTCTGTTCCACTACACTCCAAGAGTCACCTCAAGTGTGACGTCACCGATCTGTCTGGAAGCAATGGATTTGGATTTGTTGGAAGTATCAGCTAAATGTTCTACCTGTGTAGCTGATATTCAAAAGGAAAGGAGGCCCTACTGATCTGAAAGGTGGGATTCCCGAACACCTGACATTCAAATAACACGATAACCAAGTTTTGGAGTTACGCATCAACTATGAATGGAGTTTTAAATTTTGAACACGGAGGATTCAAGTCCAGGATGGAGCCCATTAAGACAATACCTACTTCGCCCTGTTGGTAGAAACTAGGATTTGTCAACCACGACTTGGATATTAAGTCGATAGAGGCAGCACAGACAAGTTTCAAACAGCTGCGTCTACTTTGTGATTGGCTGCGGTCTTGAGCTGTGGTGGAGAATTCGTGCGCGTGTGCCAACGTGCAATGTCCCGCACCTCTACAATTGTACGTGTGCAAGAACAAAAATTCAAAATGGCGCCCAACCATTGCAGTTGCAATGACCAGCCTATGCTCGTCGTGCTGACAATGACGATGGAACTAGAGCAGGTATTTACAGTGGTTCATTAAGCTAAATAACTATAATCCCTCAATTCAATTTAAATTTATTGACAGAAATTATAATTTTCAATAATTATCTTGATAATGAATGACGTTAAAGCGGCATAATCAGATGAAAGCACCAGGTCATGGTCTAACTTAGATACTGGTGCACTCATTAAACATTTATTGCAGTGTTGCGCTGTACTGCTATGGTCGAAAATGGGTAAATAAAGCCTTTCTCGACCATTTCGATGTGCGCACCAAATCTTCTTTTTAAATATCCCTAAAGTTAACCCTTTAAAATGAAGGTTACTTCAACCTAAAGGAGCCTTAAACTATCAACCTCGTCCTTATGTGACCTTAGATGTTGCCAGGACGTAAAACTTCAACAACCAATTATAACTATCAACCTGATATATTTATCTAAAATAACCAGTATGGTAAAATTCTAAACTATGAGATTATGCTACTTTAATGAGCTCTAGCCCTATTCCTGAGATAGTACATCGCCTTTGTGAAGTACATCGCCTTTGTGGTGTAATTCACATCACACCTGGCAGACCTTCTTTATTGCAAAGCGTAAAATACATTTCTGGTCTCCCAATAACTGATCTTGACCACAAATCATATTATTGCAAGTTTTTTTTTATTCATGAGTGTCTATTGACACATAATTGATTGTGTGATTTTACATTATATGTAAAAGCGATGGTTGAATTTTTTTCAAACCGCCGTGAATATGGTCTATGCTGTCGACACGGCGTAAAGAAACCACCGATCAATCAATCGATCAACTGGTCTTTTATTAAGTGCATAACATGAAGCCACTCTCCGTCCCCAGGCCATCCTCGTCATGCTGCTCATCCTCGTCTTTGTCACCGTCTTCATGGCCATCGCGGTTGCGCTCAACGAGCTGCACAACCTAGTGAAGGCGGTGGGGCGCTGCTGCAGGCGGCGCTGCCAAGACTGTGCCCTGCTGCCAGTCATGAATAAACCATGTGAAGTGAAGCCACCCATCACCGCCTTGTGATCCAGGCGACATTGTCGGTTTCGCAGTGTGCTTCCTGCATCAATGACAGTTGCATGAATCCGGAACTTTTCAATGTTTTTGGTACAAAAGCTTCCACTTTTTCAATATATTAGCGAAGCTTGCTGTTTTTTTGGCTGCTACTTTCCATATCTTTTTGTTGGGTTGACTTCAAATCGCGACAGTTGCAATTTTGTATGAACAGCGTGTTACCTTGAGTCGTAGACATTTAAGCCTGTGGTAGAGGCTGGAAGCCCGCCATGTCCCTGATGCTTCTTACTGTGGTACACGATACTTGAGATAAATGTTGAAAGCGTGGAGTCATCACGTCGCGAATAACACAGCTAGTGGGGTTATTCACCAGGGAGATGCCATTTGTATTTTTAAGCTCTACCCCCCTACACAGAGTACCAAGCTAACCACAGGAAGGTCACCTGTTAAACTCGATAAAAGTTGTCACACCACCTGCAGTGGTGCGCACGTTAAACGCGCTACAAAATGCATCAACTGATGTGCAGATCACTCCACATGTGAATTTCTTTCGTAACTTGACTCGATCCTTCTATCCGAATGTATCTTATGGAGATCCAATTCTGATGCCAGTCGAAGCATAGGTTTGTAAGATTTATGCGGTGTGGACATGAGCATCAAGTCGAACACCACTTATATTAACAACTCTGAATTAAAAATTCTTTATGAGATACATATACATATATATGTAGTTTTGTAGAGACTGGAATTTGAGTAAGACGAGGTTTTCTAAACTGAACTTTTAACCAGCTTGAACGGTTAGTAGCTGGTGCCATTCATCTTGTCTTACACTCCTCTGTGTTACTGAAATGAACCTTGTACAAACAATATTGTAGTACTTGGGTCATTCTCAGAAACGGTGTACCACATCTTTGGTTTCTACATTACATTGTTAATGATTTTGCCTTTTTTTTAGGGGGGGGGGGGACAGCAAGTGAAATAGTTATTGTTGGCTCAGTATTAAGTATTTAACAATACTACATGTATTTAATCTGTCCCACTAAATGTATCCAAAATATACTTACATTATTTTGTGCTAAAGCTGAAATATGAGAATTTGCATATCAACAACATGCATCTACCCAAAATGTTTTTTTTTCAATTTCTTTCTTGTAAGAAACAATTCTTTTGGCCTAACTGTAATCAATCAAATCGTGTTTGAATTTGTAAGATCAAAAAGTGTGGGGGGGGGAGGGAAATTTCAACTCTGACATGCACAACATATGAACCTTCATAGGAATATATATCACCAGACAGGATGGCCAAATGAGTGTCCGTCTCCCATGTTGGTAGATCGTTGGGTCGTGGGTTCGAACCCTGGTCGAGTCAAACCAATGACTTAAAAATGTATACTTGTTGCTTCCTCGCCTGGCGCTCGGCATTATTAGGATAGGGCAAGGACCCGGTTGGCTCAGTGTCAGGATAATGTGACTGAGTGGGATATCAGGTCATGGTGCTGGCAGCCTGGTCTTCCAGTGGGGCAGCACTATAAAGTTGCCATGAGTGTGCACTGTCACAAGTCGGTACCCGTCCTGATATGACCTTAGATGTTGCTAGGACGTAAAACAACAACAACAAAATCATATGAATATGGATGCTGCTATTATTTGGAATGTTTTCTGCTATTATTTAGAATGTTTTCATGTCACAAAAGCGGTACACAGTTTCTGAGAATGACCCATTTACGAAATGAGCCTTGGACACTGCGAATGAAGAAAATCTCATCATCTAATGAGGCAGTTCTGGCATTTTACTGACAATTGAATTCTACATTATTTCTAAGCAGATATAGTCACGCTTCTAAATCTAACTCACACACTTGTGACATTTAGTAATAAATAATCTTTAGTACAAAGGTGCTGTCTTGACACTTGGTTTGTGGCAAGGCACGAGGGACAGCAGTCAATGGGACAACTTTATGCAATGCTTTGATGTCTTCAGTTTGACATAAATTTATGTAAAATTGTATTTTGCTTTTGAATTTTTTTATTCCAGTTGAATAATATTTTTTTCAGCACCGAGGCACTGGTCTTCCGGCTTTAGCAATTATGGTGCATATGAACTATGAATGGATGAGATAACAAAATGTCATGAACAATATAGACCGGCAGGATCAGGCATTACAAAATTATGGGGATCTTATTTTGTGCATGTAGACTGGAGAATAGCCATTTACGTTTAGATTATATCATTGATTTGCTGATCATACCTGGGAGGAGATATTAATACAACGGGTATGACTTGCTGACACAGGTAGTAGTGGATTTTGGATTATGCAGATAATGGTTGCATGATTCATTTAAATTGTTTTGGTCAACTATAGCTTTTTGGTTAGTATTATTGTAAATGTTGCTGAAAAAACAATCTGGACAATAAGGCGCCCTGCATCTGGACAGGCGCTAACAATCGTAGGTTTTTTTAAAGAAAATATCGAGGGGGGCATGCCCCCGGACACCTAGTTTTTCAGAGATTTTAACATTTTTGTCACGGGACCCCTGAATCAAATTCTTGCTGTCACACATTAACCCGCTGACTGAGTGCGCGGTGCAAGCTGCCTAAAGCTAAGATTCCTTTTATGCGGCATATGAATAGTTTGATTCCACCCATGCGGCATGCAGCGATTTGCTTTGATCTTTACAGTAACAAGTTTAAAAAGTCCATATTTTCTTTAATATTAGAGCGATTTTCACAAATGAAGTGTCATTTTATTTAAAATTCAATATACTAACAGGTGAAATCCATTAAATCAAGCTCAAAACTATTTTTGAAAATCACTGAATGTTGTATATGCGGCGTAGATATATACGGCGTAGATATATGCCAACCCCCAACATTTGTTGGGGTTTTTCCTCCAAATTTGTGAAGGAACAGTATTATTTTCTATGGCAAATGCACCAGTATTAGCATTTGCATGCCGCACCGATCGGTCCATGGACCGATTCAGTTGCTGCATTCGCATTCGCATTTGGACGTATGGAAGCACCACTATTCAGTTACATGCTTTTAGATTTTTTGCCGCATACCGCATACCACGTATAAGGAATCTTAGCTTTACTCTAACCACCAACTAGCGAATATATGTCCCAAAGGAAAGACTGAAGCTGTGACCCAGCATGCCGGGTACCAGCTTCAGCTTACTTTCCGGGATGTGGTAAATATACATACACCATGATACACACAGTTGCATTCTATTTCATGTAAAATATTTGCTCAGACAATTTCACTGCAATCTGCATTAGAAACAAATGTATGTCAAGAACGCTCCCGAGTTTGGTCATCAAGAAAGACGTGGTTATACTAGGGGCAAAGTGAGTTTAAAGTGTTGATTAGTACCGGGCGGGGCACCAACCCCAACTTCCGCTGTGTAAGCTGTAGCTGCGACCCGGCGTGCTGGGTCACAGCTTAAGTCCTCACTGAGGGACCAGCGGAACCCAGAATACGCATATTGAAATATATGCGCACACTGAGCACATGGCGAAGGACTATTGGTACGACACTAGTCTAATCCAAACACATGCACCTTAGATATTGGTATGTAGCACAGCAAGAATTATGTGTAATAAATGTGACAAACTATTACTGCTATGCGAGTGATATTGGCACTGGTGCATTAATGCATTTACAAATTATTAATCAATAGTTACAACTTTGTTGAATGTTTGTACTTGGAAATAAAATGTCTGAAAATATATCTGAGTATTGTACTTTGACTAGCATATCCAGTTATGAATTTTGTGCTGAGATTTGTCAAGACTTATTTGCTTATTACAAAGTTGTTCAAAGGCTGGCCTCATTGATATTGACTGATCCCATATTAAATGCAAATAACCTCTTTTTTGTATTATTCTGATTACAAATATACTAGCTTCAAACCGTAAAGCTAGGTTCCTCATCAGCCCTGTGTCCAATTTTGTGTTGCACTGTCATTATATATATATATATTCAGTCTTTGACTATGTTCAGAGACTGTGTATATATCTACGTTCTCTGCTATATTCCAGACTCCTGCACTGTCCCATTTCAATATAGTGCCGCCATGTGATGGAATCTATCTGTACCATTATGGGGTAAACCATATCGGTGGCGCTATCTAATGACGGCATTAGCAACACTTGCAGTTATGTCACTCAAAATGGCTGCCACCCTGGTCAGAGTGACCAAGTTAGTAAAAACAAAAAAAAACGCATCAACATTAATATGAAATGTGTATGTTAGGCACACAAAAACTTGTTATTAACAACCCATACATGGCAGCACCGATTAACAGAAGAGTAGTGATCAGAACCTAAAACTTAACCACATTTAGTATTATATATAGATATATTATAAGCTTCCAGGGGCATCCAATTAGAAGTTGGCTTCATAAAAGGTCGTCTCTGGAAGCCTTTTTAAGGACTTGATTTTGGTAGCCTCCTAATTAAAAACCTAACTTTACTTTCAGAAGTTGGCTCGACTTGTTTTTGGTGGGACTTTTAATAGGAACCATAAAGATCTGGTCAAATAAATATTTGTTACATAAATATTCGCTATATTTGAGCAAAAAAATGTAATTCTAGAAATATTAACTGTAGCATTGCACGTGGAACTACTAAGAATAGCTAACAGCTGAGAAGGGTCATTTGGGTGGAATGACGCTAATAGTCACAGCTTGACTACAGTTTCCCTCAGACTTGAGCCGCCCTTAAAGCTGCATAGTCCGATAATTGTTTTGGTTTTGAAAATTTGATATTTTCAAAACCAAAACAATTATCTAGATTTGATTCTACATATCTAAATTAGATACTGATGCACTTATTAAGTATTTGTCACCACACAGAAAGGGATACCGAGGCAATTGAATAGAACCTGTTACTGCAGAAGCCTGTGAGGTCAGAGTTTTGGCGTGCTTGCCAAAATTAATTTTGCATGGTTCCACTTCAAATATCTCAAAAGTTAGCCATTAATTTTGCATGGTTCCACTTCAAATATCTCAAAAGTTAGCCACTTAAAATAAAAGTTACTTCCAGTGAGAGTAACATAGATTTTAACGAACAACCTAATGTATTTATCTCAGAAAATTTCAGAAACTCAAAAGCATCGGACTTTAAATAACTCAGAGAATTGGCTGCTTCAAGGTAATCTAACCATTTGGTACATTAGTTGTTTAAGCAGGGGAAATTTCAATCACGGACCATTGGTCTTCCTCATTCACTGCTCCTTGCCCTATCCTAATCATGCTGCACACCTGGCTAGGAAGCGACAAGGATACATGTTTACGTCATTGGTTTGACTTAACCAGGGTTCGATCCCATGATCTACCAACACGGGAGACGGATGCACTAACTCATTCGGCCATCCCGTCTGGTGAATAATCATATCCGATCATGTTAATTCTGATTAAAGTTGCATTTGTCATGTCACTTCCCCTTTAGTCTTTACTGACTTCCAGAGAATAAGGTATTTTCAAGTGATGTGATCCATGAACAGCCATCGATTAGTAATGGCTGGCGCACACCTCCCGTTTACGATTCGCGCACTAAAACTCGCGACCCGACCCGCTTAAAACTGAAAACGGGCAGATTCGTTTTTCGAATCGCGAATCGCAATCGTAAACGGCCGCTTTTAGCACTAAAAACTGAGTTTTATGCGCGAATCGCAATCGCTAGGTGTGCGCGGGGGGCGCACACCTAGCGATTTTTGTGCGCGAAACGGGCAGTTTTACATCGTAAACGGTAGGTGGGTGCGCACAGACGGGAGGTGTGTGCCAGCCATAATTGTCGATATGTAAAGTTGCGTTGATGTTGCTGCTCCTTTAGTCGCATTGTATTGGATGACAGTCCTCACTGACAATCAAACACATCTCTATTATAATGTGTGGATTTTATGGTTTTAAAAATACCCAACAATTTTGCAATACAAACATCATGCATGACCTTGAGGACATTTTAGCCTTTTTGAGGAAAACGGGTCTGTACCACCTCATCTAGTATATTAAACCAATTTGATCAACTTAACCTCTGACCTTTAATTGGGCTTTTATTCTCCTTTACCACAATTAATGCAATTATGAGTTTAAAAGCTCACAATTGGTATTTTGACACATAATCGATTGTATGCTTTTACATTTAGTCTAAAAGCAATGGTTGAACAAAAATATACACTTCTCACCATGAATATGCCCTGTGCTGCCGAAACTGCGTAAAGAAATCACCAATCAATCAATTTAACGGCATCCTGAGGCGCCGTGCGCCAACTGTTTAAGAAAATGGTGGTTGGGGTGTTAGTAAACCGAAGAGCGGACATAAATTGATCTTTCTGGGAAAGCACTGACCCACTTCAGTGTTTCAGTGGTGAACTCCTCTCCACACACACTGAGATTATTGCATCTCCGCCCCTCACATCCTCTCTAGGCACACACACACCCTACTTCAACTGACGGTGGAATCAAACACACTTCTAATTTACTCAAATGGTTGGTTAGTTGTTGGAGTTTTACCTCCTGGCAACATTTAAGGTCATATGAGGACGGGTAATGACTTATGACAGTGCCCACTCATGGCGGCTTTATAGTGCTGTCCCACTGGGAGATCAGGCCGCCAACTCCATGACCTGATATCCCACTCAGTCACATTATCCTGACACTGAGCCAATCAGTCCTTGCCCTATCCTAATAATGCAGAGCGCCTGGCTAGGAATCATTTTGATGTCATTGGTTTGACTCGATCAATCCAACGGGTTCGAATCCAATGATCTACCAAAACGTACTCCAATGGTGGAAGTTTTGATACTCTGATTGACTTAAAGCCGTATAATCCTATAAAAAAACATAACACTTTCAAAGCCTTTCCACGGTGTGCGCCGCGCGGTCAGTGTAAGAGTCGTTTTCCACAAAGTATTCTGTACCATCAGAGGGTGCGTTGGTGGTGGAAATCCTCTATAGGCTATTTTCCATTTTTGGCATGCTGAGCAGTTACCCACGACATTAGTACTTGCCACTGCCATCAGAGGGCGGGTGTGGTATGGGATAGTGCATGCTAATACTGTGTAGATACCGTTACATGACTACATGATACTACATACATACATATGTATACATACCTAGTACATATACATACATACATACTCTATACATACATACATACATATTTACATACATACATACATACATACATACATACATACATACATACATACATACATACATACATACATACATACTTTTGTTTAAACATTGTTTAACGACCGCCCCAGCACAAAAAGTAAACAGTAGCTATTGGGGGCGCATACATACATATACATACATACACATATACATACACACATATATATATACATATACATACACACATACATACATATATACATACATACTGACAACTGTCAAAACTCAATCAAATGATAGCCATAAAAATGACAACTTTTAGGAAAATTAGATACTAGTATTACTACATGAGAGAGAACCCAGCCCTTTTGCTATATAAAGCCACTATTCTTCCAATAATTGACTACAATGATTTGATCTATGGACTACTGATGAAACAGCAGGAAACCAAATTACAGAGGATTCAAAACAGGGCACTTAGAACTGTCTACAGAGGTAAAAACCTGTCTGTAAAGGAAATGCATGCCAAAGCACAAATCAGCTACCTTAGCCAAAGGAGGGACTCACATCTCCTCACTCTCATGTATAAAAGATCGAATGATGAGCAATATGTGGACCATACAAACAGAGTAACCAGACAGAGTGATGCTACACTCCTAAGCACCAATTTACAGAGGTGGTACATTATGGAATAAACTGCCAGTGAGGACAAGACGGTCCACAAGTCTCCTTGAATTCAAAAACTTAATAAAAATACAACAGGCCTGTCAGACCCCTACACAGTTACAGGTATGCTAAAGGCCACCCTTGCCCTGACCCTTGTACATACATATATACAAATGGTCTCAAATGCACTGCACAGCCCAGCACGCTAAGCCCCTTCCCATCCCTCTTTCAACGCCCATTACATCCTAGTACCTAACATTTTTCTTGAAATTGACCCAATACCAGTCACATATAAATCCCCACTACAATCTCAGGCCTCCATTCCATTCATCAAATCATACAATACAAAGAACTAACAATTACTAATTAAATGACTCAAACAGTATTGCAAAAATTAACATCATACACATTGACATCCAGTGTTCCTGTCACCATCATACCATACCCTTCAGTATATAATGACTTACATTTATGGGCAAATCAGTGTAGGTATTTACTAGATACCAGCATATTAATTGTGATTAGATCCACTGATTTGCATATATACTGTACATGTATTTGAAAATAGGTATATATATTTTGATATATTTCTTTACAAAAAAAGGAAAGAAGGAAAAAAGTGTTTAAAGACAATTCTAAAACCATGCAATACATATTCACTGAACGCGTGATACTTTTATTGGACTGGCATTGTACACAGTTACTAGTACAGCTGATACTTCATTTATAAAATGTATAATACTTTTAGTATCAAACAGGATTTGCATGCAGTTACTATTACAACTGATAGTAGTTTCATGTATGTATTAAGGAATTGTACTGTATGGCCGGAAGACCAGTGCTCTGGCGCTGACAAGAGATAGTTATTATTCTATGAATAAAATACACTTTAGTTTTTTTTTAAATATACAAAAAATATACATACATACATACATACATACATACATACATACATACATACATACATACATACATACGTACGTACGTACGTACGTACATACATACATACATACATACATACATACATACATACAATAAGCTCTGTTCACGAATTTTATTTTTTTTATTTTCTTGAAGATTTATACTGCCTATCAATATCATGGATAAGCCTGAATAGGCTTGTTTTCACCATTAGACAGTTGTCGATAGAAAGCCCGAGCCTACACCTTTACCGACCCAAGGTAAGTTATACACAGCGGTGGAAATCCAAATTGGCAGAGGTGAGGGCACAGGGAATCGAACCACTGACCTTCAGATTAGGAGTCTGACCTAGAAAAAAAGTCAGACACTCTAACCACTCCGCCACAGAGAACACCATAAACACTTTCCTGAGTAAACAGTTAGCTGCTGTTGTTCTAGCCATTGCCATCAGAGGGCGGCTATGGTGCAAATCCCCATAAGACCTTTTCCACGGGACATTTTGCACAATGAGCTGTTACTTACAACACTAGTTCTTGCCACAGCCGTTAGGGGGACAAGCTGTGGTGGAAACTTGTTTATTTCTTTGATAGCATCTTCTTCAGATTTTTTCAAAGACCAGACGGGATGACCGAATAAGTTGGAGCGTCCGTCTCCCGTGCTGGTAGATCGTGGGGTCGTGGGTTCGAACCATGGTCGAGTCAAACCAATAACTTGAAAATTGGTGCTTGTCACTTCCTAGCCAGGCACTCGGCATTATTAGGACAGGGCAAGGACTGGTGTGCTCAGTGTCAGGATAATGTGACTGAGTGGGATACCAGGTCATGGTCCCGGCGGCCTGGTTTTCCAGTGAGACAGCACTATAAAGTCGCCATGAGTGCGCACTGTCACAAGTTGGTACCCGTCCTGATATGACCTTAGATGTTGCTAGGACGTAAAACAACACCAAACAAACAAACAAACATCTTCAGATTTGTTCATGAAAGTGACCATAGGTGGCACCACTGTCAGCAAGACGGAGGTGCAGGCTGGGTAAGTCTGGTGTGTGGGTGGGTTGGGCGAAGTCACGCACTGTTTCATATTATAACCTAGCATCTGCTGTTCCACATTCGCCCACTGACAGTCAAAGTATTTGTTGTTAATGTATTAAAGTTTGTTGATTGTAAGGCCATTTATGGTGTGGGTGTGGGTGGGTGGGTTGGGCGAGGTTCGAGTCACGCACTGTTTCATATTATAACCTAGCATCTGCTGTTCCACATTCGCCCACTGACAGTCAAAGTATTTGTTGTTAATGTATTAAAGTTTGTTGATTTTATGGCCTTTTACAAATACAATGCGCACAACATACATGATATTTTCATGAATCTAAAACAAAAATATTGAAGTTTTTCATACTGGTAACACCTATGGTCATATCGGGACGGGTACTGACTTGTGACAGGGCGCACTCACAGCAACTTTATAGTGCTTCCCCTCTGGGAGACCAAGGTGCCAGCACCATGGCCTGCTATCCCACTATCCTGGCACTGAGCTAACCAGTCCTTGCCCTATCGTATTAATGTTGAGCGCCGGGTTAGGAAGCGACAAGTTTCAATTCTTTTTTTAGCTAGGTACACACCTACCGTTTATCCGCACCCACCTACCGTATACGATCTAAAACTGCCCAAAAGTCGTGAGGTGTGCACTCCCCTAGCACACCTACCGTTTGCGATTCACGACTAAAAACTAATTTTTAGGGCTAAAACGGTAGGTGTGTACCTAGCATACGATTGCGATTCGCGATTCGAAAAATGAATCGGCCCATTTTCAGTTTTAAGCGGGTCAGGTCGAGTCGCGAGTTTTAGTGCGCAAATCCTATACGGTAGGTGTGTACTTGGCATTAGTCATTCGTTTGACTCAACCAGAATTTGAATCCCAGGATGATGATGGTGATGGTGATGATGATAATAATGATAATAATAATAATAATCATTATCACCACCACCACCACACACCACTAATAGCCACCCACATCAAATCCAAATGGCAACATGTGGGATGAAGACATCAATAAACTGCAAGAAATTGAACCACCTGTGGGAAAACCACCACATACCCACATAGGAGGAGTTGCGGGACCAAGTGGTCCTTAGCCACTGCCGTATTGGCCACTCGCGGCTAAAGCCCCAGTCACACATACCCGAATCAGGGGCCGGACCAGCCCTGGACCGCCATCCGTGGCTCATCCCTGGGTCATCTGTGGCGACCCCGCCCCACTGATCCGTGGCTCGTCCGGCGCTGTCCGGGCTCAGCCCCGGATGTTTTAAAATGTTTAAAACATGTGGGGTGGTCCGGGGGATTTTGCGATGCGGGCTCAATCCGGCATGATCGGGGGTGGTCCGGGTAATTCGGGGGTGGTCCGGGGTCATTTTGAGCCACGTTTTGACCCGGAGCATCCCCAGACTATCCAGGACTACCCCCGGCCTAGTCAGGGACCACTCCCGGACTGTCCGGGGGTGATCCGGGGCAGTCCGGGGGGTGGTCCGGGTTAGTCAGTGGCCGGTCCGGCCCAGACCGGGCTCGTTCAGGGCCGTTCCGGGGGTGGGCCGGGGCGGTCCGGCCTTTTGTCCGGGGATCATCCGGGAAGGTGTGACTGCGAGGCAAAAATCGACGAAAACAGTGATTTTATCCGTGGCAGTCCGGGAGAGTCGGGCCGTTGATCCGTGGGTGGTCCGGCTCAAAACGCGGGGCTCGTGCGGCTATGTGTGACTGGGGCTTTACACTTGCTTTTCTGTTCCCCCTAAATGTATTGGGTGTGGTCCCCCACTTATATTCAAACACATTTTAGTAAGTTGTGTCGATTTCTTGGCCCTGCACCAACAGTTTTACACTGCAAGCAGCATGCACGACCTTTTCACAAAAGTAAAACAAGAGCACACACCAGCACCATACAACCCAACCACCACCACACCACACACCACTACCTCAAAACACGGTGATCTTAGATGTTGCTATGATGTAAAACAACAACAACAACAACAACAACAACAACAACCATTAACACACGTGCTTTAAGGACCCCATGCTCTCAGACTGGTGTAGGTCGCTGTTTGAGAGGTCGGCCTTTGCTGCACACAGTGCCCGCCTCAACCCTCCCCACCTCCCGGCCTCCGCCCACCGGCCCACCTGGAGGAGTCAGGCCTCCAGCAGCTGAGGGGCGCCGGGCAGGCCCTCCTATAGGCGGCCGGGCCGGGCAGGCCCTCCTACAGGCGGCCAGGCAGTGCCTCCTACAGGCGGCTGGCCGGGCAGGCCCTCCTACAGACGGCCAGGCAGTGCCTCCTACAGGCGGCCAGGCAGTGCCTCCTACAGGCGGCCAGGCAGTGCCTCCTACAGGCGGCCAGGCAGTGCCTCCTACAGGCGGCCAGGCAGTGCCTCCTACAGGCGGCTGGCCGGGCAGGCCCTCCTACAGACGGCCAGGCGGCCAGGCCGGGCAGCCCCTCCTACAGGCGGCTGGGCCGGGCAGGCCCTCCTACAGGCGGCCGTGTCGGGCAGGCCCTCTTCCAGGCGGCCAGGCCGGGCAGCCCCTCCTACAGGCGGCCGGGCCGGGCAGGCCCTCCTACAGACGGCCAGGCCGGGCTGCCCTGCTTACAGCCGGCCAGGCCAGGCAGCCCCATCTACAGGCGACTGGGCCGGGCAGCCCTCCTTCAGGCGGCCGGGCCGGGCAGGACCTCCTACAGGCGGCTGGGCCGGGCAGCCCCTCGTACAGGCGGACGGGCCTGGCAGCCCCTCCTACAGGGGGCCAGGCCGGGCAGCCCTTCACCCTCCTAGCTCCCCCCTACACACACAAACACACACAAGCACACACACACACACACACACACACACACACACACACACACACACACACACACACACACACACACACACACACACACACACACACACCCCGGTCAGTGTGGTTGGATTCGCCCGGCGGAGAGCTTTAATGTGACCCGGGTGTTGGGGCGCCCCCTGGAGGTAGGCCTACACACACATGCACTCACCGGCATTCGGCCCGCGCAGGGCCAGGTGCCTCCCATCTCCCCCCACATACCCCATCTCCCATCTCCCCCCACATACCCCGCCCGTCTCCACCGCCTTCACCGACCGGCTCATTTGCATACAGGATCGTCCTGCAGTGAGTATATGTGTGTGTGGGGGGATGGGGGTACTGGAGGAAGCCCAGTCGGCAGTAGTAGTAAGAGGAGGAGCAGGAGGAGGATGTACGACAGGAAGGTCGGCCATTGGGATTAAAACTAAGAAGCTCGGCTACAGGTCGGTATCCACCCGGGGTCAGGGCAGGGGTAGGCGGGCAGGGCGGGACATGAAGACGAGCAGGGTGTGGTCTAACTTAGGGTGAAGTAAGCAGTGTAGGCTGCAAGAAGCAGGCCGCAGTGACTGCGAATGTCGCCTCTGTAGGATCTGGTAGTTGGTTCCAGTGCGCATGCGTGTGTATACAAACGGGCTATGTATCATTGTGTGCGTGTGGCTATGTATGCATGTCCATAGAACTGGGCTATGTATGCATGTCTGTAGAACCGGGCTATGTCTGTTTGTGCGCGTAGAACCAGACTATGTATGCGTGTTCATAGAAGCAGGTTATGTATGTGTGGGGCTATGGATGAGTGTCCATAGAACCAGGCTCTGTATGCATGTGGCTATGTATGCGTGTGTGTAGAACCTGGCTATGGACATGTGTGTAGAACCGGACTATGTATTCATGTGTGTAGAATGGGGCTATGTATGCATGTGGCTATGTGTGCATGTGTGTGTCCATAGAACCGGGCTATGTATGTGTGTGGCTATGTATGCATGTGTCTGGCTATGTATGCATGTGCGTAGAACCAGGCTATGTATGTGTCCCTCGAACCGGGCTATGTATGCGTGTCCATAGAATGGGGCTATGTATGTGTGTGCTTAGAATGGGGCTATGTATGCATGTCCATAGAAACGGGCTATGTATGCGTGCGGCTATGTATGTGTGTGCGTAGAACCAGGCTATGTATGCATTCCCTTAGAACCGGGTTATGTATGCATGTCCATAGAACCAGGCTATGTATGCATGTCCATAGAACCGGGCTATATATGTGCATCTGTAGAACCGGGCTATGTATGCATTCCCATAGAACCAGGCTATGTATGTGTGTCCATAGAACCAGGCTATGTATGTGTGTCCATAGAACTGCGCTATGAATGTGTGTCCGTAGAACTGCGCTATGTATGTGTGTCCATAGAACCAGGCTATGTATGTGTCTCCATAGAACCGCGCTATGTATGCATGTCCGTAAAACCGCGCTATGTATGCGTGTCCATAGAACCGCGCTAGGTCCGCTTCTACACCACATGGAGTGACACAGCAAACAGGATGTGGGGCACTTACGGACGTGAGCTTATTATGTGCGTGGTTGTGTACACAAGACTAGGCGGTGTCCGTATAACTCACAGCATGCTTACGTACATCACGTGACAATGTAGTGTCTGTATAACTCACAGCATGCTTACGTACATCACGTGACAATGTGGTGTCCGAATAATTCAGAGCATGCTTACGTACATCACGTGACAATGTGGTGACCGTATAATTCAGAGCATGCTTACATACATCACGTGACAATGTGGTGTCCGTATAATTCAGAGCATGCTCAGGTACATCGCGTGACAATGTGGTGTCCGAATAATTCAGACCATGCTTGCGTACATCACGTATATATAAGATGGGATGGTGTCCGTATAACTCAGAGCATGCTTACATACATCGCATTAACATAAAACTGGTGTTTGTATAACTCAGATCACACTTACATACATGTTTGTGTACATAAGTCAAGGTAGTGTCCACACTTAGTTACATCCCATTTACATACGTTGAGGCATGGTCTGTATAACTCAAGCCAAACTTATGAACACCCTGTGTGCATATATGTTAAGGCTGGGTCTGTGTAACTCACACCACACTTACTTACACCCTGTGTGCATGCGTTGATGCATGGTCTGTATAACTCAGACCACACTTGCATACATACCATGTACATATGTTGAGGTGCGGTCTGTATAACTCAAACTACACATCCATACATCCTGTGTACATACATTGGAGGTGGGGTCTGTATAACTCAGACCAGAATTACGGACATCCCGTGTACATACATTGTATAACTTAAGCGACACTTACGTACATCCCATACTATGAGGGGTCTGTAGAACTCAAACCACACTTACCTACACCCAATGTAGATACGTTGAAGTGTGGTTTGTATAACTCAAACCACTCTTAGGTACATGCCATGTACATACATTGAGGCGGGGTCTGTATAACCCAGACCACACTTACATACATTCTATTTACATACGTTGAGGTGGGGGTCTGTATAACTCAAGCAACACTTACATACACCCCATGTACATATGCTGAGGTGAGTTCTGTATAACTCAAGCCACACGTACGTACATCCCATGTAAATATGTTGAGTCGGGATCTGTATAACTTAAGCCACACTTGTTTACATACATTGAGATGGGGTCTGTATAACTCAGACCCCATACAGACAGACGCTGTGTACACAAGTAGCGGAGGGCAGCCTTATGACGTGTGCAAAGCCCTTGTTTATACAGCGTTGTGTTGTAGGTAGTTGTCTGTGCACCCCTCAGAAGTGGAGCACCTGCTTTTGGTGGCACGGTCTGTGCAGGTGGGACTCTGTTACCGCCCATTCTCAGTCCTCACCAGCCGCAGTCTCAGCCGCAGTCTCAGCCGCAGTCTCAGCCGCAGTCTCAGTCGCAGTCTCAGCCGCAGTCTCAGCCGCAGTCTCAGCCGCAGTCTCAGCCGCAGTCTCAGCCGCAGTCTCAGCCGCAGTCTCAGCCGCAGTCTCAGCCACAGTCTCAGCCGCAGTCTCAGCCACAGTCCCAGCCGCTTCCAGATCCAGATCCAGATCCATATCTTTTCCTTTCCTGTACCCTCCTCTCCTCTGCCCTCTCCTCTGCCCTCTCCTCTCCTCTCCTCTCCTCTCCTCTCCTCTCCTCTCCTCTCCTCTCCTCTCCTCTCCTCTCCTCTCCTCTCCTCTCCTCTCCTCTCCTCTCCTCTCCTCTCCTCTCCTCTCCTCTCCTCTCCTCTCCTCTCCTCTCCTCCTCTCCTCTCCCCTGCCCTGACCTCTCCCCTTCCCTCCTCTCCTCTCTTCCCATCCCATCCCCTCTTCTCGCCCCCTCCCTTCCCTCCCCTCCCTTCCCCTCCCCTCTGCTCTCTTACCTCCCCCCCCCCCCCCCCCCTCCCCGACTAGTGTGGATTTGCCCGTCGGGGCCGCCCCAGGAGGCTACGTACACAAACTACTCGCTGCCCTTTAGCTAAAGGCTGTGTCACACTACAACATACAGCATCAGCTCATGCTCAACATTAGAAAATTTGCCAGTACGTCGGTATTTGTCTAACTTTTCAGCAGTGGGGGGTAAAAATGGGCATATACACAACATATGTAACGTATGCAGAACCTATCTCTGATGTATTGCTTGCGTATGAGAGCGTTCATGTGCCTCTCTCCCCCTCCCTCTCCTCTCCCCTCCCCTTCCCCTCCCCTTCCCTCCCCTCCCCCCCCCCCCCCTCCCCTCCCCCCCTCCTCCCCTCCCCTCCCCCCCTCCCCCTCCTCCCCCCCCTCCCCTCCCCTCCCCTCCCCTCCCCTCCCCTCCCCTCCCTCCCCTCCCCTCCACTCCCCTCCCCCTCCCCCCTCCCTCCCACTCTCCCCCCCCTCCCCCTCCCCCCTCCCTCCCCTCCCCCTCCCCCTCCCCGTCCCCCTCCCCCTCCCCCTCCCCACATCCCCCCCCCTCCCCTCCCATCCCATCCCCTCTCCTCTCCTCTCCTCTCCTCCTCCTCCCCTCACCTCACCACCCCTCACGTCCCCTCACCACCCCTCCCCTCTACTCTCTTACCTCTCCCCCCTCCCCGACTAGTGTGCTTTTGCCCGTCGGGGCCACCCCAGGAGGGTACGTACACAAACTACTCGCTGCCCTTTAGCTAAAGGCCCTATCACACTACGGCGTACAGCGTCAACACGTGCTCAACATTAGAAAATTTGCCGGTACATTGGTATTCAGCGGCGGGGAATAACAAATGGACGTATACACAATGTATGTAACGTATGCAGAAAGTATCTCTGATGTATTGCTAGCATATGAGAGCCTTCATGTGCCTCACAAAACATTTGCAATACGCTCACTGAACGCTGACCAACGTTACATACATTACTCCATCACTAGAAGTACGGCGTATACATTAAATACACTGGAGATACAGCAGGCATACGTTCGAAGTACGTGAGGAGTGTGCAATCCATCCGTTAGCAGTACGTGGACTGCACATTCCCACTGTGTGAAAGTATGGCTAACGTGCAGCAACGTATACCAATGTATACCAACGTATCCCTAATGTACTCCCAATGTACACCGACGTATCCTGAATGTACACGCAGCATATGTTCAACGTACGAGACACACATCGACACACATTCACATTTTTTAGCATGCACACAAATCTTTCAGAGCATCAATGCGCATCGAAATAAGACTACATATACTGACTATCCAGAACGTATACGCCACATGCCCAATGTACACGTAATGTATGACGACGTACGCCAATGTGTTGTTTGAAAATCACATACTTTGGCACACGTTGAGGCGATACGTCGTAGTGTGACAGGCCCTTTAGTTTCGTGGAGCCTCGTACAAATCTGGCAGAGTTCAGCGTTCAGCGTGAATAGCTAAAATAATAGTTAGGCTTTCGTTGTAGGTAAATCAAAAGATTTTTATGATGTTATAAAGGAATGGTTTTCACCAACCCGATTGATCATCGGTGTGCGATTGTCGGTGTGCGATTGTCGGTGTGCGATTGTCAGTGTGCGATTGTCAGTGTGTGATTGTTGGTGTGCAATTGTCAGTGTGCGATTGTCGGTCTGTGATTGTCGGTGTCCCATTGTCGTGTCCAAGCAATTAGTCCTTAAAGGTGCATAGTCCGATGAAAGCGATAAAGTATTCGACCCAATTGTATTTGTTCATATGTACTTACTTAGAAATTAGATGTTCACTCATTGCTGCATGGAAGGCGTATTAAGACAATTTAATAGACCCTGTCCCTGTCCTCGTCCTTATATGACCGTAGCTGTTACTAGGATGTAAAACAACAACAAACAAACAATACAACCTGCCACCTTTGAAGACTATTTTGACTCCATGTCAGTGTGCCTACCAAAGTTAAGTTAGCATGGTTTCACTTCAGAGGGAGCGGGACGTAGCTCAGGCAGTAGCGTGTCCACCTGTGAAGGTGTGGGTCATCCGATCGATCCTGCACAGCGGACCCATTAGCAGTTTGGGCTATTTTCCATTCCAACCAGTGGTCCAAAAGTGGTTCATCAAAGGATGTGGAATGTTCTGTCCTGTCTGTGGGAAAGTGAATATAAAAAAAAATCCCTTGCTGCTTATCGGAAAGAGTAGTCTATGTGGCAGCAGCAGGTTTTCTCTAAAGAAATATGTCAGAATGATCATATGTTTGATGTCGAATAGCCAATGATAAAAATCGATGTGCTCTAGAGGCGTCGTTAAATAAAACAAACTTTCCTTTTAGTTTCAATTCAAATTTCTCCAGAGTTAATCATTTGAAATAAGTTAGTTAAAGCAGAGCTAAGTAAATTGTAGCGATCAGCCTAATATATTTATTCCTAGCCAGGCGCTCAGCATTAATAGGATAGGGCAAGGACTGGTTAGCTCGGTGTCAGGATAATGTGACTGAGTGGGATATTGGGTCATCAAGCTGGAGACCTGATTTCCCAGTGGGGCAGCACTATAAAATCGCCATGAGTGCGTACTGTCACAAGTCGGTACCCATCATATCAGGTCATGGTGCTGGTAGCCTGGTCTCCCAGTGGGGCTGCACTATAAAGTCGCTATGAATGCGCACTGTCACAAGTCGGTACCCATCCTGATATGACCTTAGATGTTGCTAGGACGTAAAACAACAAACGAACACTCACTCACACACATTCACACACTCACTCACTCAGTCACACTCACTCAGTGTTTGTGTAGTGTGAGTTCTTCCACTCACTCACACTCACTCACTCACTAATATACTCACTCACTCACTCACTCACTCACTCAACAACTGTGTAGTGTGAGTTCTTCCACTCACTCACCCACTCACCCACACACACCCCTCACCCCAACAAGCCGCATGTGGCTGGCTGTCTACAAGTGGACTGGCCTGGTCCGTGAGTAATAATGGAGGCATTTGACTGGGACCTTTCCATCCGCAAGATTTAGGCTCAGCCCACCTGCGCAGTGAACTAGGTTTTCAAATGCAAAGAGGACCAGTCAAATGGCTTCAGTGGTTTCAGCCAATCAGAGCTGTTCTCTTCCATTGCAAATGGCTGCCCTGTATGGGGGCGGCCATTTGCAATCGAAAAGAACCAATCAGAGCTGTTTGTTTCCATTGCAAATGGCTGCCCTGTATGGGGGTGGCCATTTTCAATCGAAAAGAACTAATCAGAGCTGTTCGTTTCCATTGCAAATGGCTCCCCCCATAGAGGGCAGCCATTTCCAATCGAAAAGAACAGCTCTGATTGGCTGAAGCTACTGAATCTACTGAATCTACTGAATCTTTCAACCTTTTCATATCAGCCATCTTGAAATACACCATGTGACCTTATGGATGGAGCCACAAGACCCATTTGATTCATAATTATAGAAACCCACTTCCTGTCCCAGTCGAATAGGAATTTGTAAAGAAATATTTTGATATGTGTATAGCAAGGCCCAGTCGAATACGTCCAATGGATATTATCCCCGGCCTCACCTCTTCCCTTGAACACTAGCTGCACCTGTGTGTGTGTGGAGGTGTGCGGCAGGACTGTTTGTGCAGTGTGTCGTGTCTTGTGGGTGGGTGGTGGGTGACGAGCGAGGGACATGTTGGCGCATTGTGTGAAAGGGAGCGTGGAGAAGGCTTTTGTATAATGTGTGTGTGGGGGGTGGGGGGGGGGGGTGCAGGCAACACGGTTCTGTAGTATGTGTGTGGGGGTGGCGGTCGGGGGGCACACTGGGCCTGATTGGCATTGAAGGGTCTTTTTTTATAATGTGTGGTTGGTTGTTGGGAGTTTTACATCTACGGTCATATCAGGACAGGTACTGACTTGTGGCAGTGCATATGGCAGTATTATAGTCCTGCCCCATTTTGGTATAATGTGAGACTGGTGCATTGTGCGTGTTTTGGTATAATGTGAGACTGGTGCATTGTGGGTATTTTGGTATAATGTGAGACTGGTGTAGTTTTAAGTGTTTTGGTATAATGTGAGACTGGTGCATTGTGGGTGTTTTGGTATAATGTGTGACTGGTGTAATGTATGTGTTTTGGTATAATGGGAGTTTGGTGCATTGTGCGTGCTTTGGTATAATGTGAGACTGGTGCATTGTGGGTGTTTTGGTATAATGTGAGACTGGTGCATTGTGGGTGTTTTGGTATAATGTGTGACCGGTGTAATGTATGTGTTTTGGTATAATGGGAGTCTGGTGCATTGTGCATGCTTTGGTATAATGTGAGACTGGTGCATTGTGGGTGTTTTTCTACAATGTGAGACTGGTGTAGTGTATGTGTTTTGGTATAATGTGTCGATTTCACTAAGGCGTTTGATACAATCAGGAGGACCGGGTTATGGCAGCTACTGAGGAAGTATGGATACCCAGAGAAGTTCACAACTATGATCGAGGCTCTACATACAAGAATGATGGCGAACGTTAGTGTTGGAGGGGAAGTCTCGGAATCGTTCGGGGTTACCAATGGGGTCAAGCAAGGTTATGTACTGGCCCCCACGCTCAGACAGAGCACTGACCTATTCAATGTCACAGACTTCAGAGCGAAGACCAAGACTACTCGGATACTGGTGAGAGAGCTGCTATTCGCAGATGACAGTGCACTGGTTGCCCACTCTGCTGAAGAGATCCAGAAAATAGTGGACGCTTTCTCCGATGCATCAAAGAAGTTTGGCCTGAAGATTAACATCAAGAAGACGGAGGTGCTGTACCAACCCAACTCTACAAGAACCCGAGAAGAGATCATGGTTGACGGAAACAAGCTGAACTCTGTTCCGGAATTCACCTACCTCGGAAGCACTATATCAAGTGATGGACGCATTGATGCTGAAATACAGAGGAGGATGGCCAAGGCTAGCGCATCGTTCGGCCGACTACGCCAGAGACTCTGGAACAACCACCATGTGTCCATTCGGGTCAAAGGCAAGATCTACCGTGCAATTGTGCTATCCACCCTACTATACGGAGCCAAGGCCTGGACAGTGTACAGACGACAGGTGAAAAAGCTGCATGCCTTCATGATGCGACATCTGCGTTCAATCATGAAGCTAACTTAGAAGGACAAAGTGACAAATAAGGAAATACTCGAACGGACGGGGCTGCCCTCTATGTAAGATCTTCTGATCAAAAAGAATCTCCAGTGGACTGGACACCTCATGAGGATGTCATCATACAGGCTACCAAAGCAGATCCTCTATTCTCAATTGTCTTCTGGTTACAGAAAGAGAGGGCGCCTCGTATCAGGTTCAAGGATATCATCAAGAGAAACCTGAAGCTGAGAGACATTAAGACTGACTCATGGACATCACTCTCACAGAAGAGAGCTAAATGGAGAGCGGCAGTCAAGAAATGAAAGCAGTCTTTGTCGCATCGCAACCGACTGCATGATGATGATGATGATGATGATGATGATAATGTGTGACACTAGTGCTGTAGGTTACCCATGGTTTGTGTGCGTGTGTGTGTGTGTGTTGGTGTACTGTATGAGTGTGTGTGACTGAGGGTTGGGGGGGGTCAGATTCCTAGATGGATGGCACGCAATTGTCTCGGCTACATCGCCGTGAAACTTTTAGTGAACCATTGACGACGAACCCACTGTGGACCGCGAGCCTCGGAATGGACCTCGATTCAAGTTTTAATGTATCCCTCTCACATACACATTCACATTCACACACAAACACACACACACACACACACACACACACACACACACACACACACACACACACACACAGACTGGGTGCGAATCAATAGAGCGCTAGCTTCTCGTGCGTA
Organism: Branchipolynoe longqiensis; assembly: GCA_030323885.1. Classification (NCBI taxonomy): domain Eukaryota; kingdom Metazoa; phylum Annelida; class Polychaeta; order Phyllodocida; family Polynoidae; genus Branchipolynoe; species Branchipolynoe longqiensis. The sequence goes on from CM059202.1 coordinate 15,120,621, forward strand.
GATCGGGAGTTCGATTCCCGGTCGGGTCAAACTAATGACTTATCAAATTGTTACTTGTCGCTTCCTAGCCTGGCACTCTGCATTAATAGGAGAGGGCAACGACTGGTTAGCTAAGTGTCAAGATAATGTGACTGATTGGGATATCGGATCATGGTGCCGGCAGCCTGATTTCCCAGTGGGGCAGCACTATAAAGTCGTCATGAGTGCGGACTGTCACAAGTTGGTAGGCCCTACCCATCCTGATATGACCTTAGATGTGGCCATGACATAAAACTCCAACAACCAATCGACAACCACGCACACCAGTCATAGTCTGCTGAGTAAATGTTGTCTGCTGTCACTGTCGCTTCACTTAGAATACATTCGGTGCCCTTAGACTACACTCCTGGGGAATCTAAGCGACTATTTTAGGGACAACCGGATGCGGTGGCCGAATTGGTAGAGCGCACGCTTCCCTTGCGGAAAGTTTGAATCACAGCTGAGTCAAACCAATGACTTACAAAATTGATACTTGTCGCTACCTAGCCTGGCGCTCGGCATTACTACTAATAAGATAGGACAAGGCCTGGTTAGCGCAGCGTCAGGAAATGTGACAGTGGGGTATCGGATTTCATGGTGCCATTGGCCTGGTCTCCCTGTGGGGCAGCACTATGAAGTCACCATAACCTGTCCTGGTATGGGCTTAGGTGCTGCTAGGACGTAAAACAAGCAAACATTTTAGAGACTAGTTCCCTTATATTTCCTAATTTGTCCTGACAGTAAACATTTTAAAGACCCCCACTCCCCCCCCCTGCTGCTGGACCCTCAGGGACCCAATAACATTGTGAAAAAATAAGTAATTGTTTCTTTGTTTACAAAAGAAAAGAAGTTCATATAAATATGGCGCCGTGTCCTGCTTCCTGAGCAATGGTTGTGCTCATGCTCTGTAGGGGCTTTCGTATTGGTACTGGTCCACATAATAACCATTTGTTGCCATATGGAAGGGCATAATGAGTCAATTTAACTAAATGCTTTTACATTATATGTTAAAGCGATGCTTTAATTTTTTTTTAAAGAAAAACGATCAATTCTCGCCGTGAATATGTCATATGCTGCCGACATGGCTTAAAGAAAGTTTGTTTTATTTTGCGACGTGTCTAGAGCTCATTGATTTTTATCATCAGCTATTGGACATCAAACATATGGTCATTCTGACATTTCTTTTGAGGAAACCCACTGCCGCCACATAGGATATGCTTTCCGATAAACAGCAAGGGATCTTTTTATATGCACTTTTCCCACAGACAGGAGAGCACATACCACATCCTTTGATGAACCAGTTGTGGACCACTGGTTGGAACGGAGAATAGCCCAAACTGCAAATGGGTCCACTGAGCAGGATCGATAGGATGACTGACACCGTCACAGGTGGATACTCTATCGCCTGAGCTAAGTCCCACTCTGGCAAGCGGCGTAAAGAAACCACCAATCAATCAATCAATCAATCAATCAATCAGTTTAATAGAACGTGTAAGTGTTACTGAAGAAGTCTATAGAGTTTTGGCCTGCTTGCTAAATCTAATTTGACATATTTGCACTTCAATTCAAATAATGCAAAGCCATTTAAAACAAGCTTACTTCAAACTAAAGTGCAGTAGATTTTAGCAATCACTTATATGTATTTATCTCAGATAAGGGACAAACTTAAAACAATCGGACTGTGCAACTTTAACATTTACCAGACGGGATGGCCGAATGAGTTACAGCGTCCGTCTCCCGTGCTGGTAGATCATGGGATCGTGTGTTTGAACCCTGGTCCAGTCAAACCAATGACTTAAAAATTGATACTTTTCGCTTCCTAGCCATGCACTCGGCATAACTAGGATAGGGCAAGGAGCAGTGGAAAGAAGACCAATCGAAATGTCCCCTGCTTAAACAACTAATGTACAACAACAACAAAAAAACCATTCCTTCTATTCTATGCAGAAATATATGCTTGATAAGTGCATAAATATCTAAGTTGAATATGTAGGATCAAATGTAGGCAGGTTGGTTTTGAAAATGTTATATGGTTTCAACGGATTATGCAAGTTAACTTGTAAACAGTTGCAAATTTCCACCCGGTAAACAAACACAACTGGTAAAACACAAACCAACGGTCCGCCATCTTGTTCTGATAGAATAGGAGGCAGAGCACTGAACAACCGGACAGAAAAAGGCGCAACCAGAGACACACTTTGTACTTAAGTAGGTCAAGGTCACTAAGGTCACCTTTAAAGCCACACAAACCGTTGGTTGGTTGTTGGACTTTTTACGTTGTGGCAACATCTAAGGTCATATCAGGACGGGTACCAACTTGTCTTATGACAGTGTGCACTCATGTCAACTTTATAGTGCTGCCCCACTGGGAGACGCCATGAACTGATATCCCACTCAGTCACATTATCCTGACACTGAGACAACCAGTCCTTGTCCTATCCTAATAATGCAGAGCCCCAGGCTAGGAAGCGACAAGTATCAATTATTAAGTGATCGCTTTGACTCGACCAGGGTTTGAGTTGGGTTTGAATCTCACGATCTACCAAAACAGGAGGCGGATGCTCAACTCATTCGGCCATCCAGTCTGGTAGCCACACAATCTGAGGAAAGCGTGGTTTCCAAACCAAAACACTTAGCTAGGCTTGAACCGACTTGGCCACCTTGGATCCTGGTGCACCATTTATTAGACACTGAAACCTTTATTGCTGCTAAAGTAGACGATAACCAGAATTTCGGTGTGCATGCCAAAATTATCTGTTTACGTTTCCATTTTAACACTTTAAAATAGGTTTCTCTAAGCTATAGTAAAGTAGATTACAGTAAAACCTCTCTAAGCGACCACCTCGACAGATCGACCACTCCCCTATATCGATCACTTTAGTTGGGTTTCAAATGATCGCCCATACACCTGTTGGCTACTCGTTGTAACAATTTTAAAAAACTCCCTAAATCGACCACCTCCCTAAATGAACCATCTAAAGTCGGTCCCATGGTCGGTCGATGTAGAGAGGTTTTACTGTATATATAACCATCAACCTAGGATAATTATAATTTACTTCACTTTTGTGATATTTGAAGTGAAAGTATGTTAAATTAATGTCTGAGGTCACACCACAATACTGGACAGAACCCTTCAGTAGAGACAGCTATTTAATGTGTTTCGAGTTCCACTGATTCCTCAAGAATGACTGCAGCTGTGACCCAGCACATCGAGTTAAAGCTTCGTCATACATCGTAATTTACCAGAATACACATCCACAAAGTGGTATTTTACCTAATGTAAAATATTTGCTAGGAAAATTTCACTGCAATCTCCATTAGACAAAATGTATGACAAGAATCGTACCGAGTTTGGTCATCGGAGGCGCCTGGTTATAGGTGCAAAGTGAGTTTAACATGTTGGGTGTATTGTGAAGGATGTGGCGAGTGGGGTACTGGTCCAACCTTCCACTAAGTAAGCTGAAGCTGTGTCCCCGCATGCTGGGTCACAGCTTCAGCCTTTCCTGAGGGACCAGCGCAACTAACATGCGTGTCGTTGAAATTATTGCACCTAGAGCAGGATTTGAACCCACACCTCTGGACATTCCAGGGCTAGCATGCTAACCATTACACTACCTAGTCTCCCACGATGTAATCACCGTATCCATGCCAACCTATCTCCGTGGTTCGTTGCCTGAGGTCAGTGCAGACCATTACAAACTTTGTCCATTGTAACGATCAACATACTATCTGTTTTACATAAATATGCATTTGCTCAGGATAACCTGATTTGTTTTTTTACACTATGTTTCATAGTCTCAATAGCATGCATATTAATTTGGAGCAAACATCGTTGTCACGTGTTTTCAGTGCAACTGTTTCTGTGTTGTTTTGTGTCAATAGTTATGTGGACAAAGAAATTAGTTATCACCTTTTAAGACAGTCTCAAATACCTTTTATGTGGATGTTGAAGACTGGCCTTCACCTGGTCAATGCTGGTTCCAAAGGCTATAAATCCATCTCAGTCACTATTCTCGGACGGTAAACAGGTAAATAGTGGGCATGTGCAAATGGCAGTGACATACCGCTGACCAACAACAGCAAAACAAGCCCCCAGCCTAACACCTTGCACGGTGGCCTAAGAGGTATAGCAGGGGCCTCACGGGCGGGAGTTTGGTTACCGGTCGAGTCAAACCAATGACTTATAAAATTGATACTTGTCGCTTCCTAGCCTGGCATTCGGCATTAATAGGATAGGGTAAGGACTGGTTAGCTCAGTGTCAGGATAATGAGACTGAGTGAGATATCGGGTCATGGTGCCGGTGACCTGATTTCCCAGTGGGGCAGCACTATAAAGTCATCATGAGTGTCCACTGTCACAAGTCGGTACCCATCCTGATATGACCTTAGATGTTGTCAGGATGTAAAATTCCAATAACCGACCTACCAACCAACCAAACAACCTACCAACCAACCTACCTACCAACCAACCAACCAACCAACCAACCAACCGACCAACCAACCAACCAACCAACCAACCAACAAACAAACAAACAAACAAACCAACAAACAAACCAACAAACTAAGCACTATAAAGTCGCAATGAGTGCACACTGTGACAAGTCGACACCCATCCTGATATGACCTTATATGTTGTCAGGATGTAAAACTCCAACAAATAACCAGACAACCATTAGACACAAAGTTAAAATAAGCACACAAAGACCAACTTGACTCGATGCCCGAGGTTGAGAACCCACTTTGGTTAAGTAAGCCCACCTGTGCGGCCAGCACCGCTGTCGTAGTAAACAAGCATTCCGGTGACATTGATGAACGACTCCAGGTGGTATTACAGGTAATCACACCCCCACAAGGTCACCCCGGTTTATGCTGCTTCTTACAGGTGCGGCTGTCCCTCACAGTGTATGACTTGTGAGTTATTGACAACCGTTAGAGCAGCGTCGCCTTTCACGTACAGGGGCAGATGTCTCACTGACCGCTACAATGTATGACTATTGACATCCGTTAGCGTAGCTCCGCCTTCCATGTTCAGGGGCAGAGGTCTCACTGACTACCACAATGTATGACTATTGACATCCGTTAGCGTAGCTCCGCCTTCCATGTACAGGGGCAGATGTCTCACTGACCACCACAATTTATGACTATTGACATCCGTTAGCATAGCTCCGCCTTCCACTTACAGGGGCAGATGTCTCACTGGCCGCCACAATGTATGACTATTGAAATCCATTAGCATAGCTCCGCCTTCCACTTACAGGGGCAGATGTCTCACTGACCGCCACAATGTATGACTATTGACATCCATTAGCGTAGCTCTGCCTTCCACATACAGGGGCAGATGACTCACTGACCGCCACAATGTATGACTATTGACATCCATTAGCATAGCTCTGCCTTCCACATACAGGGGCAGATGACTCACTGACCGCCACAATGTATGACTATTGACATCCGTTAGCACAGCTCCGCCTTCCACATACAGGGGCAGATGTCTCACTGACCGCCACAATGTAGGACTATTGACATCCGTTAGCATAGCTCCGCCTTCCACGTACAGGGGCAGATGTCTCACTGACCGCCACAATGTATGACTATTGACATCCGTTAGCGCAGCTCCGCCTTCCACATACAGGGGCAGATGACTCACTGACCGCCACAATGTATGACTATTGACATCCGTTAGCGCAGCTCCGCCTTCCACATACAGGGGCAGATGTCTCACTGACCGCCACAATGTAGGACTATTGACATCCGTTAGCGTAGCTCCGCCTTCCACGTTTTCGGGCAGATGACTCACTGACCGCCACAATGTATGACTATTGACATCCGTTAGCATAGCTCCGCCTTCCACGTACAGGGGCAGATGTCTCACTGACCACTACAATGTATGACTATTGACATCCATTAGCGTAACTCCGCCTTCCACACACATGGGCAGATGTCTCACTGACCGCCACAATGTATGACTATTGACATCCATTTGCGTAGCTCCGCCTTCCACGTACGGGGGCAGATGTCTCCCTGACCGCCACAATGTATGACTAATGACATCTGTTAGCGTAGCTCCGCCTTCCACAAATAGGGGCAGATGTCTCACTGACCATCACAATGTATGACTTGTTGAGTTATTGACATCCATTAGCATAACTCCGCCTTCCACGTACGGGGGCAAATGTCTCACTGACCACCACAATGTATGACTAATGACATCTGTTAGCGTAGCTCCGCCTTCCACATACAGGGGCAGATGTCTCACTGACCACCACAATGTATGACTATTGACATCCATTCAGCGTAGCTCCACTTTCCACATACTGTCCACCACACTGTATGACTTGTTGAGTTATTAACTTTTAGTTAGAGTACCGCACTGTTCATATCCCGGGGTAAATGTCTCACTGACCACCACACTGTATGACTTGTTGAGTTAGTAACGTTTAGCTAGAGTACCACAGTGTTCTTATCCCAGGGTAAATGTCTCACTGACCACCACACTGTATGACTTGTTGAGTTAGTAACGTTTAGCTAGAGTACCACAGTGTTCTTATCCCAGGGTAAATGTCTCACTGACCACCACACTGTATGACTTGTTGAGTTAGTAACGTTTAGCTAGAGTACCACAGTGTTCTTATCCCGGGGTAAATGTCTCACTGACCACCGCACTGTATGAGTTTTTACCAATTACCTGGAGTACCGCAACCATTTTCATCAGCCCCACAACACTGCATGCCATGAACTAGATGCTATACAGGCTGTGCGCTGTACGGTTGTTGAACCTACCCTGTATATGCACATGCATGTAAGTACATTGCCTGTAATACTAATAGGCTGAATGTAAGTTTATTTAATAGCATTCCCTTTTGTCTAAGATGGTTGACTGAGCCATTTCTTTAGCAGCACTAGAAACTGCATGGTCATGTAAATAATGTGAGTCATTTTCATAGAGCATCTGATGTGGTTGCACCAATTGTACAACACTCCTCCCCTTTCCCCCTCCCTCCCCCTTTCCCCCCTTTCCCCCCTTTCCCCCCTTCCTCCCCTTCCTCCCCTTCCTCCCTTCCCCCATTCCTCCCGTCCTCACTTCCTCACTTCCACCCTTCACCCTTCCCCCTCTCCCCCTCCTCTCCTTACTCCTCCCCCCTACTCCTCCCCCCTACTCCTCCCCTACTCCCCCCCCCACCTCTCCCACCTCCTCTCCCTTCCCCGCCCTTCTGAATCCCACTCCCCTCTCCCTCTCCCTCCCTTTCCATACCTCTCCCTCCTCCCGTCTCCTCCCCCTCCCTCCCTCCTCCCCTCCCTCCCCCCCCCCCCCTTCTCCATCCCACTCCCCCCTCTCCACTCTCCCCCCACTCCCCCCACCCCCCCCACTCCACTCCCCACTCTCCTCTCTCTCCCCCTCCCTCCTCTCCACTCCCCCCTCCCCCCTCCCCCCTCCCTCCTCTCCACGCCCCCTCCTCCACTCCCCCCTCTCCACTCCCCTCTCCCTCCTCTCGACTCCCCACTCCCTCCTCTCCACTCCCCCTCTCCACTCCTGGAGAGCAGCACTAGAAACTGTCATCCGCCCTCCCCGCCTGTGTGGAGCTGCCCGGGCGGGGCAGTAGGCACCGTGCAGTGTGCAACCAGTAGCTGCACATTCTTTGTTCTAGTGGCTGGCACAGTGCCAGCAGGTGGTTGGCAGCCGCAAGCAGCAGCACAGCCAGCCCTGGTCAGCCTCTGTCTGTCCATCTGGTCCTGTCAGCTTAGTTAAGGCCGAACATTGCAGGCTGTGGCAGTACCTGGGGAAACCAGCAATATACCTACCTCTGTGTACACCTGCCGTGTACCACCGGGCTACCTAAATAAAAGATTCACCCCCTACTTGTAGTAGGCGTGAAAAGCAACCCTATATAAAAGCTGGCGGAAAAGTTTGACATGGTGGGTAAATGAACTGAGCTGATAAATTCATAATTTAAGAAGGAAAATATATTCGAGTTGAAAAAAATATAATAAACATGTACTTTAATGGTCTTTAAAAGTGAAATCAATGGTGTTTTATTGCCGCCATCTTGTCTTTTTACATTGTCTCCCATTTGATCAACTCTGCGCTAATATGAGTAGACATTTAATACTGGTGCCAGGCATTCCACTTCCTGTTCCTACTAAAGCTATTTTCGCACTAATTTACACTACGTTGTCGTTCACCTCTACTACAAGTGTGGGGTGAATCTTTTATCTATGGGCTCCCCTCTTGGTACCTGTAGTAGTACCGCTATGTACCACCAGGCTTCCAGCAGTCTGGGCCGGTACCAGCAGTCTGGGCCGATACCAGTAGTCTGGGCCGATACCAGTAGTCTGGGCCGATACCAGTAGTCTGGGCCGGTATCAGCAGTCTGGGCCGATACCAGTAGTCTGGGCCGGTACCAGCAGTCTGGGCCGATACCAGTAGTCTGGGCCGATACCAGTAGTCTGGGCCGGTACCAGCAGTCTAGGCCAGTACCAGCAGTCTGGGCCAGTACCAGCAGTCTGGGCCGGTATCAGCAGTCTGGGCCGATACCAGTAGTCTGGTCCCGTACCAGCAGTCTGGGCCGGTATCAGCAGTCTGGGCCGATACCAGTAGTCTGGGCCGGTACCAGCAGTGTGGGCCGGTACCAGTAGTCTGGGCCGGTACCAGTAGTCTGGGCCGGTACCAGCAGTCTGGGCCAGTACCAGCAGTCTGGGCCGGTATCAGCAGTCTGGGCCAATACCAGTAGTCTGGTCCCGTACCAGCAGTGTGGGCCGGTACCAGTAGTCTGGGCCGGTACCAGCAGTGTGGGCCGGTACCAGTAGTCTGGGCCGATACCAGTAGTCTGGGCCGGTACCAGCAGTCTGGGCCGGTACCAGCAGTCTGAATCTATTAGATGAGGGGGTGGGGGGGGAGGGCAAAATGTAATATGAAATTGGGCTGACCTAGATGTGGAACACATCGCATAAAAAGTATACAACTAAAAATAGCACTGAGACATTAAATGTAAATAAACAAAAACAAATCGATTATCAAAGCAACTAGAGAGTTGACCCAGTTATATACCCCAGTCACACTACTGCTTGTGACCACTTTGCGACCACAAAAAAGGGTTGGTTGCAAAGTTGTCCTCAGTGGTCCAAAATGGTCGCAAGGAGGTTGCAGCTACTGCACTTAGAAACCTTGCAACCAAAATGGTCACCCAGAGGTCAGCGACCATTGCTTTGGTCGCAACGAGGTCACTGGTGTGGATTCTCTGGTCCCAAATGGTCACAAGTCATAGTGTGACTGGGGTTTAGTGGGGTAACAACTCTGATATGACCTGGTAGGAGTGGCGTTGCCAGTTAGTGACGTCACGTCATGGCTGGCAGCTGGGAGCGTGGTCAGGTTGGTTGATTGATGGTCAGCCATGCCTGTCAACACTATGATGAATCATGTAGCACAGCGGACTAGTGGTGTTCTCTGTGGCAGAGTGGTTAGTTTTCTAGGTCGAACTCCTAATCTGAAGGTCAGTGGTTCGATTCCCAGTGCCACACATGCCAATTTGGATGTCCACTGCTGTGTATAATTTACAGCATCATCAAAGGCCAGTTGCTCTCATACCTTGTCTATGTGGTGTGGGAGGTTAAAAATCCCTTGGGTCTGTAAAAGTGTAGGCTTGGGCTTTCTATCGATAAACTGTCTAATGGTGAAAACCAGTCTATTGTGACTTATCCATGATAGTCAGTATAAATCCTCAAGGAAAATAATTAAAGTGAACAGTTGCGTTTGTGCTATTTTCATCTGCTGGCAGGCTTTGAACCCAACAGGGCCACTGTGTGTGTTTAGCATGAACGCAGCCTGGTGCATGTCTATGCAGTGTGTGGATGGTCAGTGGCAAGCACATCTGGATACAGTACAACACCTTTAAATCAAGCTCGGTTAAACCAAACGATCGGTTAATCCAAACTTTTTTTGGCGGCCCGGCAAAATACTACCATTTATCACATGAAAAAGTTGATTAAACCAAAGTAGATTAATCCAAATTATTGGTTAATCCAAACAAAATTGTCGGGCCCCAGTCCACTTCCGGTACGGTTAAACCAAACTTTCATGTGGTTATAAGGTCATCTGATATCTTTTTATATGATAAATGGTAGTATTTAGCCAGGCCGTCGAAGAAAGCTTGGATTAACCAATCGTTTGGTTTAACCGAGCTTGGTTTAATGGGGATATTCTGTATATACATAAAAATCAATGATCAAAGTGTCCACATACATTGTATATTACATTCATAATGCACCCAGGTTTTTGCCAAAGCCAAGTCAAAGTCAAAGTCAAAGCTTGGTTAAACCAATGATCGGTTAATCCAAACAAATTTCTAGGGTCCCTTCAAGTTTGGTTTAACGGGGTTATACTGTATATGCATATTGTTTCTGGCTGAATCTGTAACAACGCTGGCTAGCTTCCTGTGCAGACGGTTGTACGTTCAAACCCCAACTGAATCAAAGTGTCGTGAGAGGGTGGTGAAAATGGGAAATATTGTACCTAGAGCGGGAATCGAACCCACACCTCCTGCATTCTGGGCCAGTGTGCTAATCATTACTCCCCATAGGCTCCATGATATCATCACCCTACCCACAACTACCTCTCTATGTGATTCCTTGCTCGAGAGACCACTGCACTTGTCCCCCTGGGATTGTAAGTCTTTTAAAATGGTCATTTAATGCTTACAGTTACAGTCTACTCTGTCTATAATGGACACCCATGGGACTGGAGCAAGATGCCGTTATAGAGAGAGATCAGTTATAGGCAGAGACTGACTGACGGAATGGGTTGAAACGAATGTTCTTTTATACTTGACCCGACTAGGAAGGTCCTTACATGGGGTTATTGACAGAGAATATTGATCAAATAGGTGAAAAAAACGCTTGTTGTCCGAATAAGACAGTTGTCCATAAAAGGGGTGCCGTGATGGGACCAGCACTTTTTGCCATTATTGAAAGAGGTTCGTTATTGATAGAGGCTTTTATTGACTTGATTGATTGATTGATTGATTAATTGGTGGTTGCTTTACGTTGTGTCGGGTTATTGACAGAGTAGACTGCATTCATACAGGCAATGCACTTACACTATACAGCGTGTAGCTTGCACAGGATCATGTTCACGGCAACCAGTGTCATGGAGGTGAGGAAAATGGGAAATATTTTGCCTGGTGTGGGAATCGAACCCACATCTCTTGCATTCTGGGCCACCTTGGCCCCCTGATATCACACACTACCCACACCTACCTGTAGCTGAGACATTAAGACCGACTCATGGACATCACTCTCACAGCAGAGAGCTAAATGAAAAGCGGCAGTCAAGTAATGAAAGCAGTCTTTGTCACATCGCGACCGACAGCATGATGATGATGATGATGATGATGATGATGATGATGATGATGATGATGATGATAATGATGGTTTGCTCAGTCTCGGGATAATGTTCAATTGGGTGGGATATATTGGGTCATGGTTACAGTGGCTTGGTCTCCCAATGGGGCAACACTATTTAGTTGCGCATTCTCTGGGACAAGTTGGTAACCATCCTTAGATGTTATGACTGTACAGTGCTGCCACGCTGGGACACCAGGCTGCTGGCACTATGACCCAATATCCCACTCAGTCACATTATTCTGATACTGAGCAAACTCCTCCATGCCAGATCTCAATAATATCGAGCACCAGGCTAGTTTAGGCGACAAGTATAAATTTGGTGTGCCATTGGTCTGACTTGGCCCAAGCTCACACCCTTGCCCTTCTACAGAGGAAACCAGCCATCGCTCTTACTGATTCCCAACCCGCAATCCTATTCAGTCAGTTATATCTACTGAAGCTTTCATTTCTCGATTGCTTCTGGTACTTGTTGTCACCAGTATATTTGGTCAGGTTATCACTACATAGGCTTTGCTACCTGGTTCTAAGCTGCTCGCCATATAAAGCCATGCAAAGCACATGTCTGTCAGTAGCACTAGGTAGCTAGCACTGACTCAGTACCCGTCAGTAGTGCTAGGTAACTGACACTGTCTAGTGTAACTGACACTAACTCAGTATCTGTCAGTAACATTAGATAACTGACACTGACTCAGTATCTGTCAGTAACACTAGGTAACCGACAGTGACTCAGTACCTGTTAGTAGCGCTATATAACTAACTGACTCAGTACCCATATGTAGTGCTAGGTAACCAGCACTGACTCAGTACCTGTCAGTAGCGCTAGGTAACTGACACTGACTCAGTACCTGTCAGTAGCGCTAGGTAACTGGCACTGTCTAGTGTAACTGACACTGACTCAGTACCTGTCACTAACACTAGATAACTTACACTGTCTAGTGGACTCAGTGTCTGTGAGTAGCGCTAGGTCACTCAGTGTCTGTGAGTAGCGCTAGGTCACTGACACTGTCTAGTGTAACTGACACTGTCTAGTGTAACTGACACTGACTAGTATCTGGCAGTAGCGCTAGGTCACTGACACTGTCTAGTGTAACTGACACTGACTCAGTGTCTGTCAGTAGCGCTAGGTCACTGATACTGTCTAGTGTAACTGACACTCACTCAGTGTCTGTGAGCAGCGCTAGGTCACTGACACTGTCTAGTGTAACTGACACTATATTTGCGCTTGCCGTGTGGGCGTGTTGCTATGCGACCTGGCATGCTCCCTGACGGGGGACATTTACCAAAATGGCGACTGCGTGTTTTAAGGTGAGTCATGGCGACCTGCAGGCTACACCCACCTTTGTCAACACTCTGTAGGTTAGTGAAGTTTACATCTCGCCACATCACACAATGACCAGGTGTCCACTTGGGTCCTGTTGTACCCCCTAGGACTCACTGTGACCCCCCCACTGGTGCCGATACATGAGGAGAACTACAGGCTTATCTCACCACTGATGTCTTCGAAGGTAGTCTTTCATTCTCTCCTTTGACCAGACGGGATGACCGAATGAGTTGAATGTCCGTCTCCCATTTTGGTAGATCGCGGGATTCGAACTCACAAGTTGAAACTCTGGTCAAGTCAAAGCCTCAGCTAAGTGACCACTCTCATTGGGGTCCCAATTGTCGGTGTTAGTGTGAAGTGCTGTAACAAGGATAGGTCGTCGACTGACCAGCATTTATTTTAACGGACATTGGAGAGTGCGCAGGACAGGTCACCAGTACCCAGCCAGGTCATTTACACACACAAGTATGGGTCATAAACAAAACAGTACTCATCAGCGTTCAAAATAAGAGCTTGTCTGCTTGTCCGAACCAAATGAGAGTTTTCACGGAAAAGCAGAATATGGCTTGAGCTTTTTCCAGTGGACACATTGTTTTGATTTATTTGTGTAGTTTTTTCCCCATAACCATGGAGGTTAACTGAGATAATAAAGGTAAGTACCGTGGACAACTGAAAATTCAGACGAACAAGTGAAAATTCACACCAGACTTGTCCGTGGACAAGTGAAAACTGTTGCTTAATTCTAGCACTGCGCCTAGATGAGAATCTTCCAGATTTATCCGGAAATCTTTTTATCGCCCCATTTTTTTCCGGATATGGTCCAAATTTGCGACCATTCCGGGTTTTCAATGGCAATACATGGCCGCCGCCATATTTTGCTGATTTCTTTTTTGTCAGGCCATTCTCATCTACGGTAGTGTGGGGAGTAAAATCATTGAGCTGTGTGAACCACTAATGTGCACTGGGTTCAGCATGGATACCCCCCCCCCCTCCTTTTACTACCAGACGGGGTGGCTGAATGAGTTGAGCGTCCGTCTCCTGTTTTGGGAGATCAGGGGATCCGAACCCATGGGTTTGTTGGTTCGAAACCCTGGTTGTGTCAAACCAATGACTTATAAATTGATACTTGTCGCTTCCTAGCCTGGTACTCAGCATTATTAGGACAGGGCAAGGACTGGTTGGCTCAGTGTCAGGATAATGTGACTGAGTGGGCTATTGGGTGCCATCGGCCTGAGAACCCCCCCGCCCCCCTTTTACTAGATCTAGGCGAAGACTGGACTGCAACGCGCAGTATTTTTGCTTGTTTGTTTGCTTGTTTTTTTACGTCCTAGCAACATCCAGTATTTATGGATCAGGTTAAAATTGCATAGTCTGATGAAAAGCATTAGATTTGTCTAAAACCATGAGTGTGCACTGTCACAAGTCGGTACCCGTCTTGATTCGACCTTAGATGTTGCCAGGATGTAAAAATAGTGAGCATCACACACTCATGCTGTCTGACCCCCTATCTACCAGTCCAAGTTCTCCTCAACCCGGTGCCCCAAGTGTTACTCTGTCCTGTGTAAAGAGGTGGTGGTCCAACCCCCCACGGGACCAGTGTAGCTAGCTGCTTTCTTTCTGAGTACCTCCTCAACTCGACACTGCATGGGCGTCTGGCTCGGGCCTGCAGTGCTATTGTGTAAGGTGTGGACTGTGGTCGGTGCAGTGTGATGTGTGGGGGTTGTGGTGGCATGGCTGTGATGTAGAGGCTCGTCTAGTGGTGAGCAAGTTTGGGGGTCACACATTAGTGTGGAGGGTGATGGTCACGTGATGGTGATGTCGCTGACTGTGTGTCTCCTGAGATACTTCGGAAAGTCTGTTCAAAGGGCCCCGAATCAGACCTCTGGCTAGATAAAAGATTCACCCCATACTTGCAGTAGGGGTGAATGACAACGTAGTCTAAATACCGCCGAAAATAGCTTTAGTATGGACCAGGAAGTGGAATTTGCGGTTCTAGTATCTAATGGCTACTTATATCAACACAGAATTGATGAAATGGGAGCGAATGCAAAGAGACAAGAACGCTGTCGATTTCACTTTTAAAGTCGATTGACCTACATGTTTTATTATATTTTTCAACTGAAAAGTAGCGGGTAAGTGTGAAGATGTATATAAGGAATATATTTTGCTTAAATTAAGAATTGATGTGCTCATTTCATTTACCCAGCCTTTGAGCACTTTTTCTAATGGGTTGTTGTGCACCCCTACTCTGGGTTGGGCTGCACCTTTTATGTAGCCTGTAGCTGCGTTAGGGTGGAGAAGCACACTACAGTGATAACAATGATGCGGTGTAAATGGTGTGTAGTTGATATCCGTGTGATTCCAAGTCCTCCACCGACGCTACACACAGAGTGGGTATGTCCTGGATTCAAACCCCGTCCGAGTCAAATCAGTGACTTACCAATTTGATACTTGTCGTTACCGAGCCTGGCGCTCGGCATTAATAGGTTATGGTAAGGACTGGTTTGCTCGGTATCAGGATAATGTGATTAAGTGGGACACCAGATCTATCCATGGGGCAGCACTATTAAGTTGCCATTAGTGTGCACTGTACGAGTCGATACCCATCCTGATGACCTTAGATGTTGTCAGGATGTAAGACCCCTAACAAACACTGTTGCTAGGACAAAATCCAAACAAACTGGCTGACTATCCAAATTGTTATATAGACATTGAAATATTTAGCTGAGTCATGATGCAAGAGTTGTGGGGATTGATTGATTGGTTGGTGGTTTCTTTACGCCATGTCTGCAGCATAGGCCATATTGACGGCTAGAATTGTTTGTTTTTTATTCAACCATCGCCTTTACATATAATGTAAAAGCATACAATCAGTTAGGTGGGGGAGGTACGGGCGGTGGGTGGGTATTCAGACAGGAACTGTGTTTTGTCAATTCATTATGTGTTGGAGTTGTACCCATTCTGATGCGATGAGGGCAGGCGTCTACAATCCTTCCTCACGGACCAGCCGCCGGCCCCTATTTGGAGCAGGCTTGCAAACCGTTACGGTTTCGCCATGAGGCTTACAATATTTTATGTCCCCATCATGACCTTACGCCAATCTTCCGCTTTTTCATTTTCCAGAAATACCATTATATTACTGTGTCCAAAATGCACCACAGAACGTCTAAGATTTTAACATTTTTCTAGGGGGCAGTACCCCCAGTCACGCCAATATAACATTACTTAAGATCTTCCAGTTTTTTATTTTCCCTAGAAGAGGCGCATTCATGAGGCGACTTGGGTTCAGTCTGCTCTGCTTTATTTGATCACTCATGGGCATCCTTTTCAATTTGATAAATTGATAACACTTTCATCTAGAATTTTATTTCCCTTGACCACAGATTTATATATGATTTTTTACTTTTTTTAATTCATGAGTGTCTATTGGCAGATAACTGATTGTATGGTTTCACATTATATGTAAATGGGATGGTTGAATAAAAAATATAAAAATTCCTGCAGTGAATATGGCCTATGTAAAGCAGGGCGTCAAATGTCCTACTTTTTCCAATTTTACCCATGACGCCCTATTTAGCCATATTTCTTTTAAAACTTCCATTTTTCACCTATTTTTTCAATTTATTGACCGTTGCATGTTTTTTTCTCTCGAAATGCCATAATTTGTCTCTGCTTTCTTCTACACAGTATTTATTCTGGATTATTAGAAACCAAGGATTGAGAATGTCACTTTTGCAACATATTCCTCGGGAAATTTCTTCTTTTTTTAAATAGGGGGGGGGGGGGGCACCTACTAATCCTTTCCGAGGCGGCCTTTGGCTGCACTTACACTATAGTTACAGTGCCAGGCAGTTCCCAGAAGTGGGAGGGTCCGTGCATGGTCACGTGGTGCACAGCATGCATGTGCAGAGAGGGGTGAGTTGGTTGAGGATGGCACCCCGCCTCCTGCACCACTCACTGACGGGAAGCGCAGCGGTGAGGACCGGCTGGTGCTGGGCGAGCTGTGTGATTCCTTTTAACTGACTACATTACATGGCACAACATGGCCACCGTGTGTCACCATTACGGACATTGTGTGTCATGTGTACCGCTGTAAGGTGTGTAAGGCTACAGAGGTGTGTGACACACAGTTGTAAAAGGACAATGCGTCAGTGACATACAGTTGGAAGAGGAGGGTGCATCACACCACAGAGGTGTGCTATGCATACAGTTGCAAGAGGACAGTGTCTGCGTAACACTACAGAGGTGTGTGACATACATGAAGTTGTAAGAGGACGGTGCGTAACACTACAGAGACGGGAGTGTCTGTGTAATATTAGAGGTGTGTAACATAGTTGTTAGAGGACAGTGTGTGCGTAACACTACAGTCATGCCTCACACATACACTTGTAAGAGGACGGCGCGTCACACTATGAAGGTGGCAGTGTCTGGGTAACACTACAGAGGTGTGTCCTGCATAGAGTTGTAAGAGGATGGTGCATAACACTACAGAAGGGTGTGCCATACACTTGTAAGAGGATGGTGCGTCACACTACAGAGGTCTGTGACATACACTTGTAGGAGGACGGATGGTGTGTCACACTACAGAGGCCTGTGACATACACTTGTAAGAGGTTGGTGCATCACACTACAGAGGTGTGTGACATACACTTGTAAGATGACGGTGCATCAAACTTCAGAGGTGTGTGACATACACTTGTAAGAAGGTGGTGCATCACACTACAGAGGTGTGTGACATACAGTTGTAAGAGGATGGTATGTCACACTACAGAGGTGTGTGGCATACACTTGTAAGAGGATGGGGCATCACACTACAGAGGTGTGTGACATACACTTGTAAGAGGACGGGGCATCACACTACAGAGGTGTGTGACATACACTTGTAAGAGGACGGGGCATCACACTACAGAGGTGTGTGACATACACGTGTAAGAGGATGGTGCATCACCCGACAGGTGTGTGACATACAGTTGTATGTAAGAGGATGGTGCGTCACACTACAGAGGTGTATGACATACAGTTGTAAGAGGATGGTGTGTCACACTACAGAGGTGTATGACATACAGTTGTAAGAGGACGGTGCGTCACACTACAGAGGTGTGTGACATACACTTGTAAGAGGATGAGGTGTGTGACATACACTTGTTAGAGGACGGGCCGTCAAACTACAGAGGTGTGTGACATACACTTGTAAGAGGACAAGGTGTCAAACTACAGAGCTGTGTGACATACACTTGTAAGAGGACAAGGTATCACACTACAGAGCTGTGTGACATACACTTGTAAGAGGACGGGGTGTCACACTACAGAGGTGTATGACATACAGTTGTAAGAGGACCGTGCGTCACACTACAGAGGCAGCAGTGTCTGAATACACCCACACAGCCTGGCGGCTGGTGGGCGCGCAGTGTGAGGGTGGTCGGCCACAGTCACGTCCCCAGGAACATGGCGTGGGCTGGACGGATGGGAGTGTTGACGTGTCTGTTTGTTAACCTTATATCACTGCTGGTACACTGACCCGGCACACTGCCTTGTGCATGATATATGATCTGCACGATGCAGTGTGAGGTGACGGTTCACTGGGTGTGTTAGCTGCATGTGGCCATGTTCCACACTGAGTGGGAAAATCTAGCTCCGGGAGTTTGTGTATAGTTGCCCACATTGACCAGTTACATCTAGCTGTTTACAGTCAGTTTGTGAATAGCTGTCCACGCTGACCAGTTAAATCTAGCTGGTTACCATCAGTGTGTGAATAGCTGTCCACGCTGACCAGTTACATCTAGCTGGTTACCATCAGTTTGTGTATAGCTGCCCATGATGACCAGTTACATCTAGCTGGTTACCGTCAGTTTGTGAATAGCTGTCCACGCTGACCAGGTACATCTAGCTGGTTACCATCAGTTTGTGTATAGCTGCCCACATTGACCAGTTACATCTAGCTGGTTACCGTCAGTTTGTGAATAGCTGTCCACGCTGACCAGTTAAATCTAGCTGGTTACCATCAGTTTGTGAATAGATGCCCATGCTGACCAGTTACATCTAGCTGGTTACCATCAGTTTGTGAATAGCTGTCCACGCTGAGCAGTTAAATCTAGCTGGTTACCATCAGTTTGTGTATAGCTGACCACATTGACCAGTTAAATCTAGCTGGTTACCATCAGTTTGTGAATAGCTGCCCACGCTGACCAGTTAAATTTAGCTGGTTACCATCAGTTTGTGAATAGCTGCCCACGCTGACCAGTTACATCTAGCTGGTTGCCATCAGTTTGTGAATAGCTGCCCACGCTGACCAGTTAAATCTAGCTGGTTACCGTCAGTTTGTGTATTGCTGCCCACATTGACCAGTTACATCTAGCTGGTTACCATCAGTTTATCAATAGCTGCCCATGCTGACCAGTTACATCTGGCTGGTTACTGTCAGTTTGTGTATAGATGCCCACGCTGACCAGTTAAATCTAGCTGTTTACCGTCAGTTTGTGTGACTTTGGTAACCATTTATGTGATATCCTTTCAAATTATTTTCTCTTAGTCACTTGGGTAAAGGGGGAGTTTGTCACACTGCACTCGGTAGTCTCGGAGCATGCAGATCACTGACTCGTCATTTGTGCAGATCACTCAGGGTGATGATAGAGGGGTCATTAGCACAACTAGGATGTAAGGCGCGGTGGAAGTTGTAAAACCCACCTTATATAACATAGTGTTGGTTGGTTGTTGGAGTTTTACCTCCTGGCAACATCTAAGGTCACATCAGGACGGGTACTGACTTGTGACAGTGCGCACTCATGGTGACTTTATAGTGTTCCTCCGCTGAGAGACCAGGCCACCAGCACCATGACCTGATATCCCACTCAGTCACATTATCCTGACACTTATGGCCGGTGCACACCTACCGTTTACGACTCGACCTGACCCGCTTAAAACTGAAAACGGGCCGATTCGTTTTTCGAATCGCGAATCGCAATCGTAAACGGCCGCCTTTAGCACTAAAAACTTAGTTTTATGCGCGAATCGCAATCGCTAGGTGTGCGCGGGGGGCGCACACCTAGCGATTTTTGTGCGCGAAACGGGAGGTGTGCGCGCACAAACGGTAGGTGTGTACCGGCCATTAGCCAACCAGTCCTCTTTCCCTATCCTAATAATGCCGAGCGTCTGGCTAGGAAGCGACGACTATCACTTTTTAAATCATTGTCAGATCTCTTCCAATTTGCCGCTATTGTTACATTTGTTGATTAAGCGTGCAAAATTTCAATCACGGACAATTGGTTGGTCCTCATTCCACTGCCGTTTGCCCTGTGCTAGTAATGCCAAACACCAGGCTGAGTAGCGACATGTATAACATTTTTAGGTCATTGGTTTGACTCGGCTACGGTTTAAATCCAATGATCTGGCACATGGAAAGTGGGTGCTCAACTCATTTGGCCATCCCGTGCCTAAATTACTTTTAGAGGAAAATACAAAAATAATGGAGCTATTATTGCAGACCTACAATACTGCTATGGATGAGCCGCTGATGCCCCAGCGTTCTGGGCCTGAATGCCCCTGAATGTATTGGATGTTCGTCCCTACTGACAATCAAACACATCTGATTAAACTGTGGATTTTATCGGCCTGCGCCAACAGCATGCATGATCTTTTTACTTGAGGACAGCGGGTCTGTACCACCTCATCTAATTTATTCAACTTAACCTCCGACTATTAATTGGCATTTTATTTTCGTTGACCACAATTTATACGATTATGAGCTTTTAAACTCTTTTGACACATAATTGATATAAGCTTTTACATTGAATGTTAAAGCGATGGTTGAACAAAATTAACACTTGAATAAATGTGAATATGGACTATGCTGCCGACACGGTGTAAAGAAACCACCAATCAATCATCACTGTACACTGGACGGGATAGCCGCGCCGTACGCCACGGCGTACGCCGGCCCGGCGCAGTGAAAGCAGAGGAGCAGCTCGCGACCACCCGCAGACTCAGCCCGACGGAGAAGGGGCGCCGACCGGAAGTGACCTATTGACAGGAAGTGGCGTATTGACATGTGGCGTCATTAGCGGTGTATTGACACAGGGTGTCATTTGTGGCGTCTTTTAAACTGTTCAGCTCATCTGAGGGCTCAGCTTACTAACAATATGTCGAACATGAAGCGTAGTTGTGTGAGAAGAATAACTTTGTATGTATTGCGTCTGCGGCTAATTTTGTTGTTCTTTCTCATTAAACCTGCACTGACTGGTGGGTTCTTTACTTTATTAGGCGGTATATAGCACGACGGTGCTTGTAGGCGGTGTGCTGTGATGCTATATTAGTATATATCTAGCTGTCTGTGGTCTTTATTTAACCCGGCTGGTCACAAGCAATTACCTAACTGAATTGTCTCGTGGCTACTTATGGGCTGGGATCATGGGTAGATGGACTGTAGGTTGGGGACTGCACTGCTGACCGCACTGCAGCACGATAGTGTGCTCATACCACATCATGGACTGAACGTTGCGGACCGCAGCACCATAGTGTGCTCACACCACAGAGTAACGGTCTGAACCTTGCGGACTGCAGCACCATAGTGTGCTCATACCACAGCAGCACAGTCTGAACATTTTGGACCTCAGCACGATAGTGTGCTCTCACCACAGCAGCACGGTCTGAACATTGTGGACTGCAGCATGATAGTGTGCTCACACCACAGCAGCACGGTCTGAACATTGTGGACTGCAGCACGATAGTGTGCTTTCACCACAGCAGCACAGTCTGAACATTGTGGACTGCAGCATGATAGTGTGCTTAGACCACAGCAGCACAGTCTGAGCATTGCGGACTGCAGCATGATAGTGTGCTCTCCCCACAGCAGCACGGTCTGAACATTGGAAGCTGCAGCATGATAGTGTGCTCTCACTACAGCAGCCCGGTCTGAACATTGCAGACTGCATCACGATAGTGTGCTCTCACCACAGCAGCATGGTCTGAACATTACGGGCTGCAGCAAAATTGTTTGCTCTCACCACAGCAGCACGATCTGAACATTGTGGACTGCAGCACGATAGTGTGCTCACAGCACAATACACAAACCAGACTCTCATACGGACATGCCCTACTGCGGAGTGTGTCCAAACACTTGTGCGCACACATTGTGTCGCTGCTAGACCTGGACTTGGCAGTGACAATGGTGCAGTCCGCAAGCCCTCAATAGCACCAGCAGTGTACAGAGAGTGGGGGGATTGAAATGAACAGGCTGTGACACAGATGCCAGTGCCATGGCGGGGTTAAAGGTAGGTCTCACTGCCATGTGGTCTGGTCCGCGCCAGGATCGGCTTATTCAGGAAATATGTGTTCATAGGCTTATTATTATGTCTGAATGATATTGATAGGCTTATTCAGTAATGTCTGAATGATATTGATGTCTTATTCAGTAATGTTTAAATATTGTTAATAGGCTTATTCAGTAATGTCTGACTATTGTTGATAGGCTTATTCAGTAATGTCTGAATGATATTGATGTCTTATTCAGTAATGTTTGAATATTGTTAATAGGCTCATTCAGTAATATCTGAATATTGTTGATGGGCTTATTCAGTAATTTCTGAATGGTATTGATAGGTTTATTCAGTAATATTGATTGATTGGCTTATTCAGTAATATCTGAATGATATTGATAGGCTTATTCAATGTCTGAATGATATTGATAGACTTATTCAGTAATAGCTGAATCATATTGATTGGCTTATTCAGTAATATCTTAATCATATTGATTGGCTTATTCAGTAATATCTGAATAGAATTGATACAATAATAGGCCTATTCACTAATGTCTGGATGGTATTGATTGGCTTATTCACTAATGTCTGGATGGTATTGATTGGCTTATTCACTAATGTCTGGATGATATTGATTGGCTTATTCACTAATGTCTGGATGGTATTGATTGGCTTATTTAGTTCATGTCTGAATGATATTGAGAGGGTAATTTACTAATATTGTTGAGGTGCGGTATGTACTTGGTATACTGACCATGCTGGGGTGCAGTAGTGGGCATATACTGTGATCTGCTGTGCGTGTGTGCGTGCGCACGCGTGTGTGTGTATGTGTGTGTATGTGTATAAGATGTGTGTAGGTCTATTTATTCATAGATACTAGGACCTCTTTCCACTCTATTTACCCGTCATGTGGGGTGCATTGGTACCTCTGTTTACTGACCCCCCACCATCATCCTCTCACACACACACACACACGCACGCACGCACGCACGCACGCACACACACACACACACACACACACACACACACACCGCCGTCATCAGCGCAGACAACGGGGCCACAGGCCACCGCAACATAGCATGGCAGTTTTAGGGGGGGGCATTGCCATTTATGTGTATACAGTAAAACCTCCCGAACCGACCACCTCCACAGATCGACCACTCTCCTATATCGATCGCTTTATTTATTCTGTGGAGGGGTCGGTGTAGAGAGGTTTTACTGTAAATATGTGAGTCGACCTCACGAAAATGGGCCAATTGGTGGTTAATTTAAGATGTCGGCGTCGCAATTCTTAAAGTGTAGTGCATTTCTTTGTTTCATATTAAATTATCCTAAAAACAAGTACGGTTGTTTTATTTTCTTTACCTTTACATTCAGGGTAAATTTTAATACTTTCCAATACCTCTGTCAATGCTAACCTATAATTATGCCGTTCGACGCCGACATCCAATGCTCGACACCGACAACTTTGCCCTATTTTCGTGAGCCTGACTCATGTATATATAGATACTATAAATTGACAATAGTTCAGTTATGATGTCAACACAAACTTTTTTTTACTTAGGTTTAGTCTAGTTTTTTCATCAACCTTCCGTTTACGCTCAAGTCTAGTTTCTATTAGTTATGATGTCAATATATGATCTCTTCTTAGTTAGTTGAGATTAGTTTAGTTATGATCTCAACATGCATTTGATCTCTTTTTAATTGGTTGAGTTATTGTCTCAACCTAGAGTTTACTTTAGGGTTTAGTTTAGCTATGATGTCTACATACATTTTTATCTCTTTTAGGTATAAAGGTACAGTTTACTTTTGAGTTTAGTTTAGTTATGATGTGAGCATATGGGTCTTTATTTAAATTATTGTGTCAAGTATATAATATACCTCAAAATTAATTTAGTTATGATATCAACATACAGTTTAGACTCACTTTAGTACAGTCATTATGTCAACATGTTTTACTCACGCGTTTAGTTTTGTTGCATTTGGTGCATGAACAATTTTGAAGCCCCTCTTTTTGTAGTGTCCATTGTAACCTCAGACAATGATTGAATCTTTCAGCGCAGAGACACATTCAGCTGGTTCGACTATTCACAGAAGTTGCGTGGGCTGACCGGAAGTGGAAGTTGGAGACGTCTTAAGGTACATGCGACAGCTGTGAGTGAGGAATACGAGGACGACGATTGTGATGCCCCTGGTGGTGCTGGAAAGAGGTTATTGGATAGCGAAGAGTTGCATAAGGTCAAGCGAACCCACAGTTACCAGGAGGCAAGGTCACATAAAGAGTGGACACCGACAAGGTCATGTCATGGGAACCAGTCGAAGTCACCATCACCATGTAGAGTCCGTCCGTGTATTGTTCGACGTCGCTTGGAGGTGACGTCACATCACAGTGGTGACGATATGGATGAGGAGGTTGAATTTCCACTGCCTCCACTAGCCGTTAACATAAATCGCAAGACGCACTTGCGTAACAGCAGCTTTCCTGAAGTTCGGCTCCGCAGCAAGCCCACACCGAGCAGCACATTGCCACGTCCGCACACACAGCAGTCGCTCCATCCGGTGATTACAACACGCAAGAGTAGCAGCTTAGATGACGGCGATGCTGATGTGGACCCGGCGCAAGCTGAACTGGAGTTGCACAGGAGGGGGCGCGTTAACAGCTTCTCAGATGTGCGGAATGTTGTCAGAGATAAGTTCAAGGATGTCAAGACTCGGGTGCGATGGATATCGAAGCCACCCAAACAGGCGCGTCGAGCTGTGGTGGCCTCCTCCACCGGGCCAGACACTGATTCCACCGAGGCGCAGCACCGAACAAAGGACAAGGAGGTGGCACGACGGCAGCGTCCACGCCACCACTCAGGGTCGTCTGGGTCTGACGGAGAGACGGGCGGTCCAGATGCTGTCTGTTCTGAACTCCCCCCGCAACCCCGCAACCGCTGCAACAGCTTCACGGATGTGAAGAATGCCATGAAGGAGAAGCTCAAGAATGTGCATGTGCGTGCGCGACGCCGCCCACGCGTTGCTGGTGCAGGCGGCAGCGGTGATGTCTCATCAAACCTCAAGCACCGCTCGTTCAGTTTCCAGAACCTGGTCACACCGTCTTTGCTGGTGCGCATTGCAAGTTCCCCGGATGTCAGCCAGGTCGGCTTGCGGACCTCGTCTCCGGCACCAGTGAAGAAGAGCTTCAGGGACGACTTTGCGGTCTTAGCGAGCCACAAGGTTCTGCTAGACGATGCGGAGCACGCGCAAGACTCCGGCACCGAATGGAACGAATGCCGGCGACACAGCCTCACCAACTCGACACCAACCACCTCCACTGACAGCAGTGACGTAACGAATGGCAACGACATTGACCTGACGAAGCCCTGGAGCAGTGACATGAGGTTCAGAGAAGGGGAGGGTGGGGACAGACGGGGCAGTGGGCAGAGCAACGTGAGTGACGTCACTGCCCCGAGCTCAGACCACGTGGACAGCAGTAGTGTGAATGAGCGGGTAGGTTTCCATGGTGATAATGACACTGACGATGACGCGGATACGTGTTCTAAGTCCGGCCACACCGAACCGGGTAAGTCAAGTGTACGTGGGGAACGCTGAGAGAGTGTCAGGTGGGAGGAGGGGGGTGTGCACCAGATGGCACTGCCATTGTTTCTTTCATTTTCTTCACCATTTGACTACATGATGCATCATCCTACATTTTCATGTAACATCCCTTCATTTTGATGTCATTTCCCTTCATTTACATGTCATTTCCCTTCATTTACATGTCGTATCCTTTCATTTTTGATAAATGCACTTAATTCTTTTGGGGGTACCTTAGTTGTTTAAGCAGGGGACATTTCAATCGCGGATGATTGGTCTTCCTCATTCCACTGCTACTTGCCCTATCCTAATAATGCCGAGCGCCTGGCTAGAAAATGACAAGTGTCAATTTTTAAGTCATTGGCTTGACTCGATATGGGTTCGAACCTACAATCAACCGATACGGGAGACGTACGCTCTAACTAATTCGGCCATCCCGTCTTGTTAATCAATTGTCATATCCCTTCGTTTACATGTCATATCCATTCATTTACATGTCATATTCTTTTGTTTACATGTCATATTCCTTCATTTACATGTCATTTCCATTCATTCATGTCATTTCCCTTCATTTACATGTCACATCCCTTCAGTCACATGTCACATGCCTTCATTTACAAATATCATAATTCTGCATTGACATAAGTCATAACCCTTCATTTAGGTCATAACCCTTATATTATAATCCTGCATTTCCATGCTGTAGCACTTCATTTACATGTCAGTCTCACATTTACAAGTCACGCTCCTACTTTTACCTTTACATGCGTCAGAATCCTGCATTTACAAAACTGTATTAATCCCACATTTATATCATAATTGATTAAATAAGGTGATTTTGTTTTCAATTCCAGCACCCAGAATTCACATTGACATTGAATGCTTACTGTACAATACTGTGTTTAATTAATTGATTTATACCTTGTACTTCTAACTGAACCATACAGGTGAGAGAATGCCGTCACTGACACATGGGTCACTGACATACGGGTCGTGACAGCAGGGTGAGGGAATGCTGTCACTGACATACGGGTCATGACAACAGGGTGAGGGAGTGCTGTCACTGACATATGGGTCATGACAACAGGGTGAGGGAATGCAGTCACTGACATAGGAGTCATGACAACAGGGTGAGGGAATGCCATCACTGACATACGGGTCATGACAACAGGGTGAGGGAATACTGTCACTGACATAGGAGTCATGACAACAGGGTGAGGGAATGCTGTCACTGACATGCGGGTCATGACAGCAGGCTGAGGGAATGCTGTCACTGACACATGGGTCATGACAGCAGGGTGAGGGAATGCCATCACTGACATGCGGGTCATGACAACGGGGTGAGGGAATGCCATCACTGACATGCGGGTCATGACAACAGGGTGAGGGAATGCCATCACTGACATGCGGGTCATGACAACAGAATGAGGGAATACAGTCACTGACATACGAGTCATGACAACAGGGTGAGGGAATGCTGTCACTGACATGCGGGTCATGACAGCAGGGTGAGGGAATGCCATCACTGACATACGGGTCATGACAACAGGGTGAGGGAATGCTGTCACTGACATGCGGGTCATGACAACAGAATGAGGGAATGCAGTCACTGACATACGAGTCATGACAACAGGGTGAGGGAATGCTGTCACTGACATGCGGGTCATGACAGCAGGGTGAGGGAATGCCATCACTGACATACGGGTCATGACAACAGGGTGAGGGAATGCCATCACTGACATGGGGGTCATGACAACAGGGTGAGGGAATGCCATCACTGACATGCGGGTCATGACAACAGAATGAGGGAATGCAGTCACTGACATACGAGTCATGACAACAGGGTGAGGGAATGCTGTCACTGACATGCGGGTCATGACAGCAGGGTGAGGGAATGCCATCACTGACATGCGGGTCATGACAACAGAATGAGGGAATGCAGTCACTGACATACGAGTCATGACAACAGGGTGAGGGAATGCTGTCACTGACATGCGGGTCATGACAACAGAATGAGGGAATGCAGTCACTGACATAGGAGTCATGACAGCAGGGTGAGGGAATGCTGTCACTGACATGCGGGTCATGACAGCAGGGTGAGGGAATGCCATCACTGACATGCGGATCATGACAACAGAATGAGGGAATGCAGTCACTGACATACGAGTCATGACAGCAGGGTGAGGGAATGCCCTCACTGACATACGGGTCATGACAACAGGGTGAGGGAATGCAGTCACTGACATAGGAGTCATGACAACAGGGTGAGGGAATTCTGTCACTGACATAGGAGTCATGACAACAGGGTGAGGGAATGCTGTCACTGACATAGGAGTCATGACAGCAGGGTGAGGGAATGCTGTCACTGACATGCGGGTCATGACAACGGGGTGAGGGAATGCTGTCACTGACATGCGGGTCATGACAACGGGGTGAGGGAATGCCATCACTGACATGCGGGTCATGACAACAGGGTGAGGGAATGCCATCACTGACATGCGGGTCATGACAACAGGGTGAGGGAATGCCATCACTGACATGAGGGTCATGACAACAGAATGAGGGAATGCAGTCACTGACATACGAGTCATGACAACAGGGTGAGGGAATGCTGTCACTGACATGCGGGTCATGACAACAGAATGAGGGAATGCCATCACTGACATGCGGGTCATGACAACAGAATGAGGGAATGCAGTCACTAACATACGAGTCATGACAGCAGGGTGAGGGAATGCCCTCACTGACATACGGGTCATGACAACAGGGTGAGGGAATGCAGTCACTGACATAGGAGTCATGACAACAGGGTGAGGGAATTCTGTCACTGACATAGGAGTCATGACAACAGGGTGAGGGAATGCTGTCACTGACATAGGAGTCATGACAACAGGGTGAGGGAATACTGTCACTGACATAGGAGTCATGACAACAGGGTGAGGGAATTCTGTCACTGACATAGGAGTCATGACAACAGGGTGAGGGAATTCTGTCACTGACATAGGAGTCATGACAACAGGGTGAGGGAATGCTGTCACTGACATAGGAGTCATGACAGCAGGGTGAGGGAATGCTGTCACTGACATAGGAGTCATGACAGCAGGGTGAGGGAATGCTGTCACTGACATGTGGGTCATGACAACAGAATGAGGGAATGCCATCACTGACATACGGGTCGTGACAACAGGGTGAGGGAATGCAGTCACTGATATACGAGTCATGACAGCAGGGTGAGGGAATGCCGTCACTGACATGTGGGTCATGACAACAGAATGAGGGAATGCCATCACTGACATACGGGTCGTGACAGCAGGGTGAGGGAATGCCGTCCACTGATGTACAGGTCGTGACAGCAGGGTAAGGGAATGCTGTCACTGACATGCGGGTTGTGACAGTAGGGTGGGAGAACGCTGTCACTGACACACGGGTGCCCTGTCACACAAAATGGTACTGTCAACATGGTGGGTTCTGTCTGTCACAGACCCCAAGCACAAATCCATCCACACGCGTGCAGTCCACGTGGTCGGCAATTCTTTATTGACATCCTCCCCGCGACACGCCCTCGTCCACCCTCGCCCACCCTCGCCCACCCTCGACGAGCTGCTCCTGTCCGCTTGTTACCGGCGAGCAGCAGTTCACAACACTATGAGGCGCAGAGGCCAACTCGCAGGCACCAGCAGCACGAGCAGTGAGTCACTATAAAGCTGCATAGTCCGATGAAAACATCCAATTTTCAAAACCAAAACAGTGATCTAGATTTGAATCTACATACATAACTTAAAGTTGCATAGTCCGATCGCGTTTGAATTGTTGTGTTATGTCGACAAGTCCAAAGATGACAAGTCCAAAGTCAAAAAGTGCAACCTGATCCTGGCAAGGCGGCTACCACGCGGCAATTTTCGACTTTGGACCTGTCATCTTTGGACTTGTCGACTTTGAACTTGTCGACTTTTACATAAGTGGACCTAGACACTGTCGACTTTGGACTTGTCGCTTTGGACTTGTTGACTTTGAACTTGTTGACTTTGAACTTGTTGACTTTGAACTTGTCGACTTTGAACTTGTCGACTTTGAACTATTCAACTTTGAACTTGTCGACTTTTACATAAGTGGACCTAGACACTGTCGACTTTGGACTTGTTGACTTTGGACTTGTTGACTTTGCACTTGTTGACTTTGCACTTGTCAACTTTGCACTTATCGACTTTGCACTTTTTGTCTTTGCACTTATCGACTTTGCACTTGTCGACTTTTACATGAGTGGACATGGACATTGTCGACTTGGACATTGTCGACTTTGGGCTTGTCGACTTTGGGCTTGTCGACTTGGACTTGTCGACTAGTACATAAGTGGGACTAGACACTGCAGCTTACTGCCCAAGGCCACACTGCTCTCCTCGTCCGAATCGCAGGCTCTACCTGTGCGCCGAACATGACAGTTGCAGTGTAGACCCAGCCGCCTCCACCCACTCCCCTCCCTCCCCAACACACTGGCTGAGGCTGAGGTGGAGGCGGCGTAGTGATTCACGCATTGAGGTCGAATAGAGCTGGGGGTGAGGAGTGTGTGGGGGGGGGGGGGGGGGGGGTAGTGTGTGCAGCCTGCAGAGGGGCTCACTCACAGGTGTGAACAGATATATAGGTGTGAATCAGCTGACTGCAGAATCCTAGTAGTAAGTACATGGGGATGCTTGCTACATGTAGGTCACGGATTGTGGTAGTGCATGCTATCTCAGGTTGTGGTAGTGTATACTATCTCAGGTTGTGGTAGTGTATAGTATCTCACGTTGTGGTAGTGTATAGTATCTCACGTTGTGGTAGTGGATACTATCTCACATTGTGGTAGTGTATAGTATCTCACGTTGTGGTAGTGGATACTATCTCACATTGTGGTAGGGCATGCTATCTCACATTGTGGTAGTGCATACTATCTCACATTGTGGTAGTGCATACTATCTCACAGTGTGGTAGGGCATACTATCTCACAGTGTGGTAGTGCATACTATCTCACATTGTGGTAGTGCATACTATCTCAGGTTGTGGTAGTGCATACTATCTCACATTGTGGTAGTGCATACTATCTCAGTTTGTGGTAGTGCATACTATCTCACATTGTGGTAGTGCATACTGTCTCAGGTTGTGGTAGTGCATACTATCTCAGGTTTTGGTAGTGTCTACTATCTCAGATTGTGGTGTTGCCTATCTCAGATTGTGGTGTTGCTTACTATCTCAGATTGTGCTAGCACATCTCAGATTCTGATAGCGCATACTACCTCAGATCATAACAGTGCATGCTATCTCAGGTTATGGTAGTATGTACTATCTCAGATTGTGGTAGCCCATCCTATGTAAGATTCTGGTAGTGCATACTATCTCAAATTGTAGTAGTGCATACTATCTCACATCGTCGTAGGGCACACTATCTTAGATTATTGTGGTAGTAAATACTGTTTCAGACATCGATAATGAATACTATCTCAGACATCAGTAGTGAATAAATACTATCTCAGACTGCGGCACTGTCTACTATCTCGGGGTGTGGCAGGCATCCCATTTTGTTTATAACGATGCCAGCCTGTCACAGTGCCTCCTGCCTCTGGCTGCCTGGTATCAGCTGGTTCAGGTGTGGCTTGTGGCAGAATCCGGCCTGTTCAGGCTTGACGCGGGAACTTACAATGGTGATATTGCAATCTCAGAACTCTAATTGCAAGATGGTGTTATTTGTCTTTGTGAAACCAGACGGGATGGCCGCATAAGTAGAGCGTCCGTCTCCTGTTTTGGAAGATCGGGAGATCCGAACCCATGAGTTTGTGGGTTCGAATTCTGGTCGAGTCAAACCAATGACTTAAAAATTGATACTTGTCGCTTCCTAGCCTGGCACTCGGCATTATTAGGATATGGCAAGGACTGGTTGGCTCAGTGTCAGGATAATGTGGCTGAGTGGGATATCAGGTCATGGTGATGGCGGCCTGGTTTCCCAGTGGGGCAGCACTATAAAGTTGCCATGAATGCGCACTGTCACAAGTCGGTACCTGTACTGATATGACCTTAGATGTTGGTAGGACATAAAACAACAAAGAAAGAAGCGTCTTTGAATGGATTGCTGGCTGTTGAATTGACTTGGGCGTGTTCCGTGCTTGTGGTAGACGCAGTCTGTTCTCCCATGCACTGTTGCTCACACTGGGGATTACCAACCGTAAATCGTGCAGTACTGAAAGGTCACGGGGTTTCGAACCTCGACTGACACAAACCAATGACTTGGAATATCTATACTTGTCGCTACTCAGCTTGGTGCTCAACATTACTACTTTTAGGCAAGGAGCGGTGGAATGAGGAAGACTGCGATTGAATTTCTCCTGCTTAATCAACGTCAACTCTACATCCCTCCAGACGCTAGCTGATCACCTTCGGGTTCTACCGGGCATGGTGGCCTCATAAGTAGAGCATGGGCCTCGCGTGCGAAAGGTCAGGAGTTTGGTTCCCGGTCAAATCAAACCAATGACTTTAAAATTGATACTTGTCGCTTCCTAGCCAGGCACTCTGCATTAATAGGCTATGGCAAGGATGGGTTAGCTCAGTGTCGGGATAATGTGACTGAGTGGGATATCGGGTCATGGTGCCAGCAGCTTGATGTCCCAGTGTGGCTTTACTATAAAGTCGCCATGAGTGTGCACTGTTCTCAGTCAGTATGCGTCCTGATATGACCTTAGATGTTGCCAGGACATAAGCGCCTAACAACAAACTAATCACATTCGGGAGCCTACGGGACTCCCAGGTGAGACTGGGTGACACCTGGGTGAGATTGAGTGAGACCTGGGTGAGACTGGGTGACACCTGGTTGAGACCTGGTTGAGACTGAGTGAGACCTGGATAAGACCTGGGGGAGACTGAGGGAGACCTGGTGGGAACTGAGGGAGACCCTGGGAGAACTGAGTGAGACCTGGGAGAGACATGGGTGAGACATGGGGAAGACCTGGGGGAGACTGAGGGAGACCTGGGGGAACTGAGTGAGACCTGGTTGAGACATGGGTGATACCTGGGTGAGATTGAGTGAGACCTGGGTGAGACCTGGGTGAGACCTGGGTGATACCTGGGTGAGATTGAGTGAGACCTGGGGGAGACTGAGACTGGGTGAGACCTGTCTGAGACTGGGTGAGACCTGGGAGCCCAGTGGCTCCCCGGGCTCCCACTGAGCGCCTCCTCGCCTGTACCCCTCCCCGAGTACTGAGCTGCTCGCCAAACCCACACTACCGGATGTGACTCTCTACGTACGTGAGGCTGTCTCCATGGTTACCACTGACCACCGTACTAAGGCGATGATGCCTCACCGGAAGAGTAAGAAGCGGAAATGGTGGGTGCATGGCACGGACGCCGAGAACTGTGAGTTGTGTGTATTACAACACCTTCACGAGATCAGGCACGAAAGATCTCCGCCATTTGTGGGTTTCCGCCATTTTTAATATTTACTGATTAATTTGAAGCAAAATGCCAAGAATCAGGATGTCTATGACAGCATTTGGTTAGTTCGAATCGCGTTCTTATATGTAATATGACCTTAGATGTTGCTAGAATATAAAACCCAAACAAGAAAGTGTTAGGTATGGGCGATAATACAGTCACAACAATGATAGTTGAAATTTGACTTCCGGCATTATCCTGCGATTCCCTGACAGTGCTAATCCTATGGTAGGAAATCCGCGCTTTCGCAGAAATTCACCATTAGGGCTATAACTTTGGCTTGATTTCCGCAATTTTTGCCAGACACCTTTCATCCCTGCTAGATAAAATATTCACTCTACCTAGAGTCCTGGGGCCGTATGCATGGGGTGGTGTTAGCGAGCCAAAACTGGTTTTGGACGGGATTTCTAGTTTAGCGCCGAAAAGTCAGTACGCACAGAGCGGTGTTATGCAAACACACCAAGTTTAATATCGCTTTGATTTTGGGGTTAATTTGACCAATTTTATTTAACAGAATAACATACAAAAAAAGTGAAATTTGGCCAAATTAGACCAGAAATTGAAGCGATAGTAACGCGGCCGTCGAATTTTGGTCAAATTAAACCAATAATCGACGCGATATTAAGACCGTCGCCGGATCGGCCTCGATATTGTGAAATAGCGGTGCTGCCCGGGAACAGGCTCAGAGGGATTTCCCAAATCTATAAATAACTTATAGGTTAGCTAACGCCACCACGCTTTGGACCCGTACATACCCTGTGACCCATTTCCCAACACCGGCATTAGCTAACCCAGGGGAGGCCCTTAACACCGGAGCCGATAAAAACTTGGATGACAACCTAGTGAAATCTAGTCTAAATACAATCGAAAACTGCTTTAATATGGAACAGGAAGTGGAATTCCAGTTCCAGTATCCAGTGTAGACCCTGCCGCCATTGGCACAAAGTTGGTGAAATGGTAGAGAATGCACAAAGACAAAATGGCGACCACAGTGTACTGTCAATTTGACGTTTAAATCCATTGAAGTATATGTTTTATTTTATTTTTCAAATCAGAAGTAGCAGGTAAATATGAAGATGTATGTGAAAATATATTTAAATTAAGAATATATGTGGTGATTTCATTTACCCAGCCTCTCACCACGTTTTCTAAAGGGTTGCTAACTTGTTTTTCACCCCTACTGCAAGTACAGTCTACCCTGTCCATAACAGACACCCATGGGACTGGAGCAAGGTGCCATTATAGAGAGAGATCCGTTATAGGCAGAGCCTGACTGACGGAATGGGTTGAAGCCAGTGTTTTTCTTTTATACAGATATCCGTTAGACACAGAGCCAATGCTATTAAATTAAAGGGGTGCCGTGATGGGTCCAGCACTTCTTGCCATTATTGACATTATTCGTTATTGACAGAGGCCGTTATTGACAGAGTAGACTGTACGGGGTCAATCTTGTATCTACCCTTTCACCAGCCTCGCAATTAAAGTGATTAAAGTGCAGTGGTTTTGAGTTTTTAAGATAATTTTCTTATTGTTAGGACCTATATTACTCTAGTTTGAAGTGACCTTTATTTGTTTTAAAGGGTTAGCTTTGGAGATATTTGAAGTAAAAGAAATGTCAAATTATTTTATCGTATACACATTGAAATGCTGAACATCATAAATTGTTTACGCATTTTCGATGGTAGCACAGGAATGCCAAACTCGGACCCGGACGATTGTGAGACTCATGACAGAGTAACACAGGAGCACCAGAGCCAGAGCTACACTGGCACCTGTGAGACACTGGGTGTTATAAGTGTGTGAATCATGGCAGAGTAACACAGGAGCACCAGGGCCAGAGCTACACTGGCACCTGTGAGACACTAGGTGTTATAAGTGTGAATCATGGCAGAGTAACACAGGTGCACCATGGCCAGAGCTACATTGGCACCTGTGAGACACTGGGTGTTATAAGTGTGTAAATCATGACAGAGTAACACAGGAGCACCAGACCCAGAGCCACACTGGCACCAGTGAGACACTGGTATGGGCGATAATACTGTCACAACTATAGCTTATAAGTGTGTCAATCATGGCAGAGTAACACAGGAGCACCAAGCCCAGAGCTACACTGGCACCTATCTGGGTGGTTTCGTTTATTCATTGTCAGTGTATGACTAGCTGAAGTGTAAATTCTTTGTCCCTTATTTAGAATGAAGTACTCCTAATGGGATACTCTTAGAATGTGTGTAGGTTCTTTGGTAGTGGTGTCATATTTGAGTTGGAAATCGTCTATTAGGCCTTTTCCCACAGAGCATCTGCACACTGAACTGCTACTTACAACATCAGTTCTTGCCATTGCCATCAGAGGGCGGGGTTGGTCATGGAAATCCTCTAGAAGAGATTTTCCACATAGCACGCTGCACACGAGCTGCTTGCCACATTAATTCTTCCACTGCCACCTGGGTGGGGGGTTGGGTTAGTCATGGAAATCATCTATAAGACATTTTCCACTGAGCACGCTGCACACCGAGGTGTTAACCACATTCATTCTTCCACTGCCACCGGGGGGGGGGTAGTCATGGAAATCATCTATAAGACATTTTCCACTGAGCACGCTGCACACCGAGGTGTTAACCACATTCATTCTTCCACTGCCACCGGGGGGGGGGGGTAGTCATGGAAATCATCTATAAGACATTTTCCACTGAGCACGCTGCACACCGAGGTGTTAACCACATTCATTCTTCCACTGCCACCGGGGGGGGGGGGGTAGTCATGGAAATCATCTATAAGACATTTTCCACTGAGCACGCTGCACACCGAGGTGTTAACCACATTCATTCTTCCACTGCCACCAGGGGGCGGGGGTTGCCCGTGAAAGTCCTCAAAGGAAAGAAGAACCTGTACAAATAGAACAAATAGAACAAATGGAACAAATAGGACAACCTGCACAAATAGAAGAAATAGAACAAATAGAACAAATAGAACAACAACCTGCACAAATAGAACAAATAAAACAACCAGCACAAATAGAACAAATAAAACAACCAGCACAAATAGAACAAATAAAACAACCAGCACAAATAGAACAAATAAAACAACCAGCACAAATAGAACAAATAAAACAACCAGCACAAATAGAACAAATAAAACAACCAGCACAAATAGAACAAATAAAACAAATAAAACAACCAGCACAAATAGAACAAATAAAACAACCAGCACAAATAGAACAAATAGAACAAATAAAACAACCAGCACAAATAGAACAAATAAAACCAATAAAACAACCAGCACAAATAGAACAAATAAAACAACCAGCACAAATAGAACAAATAGAACAAATAGCACAAATAGAACAACCTGCACAAATAGAACAAATACGCCAGGGAGTATAAATAGGTCACATAGTCACATTCAAATCATAGACACGCGCCCAAAATAAAGAGGGCGTGTGTGGATCCAGAACCACCAGGTACTGACCCTGGGTTAGGGGGGCGGGCAGCCAATGACCGCACGTTAAAGTCATCAAAGCATAACATTTTCAAAACTGAAACACTGACCTAGAAAACGGGATGGCCGAATTAGTTGACCCTCCGTCTCCCATCATCGTGGGGTTCAAAAACTGGCCGAGTCAAACCAATGACTTAAAATGTTATACTTGTTGCTTCCTCGCCAGGCGCTCGGCATTATTAGGATGGGACAAGGACTGATTAGCGCAGTATTAGGGTAATTGATTGGGTGGGATATCAGGTCATGGCGCCGGCAGCCTGATTTTCCAGTGGGGCAGCACTATATAGTCCCAATTAGTTTGTACTGTGACAAGTCGGTACCCGTCCTGATATGACCTTAGATGTTGCCAGGACAACCAACCATAAAAGTTAAACTAAGGTAAAGTAGCTTATAGCGATTCGTCTATCTTAATCGAGATGGCAAAAACTCAAAAACCATCGCACTGTGCAACTTCAAAGGGAAATCTTGTTTTATTTAACGATGCCTCTAGAGCACATTGATTTTCATCATCAGCTATTCAACGTCAAACATATTCTGACATATTTCTTTGGAGGAAACCCGCTGCTGCCACATAGGCTACTCTTTCCAATAAGCAGCAAGGGGTCTTTTATATGCACTTTCCCACAGACAGGACAGCACATACCACAACCTTTGATGAGTCCGTGGTGGACCACTGGTTGGAACGGAAAATAGCTCAAAACTGCAAATGGGTCCACTGTGTAGGATCGATCGGAAGACCCACACCTTCACAGCTGGACACTCTACCGCCTGAGCTACGTCCCGCTGCCCCTGTGCAACTTGAATACTGTTAGTTTTGAGGGTTCCGGTAGTTGAGATAGCTTCACGGAACCAGTATGTGCGTCTGAGGAGTGTACACGGGCGCCCACTCGTGCTGTATTTATTTGTGTTGATGTTGATGTTTATTCGCATCGTTCCCGGTCTCAAGCCCCATATCCGGTTTGGTCGGCCAGACGGGGTGGCCGAATGAGTTGAGCGTCCGTCCCCTCTATTGGGAGATCAGGGGATCGAACCCTGGTCGTGTCAAACCAATGACTTAAAACTTGATACTTGTCGCTTCCTAGCCTGGTGCTTGCCATTACTAGGATAGTGCAAGGACTGGTTTGCTCGGTGTCAGGATAATGTGACTGAGTGGGATATCAGCTCAAGGTGCTGGTGGCTTGATTTCCCAGTGGGGCAGCACTATGAAGTCACCATGAGTGTGCACTGTCACAAATCGGTACCCGTCCTGATATGACCTTAGATGTTGCTAGGACGTAAGTCAACAACAAACAAACAAAACATCCGGTTTGGTCGTTGTGGTGGAGGGCGACCTCCCGCCCACATCCCATAGCGCACCAAGGCCCGGCCTCTCCTCGGCCTGCAATGGACTGGTCCAGCTAGTCCATCTGATGCGGGTGGGGGCTGGGGGTGGTGCGGGGGTGGTGGGGGTAGGGAGGCGTGTTGTGGCACTGAGTGACTCACTACCGTGCGAGGATTACACGACGGTCACCATGGCAACCAGGGTGGTATGATGGACGCCCGGGGGATGTGGAGTCGCCATGGTAACCCATGGTCGTAATGTATGTGTGTACGGGAAATGCTGAGGCTCCGCTTCCATATGTCTGATATGATGTATGTGTGTAGACCTGTGTCCTACATCCTGGTGTGTGTGGTCTGTGGTGCCTGGGTCAGTGGTTCGAAGCGGCGTAACCTGCCTCATTTAGACAGATACACAGCGGGTCAGTCATTCGAAGCTGTGTAACCTGCGTCATTTACACAGATACACAGCGGGTCAGTCGTTCGAAGCTGTCTAACCTGCCTCATTTGCACAGAGACACAGCGGGTCAGTCGTTCGAAGCTGTCTAACCTGCCTCATTTGCACAGAGACACAGCGGGTCAGTCGTTCAAAGCTGTGTAACTTGCATCATTTACACAGATACATATCAGGTGCATGATACCGGGTCAATGGTTCTCAGCTGTGTAACCTGTGTCATTTACAGAGCTACACATTAGGCATCCGATACAAGGTGAGTGCTTCGAATCTGTGTAACCTTGTCATTTACACATATATACACATCAAGTACCGATACCGGGCCAGTGGTTCTGATGTGAAATTTGTCTGCCAATATTTTCCTGCCTTATTTTCAGACTCAAGTATCGCCATATGTATAATTAATAATTCCATTTATGCTTGTACGCAACCTTAAAAATGTAATGTTTGGTGAAGTATATGGAGAAGCAGCAGCACTTGGAGTGGTGGGTGGTGCCCCCTCCCTGGCTTACCATCTCTAGTGGCGACTCACAGAACTAACTAGGCAGCACCGCTCCATTGGTAATAATATTGGCATATTAAAATATACAACACATAATGGTTATCTTTGTAAGTCTGGTTATCTTTGTAAGTCTGGTTATCTTTGTAAGTCTTGCTTTTCGTGACTAACTAAAGTTTTCATTCTTTCCAGAAGTATCGCTTCACAGTGCAGATGAACGCGCTGTAACTTACTTGCGCTTCTTTGATGCGTTGTGTGTAAATCGATAAAATGTCAACTGTTGCCCACAACTGACACGCGCCTACATATCCTATAATCATTGTACCGCCCTTAGAACCCATTCAAATGAATGCCATTATTACTCGTATAATGAATGTTTGTAACACTGCTAGAATTATTTGCTTCTGCAGTAACAGGTTCTCTTAAATTGACTCCGCTCAGTGTTCCCTTCTATGTGACAGCAAATGCTTAATAAGTGAATCAGTATCTAAGTTAGATATGTAAAATCAAATCTAGATCATTGCTTTGGTTTTGAAAATTTGAGGTTTTATCGGACTATGCAGCTTTAAATAGGGATCGTAGAAGACCTCAGCTGACCTGAATTGACCTGTCTCTTTAACTAACTGCTTAGCGTTAGGGCCAAAGCCCTGGTAGACCGTACACTAATATACTGTATGTGAGATGTTGCCACTACGGGGCTGATGCTTCTCGTTGTTGCCGTTGCAGCGGGTCCATATGTGGCGTTGACGCTTCTGGGGCGCGCCACTGGGGGGCGCGGCGGGCCGCACGACGCGGGCCAGCCGCCAGGGGGCCCGGGGTCGACGCTACTTCCGGCCGACTCCGGGTCTGACCGCATCACTGGGCCACAGCCCGTCAATGTAAGTTGGAATTTTATTTAATATTTTTTAATTTACCCTCAAAATGTGGTATGGTGGGTTTGGTTGGCATTCCCCACTAGGGGGCGATCTTCCTGCCTGAACACCTGGATGAATCTCTTCCGGATTAATAAGGGATTAAGCAAAGGGCTTTTATTTAGACTAGAGCTAACTATCTGAACGATAGACCTATTTCATATGACATCAGCATAGGTATCTAGGTCAGTGCGCACCCCTTTTGGCTGCAGGACGACACATTGTCACACTGCAAACTCAATGGCTATGAGCAATCTTCATAGAGAAAAGGTGAAATATCTCTAAAACCAGACCCCCTAAACACAAACCGCGTGGAACACATATAGAAAACATATTCAACCAATAGATTATATTAAATTTATATGATCAGGGTTCTGCATTTCTATTAATTTTGAATAAAATAGACGTTTTGCACTGCGCGTAACGGCAAATTCAATGGCAGTGTGCCTTCATTCTGCAGCCAAGCTGTGCGCGCATACACAATGTTTATAAACATTGAAAGGGGTCTATTTAACAGTCCAATAAATAACATCACGGTAAACCACATTATATATAACAAAATTCCAGTGCGTCAGTGACAATATTCGTGCCACTGGTGAAGGTTGGGCCGGTGGTGGCGCCACCAATCGTGGTGGTGACCATTTTGGGTAATTCGTCTTGAAAAGCCTTGCATTCTATTAAACTGTCCCCACCGATGTAAATTAGTCCGAAATTGCTAATTGCCATTGTTGTTTTTTCCTGAAATCCAAATGAAAATAGTCTTCAAAAGCCTGGAAATAGCCTTTACCACCACAGTGCATGTGCGCGTTTATCAGGCTTTGAAATCCATGAATCTTCCACTATCTGGCTTCAGTGGAAAAGACTAATGCATGGGTAGCAGCTCACTGTGCATCTGCTCAGTGGAAAAGGTATGTATGACGAGTGCCTCTGACATGTGTGGATGTGTCAAGAACTAATGTGCAGTGGGTAGAACTAAGCTGTGAATGCTGTCATGGAAAAGGTTCACTCGGTATGACTGAGTGCTGTCTCGCATGTAGGATTATTCTGAATCTAAGTTAGTGCGTTGTAGGGATTTATTCTGAATCTAAGTTAGTGCATTGTAGGGATTTATTCTGAATCTAAGTTAGTGCATTGTAGGGATTTATTCTGAATCTAAGTTAGTGCATTGTAGTGAATTATTCTGAATCTAGGTTAGTGCATTGTAGGGATTTATTCTGAATCTAGGTTAGTGCATTGTAGGGATTTATTCTGAATCTAGGTTAGTGCATTGTAGGGATTTATTCTGAATCTAGGTTAGTGCATTGTAGGGATTTATTCTGAATCTAGGTTAGTGCATTGTAGGGATTCTGATCAGGTTAGTGCATTGTAGGATTTATTCTGAATCTAGGTTAGTGCATTGTAGGGATTTATTCTGAATCTAAGTTAGTGCATTGTAGGGATTTATTCTGAATCTAGGTTAGTGCATTGTAGGGATTTATTCTGAATCTAGGTTAGTGCATTGTAGGGATTTATTCTGAATCTAAGTTAGTGCATTGTAGGGATTTATTCTGAATCTAGGTTAGTGCATTGTAGGGATTTATTCTGAATCTAGGTTAGTAGTGTCAGTTGTAGGGGATTTATTCTGAATCTAAGTTAGTGCATTGTAGGGATTTATTCTGAATCTAGGTTAGTGCATTGTAGGGATTTATTCTGAATCTAGGTTAGTGCATTGTAGGGATTTATTCTGAATCTAGGTTAGTGCATTGTAGGGATTTATTCTGAATCTAGGTTAGTGCATTGTAGGGATTTATTCTGAATCTAGGTTAGTGCATTGTAGGGATTTATTCTGAATCTAAGTTAGTGCATTGTAGGGATTTATTCTGAATCTAGGTTAGTGCATTGTAGGGATTTATTCTGAATCTAAGTTAGTGCATTGTAGGGATTTATTCTGAATCTAGGTTAGTGCATTGTAGGGATTTATTTGATCTAGTTAGTGCATTGTAGGGATTTATTCTGAATCTAAGTTAGTGCATTGTAGGGATTTATTCTGAATCTAGGTTAGTGCATTGTAGGGATTTATTCTGAATCTAAGTTAGTGCATTGTAGGGATTTATTCTGAATCTAGGTTAGTGCGTTGTAGGGATTTATTCTGAATCTAAGTTAGTGCATTGTAGGGATTTATTCTGAATCTAGGTTAGTGCATTGTAGGGATTTATTCTGAATCTAAGTTAGTGCATTGTAGGGATTTATTCTGAATCTAAGTTAGTGCATTGTAGGGATTTATTCTGAATCTAGGTTAGTGCATTGTAGGGATTTATTCTGAATCTAAGTTAGTGCATTGTAGGGATTTATTCTGAATCTAGGTTAGTGCATTGTAGGGATTTATTCTGAATCTAAGTTAGTGCATTGTAGGGATTTATTCTGAATCTAGGTTAGTGCATTGTAGGGATTTATTCTGAATCTAAGTTAGTGCATTTGTAGGGATTTATTCTGAATCTAGGTTAGTGCATTGTAGGGATTTATTCTGAATCTAAGTTAGTGCATTGTAGGGATTTATTCTGAATCTAGGTTAGTGCATTGTAGGGATTTATTCTGAATCTAGGTTAGTGCATTGTAGGGATTTATTCTGAATCTAGGTTAGTGCATTGTAGGGATTTATTCTGAATCTAGGTTAGTGCATTGTAGGGATTTATTCTGAATCTAGGTTAGTGCATTGTAGGGATTTATTCTGAATCTAAGTTAGTGCATTGTAGGGATTTATTCTGAATCTAGGTTAGTGCATTGTAGGGATTTATTCTGAATCTAAGTTAGTGCATTGTAGGGATTTATTCTGAATCTAGGTTAGTGCATTGTAGGGATTTATTCTGAATCTAGGTTAGTGCATTGTAGGGATTTATTCTGAATCTAAGTTAGTGCATTGTAGGGATTTATTCTGAATCTAAGTTAGTGCATTGTAGGGATTTATTCTGAATCTAAGTTAGTGCATTGTAGGGATTTATTCTGAATCTAGGTTAGTGCATTGTAGGGATTTATTCTGAATCTAGGTTAGTGCGTTGTAGGGATTTATTCTGAATCTAAGTTAGTGCATTGTAGGGATTTATTCTGAATCTAGGTTAGTGCATTGTAGGGATTTATTCTGAATCTAAGTTAGTGCATTGTAGGGATTTATTCTGAATCTAGGTTAGTGCATTGTAGGGATTTATTCTGAATCTAAGTTAGTGCATTGTAGGGATTTATTCTGAATCTAGGTTAGTGCGTTGTAGGGATTTATTCTGAATCTAAGTTAGTGCATTGTAGGGATTTATTCTGAATCTAGGTTAGTGCATTGTAGGGATTTATTCTGAATCTAAGTTAGTGCATTGTAGGGATTTATTCTGAATCTAGGTTAGTGCATTGTAGGGATTTATTCTGAATCTAGGTTAGTGCATTGTAGGGATTTATTCTGAATCTAAGTTAGTGCATTGTAGGGATTTATTCTGAATCTAGGTTAGTGCATTGTAGGGATTTATTCTGAATCTAGGTTAGTGCAATTGTAGGGATTTATTCTGAATCTAAGTTAGTGCATTGTAGGGATTTATTCTGAATCTAAGTTAGTGCATTGTAGGGATTTATTCTGAATCTAAGTTAGTGCATTGTTAGGGATTTATTCTGAATCTAAGTTAGTGCATTGTAGGGATTTATTCTGAATCTAGGTTAGTGCATTGTAGGGATTTATTCTGAATCTAAGTTAGTGCATTGTAGGGATTTATTCTGAATCTAAGTTAGTGCATTGTAGGGATTTATTCTGAATCTAGGTTAGTGCATTGTAGGGATTTATTCTGAATCTAAGTTAGTGCATTGTAGGGATTTATTCTGAATCTAGGTTAGTGCATTGTAGGGATTTATTCTGAATCTAAGTTAGTGCATTGTAGGGATTTATTCTGAATCTAAGTTAGTAGCATTGTAGGGATTTATTCTGAATCTAGGTTAGTGCATTGTAGGGATTTATTCTGAATCTAAGTTAGTGCATTGTAGGGATTTATTCTGAATCTAGGTTAGTGCATTGTAGGGATTTATTCTGAATCTAGGTTAGTGCATTGTAGGGATTTATTCTGAATCTAAGTTAGTGCATTGTAGGGATTTATTCTGAATCTAAGTTAGTGCGTTGTAGGGATTTATTCTGAATCTAAGTTAGTGCATTGTAGGGATTTATTCTGAATCTAAGTTAGTGCGATTGTAGGGATTTATTCTGAATCTAGGTTAGTGCATTGTAGGGATTTATTCTGAATCTAAGTTAGTGCATTGTAGGGATTTATTCTGAATCTAGGTTAGTGCATTGTAGGGATTTATTCTGAATCTAGGTTAGTGCATTGTAGGGATTTATTCTGAATCTAAG
Source organism: Branchipolynoe longqiensis (assembly GCA_030323885.1). NCBI lineage: Eukaryota > Metazoa > Annelida > Polychaeta > Phyllodocida > Polynoidae > Branchipolynoe > Branchipolynoe longqiensis. Next base: position 15,164,672 of record CM059202.1, read on the forward strand.
TTAGTGCATTGTAGGGATTTATTCTGAATCTAAGTTAGTGCATTGTAGGGATTTATTCTGAATCTAGGTTAGTGCATTGTAGGGATTTATTCTGAATCTAGGTTAGTGCGTTGTAGGGATTTATTCTGAATCTAAGTTAGTGCATTGTAGGGATTTATTCTGAATCTAGGTTAGTGCATTGTAGGGATTTATTCTGAATCTAAGTTAGTGCATTGTAGGGATTTATTCTGAATCTAGGTTAGTGCGTTGTAGGGATTTATTCTGAATCTAGGTTAGTGCATTGTAGGGATTTATTCTGAATCTAAGTTAGTGCATTGTAGGGATTTATTCTGAATCTAGGTTAGTGCATTGTAGGGATTTATTCTGAATCTAAGTTAGGTGCATTGTAGGGATTTATTCTGAATCTAGGTTAGTGCATTGTAGGGATTTATTCTGAATCTAGGTTAGTGCATTGTAGGGATTTATTCTGAATCTAGGTTAGTGCATTGTAGGGATTTATTCTGAATCTAAGTTAGTGCATTGTAGGGATTTATTCTGAATCTAGGTTAGTGCATTGTAGGGATTTATTCTGAATCTAGTTAGTGCATTGTAGGGATTTATTCTGAATCTAGGTTAGTGCATTGTAGGGATTTATTCTGAATCTAGGTTAGTGCATTGTAGGGATTTATTCTGAATCTAGAGTTAGTGCAGTTTGTAGGGATTTATTCTGAATCTAGGTTAGTGCATTGTAGGGATTTATTCTGAATCTAAGGTTAGTGCATTGTAGGGATTTATTCTGAATCTAAGTTAGTGCGTTGTAGGGATTTATTCTGAATCTAGGTTAGTGCGTTGTAGGGATTTATTCTGAATCTAGGTTAGTGCATTGTAGGGATTTATTCTGAATCTAGGTTAGTGCATTGTAGGGATTTATTCTGAATCTAAGTTAGTGCATTGTAGGGATTTATTCTGAATCTAGGTTAGTGCATTGTAGGGATTTATTCTGAATCTCTAGGTTAGTGCATTGTAGGGATTTATTCTGAATCTAGGTTAGTGCATTGTAGGGATTTATTCTGAATCTAGGTTAGTGCATTGTAGGGATTTATTCTGAATCTAGGTTAGTGCATTGTAGGGATTTATTCTGAATCTAGGTTAGTGCATTGTAGGGATTTATTCTGAATCTACTAGGTTAGTGCATTGTAGGGATTTATTCTGAATCTAGGTTAGTGCATTGTAGGGATTTATTCTGAATCTAGGTTAGTGCATTGTAGGGATTTATTCTGAATCTAGGTTAGTGCGTTGTAGGGATTTATTCTGAATCTAGGTTAGTGCATTGTAGGGATTTATTCTGAATCTAAGTTAGTGCATTGTAGGGATTTATTCTGAATCTAAGTTAGTGCGTTGTAGGGATTTATTCTGAATCTAAGTTAGTGCATTGTAGGGATTATTCTGAATCTAGGTTAGTGCATTGTAGGGATTTATTCTGAATCTAGGTTAGTGCATTGTAGGGATTTATTCTGAATCTAGGTTAGTGCGTTGTAAGGATTTATTCTGAATCTAGGTTAGTGCATTGTAGGGATTTATTCTGCCCTCATGAATGTTTTAAAGAATTATCTTTGCCATGTGAAGTATGTAGGTCATTTGTTTTCTGGCTGCAATTTTAAACAAATGTAATCTTTTTGTTCAGTATATTCATGTTGATATCAGATTTCCTTTGAGAATGTACTAATGTGACCCTCCTGATATGACCTTAGATGTTGCTAGAACGTAATTCCCCAACAAACAAGTCATATGAGTTTCAAGCGGTGCAGTTTTTCCTTTAAAAATAAAAGTGGATCTAGAGTAACGTTAAATTCCATCGTTTAAATGTGAATCTGAGAAACAATTAATATAAGTTGTTCTTAATGTAATTTTGTGCATTTCAGCAATGTATGTCAAAGAATTTGATTTCAATATAATTTATTCCATTTCTGTCGTTAAAAAAAAATTGGCATTTTTTATGTTGAATGTTCTGCCGTTAGTTTTTGGGGGGGTTGATTTTCTTTCCTTTTTTCGAGGGGGGTGGGGTGGGACTAACAAATACCCCATCACAACCTTTTTCCAGATTATCTTATAGGAATAATCACCAACTGTCAATGCTAACATTTTTTAAGTAATCAGAAAATTACCCTGTCATTAAATTACAGAGAAATTAGGAACAGGTATTTTATTTTAGTATTCTTAGTTTCTCTTTTTACTTCATTAGATATTCTCAAAATCGATGTCCCCTGGTGGCGTATCAGTGTACCATACTTGGAGTATCATTGAAGTGTTTACTATTTTATTTAACAAACCCAGCAATTTATTACATCTTACCCTTTCAGAGTTTATTGGGATGTTCCAGTCATTATTACACTGAACATTCTATGTCTGTGATACTACCTTCAAATACAAACAATTCAGCCTCAGCCATCTCCACTCCGGTTTATTAACAATATGAGCTTAAATTGATGCAAATTGACCGGCACTATTCTTTACCTTGACTCGAAAATAATAATTGCAAAAAGGTGTTCTATGTTCGATATATGGGTCAGCGTCCAAAACATATTTTAATAAACTGCCAATTGTATGGCCTTGCGCCAACAATTTTACAATGCAAACAGCATGTAAATGTAAAATAAAGAATCTATTTTAGCATTCCTGTGGACAGCTGTAAACTATATCGCCTCTTGTAACTTAACAAAAAATAACAAATTTAATCATTGTATTTTAACCTGGATTTTACTATTCTTTAGCGCAAATTTTACAATTGGTTGCCAGTTTACACATTCTCAGTCATTCTTATTTGAGGTAGATTTCACATTTGATTGTGAGTTTTCACATTCTCAGTAACTCCTTTAAAGCAGATTTCACATTTGATTTTGAGTTTTCACATTCTCAGTAACTCCTCTAAAGCAGATTTCATTGATTTGAGTTTCAATTCAGTAACTCCTCTAAAGCAGATTTTACATTTGATTGTGAGTTTTCACATTATCAGTAACTCCTTTAAAACAGATTTTACATTTGATTGTGAGTTTTCACATTATCAGTAACTCCTTTAAAGCAGATTTTACATCTGATTGTGAGTTTTCACATTCTCAGTAACTCGTTTAAAGCAGATTTCACATTTGATTGTGAGTTTTTTTACACACGGTGTAAAAGTGATGGTTAAATAAGAATATTGCCGTACAATTTAAACGCTTCTCGCCATGAATATGGCATTTGCTGCCGACATGGTATAAAATCATCAGTCAATCAATCCATGTGTGGAACATGGAACCCCATGTTGAAAGAAGCCTTCTACAGGGTGTCTCAAAATAGATGTAAATCATTAACATTATAATAATTTATTACTGAGAGCAGACACTCTAAAAACTGGAAGCTGATATGATAACAGTTACAAAAGATTTGAGGTCTCTAGCTCAAAGGATAAATTTATTAGAGCACATGTTCCAAAAGACCAATATTTTTGGAGTTTCTTTTCTGAGTCATAGATTATTATGATGTTAATGGTTTTCATCTATTTTTAGACACCCTGTACATTAGAAACAGAGACTTAGGGAGTGAAAGTTCCTGGTCGAAGGGCTGCTTGTCTCCCAATACGTGATGTTGTGTTTCCTGTGTTGGCTACAGTTTAACTACACTTTCTGACATTTAATATCTGTTTGCCTTAAAATAACTCAAATATTTGGTAGGATTGTTGTGCATGCAAACATACCGTATATCCTCGTGTAAAAGTCAAAATTTATAGACTCAAATTCGGGGGTCGACTATTTCACAATTACCGTTTTCGAATCGATTAAATTCATGTTTGGATGAGTAAGAAAAATGGATAAAAGAAAGAGCTGGAATTCTATGTAACATAATAAACAACAAAGGGACTAAATAATTATGGCCACTATCAAATATTTATCTACAAAATAACTGTCGTGCTGGATGCCAGTTACCGGTATTGTAAAATGCATGTACGGTAGGTCTGTACATATCATGTACGCAAGTTAACGAGCAGGCGGTCAGGACTAGGGTCGACCTTTACACAAGGTCTGTGGAAAATTCCAATTTTCTCGGCCAAAAATAGATTAACTTTTACATTTTGCATGAGACTGACTTTTACTCACGTATATACGGTAAATGGAAATAACTAACTTTCCAGTCTACTGGATTTAGCTGAGCATATTAGCATATTAATGAGGATTTGGTAAAGTTGGAAATATTTTGGTACCGGCCTGGATCTGTCTTTACAGATTAATATATAGTCACTTATATATACTGTTTGTAATCAGTGATAGAAATAAGCAAAGAAATTCAACTTACGATATTGGATAGAGCCGGTCCAATATTGTTCAATGGCTGATAAACAGTGCAATAGACATCTTAGAGACTTGTGTATTTTATTTATATTTTTACTTAATTGTTTTAATTCCCGTAGTTGCATGTGTTACAAATATAGTTAATTTACTTGTAAATTATGAATTAATTGAAGGTAATTTGACATTTCAACCATAGGATACGATGAACCTGGAACTGCAGAATCAGAAGGTTGCCTTAACCCGCATGATGTACGAAAGGGCTACCAGCCAGTTCGAGGTGAGTGTGCATGTTGCATGTCATGTTCGCAGACGCGTCAATTATCACCAATGTCTTTTATTTACATGTTCGTGACCAGACAAGATGGCCGAATGAGTTGAGCGTCCATCTCCCGCTTTGGTAGAACCCTGGTTGAGTCAAACCAATTACTTAAAAATTGATACTTGTCGCTTCCTAGCCTGGTGCTCTGCATTATTAGGATAGGGCAAGGACTGGTTGGCTCAGTGTCAGGATAATGTGACTGAGTGGGATATCAGGTCATTGTGCTGGTGGCTTGGTCTCCCAATGGGGCAGCACTATAAAGTCACCATGAGTGCCACTGTCACAAGTCGGTACCCGTCCTGATATGACATTAGATGTTGCTAGGATGTAGAAAACAACAAACAAACAAGATATGACCTTAGATGTTGTCAGGAGTAAAACCCCGGCAACCAACAAAACCAGTACACAACTGGAACCATCGACAATGCTTTGATGGAATCACAATTATTACAGAGTTGAACGATTTTGGCGTTTTCGTAGATTTCCATGATTTCTTTTTATATTCACTAATTAACCTTCACAAAATGCCAATATATATGACAGTGATTGGGTAGTCCAAATCGCATTCTTATATGACCTTAGGTGTTAGAACATGAAACCCAAACAAGAGTTTGGCAGGGGCGATAATACAGTCATAATACGGACAGTTTAAACCTGACTTCCAGCATTTTCCCGCGATTCCCTGACAGTGCTAATCCTATAGGGGGAAATCCGCGATTATGCAGAAATTCACCATTGGTTCTGTCGAAACCCACTAGGTGGTGCCAAGATCTCGGCTAAATTTCACTGTTTTGCCAGAGACCACTTTAATTCCTGATTATAGCCGTAGTTCTACAAGCATTGTAGAGGTATTGTCAACCTACCTACATCACTGTAACTGCATTGTACAAACAGCGTAAGCCGTTGTATAAATTATCTAGGATACCGTCTTATCCCCTAGATATTATTATATTGTGTCATTTACCGTCTAATGTTCTTAAATATTCTCAAATTTCACTTGATATCTAGCTTGATAATAATATATAGAACTGCAATGTAAATCGTTTGAAAGACCAGTGCTCCAGTACTGAGAAGAGAACTACAGTAAAGCCTCTTTAACGAGCCACTTCCACAGATCGACCACTCCCCTATATTGATCGCTTTATTTGGGTCCCAAACGATCGCCCATACAATACCATTGTAAATATATAAAAAAGAAAACTCCCTAAACCGACCACCTCCGTAAATGAACCATTTAAAGTCGGCCCCACGGTTGGTCGATTTAGAGAGGTTTTATTGTATTCAGATAAATACATTATTTATTCTTTCATTTAAAAAGCCATCCCTGTCTTTCGTTGAAACCCTGCAAATATCCACATTATGACCTCTGATTGACCTTGTCTCACAAAATTAAGGCGGAGGGCCACAAGACAGAGCCAGAGCTAAGCGACCAGCTGAGGACGATCCAGCGCTTGGAGGCTGCGCTGTACGACCTCACCGGCATCCCTGCAGAGTCGCATGTGAGTCCACCCATCAATCACGCAACGCTTCTTGGAGCCAATAAAGAGAGATTGTCTCAACTACAATTACCCAATCAGCGAATATCTAATAAAAGCAGAGCCCCTCTTTATGGCAGTAGCCAATCACAGTGCCCCTTTAAGGCAGAAGCCAATCACATAGTGCCTCTTTAAAGCGGTAGCCAATCACGGTGCCTCTTTAAGGCAGTAGCCAATCGCATGGCGCCTCATAACGGCAGTAACCAATCACAGAACTCTTCTTAAAGGCAGTAGCCAATCGCATAGCACATCTTAAAGGCAATAGCCAATCACAGAGTGCATCTTAAAGGTAGTAGCCAATCGCAGATCACCTAATAAAGGCAGTGGCAGAAAACCTGAAAGTCTTGTTTCAAATAACTATTAGTACAGTGAAACTCCGTTGTAATGTGCCCCAATTAACGCGAAATCAGATATAACATGATTTATTTGACCCTGAATTCCTTAATTCAAAGGTTTCCTTAATTCAAAGGTAATTCAGTAACCTGAACCCCAATTTAACATGACCCCGCTGTTTTCATGATGACGTTGTATGGACCCTAACGATAGTGTTATAATAGGGTTTCACTTTAAAGTTGCATGGTTCAATGAAATAACGCTTTTATTGCACAGTATCTTAGAATGGCGCCTGCTATTGGGAGCGCTCTATTAAATATGCATTATCCTCCCTATTCTTGCTGAACTGTTAAATGACTGTCGGTGTTTCTGCTTCAGTTACCGGGCAGGCCCCGTCCACGCAAGTTGGACTCGGGGTCCGACTGCACATATGGAGACGACGTGCCCCGCCGTGACGTCACAGTCACCAGGACGCACTCCGACACCCGGAAACGCGCGTCACACTTAGGTCATGACGGGGGTGATGTCACACATGATAAAAACAAGGTGAGCATGGTACTTGCTAGCGTCAGATTTCTGCAGTACTCCCACTGCAATGAGAGGATAAAAACAAGGTGAGCGTGGTGCCACCTGGTGCCAAATCTCTGCACTACTCCCACAGCAATGAGAGGATAAAAACAAGGTGAGCGTGGTGCCACCTGGTGCCAAATCTCTGCACTACTCCCACCGCAATGAGAGGATAAAAACATGGTGCCAAATTACTGTACTCACCCACAGCAAGGAGAGAATAAAGACAAGGCGAGCATGGTGTCACCTGGTGCCAAATGACTGCACTACTCCCACAGCAATGATACACAATAAAAACATGGTAAGCATGGTGTCACCTGGTGCCAAATTACTGCACTACTGTCACAGCAATGATACACAATAAAGACTAGGCGAGCATGGTGTCACCTAGATAAACGATTCACCCTGTACTCGCAGCACACGGGTGAATACCAGCCCTATATAAAAGTTGTTGAAAATGCGGGGAAATGAAATGAGAGCCTAAATCCACAATCTAAGAAGGAACATTTATTCTTTGTATATGTCTTCATATTTCCCTGCTACCTTTGAGTTGAAAAATATAATAAAACATCTAGTTTAATTAGATTTAAAAGTGAAATCGAGGGCGTTCTATGGCCGCCATCTTGTCTTTTTGCATTCTCTCTCATTTCACCAACTCTGTGCCGATATAAGTAGCCAATTGATAGTGCGGGCAGGCATTCTACTTCCTATTCCATACTAAAGCTATTTTCGCCCGTATTTACACTACGTTGTCGTTCACCCGTGTACTCCAAGTACAGGGTGAATCTTTTATCTAGGTGTCACCTGGTGCCAAATTACTGAACTACTCCCACAGCAATGATACACAATTGACTACATCACGGTTCCAGCGGCGCGGTGCATTGTGGGATGCATCAGAGCAAAACAACCCCCCCCAAAAGCACATGGCACATGCTAATACACTGGGTGCAGCTATCAAATGTGTTAGTTTCAGCTCATCTCAGCTCTTGTTTGAAACATAGAATACTAACTAAAAAAATATATATAATAAATTAAGATATTAATCTTTTATCCAGCATTGCATTTACATCAATATAATCAGCACATCTTATGCCATGTGCATTTAGATTTAGAAAGATCTAGGCACTCAGACTAGTGTTAGAGCCATAGCTAGAGTACTCAATGCATTGTCAATGGCAGTGAGCAATCTCCATACATAAAAAGTAAAATATTGATAAAACCACACCACCTAGAGACAAACCGCTTGGAACACATATAGAAAACATGTTTAACAAAAAGATTATATTAAATTGATAAGGTTAGGGTTTTGGATTTCTATTATTTTTGAATAAAACTAACGTTTTTCACTGCGCGCATTGGCAAACTCAATGGGCGTACGCCTTTGCTTTGCTCCCAACGCCGTTTTCAGCGCATGCGCAGTCGGAACCGTGATGTAGTCAATAAAAACATGGAGAGCATGGTGCCACCTGGTGCCAAATGACTGCATTACTCCCACAGCAATGATACACAATAAAAACATGGTGAGCAGCACTACTTACGCCGCTATGAAAGTATACAAACAAGGTGAGCACGGTACCTGGTAGTCAGATTGCTGCACTATTTCCACAGCAATGGAGTGTACAACTTGAACTACTGGTGTGGTAGTGCTATACATTCAATATATAAAGCTGTCCGCGTACCCCGATGCCAATACAGTAACTGCTAAAAGATCACAAATAAAGCGTATCCATTAACGCAAACTCACTTCACTAAATATTTCATGCATGAAAGCCATCATAAATGTTCAGCTATATTTTTGTCACTTTCGTCAAGGGAAGCATCTCATTATATATATGGTTAAATGTACTAGAATTTTGTTTACCGTGACCACAAATTATATAACTTATATTACAAATTATATAAATAATATGTATGTTATATATATAATATATTATCTATGTAACATATTACATATTATTTATATAATATGTATATTATATATATAATATATTATCTATGTTATATATATTTGATATATTATCTATGTTATATATATTTGATATATTATCTATATTATAATATAAGAAAACAAAGACTAGCAAAGTAGCTTCATGAAAATTAAATGTAAGTTTCAATTTTTTGTTCCCCCCCCAATAAAAAGGCGGTAGAATTTAAAAAGGTGCGCAGTAAGTCAGAAAAGCGACCCCCCGGCAGTAAAGTGGTAAGTGTGACAGGTTTCCACATCACTGCACATGGGTCACTCTTAGGGCCATTCTTAGTGCCACTCACAGCCATTCACAGCCACTCACGGCCTGATGGTCATCATCGACTCGCTGGACACATCACTGCCCCTCTAGATACACTCACTTCACAAACAGCACTGCGCATGCACGAGTCACAATTCAAAACTGATATTACGGCGTTGATCCAAATCACAGGCAGTCCACTCCACATGAGAATTCTTTGTTTTTTTTAGTGATTGTTAACCAAGCGGGATGGCCGAATGAGTTAGAGCGTCCGTCGCCCGTGTTGGTAGACCATGGAGTTGTGGGTTCGAACCGTGGTCAAGTCAAACCAATGACTTAAAAATTTATACTTGTCACTTCCTAGCCAGGCACTCGGCATTATTAGGATAGGGCAAGGAGTGGTTACTCAGTGTCAGGATAATGTGACTGAGTGGGATATCAGGTCATGGTGTTGGCGGCCTGGTCTCCCAGTGGAGCAGCACTATAAAGTCGCCATGGGTGCGCACTGTCACAAGTCGGTACCCATCCTGATATGACCTTAGATGTTGCTAGGATGTAAAACAACAAACAAACAAATTTAGTGATTGTTTGTTTATTCTCATAACGTTCAAGTGCATGCACTTGTTTTCACGGCTGTGCAGTAGCAGTCATAATCCATATGGATCGATTTCGTTTATCAATAATTGCTGTAAATTTGTTTGTGGTGTAATTACAGGGAGTTCCCAGTTTTATGTTTTGGTGTCACCTGATGCCAAATTACTGCACTACTCCCACAGCAATGATACAAAATAAAGACAAGGCGAGCATGGTGTCACCTAGATAAACGATTCACCCTGTACTCGCAGCACACGGGTGAATACCAGCCCTTTATAAAAGCTGTTGAAAAAGCAGAGAAATGAAATGAGAGCCTAAATCCACAATCTAAGAAGGAACATTTATTCTTTGTATATGTCTTCATATTTCCCCGCTACCTTTGAGTTGAAAAATATAATAAAACATCTAGTTTAATTAGATTTAAAAGTGAAATCGACGTCGTTCTATGGCCACCATCTTGTCTTTTAGCATTCTCTCTCATTTCACCAACTCTGTGCCGATATAAGTAGCCATTCGATACTGGGGGCAGGCATTCTACTTCCTATTCCATACTAAAGCTATTTTTGCCCGTATTTACACTACGTTGTCGTTCACCCGTGTACTACAAGTACAGGGTGAATCTTTTATCTAGGTGTCACCTGGTGCCAAATTACTGAACTACTCCCACAGCAATGATAGACAATAAAAACATGGTGAGCATGGTGCCACCTGGTGCCAAATGACTGCACTACTCCCACAGCAATGATACACAATAAAAACATGGTGAGCAGCACTACTTACGCCGCTATGAGAGTATACAAACAAGGTGAGCACGGTACCTGGTAGTCAGATTGCTGCACTATTTCCACAGCAATGGAGTGTACAACTTGAACTACTGGTGTGGTAGTGCTATACATTCAATATATAAAGCTGTCCGCGTACCCCGATGCCAATACAGTAACAGCTAAAAGATCACAAATAAAGCGTATCCACCAACGCAAACTCACTTCACTAAATATTTCATGCACGAAAGCCATCATAAATGTTCAGCTATGTTTTTGTCACTTTCGTCAAGGGAAGCATCTCATTATATATATGGTTAAATATGGTTAAATGTACTAGAATTTTATTTACCTTGACCACAAATTATATGATTGTTAGCTTTTTAAATTCATGAGCGTCTATTGACACATAATTGATTGTATGCTTTTACATTATATATAAAAGTGATGGTTGAATAGAAAACAATTCTTGCAGTGAATATGCCCTATGCTGGTGACATGGCGTAAAGAAACCACCAATCAATCAATCATTATATAATATATATTAGGCTAGATAAACAAACAGGGAAGACGGAGGGAACATGAGTTTGACACATACTTCAATGCTTGTCTTGGCTAGCATTATGTGCCTAGCTGGTTACAAAAATTGGAAATCTGGGCGAATGGTGACTGAAGCACGCGGCCAACCAGCCAAATTACAGTTGGCGCTGCCGTTGCGCTACCTAGGCTCGAGCCCAGTGGCCACCAATTGGCCAATAATCATATCCCTATGAATAATAATATATATGATCACAACGTCAATAAAGTAGTGTATGACAATAGACAATCAAATCGAATAATATTCCATTTCTAATATACGCATAACTAGTTATGCTCCCTATATATTTTAATGTATTATATAGATTACATATATAATATATTGATATTTTCATATATAACTTATATTACAAATTATATATATAATATGTATATTATATATATAATATATTATCTATGTAATATATTACATATTATTTATATAATATGTATATTATGTATATAATATATTATCTATGTTATATATATTATCTATATTATATATATATTATATAATATATTATATATATATTATTTTATCTATATTATAATATAAGTAAACAAAGACTAGCAAAGTAGCTTCATGAAAATTAAATGTAAATTTCAATTTTGTGTACCCCCCCCCCCCCCCCAATAAAAAGGTGGTAGAATTTAAAAAGATGCGCAGTAAGTCGGAAAAGCGACCCCCCGGCAGTAAAGTGGTAAGTGTGACAGGTTTCCACATCACTCCACATGGGTCACTCTTAGGGCCACTCTTAGTGCCACTCACAGCCATTCACGGCCTGATGGTCATCATCGACTCGCTGGACACATCACTGCCCCTCTAGATACACTCACTTCACAAACAGCACTGCGCATGCACGAGTCACAATTCAAAACTGATATTAAGGCGTTGATCCACATCACAGGGAGAATTCTTAGTTTTTTTTAGTGATTGTTAACCAAACGGGATGGCCGAATGAGTTAGAGTGTCCGTCACCCGTGTTGGTAGACCATGGGGTTGTGGGTTCGAACCGTGGTAAAGTCAAACCAATGACTTAAAAATTTATACTTGTCACTTCCTAGCCAGGCACTCGGCATTATTAGGATAGGCCAAGGACTGGTTACTCAGTGTCAGGATAATGTGACTGAGTGGGATATCAGGTTATGGTGTTGGCGACCTGGTCTCCCAGTGGAGCAGCACTATAAAGTCACCATGAGTGCGCACTGTCACAAGTCGGTACCCATCCTGATATGACCTTAGATGTTGCTAGTACATAAAACAACAAACAAACAAATTTAGTGATTGTTTGTTTATTCTCATAACGTTCAAGTGCATGCACTTGTTTTCACAGCTGTGCAGTAGCGGTCATAATCCATATGGATCGATTTCGTTTATCAATAATTGCTGTAAATTTGTTTGTGGTGTAATTACAGGGAGTTGCAAATTTGATGTTTGGGTTTTCGTTTATATTTTTGTACATAGTCAACATTTGTATAACCTTGTACCCATGCGAACAGTGTTTTAATCTAGATGTACATGCACAGGCATTCAGGAATAGGTGGATACAGGCAGGTACAGGAGAGCACCGACAGGTACAGGCAAACACACGCAAGCACAGGTAAACACAGGCGAGCACATGTAAATATAGGCAAACACAGGCAAGCACATGCAAGCACAGGCAAACACACACAAGCACAGGTAAACACAGGCGAGCACATGTAAATAGAGGCAAGCACAGGCAAACACACGCAAGCACATGCAAGCACAGGCGAGCACATGCAAATATAGGTGAGCACATGCAAGCACACGCAAGCACAGGCAAACACAGACAAGCACAGGCAAACACAGGCAAGCACAGGTAAACACAGGTGAGCACATGCAAATATAGGCAAGCACAGGCAAGCACAGACAAGCACACGCAAGCACAGGCAAGCACAGACAAATACAGGCAAGCACACGCAAACACAGGCAAGCACATGCAAATACAGGCAAACATAGGCAAGCACATGCAAGCACAGACAAGCACACGCAAACACAGGCAAGCACAGGCAAACATACACAAGCGCAGGCAAACACACGCAAGCACAGGCAAACATAGACAAGCACAGGCAAACATAGACAAGCGCATGCAAGCACAGACAAGCACAGGCAAGCACAGGCACACATAGACAAGCGCATGCAAGCACAGACAAGCACACACAAGCACAGGCAAACATAGACAAGCACATGCAAGCACACACAAGCACAGGCAAGCACAGGCAAACATAGACAAGCGCATGCAAGCACAGACAAGCACACACAAGCACAGGCAAGCACAGGCAAACATAGACAAGCGCATGCAAGCACAGACAAGCACACACAAGCACAGGCAAGCACAGGCAAACATAGACAAGCACACACAAGCACAGGCAAGCACAGGCAAACATAGACAAGCGCATGCAAGCACAGACAAGCACACACAAGCACAGGCAAGCACAGGCAAACATAGACAAGCGCAGGCAAACACAGGCAAGCACAGGTAAACACAGGCGAGCACATGCAAATATAGGCAAGCACAGGCAAACACACGCAAGCACACGCAAGCACAGACAAGCATACGCAAGCACAGGCAAACACACGCAAGCACAGGCAAGCATTGACAAGCGCAGGCAAATACAGGCAAGCACACGCAAGCACAGCAAACATAGACACGCACAGGCAAACACAGGCAAGCACAGGCAAATACAGGCAAGCACACGCAAGCACAGACAAACACAGGCAAACACAGACAAGCATAGACAAGCATAGACAACCGCAGGCAAACACAGGCAATCACAGGCAAATATAGGCAAGCACAGACAAACGCAGGCAAACACAGACAAGCACAGGCAAGCACAGACAAGCATAGACAAGCGCAGGCAAACACAGCCAAACACAGCCAAGCGCAGGCAAGCACAGGCAAGCATAGACGTAGGGGTGGGTTTTCTGTGAAACGCGGCAGTTAGGCTCCCATAGCACTGACAGGGTACTGCAGGACAATACCGGAAGTCAGGGTTTATATGGTGCTCTCCAAACAGAGTCCTAGCTAGTTACTGCCGTAACCCTGTGACAGGGCTGCTGAACAAACCTATAACTTATAAGTGTTGGAAGGCTGGATTATGGACATGAATTTGCAATCTTAATATGCTAAATATATTGTTCAAATGCTTATCTATCATAGCCCGCTACTTCTGGAGAGAAGAATTGATTAAATCATGTAAATTAATCAACTTTGAAAGTTGAATGGAGAACATCCAGTGGCCACCATCTTAATCTTTTTCGCATTCTCTCTATATTTGCAAACTCTGCGCTTATATAGATAAACAGTGAATGCTAGAACCAGGACCTCCACAACTTATTCACAGTTGATTGCTATCAAAGCAGTTTTTGCTCGTTTTTAGACGTGATCGTCATTCTGTACTGTGTGTTGGAGTGAATATTTTATCTAAGTCCGAGCCGCCTCACGCCACTACCTTTCAGTGCAGACTCGAAGTCAGTGTTGTAATCCGGTTAATCACCTGCCCTACATTTCTGCATGGTTTTTGTTTATGAGACCATTTTCATCCCAGCTGACCAGACGGGATGGCCGAATGAGTTGAGCGTCCATCTCCCGTTTTTGTAGGTTGTGGGATTCGAACCCGCGGGCGAATCAAACCAATGACTTAAGAATTGATACTTGTCGCTTCCTAGTCAGAGACTCGGTATTATTAGGATAGGGCAAGGACTGGTTGGCTCAGTGTCAGGATAATGTGACTGAGTGGGATATCAGGTCATGGTGCTGGCAGCCTGATCTCCCAGTGGGGCAGCACTATAAAGTCGCCATGAGTGTGCACTGTCACGAGTCTGTACCCGTCCTCATATCCAACATCCTCTGTGAACTACAGGTGTACTAGAATAGAAATACAGCAGTCCGACTGCAGCGACAGTGCTGTAACCATGGTTACTCATTAGATTTGTTTGTTGTTTTATGTCCTAGCAACATCTAAGGTCATATCATGATGGGTACCGACTTGTGACTGCGCACTCATGGCGACTTTATAGTGTTGTCCCACTGGGAGACCAGTCTGCCAGCACCATGACCCGGTATCCCACTCAGACACATTATCCTGACACTGAGCCAGCCAGGCCTTGCCCTATCCTAATAATGCGAGCGCATGGCTAGGAAGCGACAAGTATCAATTTTTAAGTCATTGGTTTGACTTGACCAGGGTTCGAACCCACAATCCCATGGTCTACCAAGACGGGAGACGGACGCTCTAACTCATTCGGCCATCCCGTCTGCTCCGGTTACCCATTGGAAGTACAGCAGTCTGACTGCAGGGACAGTACAGTAACCATGGTTACCCATTAAAAGTACAACAGTCTGACTGCAGCGACAGTACTGTAACCATGGTTACCCATTAGAAGTACAGCAATGCGACTGTAGGAACAGTGCTGTAACCATGGTTACCCATTAATCTAGTAATCTGGACATGCATCTATGATCTGATTCTATTTCTTAATTCTAGTTTAGTTTTGGGGGATTTTTTTTCGCTGACAATAACTCAAATGTTTCCCTATGCGACATAGGCTTACAGAAAGTGATGACATGGGGAACATTATAATATTTTTGTAAGATATTTAGTAGAAACGGACAGCTTGTGGTAGAAATAGAAGTTGTGAGTGGTGACATTTAACTTCGGCGATTCTCATTATAACAGAGACTGTAAGGTATAGGGAATTTTTAATTTAATCAAAATACACCAATATTTTCCTCATATGAGTTAGCAAATGCGCTTTGAATTTCATTATTATATCAATTTTCTTGAAGCCAAACTAAAAAAACATGGTTTCTCTGATATCGCCATCTTAATTTTTAGTTCCACCCAACCCATTTGATAATTTTATAGTTTATATATTTGATATAATTTAATTAAATTTTACAATTTTAAAGAAAATTATTGTCGTTTGAATCCCGCTCTTTTATAACCTGAGAGGTTGCTAGAACATGAAACCTAAACATGAACGAATTGGGTATGGGCGATAATATAGTCACAACAAGGATAGTTGATTTAGTTAGTCATATAGCAACATCTAAGCTCCTAACATTTTTTTCTAACAAAAACAAAAAATATAACTACTACCATCCCAAATTTCCTGAACCAAATGAAAAATGTGCCTGAGAAACAAATATGTGTTATTTGGTTTGGCCTTACAATGTTACATAAACGTTATCATTTCTTTTCCAATCATCACATCTTGCATAATATCATTTTAAATTTGTTGTTATAATAATGTAATTTTATTGATGGAGTACTTCCTTTTGTCCGTGTCGGAGGGCTGTCCTTTGGCTATAAAATAGAAGCGTTCGTTTCATTAAAGAGGCTTTCTGGTACAAATAATGATAAATTACTTCCAGTTGTAGTTGGCTAATAAATTAAATACATAGACTAAAGATGTAGTACATGTAGTATATATGACTAACTAGAAAAATCCCTTCCTGATATGACCTTAGATGTTGCCAGGACATAAAACAACCAACCAGTATATGTAATATATATGACTAACTAGAAAAATCCCTTCCTGATATGACCTTAGATGTTGCCAGGACATAAAACAACCAACCAGTATATGTAGTATATATGACTAACTAGAAAAATTCAGTCCTGATATGACCTTAGATGTTGCCAGGACATAAAACAACAACCAACTAGAAAATTTTTGCGGATATAATTAGTACAGACATTACGCTGGTATTCGGTATTCGGTCAATTTACCTGTGAAAGGAACTTAGAAGGGCGTGTTCTGTACGTTGAAGGATAACTTAAATGATTTAGTAAATTTAAATTCAATTTGAAATCATAATTACCATTATCTTTCATTTAATTCATTTGGTAAATTTAAATTCAAATTGAATTAATTTATGGAGATTTCTTTTCTTTAAATTCTCAATTTTGAATTCGAATAGAATTCATCAAATTTTCTTTTCGCAAATTCATTTTTAAAATTTGAATTTAAATGGAGTTCATGACTGATTATTAATTTTATTTCAAATTCATTTAGTAAATTTGAATTTCAATAGAATTAATCAATTTGATTATTAAGCATATTTGATTTTAAATATAATCTTAATTTATAATTGTATTTTTTTCCTTCAAATTTTTATTGTATGAAAAAAAATCTATTTTGAATTTAAGTAGAATTCACATAAGCAAATTCCGTTAGAAAATTTGAATTAAAATACAATTCACCAGTATAATTATGTGTATTATAATAAGAACTCAGCCCAACTCTGCATTGTCTACCTTCATTGCCGCAATGGCTTTATAAGTAAATATGACATTTTTAATGATGTTGATGGAATATCAAATTGGTTCGAAATGAACCTCCAACAGTCCAAAGACATTGTTAGTTATTTATAGTTCACGTGCTCACTGTCCTGATATGACCTTGGATGTTGCCAGGACGTCAAACCCAATATACATACACATGCATACTCACTGAGTCCGCCATTTTGATTGGTCCGCGTTCACCACCAGGTGGACCTGTGCTTGAGACGCCGCAGAATGATGCAGAAGGTAACCCGGTGACCTCTATTGGCATGACCTGTTGACCTAGCCATGACCTCTGTGACCCCCACCACTCGCGTGTCACGGTGGATACAGTCCGCTTGGATCCTAGTTGCTACCCACGCTGCCGTCACTCTTGTTGCAGTTACCAACATATATATATGTTTCTATTTCCCTCCTTCATTGTGCTCAGGGTTGAAAGATCTCGGCAATTTCACGGATTTCCGCGATTTAAACAAATGTATTTATCAATTAACATTAAACAAAATGCTAAGGAATTAGAATGTATATGACAACAGTTGGTTCATTCGAATCCCGCTCTTTTATGACCTGAGAGGTTCCTAGAACATGAAACCTAAACAGGAACAAATTGGGTATGAGCGATAATATAGTCACAACAAGGATAGTTGAAACCTAACTTCTGGCTTTTTTCCCACGATTCCCCAAAAGTGGGGGGAAATCTGTGTTTTGCCGTCGATGTAATAACCACGGCTTGATTCTGCTGGTGGCGACAAGGTTTTGGCTTAATTTCCGCGTTTTTTGCCGGTGACCACTTTCATCCCTGTGTTCTAGATTTCTTGTAGTTAATAAAAAAAAAAATTAATTTAATTAATTTAAAAAAATGTCCAATTCCTTCAATGTGCCACATTTGATCTCCAGTTTTCACGTTTGTCTCACTGTGCATGGTGACCCGGTCAATTTGACACTTGAGATATTCCACCCCCCACTCCGCTCCCGTCACCTCCCAGTGTTCTAAGCATTTCTTAGAATGATGTTTGTGTTAAGTGGCCGTTAACTACATCTATCATATTTCTGGGAGTGATTAATTAATATTTGTGATTGTACTTAATTAATATCCGTGATTGTACTTGGTTCTGTTGCTTACTGAGGACCAGGATGTAGCTCAGGCGGTAGAGTGTCCACCTTTGAAGGTGTGGGTCATCCGATCGAGCCTGCTCAGTGGACCTATTTGCAGTTTGCGCTATTTTCCGTTCCAACCAGTGGTCTACAACTGGTTCATCAAAGGCTGTGGTATGTGCTGCCCTGTCTGTGGGAAAGTGCATATAAAAGACCCCGTGCTGCTTATCGGAAAGAGTAGCCTATGCGGCAGCGAGTTTCCTCCAAAGAGATATGTCAGAATGACTATATGTTTGATGCCTAATAGCCGATGAAGATCAATATGCTCTAGAGGCGTCGTTAAATAAAACAAGCTTTCCATTTTGTTGCTTACCATTCCGTATCACTAAGAACTTCCGGTGATGGTTTATTTACCATTGAATTTGCCTGGAAAAACTTCATTTGCCCCATTTCAAGGCGTTGCCTCCCCCCATGCCTCACCAGCTCCCCACCCTCCCCCCAGCCAGCCCCCCCCCCCCTTCTTCTCTTTCCCCATCTCAACCGGTTACTGGAGGTGGTATGACTGGAAGCTGTAGACACACTTACCAGTGTCAGTTCTTGAGTGGGCCATCATCTTTGGTTTCGATTCCAACCCACGGGTTCGGACCCTGGTCGAGTCAAACCAATGACTTAAAAAGTGATACTTGTGACTTCCTAGCCAGGCACTCCGCATTATTAGGACATGGCAAGGACTGGTTGGCTCAGTGTCAGGATAATGTGACTGAGTTGGATATCTGGTCATGATGCTGGCCACCTGGTCCTCCAGTGGGGCAGCACTATAAAGTCGCCATGAGTGCGCACTGTCCCATGTCGGTACCTATCCTGATATGACCTTAGATGTTGCCAGGATGTAAAGCCCCAACAACCAACCAATAACTAAACTAGTCTGATGGTCCACAAGCTCTGGCTTTTCCATGGAGGAAAAGTAATCCCTCTGTTCTTTAAAGTTCAAGTTGCATAGTCCGATGGTTTTGAGTTTTTGTTATAATCTACTTTACTTTAGTTTGAAGTAACTGTTATTATATATTGCTGGCTTTGGAGCTGTGTGAAGTGAAAACATCTCAAATTAATAGACTACATCACGGTTCCAGCGGCGCGGTGCATTGTGGGATGCATCAGAGCAAAACAACCCCCCAGAAGCACATGGCACATGCTAATACACTGGGTGCAGCTATGAAATGTGTTGTTTCAAATCATCTCAGCTCTTCTTTGAAACATAGAATACCAACTAAAAAAATATATATAATAAATTAAGATATTAATCTTTTATCCAGCATTACATTTACATCAATGTAATCAGCACATCTTATGCCATGTGCATTTAGATTTAGAAAGATTTAGGCACTCAGACTAATGTTAGAGCCATAGCCACAGTACTCAATGCATTGTCAATGGCAGTCAGCGATCTCCATACAGAAAAAGTAAAATATTGATAAAACTACACCACCTAGAGACAAACTGCTTGGAACAAATATAGAAAACATGTTTAACCAAAAGATTATATTAAATTGATAAGGTTAGGGTTTTGGATTTCTATTATTTTTGAATAAAACTGACGTTTTTCACTGCGCGCATTGGCAAACTCAATGGCTGTATGCCTTTGCTTTGCTCCCAACGCCGTTTTCAGCGCATGCGCAGTCGGAACCGTGATGTAGTCTATTTGGTGTGCACATAGAAATTCTGACATCATTCATAGCTTTCAGCAGTAACAGGTTCTATTACATTGACTTAATTAGGCCCTCAAATGCTTAATAAGTGCTCCAGCATCTAAGTTAGATGTGTAGCATAAAACCAGGTGAGGGTTTCGTTATAAAACATGTGATCCTTTAACTGGGCTATGCAGCTTTAAATAATCAATCCAAACCTAATTATCGCAATGATGGAATTTCTACCTAATAACGAAAATAATACCAGCGTGGTGTAATAAGTAACACTCAACTACTTGACAATTAACCTGAATCAGTAAGAGCACTGGCTAGCCTCCGCGTGCAGGAGGTCGTGCATTCAAACCCTGGCCGAGTCAAACCAATGACTTACCAAATTTATACTTGTTAGTACCTAGCTTGGCACTCAACATTAATAGGATAGGGCAAGGACTGGTTTGCTCGGTGTCAGGATAATGTTATTGAATGAAATCTGGGGTCATGGTGCTGGTGGATTGATCTCCTAGTGGGGCAGCACTATAAAGCCACCATGAGTATGCACTATGACAAGTTGGTACCATACCCATCCAGATATGACTTTAGATATTGTTTGGACATAAACCCAAATACAGCATGTAAAGTCACTCGCAGAAGCTGAGATCATAGAAAGAAATGTGAGTGTTCGACATAATGCGTAAGCGAACTGTGGAATGAATCATCGGGTTGTCAGATCCTAGGTAGCCTTCCTTCCTTCGAACCACGTGGTTTTCACACTATTGCTATGTTTTCTTAATTTCAACCCACGTGGTTTTCAGCATATCACTATTTTGTTCTGTTTTATTTCATTCCTCGTTTCTCACAAATATTGTTTAAGCAACCACCCACCTTGTACTCTGAGCAGAGGTTTGAAGTATTTCAAGTTTAAAGACCCAGCGAGATTTGTTAGGCCGTGCATCCATAGAGTTTTCTTGTGGCGTGTTCCCTTGTTCCGTGTTCACTGGTGACCTTGTGACGTGCCTCACAGACAATTAACTTGTGCCGTGCACAAGGCCATACAATACCGGGGTCCAACCTCTCGGAATGGGCACTAAGCAAAACACTGGTTCATTGTCTGTGTGGCGTGTCACAGGGTCACAAGCGAATACTGAACAAGGAAGTAGTCTATGGATACACGGTCTTACAGTTGTGAGGTGTTAGCGTTGTGTTTGACTGCGGTGCTCCTTTTGCAGGCCACCTCGCTGCCGGCCAGCGTGACAGAGGCCGGCGACCCAGCGGCACACAGCCCCTCACCGGGCAAGGACGATGGGCTGCTCGCGGAGTCGGGGGAAGACTACAGTGACATGGGACACTACGACGAGGTAAGGACGGGTGCGGGCAGACGGGTGTTAGAGTCAACCCCTACACAGGTGCTAGACGGGTGTTAGATGCTCCCCCCCCCCTACATGGGCAGATGGGTGTTAGAGTCAACCCCTACACAATCGCTAGACAGGTGTTAGAGGCATCCGCTACATGGGCAGACGGGTGTTAGACGCCCCCCCCCCCCTACATGGGCAGGCGGGTGTTGGAGGTGCCCCCTACACAGGCAGACGGGTGTTAGAGACACCCCCTACATGGGCAGATGGGTGTTAGAGGCGCTCCCCCTACACAGGCAGACAGGTGTTAGAGGCACCCCCTACACGGGCAGACGGGTGTTAGAGGTGCTCCCCCTACACGGGCAGACGGGTGTTAAAGGCGCCCCCTACACAGGGAGACAGGTGTTAGAGGAGCCCCCTACATGGGCAGATGGGTGTTAGAGGCATCCCCTACACAGGGAGACAAGTGTTAGAGGCACCCCCTACACAGGCAGATGGGTGTTAGAGGTGCCTCCTACACAGGCAGACGGGTGTTAGAGGCACCCCCTACACATGCAGACGGTGTTAGAGGCGTCCCCTACACGGGCAGATAGGTGTTAGAGGCACCCCCTACACAGGCAGATGGGTGTTAGAGGCACCCCCTACACAGGCAGATGGTGTTAGAGATGCCCCCTACACAGGCAGACGGGTGTTAGAGACACCCCCTACACAGGGAGACGGGTGTTAGAGGAGCCCCCTACATGGGCGGATGGGTGTTAGAGGCATCCCCTACACAGGGAGACAGGTGTTAGAGGCACCCCCTACACAGGCAGATGGGTGTTAGAGGCACCCCCTACACGGGCAGACGAGTGTTAGAGGCACCCCCTACATGGGCAGACGGGTGTTAGAGGTGCTCCCCCTACACGGGCAGACGGGTGTTAGAGGCGCCCCCTACACAGGGAGGTGGGTGTTAGAGGAGGCCTGTACATGGGCAGACAGGTGTTAGAGGCTTCCCCTACACAGGGAGACAGGTGTTAGAGGCACCCCCTACACAGGCAGACGGGTGTTAGAGGCATCCCCTACACAGGCAGACGGGTGTTAGAGGCACCCCCTCACAGGCAGATGGGTGTTAGAGGAGCCCCCTACACGGGCAGATGGGTGTTAGAGGCGCCCCCTACACGGGCAGACGGGTGTTAGAGGAGCCCCCTACACGGGCAGACGGGTGTTAGAGGAGCCCCCTACATGGGCGGATGGGTGTTAGAGGCGTCCCCTACACAGGGAGACAGGTGTTAGAGGCACCCCCTACACGGCAGATGGGTGTTAGAGGCACCCCCTACACGGCAGACAAGTGTTAGAGGCACCCCTACATGGGCAGACGGGTGTTAGAGGTGCTCCCCCTACACGGGCAGACGGGTGTTAGAGCGCCCCTACACAGGGAGGTGTTAGGGAGCCTGTCATGGCAGACGTGTTAGAGGCGTCCCCTACACAGGGAGACAGGTGTTAGAGGCACCCCCTACACAGGCAGACGGGTGTTAGAGGCATCCCCTACACAGGCAGACAGGTGTTAGAGACACCCCCTACACGGGCAGACGGGTGTTAGAGGAGCCCCCTACACAGGCAGACGGGTGTTAGAGGTGCCCCTACACGGGCAGACGGGTGTTAGAGACACCCCCTACATGGGCAGACGGGTGTTAGAGGCACCCCCTACATGGACAGGCGGGTGTTAGAGGACCCCCCTATACGGGCAGACGGGTGTTAGAGGAACCCCCTACACGGGCAGACGGGTGTTAGAGGTGCCCCTACACAGGCAGACGGGTGTTAGAGACACCCCCTACATGGGCAGACGGATGTTAGAGGCGCCCCCTACACAGGCAGACGGGTGTTAGAGATGCCCCCTACACAGGCAGACGGGTGTTAGAAGCGCCCCCTACACAGGCAGACAGGTGTCAGAGGCGCCCCCTTCACAGGCAGATGGGTGTTAGAGGCGCCCCCTACACAGGTAGAGAAGAATTGTACCATTCTGTTATAGCTTGAATTGTACCATTCCTTCCTACAATTGATTTTGAGCTTTCACATTCTCTATAACTGTCTTTTGTTACTAATTTCATGATTGATTGTGAACGTTTATGTAAGAGTGATGGTTAAATATAACAAATCGACATATGACAATTTGAACACTTCTCACCATGACGTTTGTTGCCGAAATAGTGTAAAAATTCACCATCAATCGATCAAACCTTCAGCAAGCATTGCTGTATGCGAGTAACACATGTACAATATAACAATGAAAGACCCGGTGGGATGGTCGAATGAGTTGAGCATCCATCTCCTGTTTTTGTAGATGGGATTCGAACCCATGGAATTTGAACCCTGGTCGAGCCAACCCAATGACTTAAAAATGTATACTTGTCTCTTCCTAGCCTGGCGCTCAGCATTATAGACAGGGCAAGGACTGGTTGGCTCAGTGTCAGGATAATGTGACTGAGTGGGATATCAGGTTATGGTGCTGGTGGCATGGTCTCCCAGTGGGCCACTACTATAACGTTGCCATGAGCGCGCACTGTCACAAGTCAGTAGCCGTCCTGATATGACGTTAGACGTTGCCAGGACGTATAACTACACCAACCAACCTATAACAACGTAGTTGTAGTGAATCCATCTGTGAAGGTGTCAGTCATCCGATCGATCTTTCTCAGTGGATCCATTTGCAGGTTGGGCTATTTTCCGTTCCAACCAGTGGTCCACGACTGGTTCATCAAAGGCTGTGGTGTGTGCTGTCCTGTATGTGGGAAAGTGCATATAAAAGACCCTTGCTGCTTATCGGAAAGAATAGCCTAATTGGCGGCAGTGGGTTTCCTCCAAAGAAATATGTCAGAATGACCATATGTTTGACGGCCAATAGCCGATGATACAAAAATCGATGTGCTCTAGAGGTGTCGTTAAATAAAACATGCTTTACTGATAGTGTTTGTGTTTGTGCAGGGCGGCCCACCCATCATCCCCATGATGACCCCAGGCACGGAGGGGGGGCCCTGCTCCCTCAACCAGTTCATCATCACCGCAGAGGATGACTTCTCAGACGACGAGAATACGCAGGTCAGCAACGACAACTTGTTCTTCTCTTCATTAATCTCTTTGGTTTTCTCCTGTATGGGAAAATTGAAACCTTAGAGTAAAGCGGTTAGGTCTGATTTGGTTGCAGCAGACATGAGTGGTCAGACGTGAGTGGTCAGATATGAACAGTCAGACACGAGCGGTCAGATGCAAGCAGTCAGATGTGAGCGGTCAGATGCAAGCGGTCAGACGTGAGCAGTCAGACGCGAGCGGTCAGACAAATTCAAAGTCATGACCGGTCATGTCTGACAGCGCATGAATTTGAACTATTGTTATTAAAGTCTTTAATAAATCATGGAATTTTGTATTTCTCTATATTAAATGGTAATATTTATTTCCTTGATTTCACTCCTGAGTGACTACCGCTACTGACTATTCCATCGCTACTGACTAATTGACCTAATGTACATGTGCATACAACATGCTAACGTTTACACCCTGAGTCACGCTGTCAAATCAGCATCGATGTAGTTTGAAAAAACCACGTGGGATGCTGACTGTTATTAATTGTATTAATCACGGAGAATCTTGGAACTTTCATTACTTTGGTCACAACAGGTCATTTTGTGCTAGCTTATTATTAGAGAAAATCAGAAGGTGCAGGAACATTGAATCATGGCATTCACTCTGACTTCCTAACTCTAGACTCTCTAAGGAAACTGAGTGTTGCACAAAGCAAAGTACAGTAAAGCCTCTCTAACCGACCACCTCCACAGATCAACCCCTCCCCTATATCGATTGCTTTATTTCGGCCCCCAAACAATTTCCCATACAATACCATTGTAACGATTAAAAATAGAAAAACACCAACCAGAGGGGATGGCCGAATGAGTTGAGCGTCAGTCTCCTGTTTCGGTAGATCATGGGAACTGAACTCGCGGGTTCGAACCCTGGTCGAATCAAACCAATGACTTAAAAATGTATACTTGTCGCTTCCTAGACAGGCACTTGGCATTATTAGGATATGGCAAGGACTGGTTTGCTAATGTGACTGAGTGGGATATCAGATCATCGTGCTGGTGGCCTAGTCTCCCAGTGGGGCAGCACTATAAAAGTTGCCATGAGTGCGCACTGTCACAAGTCAGTACCTGTCCTCATATGACCTTAGATGTTGCTAGGACATAAAACTTCAACAACCAACCAACCCATATCCGACCACCTCCCTTAATGGACCATGGTCGGTCGATTTAGAGAGGTTTTACTGTACAAAAAAATATATCTTGAATGAAGGAACCTGATAACAGATGACTTATAAACTCTATTCATATTTTCAAAACCAAAGCACTTAGCCTAGATTCAGTCGAACTGGGAAACTTGTGCACTCATGTTAGAAACAGTTGGTGCTGCATAAAAGGAACATTAAAGCTGCCTAGTCCGATGAAAACATCAAATATTCAAAACCAAAACAGTTATATCTAGATTTGATTCTACATACCTACCTTTTGTACTGATGCATTTATTAAGCATTTGTTGCCACATAGAAGGGAATACAGGGTCAATTTTAATAGGACCTCTTACTGCAAAAGCCTATGGTGTAAGAGTGTTGACGTCATTTTGCCTAAATTAATTTATGTTTGCACTTCAAATATCTCAAAAGTTAGCCATTTAAAATAAAAGTTACTTCAAGCTAAAAGTAAGGTAGATTATAACCTTATATATTTATCTCAGAAAATGACAGAAACTCAAAGCCATCGGACTATGCAACTTTTAAGTAAATTTAATAGACTAGGACCTAGTAAACAAAGCGTTGTGGGTGCCAGTGTAGCTCCCGAGTGGTGCTCCTGCACTACGCTGCTAAGTAATGAAAATGAGTAAACAAAGCTTTGTGGGTGCCAGTGTAGCGCCTCAGTGGTGCTCCTGCACTATACTGCTCCATCCCCAAAGTGAGTAATGCGAAATTAATTTTGTTGTTATACCCGAAATGCCTGACATAGGCCTTGTTTACACGTTTTCGAGCACAGCACAGGAGCAGCAAACCGCACTAAATGGTTAAAGAGTGCATCTCTATCTAAGTTGAAAATGTAGGATCAAATCTAGCTGAGTGTTTTGTGTTTCTAAATGTATTTTTTCATTGCGGATTATGCCACTTTTCAGTGTGATACTTCCAGAAAATTTTGACATGACGTTTTCGACAAAATTGTGTGGCAGTTTTCCCTTAACTAAAGCTCAACTAACAATGGCTACTCCTTCCCTTCTGATTCACTTCTCGTCGTTGTGGCGCCCCCTATCGACAGACCCCAGAGAAGGTGATCGCTTCGCCCTGGGTCACTCCGCGCAGACCCTTCGAGCCTGAGGTCATTGGCAGTCACATGATCCTAGTCGTGCTAGTTCAGTTCTGTCTGTTGTCTGCCAGCACTGTTCGCGACAAGCCGGCCGGCATAGTTTGTGAACATGTAGCTGTGCAACATGTTCCAGTCTGCGCGTGTGGTTGTCTCTCGGAGGGAATGGGGATGAAACTAGTAGCTCCCTCCTCACCCTCACCCTCACTCTGACTCTGACTCTCACCCTGACTCTCACCCTCACTCTCACCCTCACCCTCACTCTCACTGCACCAAGTGTCTTAGATCAATCACACGCGCACGCACACCACACACACACACATACATGGTAAAAAGCTTTTTGAAAAGATACATCATTCGTATTTTTTCAAAAGAGTTGTGAACATCAAGCTTTTGTAATGCCCTTTCTTTTTTAAATGCAAAATTGTATCCTGACAATATATTATGCAACAAAATATTAATAATAATCGCCTTTATTAATATTATCATCTTTATCATCATGATCATATTCACTAAATAGTTTATATATATTGTGCAGTTATGGTATAATATAATAATATTAATAACAATAATTATCGTAATTATAAAATCATGACCTTACAATATATATGATGATAATGATAGTAATACTGGTAATAAAAAAATAACGGTAATAAGGATAATATTAGTGATGATAATCCTACAAATGATAAGACTTAATATTAATAGCCCTTCCATAAACTACTAATAACGATAATAATAATAATAATAATAGTGATGATAATCCTACAAATGATCAAGCTTTTTATTAATAACCCTTACTGTAAACTACTACTTCTCAACGCAATGAACTTATTCTGAGCAATAAGTCACACATCTAGCTATACTGTGATTTGAACAGGCGGCTTCTTAGTTCACGTGCTAGTAATTCTCAAACAGTCACAGGACACTATTTACTGTAACTACTATAGCCGCGTCCAACACTCTACACAATAGATACTGATATGAACTTAGATGTTGCCGGGACGTAAAACTCCAACAACCAACCAACTCCAGTGGTGTGGGCAGGTCTTTGGTTGTGTCGAGTTCCTATGTGTTAGTTCCGCAATGTTCCACCAGGGGGCAGCTCTGTGCGGAACGCAGGGCGCTGTGCCACCTCCCACCCCCACCCCCACTAACCAGACCCACCGTGGTACGCGCTGTTCTCACCAGGGGGCAGCTCTGTACAGTACACAGGGCGCTGTGTTAACTCCCACTCCCACTCGCACCGTGGTACGCGCTGTCCTCACCAGGGGGCAGCTCTGTACGGCGCACAGGGAGTTGTTGTATTACACCTCCGTTCTATGGATGTTGCTAGGACATAGAACCCCAACAAACTGTTGGTGACTGCTTGGATCTGGCCATGCTGAGGTGGGGACGGTGACTGGCTTTAACCAGGGTGCGTTACCACATGATGTCAGATGGCATGACATTGTCTCGCAAAAGGAGTTTGCCTCTTTTTGGTATGCCTTCTCATGACACTGTATTTCACTTACAATTTATGTATTTCATTACATGTGTGCTGTCATGTATTTTCTTCATATTTTTCTCACACTCACTTCTTGTTAAAGCTGCACAATATGATCAAAGCGTAACATTTTCTAAACCGAACCACTTTACGCGATTTGATCCTACATATCTAACTTAGATAGTGGTGCACTCATTAAACAGTTATTGCAGTTCCGTGCTCTTGTGCTACACTGTTACACTTGAAAATGGGGAAGCGAAGCCTGTGTCCAACATTTCAGTGTGCACACCAAAATAAATTTTGCATGTTTACATTTCAAATATCAGCAAGGTTAGCCATTTATAGTAAAGTTATGGCAAACTAAAATAAAATTGATTATATTAATCAACTTAATATTTATCCAATAAAATATTCCAGAAATACAAAACCATCGGATTATACAGCTTTAATAACAAAAGAATGCCAATTCAGATCAATGATTTTGGTCTGATGAATGGTTATTGTAAATGCGAATAAAGACTACACATTGCTCTTTGATTATTTATAGCTGGTGAATATGAAAAGTAATTATTTTTATTATTTATAACCGGTGGTTTGGAAAGTATCGACTGAAGGTATAATCCTTTGCTTACCTATGTGTATACCACATGTTGATTGTTGCGTTTTTGTTGCAGCTGGACGAGCACGGACCGTTCAGCGACTTGAACGCCTTAAAGCGCAGACCGTCACACCTGGCCGTGTTCCTTAACTACCTCATCTCCAACAGTGATCCCTCACCACTGGTAAGCTTTGTTTGTTTGGTTGCTGTTGTTTTACGTCCTAGCAACTTCTAAGGTCATATCAGGACGGGTATTGACTTGTAAGAGTGCACACTTATGGCAACTTTATAGTGCTGCCCCACTGGGAGACCAGGCCGCCAGCACCATGACCTGATATCCCACTCAGTCACATTATCCGAACACTGAGCCAACCAGTTCTTGCCCTATTCCAACAATGCCGATCGCCTGGCTAGGAAGTGACAAGTATCAATTTTTATGTCATTGGTTTGACTCGACCAGGGTTCGAACCCACAAACTCATGTGTTCGGATCCCCCGATCTCCCAAAAACAGGAGACCGACGCTCAACTCATTCGGCCATTCCATCTGGTCCCCACTGGTAAGCACTGCCACTTTGTCACTTTCGAATATGGTTGCACCGGGTAACAGCTGACATAGCATACAGCTCACCGGGTAACAGCTGACATACCACACAGGTCACCGGGTAACAGCTGACACACCACACAGTTCACCGGGTAACAGCTGACGTACCACACAGTTCACCGGGTAACAGCTGACGTACCACACAGTTCACCGGGTAATAGCTGACATACCACACAGGTCACCTGGTAACAGCTGACATACCACACAGCTCAGCGGGTAAAAGCTGACATACCACACAGGTCACTGGGTAAAAGCTGACACACCACACAGCTCACTGGGTAACAGCTGACATACCACACAGCTCACCGGGTAACAGCTGACGTACCACACAGTTCACTGGGTAAAAGCTGACATATCACACAGGTCACTGGGTAACAACTGACATACCACACAGTTCACTAGGTAACAGCTGACATACCACATGGGTCACGTGGTAACAGCTGACATACCACACAGCTCACCGGGTAACAGCTGACATACCACACAGGTCACTGGGTAACAACTGACGTACCACACAGTTCACCAGGTAACAGCTGACATACCACACAGCTCACCGGGTAACAGCTGACATACCACACAGTTCACCGGGTAACAGCTGACATACCACACAGACCACTGAGTAACAGCTGACATACCACACAGATCACCGGGTAGCAGCTGACATACCACACAGATCACCGGGTAACAGCTGACATACCACACAGATCACCGGGTAACAGCTGACATACCACACAGGTCACTGGCTAAAATCTGACATACCACACAGGTCACTGGGTAACAGCTGACATACCACACAGCTCACTGGGTAACAGCTGACATACCACACAGCTCACCGGGTAACAGCTGACACACCACACAGGTCACTGGGTAATAGCTGACATACCACACAGGTCATTGGGTAACAGCTGACATACCACACAGGTCACCTGGAAGCAGCTGACATACCACACAGGTCACTGGGTAACAGCTGACATACCACACAGGTCACTGGGTAACAGCTGACATACCACGCAGTTCACCGGGTAACAGCTGACATACCACACAGCTCACCGGGTAAAAGCTGATGTACCACACAGTTCACCCGGTAACAGCTGACATACCACACAGCTCACCGGGTAACAGCTGACATACCACACAGGTCACTGAGTAACAGCTGACACACCACACAGCTCACCGGGTAAAAGCTGACATACCACACAGCTCACCGGGTAACAGCTGACATACCACACAGCTCACTGGGTAACAAGTGACGTACCACACAGGTCACTGGGTAATAGCTGACGTACCACACAGTTCACCTGGTAACAGCTGACATACCAGTATTACCACACAGGTCACTGGGTAACAGCTGACATACCACACAGTTCACCGGGTAACAGCTGACATACCACACAGCTCACCGGGTAAAAGCTGATGTACCACACAGTTCACCCGGTAACAGCTGACGTACCACACAGTTCACCGGGTAACAGCTGACGTACCATACAGCTCACAGATACATATGAGGTGGGCGAGTCTGCGAGCGAGCCTAAACTTTTGCATAAAACCCCAATCAAGGGCAATAATTTTTTTTTTAATTCTTGAAGATATTGTAGTATTTATCTTCAACGGATAGGGTGGGTCCACAGAAGCAGGGGTGGCCAAACGAGTTGAGCGCCCGCTTTGCATATGGCAGGACATGACTCTTGGCCTATCATGGATAAGTCTGAATAGACTTATTTTCACCATTAGACAGTTTGTTGATAGAAAGCCCGAGCCTACACTTTTACCGACCCAAGGGATTTTTAACCTGCCACACCACATAGACATGGTATGAGGTAACCGGCCTTTGATGACGCTGTAAGTTATACACAGCGGTGGAAATCCAAATTGGCAGAGGTGGGGGTGGGGACATGGGGAATTGAACCACCAACCTTCAGATTAGGAGTCCGACCTAGAAAAAAGTCAGACACTCTAACCGCTCTGTCACAGAGAACACAACAAGGATAGATAGTTGAAGCCTGACATCCAGCATTTTTTCGCGATTGACAGTGCTAATCCTCTGGGGGGAGGGGGGGGAGGGGAAATCCGTGTTTACACAGAAATTTGCCACCGGTTTAATAACCTCGGCTTGATTTGCACGATTTTTGCTGGAGAGCACTTTCTGTACCGCATGAAAGTATACTTGACGTAATGCCTGCAGGCGCGGTAAGAAGATGCCTCATGGTTGAGTTACATCAACCTTACCAATTGCTGTTAATCAAACAGCAGCACGAAATGCCCATTGTGGCACCCACAAAGTCAACCCTACACACCTACACATACCTCATGTTTTTTATGCGTTTATAAAAAAAAATATTAACAAAATAAATATAACAATGTTTCAAGTTGGGTTTAGAAAAATTTTGTTTTTTATCCCGAACTGCAAGCATGGACTTGGAATACAGTAAAACCTCTCTAACCGACCGCCTCCACAAATCGACCAGTCCCCTATAGTGATTGCTTTATTTGGGTCCCAAACGATTGCCCATACAATACCATTGTAAGGATTTTTTTTAAACCTCCCTAAACCGACTACCTCCCTGAATGGACAATTTAAAGTCGGTCCCATGGTCGTCGATTTAGAGAGGTTTTACTGTACATAAGGTTGTCAGGTGGCGAGGAGAAAAAGTGTCAATAAAAAGCTGGGGGAGTGAGGGGGGGGATGTATTCAAAATTAAAGGGCCTGGTTTATCATTATTGACTCAAACTTGTCGACTGGGTTCGCCATGGGGACGGAATTAACAAAGAAAGTGGGGATTGTGTGGAGAAAAATGGAAATTATCAGAAGAATGGGTGTCGGGGAGACTGCTGGGGAGGTGGGGAGGGGTGGGGTGGGGAGGGGGTGGGTGGTGGGCTGGGGATTGGGGGGGGGGTGTATTCTGGGACGTGCCGTCAGGTGCCATTGTCACCTGGACGCCTGTATGGTTGGTTGGTTTTTGGAGTTTTACGTCCTGGTAACATCTAAGGTCACATAAGGACGGGGGCCGCCTGTAGGGCGAGTGAGTGCAGGAGCGGGACATAGCTCAGGTGGTAGAGTGTCCACCTGTGAAGGTGTTACTAATGGGATCGATCCTGCTCAGTGGACACATTTGCAGTTTGGGCTGTGGTATGTGGTGTTCGGTCTGTGGGAAAGTCCATATAAACGACCCCTTGCTGCTTATCGGAAAGAGTAGCCTATGTGGAGGCAGCAGGTTTCCTATAAAGAAATATGTCAGAATGACCATATGTTTGACATCCAATAGCCGATGATAAAAATCAATGCGCTCTAGAGGTGTCATTAAATACAACAAGCTTTACTTTTGGTGAGCGAGTGAGTGAGTGAGTGGTGTATGTAGGTGAGTGGATGGGTGGTTGTGTGAGTGAGTCATTGAGCGAGTGGGTGGATGAGTGAGTCATTGGGTGGGTGAGTGAGGGAGTCATTGATTGGGTGAGTGAGTCATTGATTTGGTGAATGAGTGAGTCATTGGGTGGATGAGTGAGTCATTGAGTGGGTGGATGAGTGAGTCATTGAGTGAGTGAGTGAGTCATTGAGTGGGTGGGTGAGTGAGTCATTGAGTGGGTGAATGTGTCATTGAGTGGGTGATTGAGTGAGTCATTGAGTGAGTGGGTGGGTGAGTGAGTGAGTCATTGGGTGGATGAGTGAGTCATTGAGTGGGTGGATGAGTGAGTCATTGAGTGAGTGAGTGAGTGAGTCATTGAGTGGGTGGGTGAGTGAGTCATTGAGTGGGTGAATGTGTCATTGAGTGGGTGATTGAGTGAGTCATTGAGTGAGTGGGTGGGTGAGTGAGTGAGTCATTGAGTGGGTGGGTGAGTAGATTTGATTATACATATCTACCTTAGATACTGATGCGCTTATTAAACATTTTCCGCCAATTAGAAGGGAGTGTTGCGGCAATCTAATACAACCTGTTACTGCATAAGCCTATGGTGTTAAGAGTTTTGGCGTGCTTGACAAAATTAATTTTGCATAGTTGCACTTCAAATATCTCACAAATTAGCGATTTAAAATAAAAGTTACTTCAAACTAAAGTAAGATAGGTTATAGCGACCAACCTAATATATTTATCTCAGTAAATGACATAAACTCAAAACCATCGGACTCTGCAGCTTCAATAAGTGCACCAGAGTTAAGTCGGATATGTAGCGTCAAATCTGGGTTAGTGTTTTTTATAACAATTTGACGCTTTAATCGGACTATGCAGCTTCAATAAGTGCACCAGAGTTAAGTCGGATATGTAGCGTCAAATCTGGGTTAGTGTTTTTTATAACAATCTGACGCGTTAATCGGACTATGCAGCTTCAATAAGTGCACCAGAGTTAAGTCGGATATGTAGCGTCAAATCTGGGTTAGTGTTTTTATAACCATCTGACGCGTTAATCGGACTATGCAGCTTCAATAAGTGCACCAGAGTTAAGTCGGATATGTAGCGTCAAATCTGGGTTAGTGTTTTCTATAACAATCTGACGCTTTAATCGGACTATGCAGCTTCAATAAGTGCACCAGAGTTAAGTCAGATATGTAGCGTCAAATCTGGGTTAGTGTTTTTTATAACAATCTGACGCGTTAATCGGACTATGCAGCTTCAATAAGTGCACCAGAGTTAAGTCGGATATGTAGCGTCAAATCTGGGTTAGTGTTTTTTATAACAATTTGACGCTTTAATCGGACTATGCAGCTTCAATAAGTGCACCAGAGTTAAGTCGGATATGTAGCGTCAAATCTGGGTTAGTGTTTTTTATAACAATCTGACGCGTTAATCGGACTATGCAGCTTCAATAAGTGCACCAGAGTTAAGTCGGATATGTAGCGTCAAATCTGGGTTAGTGTTTTTTATAACAATTTGACGCTTTAATCGGACTATGCAGCTTCAATAAGTGCACCAGAGTTAAGTCGGATATGTAGCGTCAAATCTGGGTTAGTGTTTTTTATAACAATTTGACGCTTTAATCGGACTATGCAGCTTCAATAAGTGCACCAGAGTTAAGTCGGATATGTAGCGTCAAATCTGGGTTAGTGTTTTTTATAACAATTTGACGCTTTAATCGGACTATGCAGCTTCAATAAGTGCACCAGAGTTAAGTCGGATATGTAGCGTCAAATCTGGGTTAGTGTTTTTTATAACAATTTGACGCGTTAATCGGACTATGCAGCTTCAATAAGTGCACCAGAGTTAAGTCGGATATGTAGCGTCAAATCTGGGTTAGTGTTTTTTATAACAATTTGACGCTTTAATCGGACTATGCAGCTTCAATAAGTGCACCAGAGTTAAGTCGGATATGTAGCGTCAAATCTGGGTTAGTGTTTTTTATAACAATTTGACGCGTTAATCGGACTATGCAGCTTCAATAAGTGCACCAGAGTTAAGTCGGATATGTAGCGTCAAATCTGGGTTAGTGTTTTTTATAACAATTTGACGCTTTAATCGGACTGTGCAGCTTTAAAGTTTGCAAACACCGTTAACAGTGTGTCATGTCGTAGAGAGGCCTGCAGCTCGCAGAGCCCAACGGGGGCGGGCGATAATAAGTGGTTACCCCGTGACAATCATGGCCGATGTAAAGAGACAGGCCCACAATGCACCTCGCGCCCTGCTTTGGTTTTACTACAGAATCATCGATTCCTTACAGTGTGGCCGAAAGGAAGGGTAGTGAAATGGTGTTAGTGGCGCGTGGGGGGGGGGGGGGTGTATGTAGGGAGGGTGTGTGTAGGGTGTGTGTGTGTAGGGAGAGTGTGTAAGGAGAGTGGAGGGTGTATGTATGTATGTAGGGAGGGTATGCGTTGGGAGGGTGTGTGTAGGGAGGGTGTGTGTACAGGAAGGGTGTGTGTACAGGGAGGGTGTGTAGGGAGGGTGTGTGGAGGGAGGGTGTGTGTGTAGGGAGGGTGTTTGTGTAGGGAGGGTGTTTGTGTATGGAGGGTGTGTGTGTAGGGAGGGTGTTTGTGTAGGGATGGTGTGTGTAGGGAGGGTGTGTGGGGGAGGGTATTTGGGAGAGTGTGTAAAGGAGGGTGTGTGTAGGGAGGGTGTGTGGGGAGAGTGAAGGGAGGGTGTGTGTAGGGAGGGTATGTGAGAGAGGGTGTGTGTAGGGAGGGTGTGTGTAGGGAAGTGACGTATTACCAGGATAGGACAAGGGCTGGCTTGCTCAGTATCAGGATAACATAACTGAGTCATGGCTGCAGCAGCATGACATCTCAGTGGGGCAGCACTAATGTCACCATTTGCTGCACTGTCACAAGTTGGGATGTGACCTTACATGTTACGAGGACGTAAAACTCCAATAAACCAAAACTTGCACGCCGGCTAACTGTCAGTGAAGCAGGCCCCATCTTGTCAAAGATGTTCGAGAGCCTTGAGCATGTTAGATTAACAATTCAACGATTTAAAAAAAAAAAGTTTTGAGATTAACTACTCACATAAATATATTCGGCTTTTAATTTATTTCTTGAAATCAACCATGTGGCTATATTGTAGTATTTATCTTCAACGGATAGAGAGGGTCCACAAAAGTAGGGATGGCCAAATGAGTTGAGCGCCCGCTTTCCATATGGCAGAGCATGGGATGTGAATCTTGGGCGAGTCAAACCAAGGACTCGACAGTTATGTTTGTCACTACCTAGCCTGGTGCTCGGCAATATTAGAACAGGGCAAGGAGCGGTGGAATGACGAAGACCAATGATCTGTGATTGAAATTCAAGTTTTCTTAACCAACGAACGGGGTTAAGATGACGTTCCTGCCCAGTGTGGTGGCTGTGGGTTGTTGGTGTGGTGTGGTGGCTGTGGCTGGTGTGGTGTGGTGTGGTGTGGTGGCTGTGGCTGGTGTTGTGTGGCTGTGGTGGCTGTGACGTGTGCGGGTGTTGATGCTCAAAGCCGTGTAAAAAGGGCCGTGCACGGACAGAGTCAGTCGGCAGGGGGCGGGCCACGGCACACAAAAGGGCGGAGAGGGGGGGGGAGGGGCGTGGGGGCGTGCTGCGCGCGCCACGCCTCTGTTACACACTGCCGCACCCACCCCGTCCCTAACTTCACCCCCCTCCTCCCGCCCTCTCAGCGCCACCCTTCCCTCCTTCCCTCCCTGCCTTCCCTCCCTTCATTCCCTCCATTTCCACCCTCCCTCATTCTCGTTCACCCTTCTTTTCTTCCCTCTCTTGAGCCTCACTCTCCCTCTTCTCCACTCTCTCCCTCCCCCCCCCCCTCCTCCCCCACTCTCTCCCCTCCCTCCCCCGCCGTACACTCCAACATCCCTCCTTCCATTCTCTCCTTCCTTCCCTGCCTCCCTCCTTCCCTCCCTCTCCTCATTCCGTGCACCCTCCTTTGCTTCCCTCTCTTTGCTCCTCCCCGCCTCGCCCACCACCCTGCCCCCCTTTTTCCTGCACCCCAGTTCCTACCCGCCCATGGCTCTGTCCTACCCGCTCCTCACTGCCTCGTCCTACGCCCCGCTCCTCCCTCCCTCTTCCACCCCCCTCCTCCTCCACCTCTTCCACCCCCACCCCCCCTCCCCCTCTTCATCCCACCCCCCTCCCTCCTCCCTCCCTCCTTCCTCGCCCCCCTCCTCCCCTTCCACCACCCTCCACCTCCTCCTCCTCCACCTCTTCCCCACCCCCTCCTCCCCCCCCCCCCTCCTCCCTCCTCCCCCCACTCCCGCCCAGCCCTCCCTCCCTCCCCCTCCTCCACCCCCCTCCTCCCTCACCTCTCCCTCCTCCTCCCTCCACCTCTTCCACCCCCTCCTCCTCCACCTTTTCTACCCTCCTCCACCTCTTCCACCTCCTCCTCCTCCACCCCTTCCACCTCCTCCTCTACCTCTCTCCACCACCCCTCCCCCCTCCTCTTCCACCCCATCCTCCTCCACCTCCTCCTCCTCCACCTCTTCCACCCCCCTCCTCCACCTCCTCCTCCCTCCTCCGCCCTCATTCCCCCCCCCACCTTCTCCTCCTCCACCTCTTACCATACCCTCCGCCTTCCACCTCCTCACTCTTCCCTCCTCCCTCCGCTTCGCTCTCTTCCCCACCCCTCCCCCTCAACTACCACTTCCCCCATTCCCCTACTTCTCTGTCCCTCTCCCTCCCCTCGCCCTCCCCTCCCTGCCCCCTCCCCGCCTCCCCCTCGCCCTCTCTCCCTCCCCTCGCCCTCCACCTCCCCCTCCCCCCTCCGCCCTCCCCTCCCCTCGCCCTACCCTCCCCTCCGCCCTCCTCCTCTCCTCTCCTCTCTCTCCTCTCCTCTCCGCTCCTCTCCTTCTCCTCTCCTCTCAACTCGTCCTCCCTCGTCCTCACACTCAGCGCCCCACGCCCTCGCCCGCGCCCCTCCCCCATCCTCCACTACCCCGAGACCGCCCCCCCCCGTCCCCTTCCCCTCCCCCAACACCCGCGCCTTCCCCACCCCATGGTGATGAATGTCGTCAATGTGCAGGTGTGGGTATTCAGAACCTCGTCGGTTCATTAATAATAATAAAAAATGAATAATCGTAGCGACTTGTGCCTGTTCCCCCTTTATCGCGCTGCCGGTAGGGGGCGGTGCGGAGAGCTGGGTGCTCATTGTGGGCCTGGTGCGGTGCGTGCGCACTGAACATGGCGGAGAGACGCAGACAAAAACTGCGCAAATTGGCTTAAATACACGACAAGGGCCCTATGGTCTTTGTTACGTCATTACAGAAAAAAACGACCAAAGCAGACACAAGCGACCAAAAAATCTAGTTTTTTTAGTCTGCTCCTTCTAATTTTATGCCAATATTGGGATGTTTTTGTGTTTAGATATTGTGTTATGTCTTTACCACTTTGTTTTGTGTGTTTTTTTTTAGGGTTTTTTTTAGTTTCATTTATGGTCAACACAGTTGAGGTTGGTTTATATAAACACTTTTAAAATGAAACTTAAAACTGGATATTACAATGAATATATTAAGACGGCAGGAATACATTAAAACCTAAAGACTTGCCTATATTTGATCGTACATGTCCATCTTAGATATGGGTGCACTTTTTAAACGATTAAAGTCACATAGAAAGGGAAACTAAAAATTGTTTTATTTAACGACTCCTCTAGAGCACATTGATTGTTTTCATCGGCTATTGGCTGTAAAACGTATGATCATTCTGACATATTTCTTTGGAGGAAACCCACTGCCGCCACATAGACTACTCTTTCCGATAAGCAGCAAGGGGTCTTTTATATGCACTTTCCCACAGACAGGACAGCACATACCACAGCCTTTGATGAACAAGTTGTGGACCACTGGTTGGAACGGAAAATAGTCCAAACTGCAAATGTGTCGACTGAGCAGGATCGATAGGATAATCCACACCTTCACAGGTGGACACTCTACCGCCTGAGCTACGTCCCGCTAGAAAGGGACTCATTTGAATAGAACCTCTGATATGTACGCCGTAGTTAATTTGGCATATTTTCACTTCAAATCGCTCCTAAGTTAAAAATGGTGCAATGTACTGATACTGAGCCAACCAGTCCTTGCCGTAGCCTATTAATGCCAAGCGCCAGGCTAGGAAGTGACAATTATCGATTTTGTAAGTCATTGGTTTGACACGACTGGGGATCGAACTCCCGGTCGTCTGCACGGGAAGCCTGCGCTCTACCGATTCGGTCACCGCGTCCGGAGGTAAAATAAGTTACTTCAAATTAAATTAAAAGTAGATTATCGTGATCAACCTAGTAATCGGTTCCTGTCGGGTGTAGTCAGGTCCTGTCTTGTCTAGTCGTGCCCCGTCGTGTGGAGTCGGGTCCCGCCTGTCATCTGGAGTCGGGTCCCGTCGTGTGTAGTCGGGTCCTATCGTATATAGTTGGGTCATGTCGTATGTAGTCGGGTCCTGTCGTTTGTAGTCGGATCCCGTTGTGTGTAGTCGTGCCCTGTCGTGTGTAGTCCCTCCCCGCCGTGTGTAGTTGTGCCCTGTAGTGTGTAGTCAGGCCCTGTCGTGTGTAGTCGCACCCCGTCCTGTGTAGTCGCGCCCCGTCCTGTGTAGTCGTGCCCCGTCCTGTGTAGTCGCGCTGCGTTGTGTGTATTCGGGTCCTGTCGTGTGTAGTCGGATCCCGTCGTGTGTAGTCGTGCCCTGTTGTGTCTAGTCGCTCCCCGCCGTTTGTAGTTGTGTGTATTCGGGTCCTGTCCTGTGTAGTCGAACCCCATCGTGTGTAATCGGGCTGCATCGTGTGTAGTCAGGCCGCGTCGTGTGTAGTCGGGCGCGTCGTGTGTCGGCGTGCTTCCACTGCGCCTCGTTGACATTTCCCACCCCTCTGCCCGGGTCAGGTGACTGTCGCCCCAGGTCACGGGTTCCCAGGGTCACTGTTCCCACAGGTCGCGGGTCGCCAGCTTCACTTCCGCCGGTTCCCAGAGCTTGCAGTTTACTCTACTTCCGGTCCGTCTCACCAACGCACACCCTGCTCCAAAACGCACCAATAAAAACCCAAACCAATGAAAAGAACATATTTAATCACTCAAAAAGCGAGGGGGTGGGGACACAACAACTGGTTTTTAATTTAGGTTGAGGAGGGACTTTTGTGTGCATAAATCGGTTGTATAACAAGAAATAAGTCGAGAAATCGGTAGTATGACAAGAAATGACGCTGACCTGTTAGTGCACCGCCCCCACCACATGCTCCCGGTCCGTGGTGCATCTTTACTAAGGTTACCTTGACGACAAACATGACCCCATGCACCTCACCGATGCGCACACACACGCTGGGGCGCTGTGCGCATGCGCCCCCTTGACTCGGTGACATCCTTCCCGCTCCCCGACCCGCTTGGTGGCGCCCTCTGGTGGCGTCTGCCGCAACTAGGGGTCATGTTCGACAAACTCGGCCGGAAAGAGCTGTTTGTCTGATGGAGCTTTGTATCTTAGCGATGGGAGCGGGAAGTAGCTCAGCCGGTAGAGTGTCCACCTGTGAAGCTGTGGGTCATGCGATTGATCCTGCTCATGGACCCATTTGCAGTTTGGGCTATTTTCCGTTCATTCCAATCAGTGGTCCATAACTGGTTTATCAAAGGCTGTGGTATGTGCTGTCCTGTCTGTGGGAAAGTGCATATAAAAGACCCCTTGCTGCTTATCGGAAAGAGTGGCCTATGTGGTGGCAGCTGGTTTCCTCCAAAGAAATATGTCAGAATGACCATATGTTTGACGTCTAATAGCCGATGATATGAAAATCTATG
Organism: Branchipolynoe longqiensis; assembly: GCA_030323885.1. Lineage (NCBI taxonomy): Eukaryota > Metazoa > Annelida > Polychaeta > Phyllodocida > Polynoidae > Branchipolynoe > Branchipolynoe longqiensis. The sequence goes on from CM059202.1 coordinate 15,205,542, forward strand.
TGCTGTAGATGGATCGTTAAATAAAACAAACTTTTTTTTTGTATCTTAGCAACATCTAGGGTCACATCCAGACAGGGGCGGGCCGGGCCGTCTTGTGACAATGTACACTCATGGCGACTTCTTAATGAATGCCGTCCTGATATTACCTTAGACGTTTCCAGGATGTAAAACTCCAATAACAAACCAAGTATTAATGCATGCTGCCCCCCTCGATACCAGTGGTCGGGTATCCCACTCAGTCACATTATCCTGATACTGTGCTGACCAGTCCTTGCCCTATCCTATTCATGCCCAGTGCCAGGCTCGGTAGTGACAAGTATCAATTTTGTAAGTCGTTGGTTTGACTCAGTCGCGGTGGTAGAGAATTACGGGGCCTAATCATCCGTGACGACACAGAGTCAGTGACCCATGACCTGCTGTTTGTGTAAGATGGACAACTTCAGGGTTGGTTGGTTGTTGGGAGTTTTACGCCCTGGCAACATCTAAGGTCATATCAGGACGGGTACCGACTTGTGACAGTGCACACTCATGGTGACTTTAGAGTGCTGCCCCACAGGGAGACCAGGCCATGATGTCCATGACCTCATATCCCACTCAGTCACATTATCTTGACTCTGAGCCAAACAGTCATTGTCCTATTCTAATAATGTTGAGTGCCTGGCTAGGAAGCGACAAGTATACATTTTTAAGTTATTGGTTTCCAATCCCATGATCTCCTAAAATGGGAGAGGGGTGCTCAACTCATTCGGCCATCCCGTCTGACAGCTTTACGGAGACTGGACACATAAGTAGCCCCTCCCAGGCCACAGCACCAGACGGGGTGCCGAATGAGTAGAGCATCCGCCTCCTGTTTTGGGAGATCGGGACATCCGAACCCATGACTTTGTGGGTTCGAATCCTATTCGAGTCAAACCAATGACTTAAAAATTTATACTTGTCGCTTCCTAGCCAGGCACTCGGCATTAATATGATAGGGCACGGACTGGCTGGCTCAGTGTCAGGATACTGTAACTGAGTGAGATATCAGGTGCTGGTGGCCTGGTGTCCCAGAGGGGCAGCATTATAAAGTCGCCATGAGTGCGCACTGTCACAAGTGAGTACCCATCCTGATATGAGCTTAGATGTTGATAGGACATAAACCAACAAGCAAACCCAGCCCACAGCCAAAGACTGAACTCAGAATGGACGAGGGTGTCAACATTGGGGGGCTGCTTGTAAAATTGCCCGATTCTGTATCCCGCAAGACCCTCACCCCCCCCCCCCGGCCTGATAGGACCTTAGATGTTGCTAGGACGTAAAACAACAACAAACAAACAAACAAAAAATCTACTATTCCGGGACTAGCGTCTTAACCATTCGCCTAGTTAAGGCATCACTCACACATGGTGTTCTCTGTGGCACAGTGGTTAGAGTGTCTGACTTTTTTCGAGGTCGCACTCCTAATCTGAAGGTTGGTGGTTCGATTCCCCATGCCACCCAACTCTGCCAATTTGGATTTCCACCGCTGTGTATAACTTACAGCGTCATCAAAGGCCAGTTGCTCTCATACCATGTCTATGTGGTGTGGGAGGTTAAAAATCCCTTGGGTCGGTAAAAGTGTAGGCTCGGGCTTTCTCTGGACAAACTATTTAATGGTGAAAACAAGTCTATTCAGACTTATCCATGATAGGCAGTATAAATCTTCAAGAAGAAGAATTCACACAACAGCTTGTGACCACTTTGCGACCAAAGGCCGGTGACCTTGCGACCAAAGCAAAGGTTGGAGGGAGGGGGGGGGGGAATATGGTCGGCGACCTCCGGGCGACCATTTTGGTCGCAAGGACTTTGCAGGTTCTGCACCAAAACCCTTGCGACCAAAATGGACGTTCAATGCTTGCGACCAGTCGCCGACCGGTCACTGGGTTATTGTCCGGTTTGTTGATACATCAAAGGTACCAGCGAGCCTGCCGCCTGGCGCGCGGGAGTTGGGGGGCGGGGGGGGGGGTGCGGCGGGGGCGGGGGCGGGGGCGGGTGTGCGGGAGGAGGGCGTGTGTTCACGGGGCGTGTTCCACGGGCGTGAGGCCGTTCTTACTTTCAGGTTCCGCCCACCTGCCCACAGGTCCAAATATAAGGACAGGAAGGGGGGGACCAGTCGAATAGGATATATCTGAGCGGGTTGTCACAACTAAAAATAGTGATGCAAGTTTATTCAATAGCACCTTTCAAAATTATGTTTATTTTTGGAGGAGTTTTATCTCAGTTTTACATCCTAGCGATATCTAAGATCATATCAGGATGTCTATCAACTTGTGACCGTACACACTCATGGCCACTTTATAGTGCTGCCCCACTGGGAAATCGGGCCACCAGCACCAGCCACATTATCCTGGTACTGACTAAACTAGTCGTTGCACTATCCTATTAATGCCGAGTGCCTGGCTAGCTAACGACAAGTATGAATTTGGTAGCCGCCAACATTTGAAAATGGGAAAGCGTAATTTTGTTCACGAGAATTGTGACAAATTGAGTGAATCGCGACATGTTGCACACATACACATTTCCAATTGGGAGTTGTGCCCTAGAGAGCCTAATGGTTAAGACCCTAGCCCCTGAATGGCAGAAGTATGGGTTTGCGGCCTGTTTTAATTGTCATGTTTCCCTTCGATTGCAAAAACACCCCCAATGACGTGTGTATATTAGCATTTAGTCACTCACATATGTAGTGTATATATGTGTGTATGTTATATATACAGATATATTACACATATGTATATAAACATATGTATATAATACCCGTCCTGATATGACCTTAGATGTTGCTAGGATGTAAAACAACAACAAACAAACTATATAAGTGTGGAAAAAGGCGAAGTTACCGTAATGTTTCAGTATACTGGCGTAATTGCGTTATGAAGGGGAGAAAATCGTAATGATTCCGCAGAAATCGTAATGATTCCACAGAAATCGTAATGGTTGGCAGCTCTGTCTTACTAATTCATCCGATTTGTCTGTTCAACAAAATAATCGGGCAAAGAAAGGGAATGTTGAAGTAACATAATGTTGAAGCAACATAATGTTGAAGCAACATAATGTTGAAGCAACATAATGTTCCATCTGGGTTTCTACTATCATATCTGGTGGAACACGGCCACTGGGGGGAACCAGTGGAACACGGCCACTGGGGGGAACCAGTGGAACATGGCCACTGGGGGAACCAGTGGAACACGGCCACTGGGGGGAACCAGTGGAACACGGCCACTGGGGGGAACCTGTGGAACACGGCCATTGGGGGGAACCAGTGGAACACGGCCACTGGGGAGAACCAGTGGAACACGGCCACTGGGGAGAACCAGTGGAACACGGCCACTGGGGGGGAACCTGTGGAACACGGCCACTGGGGGGAACCAGTGGAACACGGCCACTGGGGGGAACCAGTGGAACACGGCCACTGGGGGGAACCAGTGGAACACGGCCACTGGGGGAACCAGTGGAACACGGCCACTGGGGGGAACCAGTGGAACACGGCCACTGGGGGGAACCAGTGGAACACGGCCACTGGGGGGAACCAGTGGAACACGGCCACTGGGGGGACCTGTGGAACACGGGCACTGGGGGGAACCAGTGGAACACGGCCACTGGTGGGAACCAGTGGAACACGGCCACTGGGGGGAACCAGTGGAACACGGCCACTGGGGGAACCAGTGGAACACGGCCACAGGGGGAACCAGTGGAACACGGCCATTGGGGGGAACCTGTGGAACACGGCCATTGGGGGGAACCTGTGGAACACGGCCACTGGAGGGAACCTGTGGAACACGGCCACTGGGGGGGGAGCAGTGCAACACAACCACTGGTCCCCGCCCCACGCCGACCAGCAGGTGGAAGCCGAGCACCAGGGGGCATTGTGGGACATGGGGGGGGGGACGGCGGGGCGGAGGCCGGCGACCAAGGGACGAGGTCCCGGCGGGGTGGGGTGGCGGGGTGAGGTGAGGTGGGGTGGCGGGTCGGGGGTGTCAAAGTATGAGTGGGTGGCCACAAGACCACGCCGACACCCAGCGGCGATAATGTGAACTAAAAAGGTGGCGCCGTATTGCAGCGCCGTCGTGGCGCGGAGGGCACTGCGCCGTAATTAGCCGCCTCCAGGGGCGCCACGCGCCACGTCCCGCCGGCAGGGGGAAGCACGGGGCGGGGGGAGCTGACTAATGGAGCGGACAGAGGTAGAGAAGCCTACACACACACACACACACACAACACACACACAGCACACACAACACACACAACACACAACACACAACGCACACACACACAACGCACACACACACACACATACACAACGCACACACACACAACGCACACACACAACACGCACACACACCCAACACACACAACACTCCCAGCATTTACTATTTAGCAGTGGTCTTGTGGGGTGGACTAGTCGGTTAGTGCGCCTGCTTGGCTTGCGAGAGGTTGACAGTATGCTATGATCCCTGACAGAGTCAAACTAGATGTAGCTGTCACTGGTTATCTTGGCTGGTTGTTGGCATTACTAGGATAGGACAATGACTAGCTGGGTCAAGTGTCAGGATAACAGGGTCCGTACGGGGCCTTGAAACTTCATTTGCCTCATTGAAAAGCCTATAATGTTTTCCTATTTTGGGTAATTAGTCTTGAAAAGCCTTGAATTTTCCCTATTTTGGGTAATTAGTCTTGAAAAGCCTTGCATTCTATTGAAGTGATCTAAATTAGTCTGAAATCGCCATTCGCCATTGTTATTTTCTCCTTAAAACCCCATGCCACCCATCACCTCTGCCAATTTGGATTTCCACCGCCGTGGATAATTTACAGAGTCATCAAAAGGCCAGTTGCTTTCATAGTAAAATTGTATGGTTGGGCTTTCTATAGACCAACTGTCTAATGGTGAAAACAAGTCTGTTCAGACTTATCCATAATAGGTATTATAGATCTTCAAGAAGACAAAAAGACAATAGTCTAGAATTCCTATCAGAAACACCTCTGACAAGCCTTGAAATAGATTTGAAAAAGCCTTGAAATAGACTTGAATTCAATATCTTCACATGTAAAACAAAACAGTACAAACTAAACCAGGACGAGTGGTGCCTCTACCGGCAGGCAGGGAGTAAGTAGTATACGGCGAGAGGGCCTTGACACCCCGTGCTGCCCCCTAGTGGGTGGTTACCGCCGTCTGTCGTCACGTGACCCGTGCCGAGCGGCGGTCACACGACGCCCTACCCCTGCGGCGGCGTTTGGAACTAACGACGTGGTAGGTGAGTAGGGCCGGGACCCCCACCCGACCCGACCAGCCCGACCCGAGCACCCCAATAACCCCAATCACCCCGCCTCGACCCTCCCCAGCCAGCCTCACCACGCCCCCTCACCTCACCCTGCCCTCGCCTTAGCCTCACCCAGCCCTCAGCCAGCCCTCACCCTGCCCTCACCCCGCCCTTACACAGCCCTCACCCAGCCCTCACCCTCACCCTGCCCTCACCCAGCCCTCAGCCAGCCCTCACCCTGCCCTCACCCCGCCCTCACACAGCCCTCACCTCGCCCTCACCCCGCCCTCACCATCACCCTGCCCTCACCCCGCCCTCACCTCGCCCTCACCGCCTCCCTGCCCTCACCCAGCCATCACCCTGCTCTCACCTCGCCCGCACCCAGCCCTCACCCTGCCCTCACCTCGGCCTCACCATGCCCTCACCATGCCCTCACCTCGCCCTCACCCAGCCCACACCCTCACCCAGCCCTCACCCAGCCCTCAGCTCGCCCTCACCCTCACCCCGCCCTCACCCTCACCCCGCCCTCACCCCCATCTCCAACCCCCCCATCAAGTCACTAACACCCCGTCCCCTTTATGCGAACTCCCCCCTAACTTACCGCCCATCCTTATATGCCCTTAAATGTTGCCAGGACGTAAAACTCCCAACAACCAACCTGCCAACAAAACCACCCACACCCCGCTCCTATTAGATAGATGCAACAAGTTCTCAACGCATGCGCGAGTATATTTCATTCACTTCCGGCCAGGCCGCACTGCGGACGGCCACTTCCGGTGCGCGTGGCGGCCACGGGAGGGCGGGACGCGGGGTGACCCTCTGACCCCTGGCGGCGCTTCAATTAGTGCCGGGCAACGCGCGCACAAAAAGGAACATCTTTTTAGGTTTTTTTTGTGATCGCTCTTTCCCGCTGTGCTCAGTTCCCACAATGCAGCGCGACACTCACCGGGCTTATTGTGTCTGATGACACGAGCAAATGACATTGTTGTTTCTGATCTAACAACCCATTGCCCATGTAATATCGGCAGTGAGTGTCCATATTGTGGCCAGGTTACATGCAACAGTGCGCTGCTGGGTTCAGGGATGAAAGATCTCCGCGATTTCACCGATTTCTAGGACTTTTTTATATTTACCGATTGATTAATGTTAAGGGGCTGTCACATTATGACGCATCTTGCAAGCGCGTGGCGAACACATAAAATCACTTTTTTACGTCGAAATGTGTCAAACTTTTCAGCGCAGGGGGCAAAGTTGGACGTATACACAGCGTATGGCCAACGTGGCTCACGACGAAAAATGCTTGAATTACGCTCACAGTACGTTCGCAGAACGCCAGTGAACGTTATATACGTTATTCGATCACCAGAACTAGGCCTCATACGTTACATATGTCAAGACACGGTGGAGAAATGCTAAACGTACATTAGACATACGTTAGACTACATTATCCATACGTTGTCAGTACACGGACTGTACATTTCCACTGTCTTTAACATAGTGCAAAGTAGTGAACAATGTATGTCTCTAGCGTACATCGAAATAGCCTAACATGGACATGACTTATGGCCGACATAACCCCCATACTTTGTCGTACGTTGAACGTTTTGTGCATGCATAAAACTTTTGCGACCCCCTAACGTGCGTTGACGTACATTGACATGCGTAACGTATCCCGATGTGGCCGCCAAAACTCACTTACGTTTGCGCGATGCATCATAATGTGACAGCCCCTTTAGACAAATTGCAAAGAAATCAGGATATCTATGACAACAATTGGGTAGTTTAAACCCCCTTTCTTTTAGGACACACCAAACGGGATGACCGAATGAGTTGAGCGTCCGTCTCCTGTTTTGGGAGATCAGGGGATCTGAACCCATGGGTTCGTGGGTTCGAATCCTGGTTGAGTCAAACCAATGACTTAAAAATTGATACTTGTCGCTTCCTACCCTGGCGCTCGGCATTATTGGGATAGGGCAAGGACTGGTTGGCTCAGTGTCAGGATAATGTGACTGAGTGGGATATCAGGTCATGCTACTGGCAGCCTGTTCTCCCAGTGGGGTAGCAGTATGAGTGCGCACTGTCACAAGTCGGTACCCATCCTGATATGACCTTAGATGTTGCCAGGACGTAAAACTCCAACAACAACCCTTCTTTAAAGTTACAAGGGGTCATACAGGCCAGCTGTCCTCAAAAGTGTTCACGCTTTACATAAGTAAAGCGGTCTTTCATGCATTTTACATTTATTTTTTGTTAATTAAAAAATTAAAAAATTAAAAAGTGCCGTGAATATGTCATATGCTGCCGACACGCTGTAAATAAATCAGCACTCAATCAGTCAATCAGTAAAAAAGTGTTAGTGTAAGGTCATACAATCTACACAATCAAGTAAAATGAGTATCAGTGGCCACTGACACTAACTACATTCGAGGGGGAGGGGCCCCCCTTATTAAGAAGGCATGAGTTAGCCAACAGCGGCTAGTGTTATAATACTTTAATAGTGTGCAAGTGTTAGCATTGTGCGCATGTGCAATGTGCAGCGTCCCTCTGACCTACCTTTCCCCGCTAGCATCCACCCAGAAGGCATTGCTGTGTTTGAGGCGAGGTTACAAATTAGGGGGAAGTGAGGGCAGGCTTTGTGGGTGCCACTAGTGACACCAATTACGTCACTTCCTGTTAGACCAGATGCATGAGTAGGTTTCTTCCTTTGCAGAGATCAGCAGATACGAACCCATGAGTTTGTGGGTTCGAACCCTGGTCGAGTCAAACCACTGACTGAGTAGTTCAGTATCAGGATAATGATGAGTGGGATATCAGGTCATGGTGCCTGGTGGCCTGGTTTCCAAGTCGGGAAGCACTATAAAGTCACCATGAGTGCGCACTGTCAACAAGTCAGTACCCGTCCTGATATGACCTTAGATGTTGCTAGGACATAAAACAATTAGAAACAAATGTACCGCAAGAAGACCTCCAAGTTTCGTCACCAGGAAGGCAGTGTGTGGTTAAGCCCCAGTCACACCTACCCGGATCAGAGGCCGGACGAGCCCCGGACCGTCATCCGGGATGGTCCGTGGCGATCCGGGGTTATCCGTGGCTTGTCCGTGGTGGTCGGCATGATCCGTGGCTCATCCGGGGTCTGCCCCGGATGTTTTAAAATGTTTAAAACATCCGGGGCGGTCTGGGGCATTTTGCGATCTGGCATGATCCGGGGGTCGTCTGGGTGAACCGGGGGTGATCTGGGGCTTTTCGCCCCGGATGAGCCATGTTTCAGCCACAGTTTAACCCGGACCACCCATGGACTTTCCCGGACTACCCCCGGCGTAGCCACGGACCACTCACGGACTGCCCAGATAAGACCTGGATCACCACGGATCAGCCACGATCGCCCCGGACTGCCCGGTTTACCCTGGATCACTCGTCCGGGACCAGTCCGTGGCTACACCAGGGGGTGGTCCGGGGTGGTCCAGGGCGATCCGTCCTCTGGTCCAGGGCTCGTCTGGGAAGGTGTGACTGCGAGGCAAAAAAATGACGAAAACTACGATTTTATCCGGAGTGGTCCGGGTGACTGGTCCGGGGGTGGTCCGGCTCAAAATCCGGGGCTCATCCGGGTAGGTGTGACTGGGGCTTTATCGGTGCAAAGTGAGTTTAAACCGTTGGACTTATAGTGAAGGATTGGGTTGGAAGTGGCACCAGCCCCAACCTCCGGTGTGCCAGCTGAAGCCACGGCCCGGTGTGCTGGGTCTGAGCTTCAGTCCTTCCTGAGGGACCAGCGTAACTCCGCGTTTCCCCTCGGGAGGACTAATCAATCAATGATTCGTCAGTCGCGAACCCTTCAAATTCAATTTGCTCAGAGGACCGAAACAATCCAGTTGGTTTTTCACAAGGCTCGACGATTCTTTAATGAAGTTGCAGCGCAGACTGCGAACTGTTGGCACAACGCGCCCTGCCTACACAAGCTGATTCCCGCCTCAATGAAGTCACGTGTGCAGAGGCCACCGGCGCACCAGAGGGGTCACGTGATTAGCGACCAGATGCAAGTGGTGCCCCCTGGTGGGTGTTTGCAGCACTAGCCTGCACGCGGACGCCAGGGCTGAATGTCCCGGTGTCCCTTCCGCGTTGTGTTGACCCCGTTGACCCCGCTGTGTCTGACCAGTGGTCATCGGACGCTGACCTGGCGTCTGCAGTGACCTTGGCCTTTTAGTGAGTACTTATCAGGAATGGAAAGGTCACGGCCACTTTGCTGATTTCTGCTGTTCTTGCTAATTCACCATTTATGAGAATGATATTGTCGCGGGGATGGAGGGACTGCAAATAGAGTGAATATTGCGCCTAGAGCGGGATTCGAACTCAAACTTCTGCCATTCCGTAGCTGGCGTGTTAACTTATGAGATTATCTGGGCTCCCTGATGCAATCACCCTATCCATGCCTCCCTGTATATGAGCCTGTCTCAAAAGGTGATAACTGTTCTTTTTTTGTTGTCCATTGTTACGATTGACACAAAACAGCACAGAAACGGTTACGCTGAAAGCACAAGGACATTTGCTTTAAATCAATATGTATTCTATTGGGATTATGAAACACCATGTAAAAAACAAATCAGTTTATCCTGAGCAAATGCATAAGCAGATAGTATGTTGATCGTTACAATGGACAAAGTTTTGTCCCATATTGCTTAGCACCTTTTGAGACAGTCTCATAATATGTGGCTCGTTAGCAGGGAGATTAATACAGATTACGTCATACACTCGTCCCCCTGGAATCACAAGTCTTTTAAATGTTTGTTTGTTGTTGTTTTACGTCCAAGCAACATCTAAGGTCATATCAGGGCGGGTACTGACTTGTGACAGTGTGCACTCATGGCGACTTTATAGTGCTGCCCCACTGGGAGACCAGGCCGTCAGCACCATTATCCTGACACTGAGCCAATCAGTCCTTGCCCTATCCTAGTAATACCGAGCACCTGGCTCGGTGTCAGGATAATGTGACTGAGTGCGATATCAGGTCATGGTGGTCTGGTCTTCCAGTGGTCTTCCAGTGCAGCAGCAGCGATGAGTGTGTCCTGTCACAGATCGGTACCCATCCTGATATGACCTTAGATGTTGCCAGGACGTAAAACTCCAACAACCAACCACCTATCCTGGGGCTAGCATCCTCAGCATCAGTCTACCTAAGCTCCCTGATGCAATCCCCCTATCCACGTTTACCTGTCTGTATATGTGTCTCTTGCCTGTCAGATCAATGCTGACCACTACAAAATTTCTAAAATATTTGGGATGATTTGTCAATTCTGTGATATATATTTGGACAGTTATATGTATTATCTCCATCTACTTCCTAAATGTCACAAAATGCCGGGTATGTTTTAATCAGTTAGCAGTACCCGTGTAGGCAGGCGGCTCATGTTTACATTATTTGTGGTGTTTCGTAAAGGAATAGAGAAGGTTGTTTGTTGTTTTACATCCTAGCAACATCTAATGTCATATCAGGATGGGTGCTGACTTGTGACAGTGCGCACTTATCGCGACTTTATAGTGCTGTCCCACTGGGAGACCACAGTTGATGGATCCCTTAGATGTTGCCAGGACGTAAAAATCCAACAACCAACCAAATTGACCCATCAGACTGGGTGGCGAATCAGTAAGAGCGCCAGCTAGCCTCCTATGTTGGAGTTTTGTGTTCGAACCGTGATCGAGTCAAATCACTGACTTACACAATTTATGCTTGACCCAACAGGATAAATACGACTGAGTGGGATATCACTGTTTGTTGGTTGGTTGTTTTACCTCCTGGCAACATCTATGGTCATATCAGGATGGGTACTGACTTATGACAGTACACACTCATGGCACCTTTATAGTGCTGCCCACTGGGAGAGCAGGCCACCGGCACCATGACCCGATATCTCACACAGTCACCGTATCCTGGTACTGTGCTGACCAATCCTTGCACTATCCTATTAATCCTGAGCGCCAGGCTAGGTAGCAACAAGTATTAATTTTCTAAGTCATTGGTTTGACTCGACCAGGGTTCGAATCCCACGATCTACCAAAGCGGGAGATGGACGCTCAAACTGTATCCAGAATTGACCAGGAACCTAAGTTTTAGTTCGCTGCGCATGCTATATAGTGTTGCAGTTTATTGCGTTGGAGCAGGCCTGTACCACCATGCGCACACATGCGCACACACACACACACACACATACACACACATACATACACACACATACATACATACACACACATACATACATACATACATACACACACAACCACACACACACATACACACACATACATACACACACATACATACACACACATACATACATACATACACATACATACATACATACATACATACACACACACAACCACACACATACACACACATACACGCACGCACGCACACATACACACATACATACACACACACCCACCTACACATACACACACATACACACACAAACATACACACACATACACACACATACACACATACATAGACACATACACACATACACATACACACACACACACACACGCGCGCGCGCAGTGGATTGTGGGTAGGGAGCGCCCTGCCAGTTATAGCTCCTGCACCTTATCTGACCTGCTAATTTCCGTTTAATTAACAGCGAATTGAGAGCGTCCCACTGCTCTAGTTCTGACCACCGGCATGACCCTGACCCCGAGTGACCTTGACATTGTGAGGCGGACGTGGCGATGGCCGTCTCGCGTTACCCGAGGTTCACTGGACCGCCGTCAGGTGGCGGTCAGTGGCCGGGACGCGTGGCGGGCTGACCCCGGGAACCCCACGTGATTGGTCAGCGCGGGGAGGCGACCTTTGACCTCGGGGTGAGATGAGGGGTGGACAGTGTGATTGGGAGCTGAGATTGGTTACAATATCATTGGTTGTCAGCCATTATAAAGGAACGTCGCGCTGTGAACGCCTTCTCGGAGCGGGACGTAGCTCAGGCGGTAGAGTGTCCACCTGTGAATGTGTGGGTCACACGATCGATCCTGCTCAGTGGACCCATTTGCAGTCTGGGCTATTTTCTGTTCCAACCACAACTCGTTCATCAAAGGCTGTGGTAGGTGCTGTGCTATCTGTGAGGAAGTGCATATAAAAGACCCCTTGCTGCTTATCGGAAAGAGTAGCCGATGTGGCGGCAGCGGGTTTCCTCCAAAGAAATATGTCAGAATGACCATATGTTTGATGTCCAATAGCCGATGTTAAAAATCAATGCGCTCTAGAGGCGTCGTTAAAATAAAACAAGTTTTACTTTTTGGAACGACCTTCTCCCCCCTTCATGGTGATTGGTCAATGATGGTTCATGACCATGTCGACCATTGACATGTTTTGTTTGTTGGAGTTTTACGTCCTGGCAACATCTTTGGTCATATCACCGGAAGCAGTGGCCAAATCGGTAGAGCGCAGGCCTCCCTTGCGGGAGATCGGGAGTTCAATTCCCGCTCGAGTCAAACCAATGACTTACCAAATTTATGCTTGTTGCTTCCTAGCCAGGCACTCGGCATTATTAGGATACGGCAAGGACTGGTTAGCGCAGTGTCAGCATAATGTGACTGAGTGGGTCATGGTGCCGGTGGTGTGATTTCTCAGTGGGGCAACACTATGAAGTGGCCACGAGTGCGCACTGTAATAAACGAATACCCGTCCTGATATGACCTTAGATGTTGCCAGGACATAAAACTCCAACAACCAACCAACCCGCTTCATGGTGAAGTTTGAGGTGGTTGGTGATTGGTCGATGGTGCCCTATCCTAGTAATACCGAGTGCCAGGCTAGGAAGCGAAAAGTATCAATTTTGTAAGTCATTGGTTTGATTTGACCAGGATTAGAACTGCCAACCTTCCACACGGGAAGCCTGCGATCTACCCATTCGGCCACCGCGTCCGGTAATTGACACGTTGCTTAAGCCCCTGTCACACCTCGCCGGATTGAGCAACGGACAGAATTGTCTAGTCCGGTGGTGTTCGGTCGTGATAAGTATCAAAATGTGTTAAAATGTGTCAAAATGTTGCGATATCGGGTCAAAGGCCGTCAGATGAACAGACATGAAACGGACATGAAACGGACATGAAACGGACATGAAACGGACATGAAAGGATAGGCAAACTCAAACCGGACAAGAACCATAGACGTCAATCCGGCAGCATCCGTTCCAAGTTTTGTGCATGTTCAAAACGGATTGGGACGGATATCAACGGATATGCAACGGACACAAAGCGGACTTTGCCGGATATCAACGGACTTTGTTCGGTTTCTTTCCGTTTCTGTCAATCCGGCGAGGTGTGTCAGGGGTTTTAGTGAGACAAGGGCTTAGTTACCGTGACCATACGGCATGGCCGAATATGTGATGTAAGATCACTGGTAGGTCGTAGGTTCGAACTCCAATTGAGTCAAAGCAATGGCTTAAAAATTTATACTTGTCGCTACCTAGCCTGGCGCTCGGCATTACTAGGATAGGGCAAGGACTGGTTAGCTCAGTCCCGCTTGTGCAGCTAATTAAGGGGAAAGTACCCGAAGAGAGTAGTTCCAGATTCTGCCTATAGATGTCACTAGCTTAAGTGTATTAGGGTAGATCTACATCCATAGGTCAGTGAGTGGGGTTCACGTTGTATAGCTAGTTCTAGTTTTACAGCCATACTTCGTAAAAATATTCTAATTTAAATTTTAAATTTAAATGGATCAAAACTTCCTGGTTCCAGCATCCAATGACTACCTACATTAGCACAGAGTTGGTGAAATGGGAGAGAATGCAAAAAGACAATATGGTGCATTGACCTTTAAAATCTATTAAGCTTCAGGTTTTATTAAAGTTTTCAAATCCAAAGTAGCAGGTAAATATTCAGATATGTGAAAAAAATATCTTGCTTCTTAAATTAAGAATTCATTTACCCAGACTTTCGCCACTTCTCCTAAAGGGTTGTTCTTCACCCCGACTGTACAGAACAGTATGGGGTGAATCTTTTATCTAAAGCCAAATTTTAACAAATACAATTGGTGCTCATCCCTGCCCATGCCTGAAAAATCGCCCGCCCCTATTTTTTAATTTTTAATTTTGTTTCCTTTAAACTGAAAAATGTGTCTGGCTAGCAGCAATTCAACTTTCGTAAGCACACAATCTGTGCAACATAGTTACATATTACGTCTACCTGACTGACTTAATTGACATCCCGCCCTTACCCCACCCCTATTACACCTTCTTTCAAAACCTATTACCTAAAATTTTCCTTTAAATTGACATAAAACCTGTATGATGTAAGTCCCCACTGCAATCTCAGACCGTGATCCCATCATTAGGCCACACAGAACGGAACACTCGTGATGGGATAAAAAAAAAAAAAAAATTAAATGGCCAGGTTTCCTCATTTGGTATTGGTGATTGGATCCACTGATTTGCATATTTGCAATATAGTATATATATATGTGTATTGTAGATATGTTATATCTTTTTGAAAAGAGAAGAGAGAAAACAAAGGAAGAAAGAAGTGTTTAAAGACAATTCTAGAGTCATCTTGTACATTTATTGATGCATGCTCACCAAGTGCATAATACATATGTTGAACTGGAATTGCATGCAGTTACTATTACGACAAATAGTCAATTTATATTATGCTTCTATTATCGAACAGGTTTTTCATGTGGTTATTATTGCAACTAATATTGTCATTTATGTACCAACAAATTGTAATTAACGGCCGGAAGACCAGTGCTCTGGCGCTGACAAAAGACATTATTCGCTGAATAAAATACATTTAGTAAAAAATAAAAAAAATAAAAATAAGTGCACGGTTGTCAGGAGTCCTGAAACATGTCAAAATTAAAATATTTGATTTCTAAAATTGTGACTTCCGGACCTGTATGATATAATCAATTTCTAAATTAGAATACAGCGTTAATTGTTTGACTGAAAACATTGTGATGTGTACATGAATGACATGTCATCCTTTTATTAGTCTAGTGTGGTCCAATACATAAAATTAAAATAATGAAATTTGTTTTAATTAAATTAAAATTAAAATAAAAACCGTCCACCCATCCCTGATTTGTGTGATCAAAAGGACGATCACCAATCACCAACTTGTTATTGTTATTTGGCCTACCTCACTGACGGTGACTGAAGGGTTAACTCACGTGGCTGGGGCCTGTAAGACATTTACTGACCCCTGCGATGAACCGCCGATAAGCAGACGACATTCGGAGACAGTTTTGGCGGGAAACAAAGACGCGCCGATTCGGGCACAATGTGTCAAAGCGAGGCTGGGTAACAAAGCGCGCGTCTCGGAGGCCGCCATGACAGTTGAGACAGATCGGCGCGCAATGGAAGCAGATTGTGTCACAGTCGGGGGGGGGGGGGGGGGGGGGCGCTTATTGTATGTACAAATACAAAAGTAAGCGGGGTGGGGGTAGGGGGGGCTACCAGGGGGCGCCACCGACCCCCCCCCAAAATAACACGCTGACAAAATTAAAACTATTATTTAGTATTAAATTTAAAGTTGTATAATCCAATGGTTTGGGAGTTTCTGCCACATTTCCTTTACAGGGCCGTCCTGATATGACCTTAGATGACAATAAACATAAACAAACAAATGAATCTTTTCAGGGATGAAAGATCTCGGATTCGCGGATTTCCGCAATTTTGTTATATTTACTTAATTAATGTTAGAGTTGCATAGTCTGATGATTTTGAGTTTCTGTCATTTTTCTTAGATAAATACATTAAATTGATTGTTGTAACCTACCTTACTTTAGTTTGAAGTAACTTTTATTTTAAATGGTTAAATTTTGATATATTTGGATTTCAAATATGTAAAATTAATTTTGGCAAGCACTCCAAAACCCTGAAACCATAGGCTTCTGCAGTAACAAGTTCTGTTAAACTGACTCAGTATTCCCTTCTATGTGACAACAATTACTTATTAAACATTTGTTGATGTGTAGAATGGGATACCAAGTCAGTTTAATGCAGCCTGTTATTGCTGAAGCCGATGGTGGCAGGATGTTGACATGCTATACGTGCATAGATTAGATCACATATGTACAATCAACGACAGTGATTCGTCATTGCACACGCTTGTCGCTACGAAGCTATATTATTGTGACACGGCACTAGTGCCATTCAGCTGAGAAGCAGGCACCCCTGTATCGAAGTAGCTTACGCGTGTGTAATGGTTGCTGTGGTTGGGGGGGGGGGGGGGGGGGGGAGGTTTGAGGGATGTTGAAGAGTGTGTGGCGAGTTCGATACCGACTGTGAAGCTGCCTCCTCCCCCTCCTTGCCCTCCCCCTCTTTGCCCCCCCCCCCCTCCTTGCCCTCCCCCTCCTTGCCCCCTCCCCCCTTGCCTCCTCCTCCCTCCTTGCCCCCTCTCCTCCTCCCCCTCATTGCCTCCCCCTCCTCCCCTCCCCCTCCTACCCCCCCCCCCCCCCTCAGCACCTTGCGTGTGTGTCAGTCACTCCTGCAGGGCTGGGTATTGTGCTGCACAAGCGGTGCCTTATGTCAACAAGTAACCTCTTGTGGAGGTAAGTATTCGCCAGACGGGCTGGCTGAATGAAAGGAGCGGAGCGTCTGCTTCCCATCTTCGAAACATGCCTGCGTAAAATCAATTACTTAAATTGTTTACACTTGTCACTACAGTGTGGCATACTGGATAACTAGGATCGGGCAAGGCGCAGTGGAATGAGGAAGACCAATTGTACACGATTGAAATTTCCTTTGCTTAATCAATGAATGTACCGATGGCAGAATACTTCCCTCCCCATCACACTGTGCATCTCGTCAACACACATCAAAATTAATTTGAAATATTTTCACCTGAAATATATTCAAGGTTAATCTTTTAAAATAAAAGTAACTTCTAACTACAATAATTTATTTGTTTGTTTAACGACTCCCGGCACAAAAGTGAAACACAAAGCTATTGGGTGTCGAAACTACAATAAAGGACACTATAACGATCAACTTAACATATTTATCTCATTTTATAAATGGCGGAAATTCGAATCCCTCGGATTATGCGGCTTTTAACTTGTTCAGTGTATCTAGGGAAGTAAGTTGGTGTGATAATTATGTCAATCTTGGGGCGATGCTATTTATAATATTCATAGTGTATAGAGTAAAACCTCTCTAAATCGACCGACCATGGGACCAACTTTAAATGGTCCATTTACGGAGGTGGTCGGTTTAGGGAGTTTAAAAAAAATCTTTACAATGGTATTTTATTGTATGGGTGATCGTTTGGGACCCAAATAAAGCGATTGACATACAGGAATAGTCGACATGTGGAGGTGGTCGGTTAGAGAGGTTTTATGTGTTAAACCTTAGCTCGCGGTGCTGCGTCCCTTCCAGCACCCCCGCCAGGTGGCGTGCCGGTGCTGGGGTCAGGGGTCAGAGGTCAGGGTGGCCCGTCACTGAGGGCTTTAATCTTGGTCCTGCACACAGGTACTGGTGACCCCTGAGTCTGTAGGACTTAAACACAAGACTCTCCACTCTGGTGCCAAATGTCTGCTGTTACCATGGTAACAGTGTACGACATGTAGTCGCTACTACAGTATTTAGCTGGGCTTGGTCCACATCGGGTGATAAATTGTTAAAGTTGCATAATCTGGTGGGTTTTTTTTTAGTTGTGGCTATTTTCTTTTCTTTAAAAAATATATGTTAGATCGTTTTTTGTTTGTTTTATACTTGTGGCAAAGACCCTATAATACTAAGACGTCTCACTCCCTATCTCTCCCATGGTAATATAAATTTTGCAGTGCCACCTTGTGGTGGGTTTGATCAGCCCGGCTCTGGTTGGTCTTTCACATGTAAACACATACAATTATATTATGCATCAGATAGGTAAGTATGAATACACATCAATATGAAATTGTTATGAACAAATACACATCATCATCAACATCGTCATCATCATTGCCATCATCACACATCTTTCACATTCATATTTACATTTATACATATAATATAGCACCTGTTTAACCAAGAGAACAACCAGCGCACCAAGTGGTGGGTTTGATCATTTTAATTACACAGTACAGGCTGAGTGAGCCGTCTTAGTATTATATGGTCTTTGGTTGTGGCTATTTTATTTTCTTAGAAAAATATATATTAAATTAGTTTTTTTTAGTTGTGGCTATTTCTTCTTTTTTTTTAAAGAAAAATATATATTCGATTTTTTTTTTAGTAGTGGCTATTTTTTAGATTAAAAAAAACACCAAAAATGTATATTAGATCGTAATGATCTACTTAATGTTTGAAGTAACTGAAAACATGGGAAATAACTTTTGTTGCATCCTGAAATGGTGGACAATCAGTCCTGTGTTTGCTGTGATTCTCATCAAATGGACCACGCCATATTTACTTATACTCTATGCTAGTCAAGTCTACAGAATGCACGATGTATGTTCAATTCAAAGTTGTTAGCAGTTTGTCTTGTCTTTTGTCTTTGCAGTTATTCTACTTAGTGACTGACAACTATGCAAATGGAACGACAAAGGAGATGAAGAAATGGGCGTATGAAATACACTCCACCTTCCTAGTCAATAAAGCGGTAAGTTATGAACTTTACGTGTGAAATTCCACCTTCCTAGTCACTAATGCGCTAAGTTACACACTTTGTATGTCAAACACCACCTTCCTCATCAATAGCAAGTGTTTCAAGTGCCTGGGATTGCGAGCATAATGTATCAAAAAGGGCTCCTGTTGATGTGAATTTCTTTCTCCTTTCAGTATCTATCTCTCTCCCTCTCTCTCTCTCTCCCTCTCTCTCTCTCTCTGTCTCTCTCTGTCTCTCTTTCTCTCTCCCCCTCCCTCCCTCCCTCCCTCCCTGCCTCCCTCCCACCCTCCCTCCCTCCCTCCCTCCCTCCCTCCCTACTCCCTCCCTCCCTCCCCCCTCTCTCTCCCTGTCTCTCTCCCTCTGTCTCTCTCTCCCTCTCTCTCCCCCATCTCTCTCTCTCTCTCTCTCTCTCTCTCTCTCTCTCTCTCTCTCTCTCTCTCTTCATGCATGTCATCATGATATGATGACATGCATTTTTTAGGGCAGCTGGACTGTACCACCTCATATAGTTTACTAAATAAATTCTATCAATTATTAATAAAACTTTTCTTTTTCTATGGGAATTTGTTTCCCTTGACGACAAATATATGATTGTGAGCTTTTTAATTTAATGAGTGTCTATTGTCACATAATTGATTGTCTGCTTTTACATGTAAAAGCGATGGTTTGAACAAAAAACAAACATTTCTCGCCGTGAATATGGCCTATGCTGCCGACACGGCGTAAAGCAACCACCAATCAATCAATCAATCCTGATATGATCTTAGATGTTGCTAGGGTGTACAGCCCCCAACAAATAAACCAACCGACCTTACCGTCTGACAATTACCCATGTTTGTCAACATGCCGCAATTTAACATCAGATTTATAGGAGGTGATTATTTTTTACACCAGAGCATTATACCAGTATAAGATCTGCCCTCCCGTCACTTTTATACCGGTATAACATTGCTAGGGTTGGGGTGACGATGGGGAGGGGTGCGTGGGCAAATTATACCAAAAGGGGCAATGTTGTGCCTTTGCACCAGGCAAGATTAAGACGTACACAAAAGGAGCTTGGGTCCTGTCAGAAAACGAGAGGTGCGTGCGGTCTCGGGTTACCCGAAACCCCCTCGTGACGGACGCCGGAAGCAGGAAGCCGCCTCAAATATAAAAAGTGGGGGTGGGGGTGGCGTGTGCCTTGCTCCTATTGGCGCATGCGTCACGTGGATGTCTGCGCGCGCACGGTGCTGCACAAACACTGCCGGATGAGGCGGGGAACGCCGGCGTCTCAGTCCCTCCCTGATCGGAAGTCACGTGGCATGACGTCCTCATCCATCCTGAGGACGTCGTCAGCTCTGCCGCCGTGACGTCACGAACACAGACAACAAAAGCCTGCTGGTAACGTGCACCTGACAAACAAGTAAGATGCTGCAAGCCACTAGCCACAAGATGCTGCAAGCCACAATACGCTGCAAACTGCAGGAGGCTGCAAGCCGGAAGATGCTGCAAGCCACAAGATCCTGCAAGTTACACCACAAGACGCTGCAAGATCCTGCAAGTCACATGACACTGCAAGCCACAATACACTGCAAACTGCAGGAGGCTGCAAACTGCAGGAGGCTGCAAGCCACAAGATCCTGCAAGTTACACCACAAGATGCTGCAAGATGTTGCAAGATGCTGCAAGCCACAAGATGCTGCAATCCGCTGCAAGCCACAAAATGTTGCAAGCCATAAGACGCTATAAGCTGCAAGTCACAAGATCCTGCAAGGCCATATTCACGGCGATTCGTACTTGTAGAAAATCAGGTACTCTGGATGGGTCACATGACATGGCACTGGCAGAGCCAGGCCGAGTGAAATCAATTACTTAAAAATGCATACTTGCCTATCCTGGTGTTTGGCATTACTAGGATACGGCAAGGAGCAGTGGAATGAGGAAGATCAATTGTCCGCGATTGAAATTTGCTCTGCTTAATCGACTAATGCTACAACAACAAAATAAATAAATAAATCAAATATGTAGGATTGCATTGCATCAGATCAAACTCCCCAAAAAGTATTCTTTTTTGCACAGGCACGTTCTGTCAGAATTTGGGCGGCAGGAACGTGCGTTTTAAACAAATATATTATATTTGGTGCAATAAATTTGGATTGGTATTTATATATTTTCAATTAACATGTCATTCAATGTCATGTAATGGACTGCAAAGCTGAGTTTAAATGTTGCTAGAGCATAAAACCCCAACAAAAAACAGCCAAAGTTGCCGTGGTATTCGGTGTGGTGGGATTTGAACAAATTTGCTATTTTCTTCAAAATTGCTGTTTACAAAAAAAATAACTAGACGAGACTCAGAATTTACGCTTGAGAAACACTTTTGGGGATTTTTGTTTGGTTTATTTGTTTATTTATTATATTTAACGTTTATAACACTGCATGGAGCCCGTCCTGATATGACCTTAGATGTTGCTAGGACATAAAACAACCAAGCAACTGCATGGAGCGTTACCCCTACCGCAGCACTAACTATGAAGGTTTGCAATAGTTTCCATAACGATGCCCCTGAAATGTTAGTGCGACGCCCTCTAGTGTGTGTGTGTGTGGGTGGGGGGGGGGGGTGCCCAGGTGGGATCTCAAACAACTGTATTTTTTTCTTGTAACAGATTTAGAGTTTGTCAATATTTGGCGGTTGTCATGGTGTGGTAGACATTACGGTTTAGTGTGGCTTCCTCTCACCAGGTGGGGTGGCATCTGATCTAACCCGCATACAAATGGGTGTTTCTCGCAACCGCAGCTCAAACAGCTGGCCCTTATTATCGCCCACCCTGGTGATTATTCAATTCTGATCATGGTTGGGATGGGGCGGATAAGTTTAGCATCTGTCTCCTGTTTTGGGAGATCAGGGGATCCGAACCCATGGATTCGTGGGTTCGAACCCTGGTCGAGTCAAACCAATGACTTAAAAATTGATACTTGTCGCTTCCTAGCCAGGTGCTCAACATTATTAGGACAGGGCAAGGACTGGTTAGCTCAGTGTCAAGATAATGTGACTGAGTGGGATATCAGGTCATGGTGCTGGTGGCCTCGTCTCCCAGTGGGGCAGCACTATAAAAGTCACCATGAATGTGCACTGTCACAAGTCGATACCCGTCCTGATATGACCTTAGATGTTGCTAGGACATAAAACAACAACAAACAAAACAGCATGTGTGTGATGAGGCGTTTAGGTATTTGCAATCCAGGGTTACCTGGGCCCGTATGCATGACGAGTAAGTTATCGCCCCCGGGGGTAAGGACCGAGTTCGGGGTAGCTACCTCCGGGGGTTAGAAATGGGTCACGGGCTATGCATGGAGCTAAATCGGCGAGGAGTTAGCTATACTTGTGGTTATTTATAGATTTGGGAAATCCCTCTGCTTATATTAGGCTCAAATCTATTGAATGCGATCATATTTAACAGAATTACATATGCAATAAGTGAAATTTTATCAATTTAACCGTAAATCCGAAGCGTTATTAAGGCTACCGCGGCATTGGCGGCGATATTAATATTTATATTTTCGAATCGACGAACGTAAAGTAAACAATCGCATCGACGTCGCTTTCTATACTGTATGGATATCGACGTCGCGGCGGCGGCGGCAATTTGTTTACTTTACATTCGTCGATTCGACACTATTAATATCGCCGCCAATGCGGCGGTAGCCTTAATAAGGGTTCGAATTTAGGGTTAATTTAATGAAATTTCACGATTTGAGTATGTATTTCTGTTAAATATGATCGCATTCAGTAGATTTGGGCCTAATATATAGCCGCCGGTTCGGCGGCGGTGGCGGACAGTATGGATATCGACGTCGCGGCGACGGCTGCGGCGATTTGTTTACTTTACATTCGTCGATTCGACACTATTAATATCGCGGCCAATGCGGCGGTGGCCTTAATAACGGTTCGAATTTAGGGTTAAATTGATCAAATTTCACTTATTGGGTATGTAATTCTGTTAATTATGATCGCATTCAATAGATTTGGCCCGAGTCGGTCCCTACCCCCACCCTTATACCTGCTACGTAGTAGGGGTAGCTTACCCGACTTTTATCCCCCCGGGGTTGGCATACCCTGCTCACATGCATACCGACTTTTCGACGCTACCCTGGATATCCCCGCTACCCCGAGAGGTAGGGCACTACCCCCGCGTCATGCATACGGCCCCTGGAGGTAACCAGTGAAAGCCATACTTGTTATTGACACGCGAATGTGGTCAGAATCACCTCGAGACAAAATCTCACCTTATTAAAGAAGAATATGCTTGTTTGCCATTTCTTCATTTGTTCTACTGACTTGTGCCAATGCACTCTCATGATGACTTTATAGTGTTGCCCCACTAGGAGACTAGGCTACCCGCATCATCGCCTAATATCCCACTCAGTCACAGTCCTGATACTGAGCAAACCAGTCCTTGTCCTCCCTTTTAAAATTAAAGTGACTTTAAATTAAAGTAAAGTTGTTTGTTTGTTGTTGTTTTACGTCCTCGCAACATCTAAGGTCATATCAGGATGGATTAAAGTAAAGTAGATTATGACGATGAATATAGAGTATAGTTATCTAAATATCTGAATATCCCCATAAACGGCAATAAAAAAAATTGTCCATGATGTTCGCAACATGGGTAATTGAATGAACGAGACTGCGAATCTCAGTAGATTAGGCACTGTGGCGCCGACTATATTCTATTCTTGGAACTAATAACCTTGGCCGCTGATCGACGCGCCATCTACATGATACTTCTTGAACTCCTTATTGCGCATTTAACTTAATTACGCAGTTAGTTTAATATCAGATTGTGGCGACACCTATATTCGAGTTTAGAACTAGAAATGGTCGCCGATTGACCCGCCACCTGTAGGGATTTCCAGTCAAAGCCGATGACGTGGCACTGGATATCTTCACTTCGACCAGACTTTTCAAACCGAGAGGACGTACTTCTTCCGACAAGATTTGCCTCCCACCCACCCAACTAGTATGATGTACCGATAGGGTTAAGTGCCTGTAATCCTTGAAATATCTAAGGTCATTTTCATCATCAAGAGTAATGTAACAAGCTAATTAGAAAGAATTAAAATTGCCACTTTATACTACTGTCTCGTTCTGTTTTTAATTGACTTACAATTTTACAAATTGACCTGACGGTACTTTTAATTCTCACTAATTCCACATTGGTTGTGAAGAAATCGTTATGGAGTAATGAACAAAAAAAATAGTAATGCACAAATTTAACCTTTTGAAGGTTTGACTCCAATGTTTACCTCAATATTCAAATTGGCATTTACAGGGTTTTGCACCTGCAATTTTCATATATATATATGGTAGAAACTTGAAAGCAGATAAAACAGATTTAATTTGACAACCCGGTCAGGAGTGGGGCAAGTTGTCATCGACCACTTCTTTAATATGTTATATTTTAACAGTGGAATTTGGAGAAGTGAAGGTATAACGATCACTTGGTGACACAGAACACGCCTTGAGACAGCAAGTTGTTTGTGAAGCAGAGTTATGTGATTTAAGACGCAGGGCATGTTAAGTTGTTTGTGTCGGGTGGCCCTTATGTATGCACTTAGTAAACTACCTGCTGCCACCCGCCAACCACTGCTAACCGTGTTACTGACTTGTTGATGACCCTGTCACTGACCTATCCATGACCCTGTCACTGACCTGTCCATGACCCTGTTACTGACTTGTCCATGCCCATGTCACTGGCCTGTCCATGACCTTGTCACTGATATGTCCATGACCCTGTCACTGACTTGTCCATGACCCTGTCACTGACCTATCCATGATCCTGTCACTGACCTATCCATGACCCTGCCACTGACCTATCCATGACCCTGTCACTGATCTGTCCATGACCCTGTTACTGACTTGTCCATGCCCATGTCACTGGCCTGTCCATGACCTTGTCACTGATATGTCCATGACCCTGTCACTGACTTGTCCATGACCCTGTCACTGACCTATCCATGACCCTGTCACTGACCTATCCATGACCCTGTCACTGACCTATCCATGACCCTGTCACTGACCTGTCCTTGACTCCATAACCCTGTCACTGACATGTCCATAACCCTGTCGCTGACTTGTCCATGACCCCATAACCCTGTCACTGACTTGTCCATAACATTCTCACTGACATCTCCATAATCCTGTCAATGATATGTCCATAATCCTGTCACTGACTTGTCCATAACCATGTCAGTGTCATGTCCATAACCCCGACAGTGACATCTCCATAACCCTGACACTGACATATCCATAACCGTGTCACTGACATATTCATAACCATGTCACTGACATATCCATGACACTGTCACTGGCATCTCCATGACCCTGTCACTGACATGCCCATAACCCTGACACTGACATCTCCATAACCCTGTCACCGACCTCTTCCATAACCCTGTCACTGACCTGTCCATAACCCTATCACTGACCTGTCCATAACCCTGTCACTGACCTGTCCATAACCCTGTCACCGACCTCTTCCATAACCCTGTCACTGACCTGTCCATAACCCTGTCACTGACCTGTCCATAACTCTCACTGACTTGCAATGCCGACTTAACACCATGATACATGGGTGTACTCAGCTGACTACGCGTCACATGTGACACAGTTTTGCACACTACACTAGCCTTTGCCCACTTTACACAACACCCCACGTGCCGTGTGGCTTATTGTCCAGGTTAGGCTTACCCTGCGTTTTTTAGGCCTGGATGTAAACACAGATGGGAAATGTTGGACATGCGCACAGTGCGGGGCTTTCCAGGTCAGCGTCCCATGTGACCTGCCTCTGTAAGTCTCCTAGGAGCGGGATGTAGCTAAGGCGGTAACATGTCCACCCGTGCTTTTAACTTGTTCCGTGTATCCGGGACGTAAGTTGGTTTGATAATTATGTCAGTCTCTGGGCGATGATATTTATAATATCCATATTATTATAGAGTAAAACCGCTCTAAATCGATCGACTTTAAATGGTCCATTAATACCCCAGTCACACGAGAACCAGCATTCGCCTCCAACCTCCTTACGACCAAAAGGTCGCCAACCTCCCAGCTTCCCACTCAATACATTGATTCAAAGACGCGGTCGGGGCCAGGTCGGTGTGGGGTCGGCGATGGGGCGGCGCCCTGGCGCCGACTACACGGTGAGCACGGCATGGCATGTGTTGACGCCGCCAGGTCGGCGCCAACTCGCCAACCAAGGGGTCGGTGACCTGGCAGCACCAGGGTGGCGACAGGTCACCAACCACTTTTTAATGGCAAGGAGGTTGCAAGTGCAGCAGCTGCAACTTCCTTGCGTCCAAAATTTCCAAAATGGTCACCGGGAGGTTGGCGATCTCGCGGCGCCAGTGCGTAAGGAGGGCGTAAGGGAGTAGTAAGGAGGATGTATGGACATCGCAAAATGATCGTAAGGGAATGCAGGCCTTGTGTGACTGGGGTATTAAGGGAGGTGGTCGGTTTAGGGAAGTTTATTTTATCATTATAATGGTATTGTATGGGCGATCTTTTGGGACCCAAATAAAGCAATTGATATAAAGGAGTGGTCGATCTGCGGAGGTGGTCAGTTAGACGTTTTACTGTACACCATTCTCCATGGCTCCTCACATTGTCAGTCCATTAATCTACTCGCCGTCAACAGGGTCCGCGGCCTGAAAGTCTTGAAAAGTGTTGAACTTCATTTGCCCCATTTCAAGGCCTTGAAAAGCATTGAATTTAACTTATTTGGGTAATTAGTCTTCAAAAGCCTTAAATTCCATTAAATTGTCCCCAGTGATTTAAATTAGTCCGAAATCGCCTTTGTTGTTTTTTTCCTGAAATCAAAATGAAAATACTCTTGAATTCCTGTCAGGAACAGCCTTGAAAAGCCTTGAAATAGCCTTGAATTCCATATCTTCACATGTGTACGTACCCTGCGTTAAAATGATTTATGTAAATAACTGCCAGCATCTACGACCGCGAAATTAGTGCCGTAGTGCTGACAAATGTGTCACTGGTTAACTCCGTATCAGGATAATGTGACTGAGTGGGATATCAGGTCATGGTGCCGGCGGCCTGATTTCCCAGTAGGGTAGCACCATGAGTGCGCACCGTCACAAGTTATGGTGCATTATGGTGCTTTATGATATGACCTTAGATGTTTCTAGGACCTAAAACTCCAACCAACCAACAAATGTTTTTTTTTCTGAATAACAAATATTTACCATGTGGGGGGTGAGGGGTGGACCTTATTAATATTACGCTCACCTTGTGCTCACCTTGTGCTCACCTCTTGCTCACCTTGTGCTCACCATGTGCTCACCTTGTGCTCACCTTGCCTTTTCTCCGCAGCCCCTAAGGGTGAACGTCGAGGACCAGATTGTGGCCAACATCGACAACATGCTGCGCACAAAGTCTGACAAGGTGGATGTGATTCAGAGCGCCTTCGGGCTGGCTCGACATCACATCCAGAACGAGATCTCGGAGCTGCTGGCCGACTTCCGCAACAAGTGTGCGCTTGGTGAGTCGCGAATGTCCCACAATGCACCACGCCAGGCCAATCTGGAACTGCATGCTATTAGAGTAAAAACCTCTGTAAATCGACCGACCATGGGACCGACTTTAAATGGCCGATTATGGGAGGAGTTAAGTGTAGGGAGTTTTTTTTAATTGTTGCAATGGTATCAGTGGGTATTGTATGGGCGATCGTTTGGGACCCAAATAAAGCGATCGATATAGGGGAGTGGTCGATCTGTGGAGGTGGTCGGTGAGAGAGTTTATTGTCATGCGAGTGATGGAAATGGGAAATATTGCGCCTAGAGCGAGAATCGAACCCACATCTCTTGCATTCCGGGCCAGTGTGCTAACCATTACACCACCTAGGCTCCCTGATGTCACCACCCTACCCATGTCTACCTGTCTATGCGGCTCCTTGCCTGAGAGGTCAGTGCAGACTACTACACTCGTCCCCCTGGAATTGTAAGTCTTTTAAATAGTCATTTAATGCTTACAATATATATATATATTTACCTCGGTAAACAGCCTCAGGCTAGCCTCAGGCTAGGGAGAGGTAAGCACGTCCGGTACCAGCAATTAGCATATACAACTCACGACTGGATAACGTGTCGTTGGGTTGCTCCGGCAAAATTAGTCTACATACAAGCAAATACGCAGTAAAGTATAATAAAAACTGTGGTTAGCTTAATTATGATGCATTAGAGCATCAATATGGAAAGTTTAGACTTTCGTTGGTCCAATTTGGACGAGTTATTTGGTTATAAACAACCAAGGATAGAACACTCGAGTGGGTTTCTCGAAGGAACCAAACCGGTCATTAGCGGTTATGTCAACACCCGGGTCACCGTGTGACTATGGGTAGAGATGTGGGTTTCGCCCTATCTCATGTGGAAATTCTCTCGTACTCTAATAGAGAGTAATGTTGGAGATGCTCCTGGGTTTCTTTTATAGACTCCCCTAGACAAAACTTTTTCAGGCGTTTCTCCGAGTTTCGTAGCATTTTCTCCAACTTGTTGACGTAGTAGTCACAGGTGGGAGAAGTGTGCGGAACAGAGGGATGGGCGGGCCGATACACTGGTCCCGACCCCGCGTAAGGTTTGGGCTTGACCCACAACCCACGCACAAATTTAGCTTATTACGCCTGTGTTATAACGGTATAAACACGTTCTTTAACACCAATAGATGTCCAAATGAGTTTGAAACAACCATATTGTGACATATATATATACCGGGACTGACCAAAAATGTTTGTTTCAGTTCCCGATGGCCACGAAGCGGAGTAAGCGCGGTGCAGCAGCAGCCGAGGGGGCGTGTTCCGAGTGGAGTGGACGAGGAGTACGACTCCTCACCCGTGTTGTCGGCAGGGCCGTCGACACAGCCCCGGGCGCATATCCTCTCCGACCCGGACGAGGACGCAGTGCCTGATGTGCCTGCGCCTCCAGATTGGGAGGCTCGCTTTGCAAGATTGGAAAGCCACATCTTGACTGCCAAATCGCCTGTGTCTCGGAAGCGGCGTAGGCCGAGTGTCCAAGAGGATTCATTTGAGGATTTCTTGGACACAGACTCGGCGGTGGAGCTTAAGGCTCCTCCTCCTCCTTCTCCTAAACGGAGGAAGAAGAAGAAACAGGTGATTTCTTCGGGTGATGAATTCACCAAGGAGCGGGGCAGAGTCTGGTTTGCGCAAAAAGCGGAAGACTAAGTCCAAAAAGAAGAAGAGGAAGAGGAAATATTCTTCTTCTGAGTCGTCCACTGAGTCTACTTCTACGGAATCAGACTCAGACACCGTATATGAAGGGGTCTATGCGGACATTGGCACTAAAGTGGCTAAGAAGGTGGAGAAGCCAAAGGCTAAGCGGGTTAAAAACCACTACGCTTATGCGCGAGACCGTGAATGGTCATTTTCGCACGTTCAAACCGGCGGAGGTTATCTCCAAGTTAGGAGATGAGTTAACAGGCATAAAGGGTGTTCCCAACTCCATCATTAAAGAAATGGATCGGGATGTCAATATGACGGATGACCGTAAGAAGTTTGAGGATGTGTTGCACACAGTGCATAAGGCAGTGTTGGCTACCCTAACAGCTATTGTTCCTGTGGCTAATAGGATGCAGAGTGAAAATAAGTTCTCGTCTTTGGCTAAGACAATGGACAAAGGCATTGCAGTGTTAGCGGCGGCAGGTAATTTACCTGTCGTTTCGAAGATATGAAAATGTCTTCAAGTCAGTTTGCACAGATGCTGGCAAAGAAGTGGCTCGCTCTAAGAAGGTTACCGATAATGAGGGGAAGGAGTTTACGCTCTATCTTGCTCCAGAGCCGATTAAAGGGAAACCTTTAGATAATACCAAGATGTTTGGCGGTCAACTACAATACCTCTATAAAGAGGTAGAGACTGCAGCCAAGAGTGGCAAAAACATGGATGGCAAGAAGAAACAGGAAGTTCCTCGTTTCAAAAAGTCACGAGGGGATTTTCGTCCACGACGGTTCACCAGAGGAACCAGACCGAGTTCAAACTTCGGTCAAGGGTTTCGGGGCCGGGGCGCTCGCCCAGGCTGGACCGACAACACCGCACGGCCAATAGGTCGAGGGTTCAACTCGTCGAGACCTTTCCCCAGGGGCGGGTCCAAGTAGAGGTCCAAACACAAACTTTACAAGTCCCTGCAGCCTCTAAAAACACACAAACTGTAAGCAACTTTGTGGCTGGTAATATTAGTAATCATATTTCTGAGTGGCACAAAATTACTAGTGACCAAGAAATTATAGAAATAGTTAGGGGTGTTCAAATTCCCTTTACACAAATTCCTGTACAAAGTATAATACCTTTTCCATATAACATTCAACCAGTTGAACGAGACGCACTAACTAAACAGGTACATAAATTCTTTGAGAAAGGAATTATACAAAAAGTGACACACTGTTCAGGACAGTTTATTTCAAACATTTTCTCGAGACCGAAGCCTAATGGTGATGTTCGAATGATCCTGGATTTAACAATCCTTAATAAAAGGGTGGAATATCGACATTTTAAAATGTTCTCTCTAGATACGGCACGAGATCTGATTACACCAGATGCGTGGATGGCTAGTGTTGATTTACAGGATGCATATTATACGCTTCCCATAATGGAACAATACCGAAAATTTCTTCGATTTATTTGGGATAACCAACTCTATGAGTTTACCTGCATGCCGAATGGCTTAGCTTGTGCGCCACGTTTATTTACTAAATTGCTTAAACCTGTTTTCTCGGTAATGGCGAGGAAGGGTCACATAATGTTTCCATACATAGATGATTCTTTTATTATAGCATCAACACAAATTGGTTGTGTGAATGCAGTTTTGGATTTATGTGCATTACTCACTAAATTGGGGTTTTATGTACATCAACAAAAGTCAGTGTTTAAACCAACAAAACAACTCAAATGTTTAGGGTTTATTCTGGATACACAGTCCCTTACAGTGTCGATAACAGAACAAAAACTAATTAAGTTTATGACTACAGCGACTCAGCTTATTAAGTTATCAAAGCCAAAAATTAGACAGGTTGCTGTTCTTATTGGCATAATGACCTCATATGCACCTGCTGTGTTATATGGGAAGGCCCATATTAAGTCGCTAGAAATAGATAAAAATTTAGCGTTAACACGAACTAAAGGCAATTTTGAGCGAAAGATGTTTATTTCGCAAGAAGGGTTACAGGATATTGGATGGTGGATGCAACATATAGCAAGTTCACCAAATCCAATCCGCATGGCGGAACCTAATACAGTAATTACTACTGATGCTTCGTTAGAAGGTTGGGGAGCTCATCGAGATGGGGTCACAACAGGAGGTAGATGGCTTGATGATGAAAAATCAGACTATATTAATGCACTAGAATTGCGTGCTATTTATCTGGGCTTACGTAGTTTAGTAAAGATAAATAAATCACAGGTTAGAATACTAACTGATAATACTACTGCCATGGCATATATTCGTAACATGGGTGGAACCAAATCAAAGTCTTGCAATCAGTTATCTAAACTGATTTGGAACTGGGCACAGGCTCAACAAGTCTGGCTGACTGTAGCGCATATTCCAGGGTCACAAAATACACTTGCAGATTATAAAAGTAGAAATTTCCATGACCATTTAGAGTGGTCTCTCTCTACACATTTGTTTAACTTCGTTTGTGAAAAATGGGGTACACCTGAAGTTGACTTATTTGCATCACGAAATAATAACAAGTTACCCTGTTATGTTTCTTGGCATCCTGAACCGGATGCTTGGAAAGTAGATGCGTTTGCTATTACTTGGGAAAATAATTATTTTTATATTTTCCCACCATTTAGCATTATCAGCCGAGTAGTGAGAAAAATCGGCTTGGAAGGGACACATGCGATACTGGTGGTGCCCGATTGGGACACGCAACCTTGGCTGCCAGCAGTTTCACAACTGGCAAAAGATCGTATACGATTCCCAAGAAAACTCGGGAATCTGACGCACCACGGACCGCTAGTGGTTCACGGCGACGTGTCAACGACGCCCCTATTGGCATTCCTTTTCTAAGGAAGCAGCTACAGCAATTTGGATTGGACAGAATTACTGAGGATAGGATAGTATCGGATGCCTGGAGGCCAGGAACTGTCAAAATGTATACAACCTATTTAAAGAAATGGGGTGTACATTGTTTGTTAATGAAAGTTAAACCAACAAATCCAAAGATTTCACAAGTAGCTCGGTTTCTTCGTTCTCTAGAGGATGAAGGACTTTCCTTTGGATCGATTAATGCGGCGAGGTGTGCGTTATCAATTATATTACCTAGAATTGATGGCGAAACAGTTGGAAAACATTATGTTATTTGTTATTTACTTCGTTCAATTTATCAAAGGAATCCTCCAAAACCAAAGTATAGTCGGTTTTGGGATGTTTCTATAGTATTTAAGTTGTTTCAGGCTTGGCCTCACAACTCGTGGTTAGATATAAAACAGTTAGGTTTTAAGGTCGCGGTCCTGTTATTGTTAGTAACCGGACACAGAGGACAGACGATTGTTGCTTTATCCTTAACTGGATTAGAAATAGACAAGCAACAAGCTACGTTTGATTTAGAAAAATTGCTCAAATCGAACACGTTAGGTGACCCTTTATCAACGGTTCACTTAGACTGTTTTCCGAATGATCGGAAATTATGTGTTGTGTCGGCCATACGGGCTTATATATACAAGACAAAGGATTTACGTGCATCACAACAACTATTAGTGAGCTTTATAAAGCCACATAAGGCGATTTCACGAGACACACTTGCCAGATGGACAATTACGGTGTTGAAATTGGCTGGAGTGGATACGAGTAAATACTCTTCCCACTCAACTAGAGGAGCCATGGTCTCCAAGGCACGGGTGCTTGGTATTTCTGTGAAAAGAATACTAGCGCATGCAGGCTGGAAGACGGCTAAGTCGTTTGCAAAACATTATAATAAACGACTAGAAAAGCCTACCGGCGTTGCAAAGCGTCTTCTCGCCAACTAACAAGAATAGGTGAGAACAAAAATTTAGAATGTTATAATAATAAGAAAGAATGATATTAAGGATAAAAATGAATTATGTAAAGGTCTCCCTAGCCTGAGGCTAGCCTGAGGCTGTTTACCGAGGTAAAATAGTATAGTTATACGAGTCTTACCTTGGTACAGATGATGGATAACTGTTGTTTTACCGAGGTATAAGCCTCGGATAGATGTGGGCTAGGGCCCTCCCGCCACACCCTGCCACATCTATTCCGTTGGTGTACCTTTTCGGTAAAGTAATAGTATCCATTGTTTGAAAGTCATTTTTATCCTCAATAAGTAGGTTAAGATTGCTGGTACCGGACGTGCTTACCTCTCCCTAGCCCACATCTATCCGAGGCTTATACCTCGGTAAAACAACAGTTATCCATCATCTGTACCAAGGTAAGACTCGTATAACTATACTATATATACACAAGGTAGCTTCAACAACCATACAGTGCGTAGTTTGTACATGATCCTATTCACAGCAACCAATGTTGTGGGGGTGATGAAAATGGGAAATATTGTGCCTAGAGTGGGAATCGAACCCACACCTCCTGCATTCCCTTTACTTTCATGGATGAGAGATCTCCACGGTTTCACAGATTTCCAGGATTTTTTATATTCACCGATTAACGTTAATTTTTTTTTTTAAATGGGATGTATATGACAACAGTTGGGTGGTTCGAATCCCGTTCTTATATGACCTTAGATGTAGCTAGAACATCAAACCTAAACAAGAAAGTCTTAGGTATGGGTGATAACGTAATCGCGACAAGACTAGTTGAAACCTGACTTCCGGTATTTTTCCTCGATTCCCTGACAGTGCTACGTCTATGGGAGAAGATCCGCGTTATCATGGAAATTTGCCGTCGGCGTAATAATTTTGGCTTGTTTTCCATGGTTTTCGCTGGAGACCACTTTCATCCCTGTACTTTAAGCGGTAACTTTAAGTTTAATCAACTAGTGTACCACCCTGTCCCCTCCACCCAAAAAAACACGAACCCAACTAAATGTGTCCGATAATTGGCGTGACGTCATTAGGTATCGCCCGCTATTATTACCTAGTTTACGGTACAGTGTCTCGCTGGTAGCCGTCAGTACCTCCTATCAGGGGTGTTTATCTTACATCCACACCTCACCGCACCCTCCCACAATCACCGAATCACTGCAGCCTCTCTGAACCAATCAGGTGACCGCAGCCGAAGCCACGCCCACTCAGTGTTGAGTGACAGTTCACTAGAGAGTGGGGGGGGGGGGGATAGGCGAGGATGGCGGATGTTTGCCCGATGTACCGCCAGCAGCCAGCGCCGAGAGGCGGTCGCTGATTGGCTGGCCGGTTTAGTAAGCCCCGCCCAGGCGTGAGAGTGATGGGCAGGTGGCTTTAAGCCCCGCCCACCTGTTCAGCAGACACAAGTGGTTGCGCTACAGGTTGGGGGTTGGTTGGGTGGGTGGTCTCCCCCCGCCCCCTCCTCCCCGCCCCCTCCTCCCCGCCCCCTCCTCCCCGCCCCCTCCCCCTGCCCCCTCCCGGACGGCTCCTACTAGTACCAGTGACGGGCATTATGGTGCATTATGGGTACGGCCAATAGGGTGGTTGTCTGCAGCTGTATACACGGTTTACACAATGAACTAAGCCACTCTGCGGCTGATTAATACAAAACACTATCACTGTATCAGTGATACTGATAGGGGCGAGGTCTTTTAAATACAGAGTCTTCATGTGTCCTGCCGTCTTGATATTACCGTATATGTTGGCAGGAAGTAAAACCAATCATGTGTCCTGGGCGGGGCGGGGTGGGTGCAGAAGGGTTTGGAAGTGGGGAGGGTGGGGGTGGGGGAAGGTTGATCTATGGGTGGGAGGGGGGGGGTGCAGAGGGAAGTGGGGGTGCAGAGGGAAGTGGGGGTGGGGGGGAGGGTGGATTCACTGGTGGGAGGAGGGCGGGGTGCAGAGGGAAGTGGGGGTGTGGAGGGGGGGGGGATTCACTGGTGGGAGGAGGGCGGGGTGCAGAGGGAAGTGGGGGTGGGGGGGAGGGTGGATTCAGTGGTGGGAGGAGGGCGGGGTGCAGAGGGAATTGTGGGAGGGAGTTGGGAGGATCTACGTGTGAGGGGCGGGGGGAAGTGGGGGAGGGTGGAGGTACGAGTTGGAGGTGTGGTGTGCAGAAGGGTTTGGGAGTGAGGGGAGGGGAGGTGTGGGGGTGATCTCGGTGGGTGCTGGAGAAGGGCCTGTTTCACTAACATCCACAACCTGCAGTTCTACTTACTGAGGTGAATTGTGAATGAGAGGGCGCTGTGTGAGCTAAAACCTGGGTCAACCTCCACATGTAGCGGGGAACAAACTTAGAACCGACACTGTGAGCTAAAACCCTGGTCAACCTCCACTTGTAGCGGGGAACAAATTTAGAACTGACACTGTGTGAGCTAAAACCTGGGTCAATCTCCACTTGTAGCGGGGAATAAACTTAGAACCGACACTGTGCGCTAAAACCTGGGTCAACTTCCACTTGTAGCGGGGAACAAGCTTAGAACCGACACTGTGTGAACTAAAACCTGGGTCAACCTCCACTTGTAGCAGGGAACAAACTTAGAACCGACACTGTGTGAGCTAAAACCTGGGTTAAACTCCACTTGTAGCGGGGAACAAGCTTAGACCCGACACTGAGTAAGGAGGATGTTCAGAGGGTCAGGGAGGCGGACCGGGGGTGAACAGTGAGTGAGTGAGTGAGTGAGTGAGTGAGTGAGTGAGTGTGTGAGTGAGTGAGTGTGTATGTATGAGTGAGTGAGTGTGTATGTATGAGTGAGTGTGTGAGTGACTGAGTGTGAGTGACTCTGAATGTCTGCGTGTGAGTGTGTTTGAGTTAGTGACTGATGGCGTGTGTGTATGAGTATCCGTGAGTGTATTGATGTGAGTGTGTGAGTGAGGGAGTGTGTATGTATGAGTGAGTGTGAGGTGTGAATATGAGTGAGTGTGTGAGTGTGAGGTGTGAATATGAGTGAGTGTGAGTGAGTGAGTGTGTATGTATGAGTGAGTGAGCGAGTGTGTATGTATGAGTGAGTGCGAGGTGTGAATATGAGTGAGTGTGTGAGTGAGTGAGTGTGTATGAGTGAGTGAGTGTGTATGTATGTATGAGTGAGTGTGAGGTGTGAATATGAGTGAGTGTGTGAGTGAGTGAGTGTGTATGTATGAGTGAGTGAGTGTGTATGTATGAGTGAGTGTGAGGTGTGAATATGAGTGAGTGTGTGAGTGACTGAGTGTGAGTGACTCTGAATGTCTGCGTGTGAGTGTGTTTGAGTTAGTGACTGATGGCGCCTGTGTATGAGTATCCGTGAGTGTATTGACGTGAGTGTGTGAGTGAGGGAGTGTGTATGTATGAGTGAGTGTGAGGTGTGAATATGAGTGAGTGTGTGAGTGAGTGCGTATGAGTGAGTGAGTGTGTATGTATGAGTGAGTGTGAGGTGTGAATATGAGTGAGTGTGTGAGTGAGTGTGTATGTATGAGTGAGTGAGCGAGTGTGTATGTATGAGTGAGTGCGAGGTGTCAATATGAGTGAGTGTGTGAGTGAGTGAGTGTGTATGAGTGAGTGAGTGTGTATGTATGTATGAGTGAGTGTGAGGTGTGAATGTGAGTGTGTGAGTGTGTGTGTATGTATGAGTGAGTGAGTGTGTATGAGTGAGTGAGTGTATGTATGAGTGAGTGTGAGGTGTGAATATGAGTGAGTGTGTGAGTGAGTGTGTGTGTATGAGTGAGTATGTATGAGTGAGTGTGTATGTATGAGTGAGTGAGTGTATGTATGAGTGTGTGTGAGGTGTGAATATGAGTGAGTGTGTGAGTGAGTGTGATGTGAGTGGTGTGTGTATGAGTGAGTGTGTATGTATGAGTATGTGAGTGAGTGTGTGTATGAGTGAGTGTGAGGTGTGAATATGAGTGTGTGAGTGAGTGAGTGAGTGTGTATGTATGAGTGAGTGAGCGAGTGTGTATGTATGAGTGAGTGTGAGGTGTGAATATGAGTGAGTGTGTGAGTGAGTGTGTGTGTATGAGTGAGTGAGTGTGTATGTATGTATGAGTGAGTGTGAGGTGTGAATATGAGTGAGTGTGAGTGTGTATGTATGAGTGAGTGAGTGTGTATGTGATGTGAGGTGTGAATATGAGTGAGTGTGTGAGTGAGTGTGTGAGTGTGTATGTATGAGTGAGTGAGTGTGTGAGTGTGTATGAGTGAGTGAGTGAGTGAGTGTGTATGTGTGAGGTGTGAATATGAGTGAGTGTGTGAGTGAGTGAGTGAGTGTGTATGTATGAGTGAGTGTGTATGTATGAGTGAGTGTGAGGTGTGAATATGAGTGAGTGTGTGAGTGAGTGTGTATGTATGAGTGAGTGAGTGAGTGTGTATGTATGAGTGAATGTGAGGTGTGAATATGAGTGAGTGTGTGAGTGACTGAGTGTGAGTGACTCTGAATGTCTGCGTGTGAGTGTGTTTGAGTTAGTGACTGTTGGCGTGTGTGTATGAGTATCCGTGAGTGTATTGATGTGTGTGTATGAGAGTGTATGGGTCCGTGTGAGGTGGGCTGAGGGAGGGTGGGTCGCTTTTGGAAGTGATTTGGGGAGGGAGGGTGGGGGTGTTGATAGTGGGGGGTGGCAGCGGGAGGGTGATCGGGTGGGGCGGAGGGCTGGGGGAGGAGTAGGGGTGGTAGGGGTGGAGTAAGTGGGGTTAGGGGAGTAGATGAGTTGGGGGAATGGTGGAGGGGTGGGGTAGGGAAGTGGAGGGGTAGGGGAGTGGTTGGGTGGGGGTAGAGGGGTGGGGGTGGCGTAGGGGAGTAGGTGGGTGGCGGGGGGTGGGGGTGGCGGGTGAGGGTGGAGTGTGGGGGGGGGGGGGAGGGTCGATGAGCGGAGATGACCTAACAAAGGGAGCGACAAGTTGCAGTTAGAGACGCTCAATGACTCGGGGCTTCCTGCGGGCGGCACCAGGGGGCGGCACCAGAGGGCGCTGTGGTGGCGACTGGGGCGGTGTGGTGCGCTGGTTACCCACGATTACCACAGACGGGCGATCTGCGCTGATACCCGGCAAGGTAAGGTTAAGTGACGAGGTCCTTTCGGGGGTTTAGTGTGCAGGGTGCCAGGCTCTTACTTGTAATGCGCTCTGTCAAACTTACATTATTATTAGGTCTTATTGGGGTGTTATTATGTAGCATCTCAGAATGGTTCTTAGTGGTCAGGGCGCTCTGTCAAACTTACATTATTATTATGTTGTATCAGTGTTTTATTGTGTAGCGTCTCAGAATGGTTCTTAGTGGTTAGAGCACTCGGTCAAACTTACATTATTATTATGTTGTATCAGTGTTTTATTGTGGAGCGTCTCAGAATGGTTCTTAGTGGTGATGGCGCTCTGTCAAACTTACATTATTATTATGTTGTATCGTGGTTTTTATTGTGTAGCGTCTCAGAATGATTCTTCGTGGTGAGGGTGCTCTGTCAAACTTACATTATTATTATGTTGTATCAGTGTTTTATTGTGTAGCGTCTCAGAATGGTTCTTAGTAGTGAGGGCGCTCTGTAAAACTTACATTATTATTATGTCGTATCAGTGTTTTATTGTAGAGCGTCTCAGAATGGTTCTTAGTGGTGAGGGTGCTCTGTCAAACTTACATTATTATTATGTTGTATCATGGTTTTATTGTGTAGCGTCTCAGAATGATTCTTAGTGGTGAGGGTGCTCTGTCAAACTTACATTATTATTATGTTGTATCATGGTTTTATTGTGTAGCGTCTCAGAATGGTTCTTAGTGGTCACGGCGCTCTGTAATAGTGTAAAACTTACATTATTATTATGTTGTATCAGTGTTTTATTGTGTAGCGTCTCAGAATGATTCTTGTCCTCTGTCAAACTTACATAGAGCCACTTGAGCAACTGTGGTTTTTTTTTAATGTGGTAACTGGGGAACCAAAGACATCATGAGTTGACTGTAAATGTTCATTCATTTTGAAAATTTGAAGCCGAAAAATACATTTTTATTAGTAGTATTAATATCATTGCCATTATTATTATTATTATTGCCTTTATCATTATAATATTATCGTCATCTACAACATTATTAATAATAATTATATAATTATAAATATTATCATCACCATCACCAATACTACTTTTATTATTATTAGTAGTAGTAGTAGTATTACTACTATTATTATTATTTCTAGATTAGCATCTGGAGTTTTAAAACGAATTCGCCCATTTTAAACAGTATACTCTGGAGCGAGTTGAGCAAACATCGATTGTGAGGATTGCGACTGGTGTGGCTGATTTAGTTGGCGAATGCTGTCTTGTTAGATATCAGTGAGGGGAGTCAGCCGTGTGGGTTGTTGGTGTTCAGTGGTGCGAGACCAGGGGAGGGGGGGGGGGGAGTAGTACAGGTGTAGGTTTGACTGAGACGCTCCCGGCTGGTCTACAAGTACTAAGTAGTATATGATGGAGGCAGGTGCCCCAGGCACAACACAGGTGAAGTAAGTTTGTTTTTTTACTAAAATATATTTTATTCATCGAATAATATCTCGTCAGCACCAGAGCACTGGACTTCCGGCCGTACAGTACAATTCCTTGATACATAAATGAAACAATCAGTTGTAATAGTAACTGCATGCAAATCCTGCTTGATACTAAAAGTATTATACATTTTATAAATGAAATATCAGCTGTAGTAGTAACAGGGTTTTTTTGGTGTGTTTTCTTTTCTTAAAGATTTGTACTGCCTATCATGGATAAGTCTGAATAGACTTGTTTTCACCATTAGACACCTGGTTGAAAGAAAGCCTACACTTTTACCGACCTAAGGGATTTTTAACCTCCCACACCACATAGACATGGTATGAGAGCAATTCGCCTTTGATGACACTGTAAGTTATACACAGCGGAGGAAATCCAAATTGGCATAGGTGATGGCATGGGGAATCGAACCACTGACCTTCAGATTAGGAGTCCGACCTAGGAAAAAGTCAAACACTCTAACCACTCCGCCACAGAGAACACCAAAGTTGTTTGGTTGTTGGAGTTTTACATCCTGGCCACATCTAAGATCATATCAGGGCTCTCTACCGACTTGTGACAGTGCACACTCATGGCGACTTTATAGTGCTGCCCACTGCAAGACCAGGCCACCAGCACCATGACCTGATATCCTACTCAGTCACATTATCCTGACACTGAGCTAACCAGTCCTTGTCCTATCACAATAATGCCGAGTGCCTGGCTAGGAAGTGACAAGTATGAATTTTTAAGTCATTGGCTTCACTCGACAAGGGTTCGGATCCCACAATCTACCAAAACGGGAGACTGACGCTCAACTAATTCAGGCATTCCGTCTAGTCAGAGAAGTAAGGGTCCACGCAGGATGCGGTGACCGAAGCAGTAAGAGCACAGGCTTCCTGTGCAGGAGGTCGGGAGTTCGATTCTCGGTCGTCAAGCCACTGGCTTTCAAAATTTATACTTGTCGCTACCTGGCCTGGCGCTCAGCATTGATAGGATAAGGCAAGTACTGGTCAGCTCAGCATCAGGATAATGTGACTGAGTGGGATATTGGGTCATGGTCTCCCAATGGGGCAACACTATAAAGTTGCCATGAGGGCGCACTTTCACAAGTCAGTCAGTACCCATCTTGATATGACCTTAGATGTTGTTAGGATGTAAACTCCCAACAGACAACAAGCGAACAAAATGATGACAGAACACCTGCTATGTGAGGACAACATTGGTCTGGGTGCAGGGTTGTCCGTTAAAGACGGGTACTAATGTACAAATGTTGACACTGCCCACCAGAGGTCTGTGGATGTGATGTTATATGTGAAGCAACTTGTTTGCTAGACTGGCTTTTCGCACCACACTTTACCACCTCCTGCTGTTATCACCGATACTAATGCGCTGTCAACAAGGTGCTGTCTCAATGTGTGCCTGTGTGAAGACGGGATGGCCGCATGTGTTGAACAAGATGGCGGGAATGGCCGAGTCAAACCAAAGACTTAAAATGTTATACTTGTCGCCACCTAGCCAGCCAGTCGACAATACTGGGATAGGGCAAGGAGCAGTGGAATGAGGAAAACCAATTGTCCGCGATTGAAATTTCCCCTGCTTAATCAACAAATGGAACAAAACACCCAGTTTGGTGGGTGGTCAGTTCGGTCCCTAATGTCGCTTCTTGTCTTATGCTGTCGTTTGTCTCCAGGTCTGGGAAATCTGTACGGGACGCACGAAATCAGCACGAAGGACACGATGGAGCGAAGCAAGGAGCTCCATCTGGTGGAGAAGTACCTCGTGCCGCACTTCGAGCGTCTCCTGTGAGTACCCTTAGATAGCAATCCTCATTCGAACGAATTGCCTTTCACTTGTCATTAATCCATTTGTCAACACGAATACAAAAATTCGAATTGAGATGAAATGGCCAAGTGCGTTGAGTGCCCACCTCCCATTTTGGTAGGTCGTTGGATTCAAACGTTAGCTGAGTCAAATCGATTACTTAAGAATGTATACTTATCACTACCTAGCTTGGCACTTAGCATTACTAGGATAGGGCAAGGAGCGATAGAATGAGGAAGACCAATTGTCGGTGATTGAATTTCCCCCTGCTTAATCAACTAATGTACCAAATATTTTGTTTAATTCAAAGCTAAAAGTAGCGCTTTGTAATCACGGACCCATTGTGGCAGCCTGTATCTGCACGTTTACTGCACCTGACAAAATCCAGTCTGTTTTGGATATGTAGCTTGGTCTGAGTAGTATGCGTTTGTTGCAGAGCGAATGAGGATTCTTCGGACCGGAACCAAGCGATGGCGTACGCACTGGCCACTGTACTGAAGCAGGTCGGGTGTACGCTGTCGGGTAAAACTGCCACCACGCTTGAACGCTGCCCCAGCTATGTAGCCAAGGACAAGAAAACCTTCAAACTGCAGACCAACCGACGCAAGGTAGCCGTAATTTTGTCTCCACTGTGCTAGACATGTTGTTTCAGCTGTGCAGATGTGGAGTTGATACAGGGTTCCCATGGATCCTTCAAAAGTCTCAAAAAGTCTTAAATTGATTAGTCAATTTTCACAGCCTTGAAAAGTCTTAAATTTGGTGAATTTTCTGTGAAGGGTCTTAAAAAGGTCTTAAATTGGATTTGGACGCTATAATATTTGTTCAAGATGTTTTACCAGTTATCTTCGCAAAGCATAAATGCCATGCAGCTGAAATGTCTCGAAGTTGATGCTATAGTTTATTGACCGTAATGTACTGGTCACAACTGCATGCAATACTTTGACAGCTTAATACTTAATTAATTATGTATGTTACATTTGCCATGAAAATAGGTCTTAAATTTGATGAACATTGGTATTAAAACGTCTTTAAAAGGTCTTGAATGTGATTGGCTGATAGGTGCAGGAACCCTACAATAGACCTGCCAACCCATCTAGGTCACTCTGTGAAAGCACATCATTTTACACCAAATTCAATAACAATTTTACACCAAAAAGAATATGTAGTTCTTATTGCAGAGGACTAAATATACTTACCTCCAGAAATGGTTTATCTAGTCATATTACATACCCTGGTTGTTGAACATCGAAATTATGCATATTAGAATTTTTTGGTAGATTTCTATGCCTTACAAATTCTTCAAATTGGTTATGTAAGTCTTTCCTGGTTTTCTATGTGTGTGTGCATATCATTTTATTGTGCATCAAGAAGTTTTAAATGAAGCAAATACTGCTAAAATAATACGATATGGACTATTATGATTTGCATAATTTTCCTGAATATGATCTGCATTATTAAATTAGACATTACATTTTAGCTGTGTGACTGTTACACTGTACACACTGTGACACTGAACATTATGACACTGCACACATTGTGACACTGAACATTATGACACTGCACACATTGTGACACTGCACACATTGTGACTGTGACACTGCACACATTGTGACTGTGACACTGCACACATTGTGACCGGGACACTGCACGCATTGTGACACTGCACACATTGTGACTGACACTGCACACATTGTGACACTGCACACATTAAGACTGTGACACTGCACACATTGTGACACTGCACACATTGTGACTGACACTTCACACATTGTGATAATGCAAACATTGTGACTGTGACACTGCACACATTGTGACTGTGACACTGCACACATTGTGACACTGCACACATTGTGATACTGCACACATTGTGACTGTGACACTGCACATTGTGATACTGCCCATACTGTGACTGTGACACTGCACACATTGTGACTGTGACACTGCACACACCAACACGCGAGTGCCAGCCGCCAGTACCCCGGCCCATGCCCCTACCCCTACTGATGGCCTGTGTTTGATTGCAGTGGGTATGGGAGTGGGACGTAGCTCAGGCGGTAGAGTGTCCACCTGTCATGGTGTCAGTTATCCTACCGATCCTGCTCAGTGGACCCACTTGCAGTTTGGGCTATTATCCGTTCCAACCAGTGGTCCACAACTGGTTCATCAAAGGCTGTGGTATGTGCTGTCCTGGCTGTGGGAAAGTGCATATAAAAGACTCCTTGCTGTTTATCGGAAAGAGTAGCCGATGTGGCGGCAGCAGGTTTCCTCCAAAGAAATATGTCAGAATGACCATATGTTTGAATCCAATCCTGATGATATGAAAATCAATGTGCTCTGGAGGCGTTGTGAAATAAAACAAGTTTGACTTTGATTGCAGTGGGTGGTGCGGGACCACACGTTCCTGCCCAACTCCTACTTCACATCCACTCAGTGCCACCTGTGTTCCAACAACATCTGGGGCATCGGCGTCCAGGGCTACCAGTGCTCAGGTACACAGTCCATTGTCGCCATGAAGTGGCTTCTCAGTAGAGATTGATCGAAGTGTCCTTCGAGAGTAGCTCCGATTTAATTTGTTTTCGTTACCAGCTGCATCAACGTAAACATCAACCAATGACAGAATCGTGAAACGTCAATTGTTGGCATTAGCATAATATATTCTGGTTCGCATCATCATAGCTACTATGCTTCTTTTGCTTTATAAAAATAGCATACAGAAACCTGGTGAAGTAAGACGATAAATAGTTGACATGTATATAATCATTATAATGTCATATTTTTTCAGCCTTATGAATTAGCTCAATTTTGTAAATGCTGTAACTCAGAATGGTCTGATATTTTACCTCAGGCTTCAAATCGATGCCAGATTTACTGACAAGACACTGATTTTATAAGTAATCAAAATGAGCTTTCCGTTACCTATTATAAAATAAATTTCTTATCTGAAAAGGCCCTAAAAAGGACTTAAATTTGGTTGCTGCATAGCTGTATGAACCCTGCTGTTGAGC
Source organism: Branchipolynoe longqiensis (assembly GCA_030323885.1). Lineage (NCBI taxonomy): Eukaryota > Metazoa > Annelida > Polychaeta > Phyllodocida > Polynoidae > Branchipolynoe > Branchipolynoe longqiensis. Next base: position 15,249,761 of record CM059202.1, read on the forward strand.
CTGTGGCTGTTGAGCCTGTGGCTGTTGAGCCTGTGGCTGTTGAGCCTGTGGCTTCTGAGCCTGTGGCTGACTGAGCTGTGTTGCAGTGTGTGAGATGAACGTGCACAAGCAGTGCGTGGAGGGCGTGAAGGACCCGTGCAGTGCGGGTCACAACAAGCGCAAGACGAGGCGCACGACATCCATCATGAGCATCATCCGCAAACCGTCCGCCGTCACCCAGCCGCAGAGTAAGTCGCCTGCCATTTTGCTTTATTTGTGATGGATGTATTTATGTTACCCATAACGGTGAAGTCTAATGACTTGTTTTTGCCGCTAGACAGTAATAGGTCTTCTGGTTCCCCTTGTTGTATCACTTTCAGTTGTTGTGTAGCTAACTACTGCATGTATTCTTTTCTCTGTTTGTAAACATTCTCCCAAATCCCGCCACCCTCCATGAATTTGTTAGAATTGGATAGTTGTTTGGTTACCTATAGTTGTACACTTGGCAGGCCTGCTTGTACCCAGTCAGACCGGAAGTCTGCTTTTTGCATCTGAATGGTATTTGACTTTGCACGTGGAGCTCTTTGCTCAGCCCCCTTGGCCACTGGCCACTTTGCAGGTAGACCGCATCTGTCCTCATTTTGCACTGACATTACTGTTTGTAAGCTGCACTGTGGAGAAAATATCCACAGACACGGGTACGCTAAGCACTGGGTGGTGTCGCGTGTAAACTTGTATAGATGGGCGTGGTTAAGTTGAAGGCACATTGTGTCTAGAGAGACCTCCTTCAAGCCTCCCAGCAAGGTTTACGTGGAAACTCCCCTTCTCATATGTGCTGTTTGTAATTAGATCTGTCATATGTTGTAAGACACCATCCCATTTGTGACCAGACGGGATGGCCGAATGAGTTGAGCGTCCATCTCCTGTTTTGGGAGATCGGGGGATCTGAACCCATGGGTTTGTTGGTTTGAACCCTCCTCGAGTCAAATCAATGACTTAAAAATGTATACTTGTCGCTTCATAGCCAGGTGCTCGGCATTATTAGGATAGGGCAAGGATTGGTTGGCTCACTGTCAGGATAATGTGACTGAGTGGGATATCGGATCATGGTCCTGGCGGCCTGATTTCCAATGAGTGCGCACTGTTACAAGTCAGTATCCATCCTGATATGACCTTAGACGTTGCTAGGACGTAAAGCAACAACAGACAAACAAACAAACCTTCCCATTTGTAAAAGTGCAACCAGGTCATGCCGTGAGTCCACGATACCAAATGGTCCTCCCTTACTGCTGCATTGGCCACTCTTGGGGGAGCGGGCCGTAGCTCAGGCAGTAGAGTGTCCACCTGTGAAGGTGTGGGTCATCTGATCGAATTCTACTCAGTGGACACATTTGCAGTTTGGGCTATTTTCCATTCGAATCAGTGGTCCACAACTGGTTCATCAAAGGTTGTGGTATGTGCTGTCCTGTCTGTGGGAAAGTGCATATAAAAGAACCCTTGCTGGTTATCAGAAAGAGTAGCCCATGTGGCGGGAGCAGGTTTTCTCCAAAGAAATATGTCAGAATGACCATATGTTTGATGTCCAATAGCCGATGATGAAAATCAATGTGCTCTAGAGGCGTCGTTAAATAAAAGAAGCTTTACTTTTGGGCTCTTGGCTAACTCGCGTCTCTTTACTAAAGGGGGTGTGCCCTCCCTCCCCCTCCCGAATCTATCAGGTCAGTCCCCACTGACATTCCAGTACATTTTACTTGGTTGTGTACTTTTTATTATCTTAGATCAACAATGTTGTCTAATGTTTATAGCAGGTTAGGCCTTTACCAATACAAAACAGAAACACATTTTGAATTTACAGTTGCAGGGATGATATTTTTCCGTTTTTAAGTGGATTTCCGGGGGTTTTCACAGCCTGTGGGGCATTTTTTATATAGGTGTAAACGGAAATTTGCCGTCAGGATAATCTTGGCTTGATTTTAGAATTTTCTTTGCCTGAAACCACTATCATCCCTGAGTTGAACCTTTCTTGTAATTAAAAAATATATATATATGGACCTATGTCATTTGATATTTAATATAAGATTTACTGCCTTTTGACACATTTAACCATTTTCAGATTACCTGTAAGTTTTTAAATTAATATTTAACTGATAGATAAACTTTCTATGGAGATCAAATTGACAGAATAAATTCGCTTCACCGTTTGCTGTGAATATGGCCTTTGCCATTGGCACAATGTAAAATCGCCACCAACTTAGAATCAAGTATGTTGCCGTTGGTTTGATTTCTTTTATTTGGGTGTAAATAAATTTATTCATCTAAACAATCTTTTTTCAGTGCTGAGGCATATTTTTTGGCAGGGTTCATACGGGTCCTTGGAAACCTGGAAAGTCATTGAATTTGATAATTCAGGGTTCCATGCCTGGAAAGTCATTGAATTTATCTAAAGATCCGGGAAAATAGAAAATCATGACTATTTTTTTAAAGCTTATTTTCATCGACGTGCCCAAACTTTAATTAGCGTTGCTTCCCAGATATAGTGATTTTTGTGCGTTCGTTATCCTGCCTCTTGATTTTTGTATTAAAACTATACATATGTTCGTTGTTTTTTTAAATGCTTATTTAAGCTTCACATCTTTCACAGTGAATCGACTATGATTATGAATACTGACATTTTTCGGGGTAGTTCAATAAATGTCATAAAAACATCCAGCAATGTTGCACTGAAAGTTCCTGGAAAGTTCTGGAATTTGATATGTGAAGATGGGTATGAACCCTGATTGGTCGTCCAGTCATTGTTAGGATGCGTACAGTTAGCGGACTTTTGCCGAGACTCTGAAATACAAACACTCAAAAGCAAAGGGCTATTCCAATGTAACCTTGCTGGGTTGAGGCTTGACTGGGTTAGTTTGCTTCATGTATTGTGCTTACACATGTCTAATGCTGGTGTCACTGTCACTATTGCTGGTGGTGTCAGTGTCACTGCTGTCGGTGTCAGTGTCACTGCTGCTAGTGTCAGTGTCACTGCTGCTGCCATTGTCAATGTCACTGCTGCCAATGTCAGTGTCAATGCTGCTGGTGTCAGTGTCACTGCTGCCAGTGTCAGTGTCACTGCTACTGCTGGTATCAGTGTCACCGCTGCCAGTGTCAATGTCACTGCTGCCAGTGTCAGTGTCACTGCTACCAGTGTCAATGTCACTGCTGCCAGTGTCAATGTCACTGCTGTTAGTGTCACTGCTGCTGGTGTCAGTGTCACCACTGCCGCCGGTATCAGTGTCACTAGTGGTGTCAGTCCTGCTGCTGGCGGTGTCGAGCTGCTACTGGCGGTGTCGTGCTGCTGCCGCTCGCTGCACTGGTTGCTGGCGGTGTGTTGTGCGCATTGTGATGTAACGCGCTCTTTCTGTGACAGTCTCCTCCAAGGACTCTGCGCGCTGGTCGGAAGACGGCTACACCAGTCCGGGCAGCTCGTCCTCATTCCTGCGTAGCCACAAGGACGACGACGACGACGAAGCAGGTACATGTGCACCCCTCCTCTCCCACTGCGTCTGCGCAGTCACTCCTACCAGGCTGTGGAGCAGGACGTAGCTCAGGCGGTAGAGTGTCCACCTGTGAAGGTGTGGGTTATCCGATTGATCGTGCTCAGTGGACATATTTGCAGTTTGGGCTATTTTCTGTTCGAACCAGTGGTCCACAACTGTTTCATCAAAGACTGTGGTATGTGCTCTCCTGTCTGTGGGAAAGTGCATATAAAAGACCCATTATTGCTTATCGGAAAGAGTAGCCTATGTGGTGGCAGCAGGTTTACTGCAAAGAAATATGTCAGATTGACCATATGTTTGACATCCAATAGCCGATGATAAGAATCAATGTGCTCTAGAGCCGTTGTTAAATAAAACAAGCTTTACTTTTTTGTCATGTGTCCAGTGTGCCTGACAACACTGCCTCTGAACCTTCTCCATGTTTGGTCTACCTCCCTTACTGTTGTTTGGATCATCTAGTTTACATACAAGTCCAGGTACTGTTCTGATACGCAAAACCCAGATTGACATAAAAATAGTTTAAAAGCTGCGTTTTTAATATTAAATTATAATAATGTAATTTGTTTCATTCATACAATGTTTACTTATTTTACAATGTTTATTTTATTTTCAAATATTATGTATTAATTTTCTAATATTATATCTTATTATGTAAGACAGGAATTCCATTATTAGGATAGGGCACGGACTGGTTGGCTCAGTGTCAGGATAATGTGACTGAGTGGGTCATGGTGCCGGCGGCCTGGTCTCCCAGTGGGGGAGCACTATAAAGTCACCATGAGTGCGCACTGTCACCAGTCGGTACCTGTCCGGATATGATCTTAGATGTTGCCAGGATGTAAAACTCCCACAACCAACTTTGGTGATTAATCTTGCGTGTATCCTTGGTGCAGACCGGTTGCCACTGGTGCGGCCGGGCAGTCAGATGATAGAACAAGCGAGTCCCCGGGGTCCTGATGAAGCCCGCTCGCCAAGTCCTCGCTCGCGGAGTCCGGACACAGGCACAGAAGCAGATGCAGACCAACGGTAAGCACCAAGCGATAACGCAGATCCTCTATTGATTGCCGCATATACCCAGTTGTGTTTGTTGGGTGGTTGAAATGATGGCGAGTATTGCATTAGGCTGTTGGCAGTTTTAGACTAGTTGCCATCTAAATCTCACTCTAGTAGTGACTATAGTTACTGTACATATTGTTGTCTAAGATATGCACAACCCCAGCCTGTCGGTGTGCCTAATCCAATAAGGGTAGGGGACGTTCGCCTTTTGTGTACTTTTAACAAAAAAGTTTTTAAAAAAAGTGAATTTCTCATCAACAATTTGCCTATTAGTGAATGTTGTTTCAATGTTTTGATCTGTATTTTGTGATTAATTTGCTTTGTAGAATATCTACCGCACCAATTTCCAAACCACCAAAAAAGTAGGTCACATGAAATGTGAATCACACCACTCTGATGTCATACTGGGATGTTCTTATAATTTTTTTTAATTTTTAACCATTTTATTTAGCTTGAGCACAATGCTATTTCTTGTTTGCCATTTGAAATGGTTCAATTACTGGGAGTTTTTTTTGCATCCAGTTTAATGTTTGTTCAGTAGGCCACTCACCAGCATTGCCGGCTCTGCTTTCATCCAACATAACCTTCCCGCGCTAGTAGGTTTGCCCATGCGAAGCCACCGAACAATGTGCAATGCATGCATTCCCAGTTCCACTGGTCCCTCAGGAGGAGAGCAATCTGCGACCCAGCACGCCAGGTCACAGCTTCAGCTTACCTGGTGGGAGGTGGTGAATACACACACATGAAGTAGCATTTTACGTAATATCAAATATTTGATGTGGTATTTTATGTAATTATAAAACATATACCGAGACAATTTTACTGCAATCTTTATTTGAAACAAATGCATAGTAAAAATCCTACTGAGTTCGGTCATCAGGAGGCGGGTGGCTATAGGCGCAAAGTGCGCTTAAAGTTTAGCATCCGTAGTGAAGGATAGGGCTATGAGGGGCACCAACCCCAACTTCCGGTGTGTAAGCTGAAGCTGTGACTCGGCGTGCTGGGTCACAGCTTCAGTCCTTCCTTAGGGACCAGCGGAACTGGGTATACACATATTGGTAAGGCATTCCAAAGTAGCCAAGCTCCATGGATGAGATCTGGTGTCGCCATATGCAGCGTCCCAATGTGGCTGACCTTCGCTGACCTTTGCATGTCATTCAGTCCCGGCGAGTCTCGCCACTCGAGATCTAGTTAAAAAAAGTGTGCATGCAACTCACGGCTAGCTAGCTTGTCATTATGTTCAACACCAGACGGGATGGCCAAATGAGTTGAGCTTCCGTCTCTCATTTTGGTAGATTTTGGAATTCAAACCCTTGTCGAGTCAAACCAATGACTTACAAAATTGATACTTGTTGCTTCCTAGCCAAGCGCTCGCCATTATTGGGATAGGGCAAAGACTGGTTGGCTCGGTGTCAGGATAATGTGACTGAGTTGGATACCAGGTCATGGTGCTGGGGGCATGGTCTCCCAATGGGGCAGCACTATAAAGTTGCCATGAGTGCACACAGTCACAAGTCGGTACTCGTCCTGATATGACCTTAGATGTTGCCAGGACGTAGAACTCCAGCAACCAACCAACCACCATCATTATGTTCAATACCACAGACTTGCAAAATAGGAGATCGGGTGAGGGCGTCCATTTTAAAGTTGCATAATCCGATGAAAGCATACCATTTACAAAGCCAAAGCAATTACCTAGATTTAACCCTACACCTATCTAGATTAGATACTGGTGCATTCATTAATCATTTTCCTCTAAGAAACATCAAAGCGCATTGGCTTCTAGAGGTGGTTGGTTACCTGACCTAGTTAACATATCAGTAGTGTCAACTGATGCATGCACTATTCTACAAGCTTGTGCTGCAAATATCTCTCATGTTAGAAAATTATCGTAAACATTGTTCCAATCTAAAGTAGATTAGATTAGATTACAATTTCAAGCCGAGGCTCATAAATTCAAAAACAACGGATTATGCAACTTTAAGTTTAATAGACAGGAAGTGTCTGAAGATCGGCTGCATGCTGCTGCTAAGCCCTCAGGCTGAACGCGCCTAGCTAGAAGCCGATAGTCGGTTTGTGGTTTGATTCTTGAACAGTTTCGTGCCAAACTTCCATAAACCCTCATAATGACCTACGTACCATCAGTGCTAGTTATGTAGGCCTACGTGACAGCAGTGCTGGTTATGTAGGCCTATGCAACATCAGTGTTAGTTATGTAGGCCTAGACATCAGTACTAGTTATGTAAGCCTACATGACATTCGTACTAGTTATGTAGGCCTACACGAAAACAGTACTAGTGATGTAGGCCTACACGACATCAGTACTAGTTATGTAGGCCTATGCAACATCAGTGTTACGTAGGCCTACATGACATCAGTGTAAGTTATGTAGGCCTACACATCAGTACTAGTTATGTAGGCCAACACAACATCAGTACTAGTTAGATAGGCCTACACGACGACAGTACTAGTTATGTAGGCTTACATGTCATCAGTGCTACTTATTTAGGCCAACATGACATCAGTATTAGTTATGTAGGCTTACATGACATCAGTACTAGTTATGTAGGCTTACATGACATCAGTACTAGTTATGTAGGCTTACATGACATCAGTACTAGTTATGTAGGCTTACATGACATCAGTACTAGTTATGTAGGCCTACATGACAGCAGTGCTAGTTATGTAGGATTAACCTGTCTACCACTTATGTAGGCCTACGCAATATGACTAATTTAGGAGGCATGTGATTGACTTCTGCTTATTGATTACTAACTAATTAAGTTTTGCAATTTCTGTTAACTAACCCAAGGCGATTTTTGGGTGCTTCGTATTTAAAAAAAAAATTGAAATAAAAACTACCTAAGATTTGGATAAATGTAAGTGATATTAAAAAAATGTGTTGCTTTTACTTTCTCCAACTGAACGTTGTAAGTTTGATCAAATTATGGCTATGATATAGGTTAACTTAAAGGTGCATAGTCCGTTGAAAACATCAAATTTTGAACCCGCTAGGTGGCGACATGGTCTCTGTCCGGTTTCCGCGTTTTTTCGCCGGATAGCACCAGATTCATCCCTGAATACTGATACTCATACTGTTTGGCGGGTACTACTATCAATGTAGGCCTGTTATAACAGAACTAGGGTGATACTCCACAATCTCTGTCTATAGAGCTGGGACACGAATCAACTATGGAAACCGCAATAAACGTCACCCAAAAAACTAAACAAATATTTGCCAATTTCTTTCTTCATTGGATGCAAAATGTTTTCCAGTTGTTACCCTGATTTAGTTTTTTTAACCCACTCCAGAATTATATATTCATGAGTGAATGAAGCTAAAATTCGCAACATAAAGAAATTGAGTGCATATGGATATACTTTAATGTAATTACTGTATTCCAGGGTCCGTACGGGGCTTGGAAAGTCTTGAAAGGTCTTGGAACTTCATTTGTCCCATTTAACGGCCTTGAAAAGCCTTGAATTTAACCTATTTTGGGTGATTAGTCCTGAAAACCTTGAATTCCATTAAACTGTCCCTACTGATCTAAATTAGTCTGAAATCGCCATTCGGGATAAGATAATCTGACATATCTACACATGTTAACACGCCAATACTCGCTTGAATTCCTATCAAAAACGGCCGTGAAAAACGTTGAAATAGCCTTGAATTCCATATCTTCACATGTATGTTCAGACCCTGATATTCTCAAACAAAATTATTATATTCTAAAAAAAAGTCCTAGTACCGTGCAAAGTGTACCTGTGGTGAGTTTGAAGCAGCCTCTGGAGACTCGCCGTGATGTTGCAGTGACTAATACTGACTCCCCCCCCCCCCCCTCCCCCCTCCCCCCACCTCCTCACCCACAGAAAGCCTGTTGCGCGCTCAGAGAGTCTCAGGGGAAAACAAGAAGCAAAATCAAAAACAGTTCGGCGGTCACAAAGGTGAGAGTCGACGCGTGCGGCCGGGCTCTGGCAGCCAAGCTGCTCTGATTGGTTAACTCAGAACTTCCGGTTCAGAGTCGTTATTTCAGAACTTCCGGTTCAGAGTCACTCGCCTTAAACTTAAAGGCCGGCTTTCGCGTATCTGATTGGTCGGCTGAAGTTGCATTAGAAATCTTGTATGTATTGTAGTGTGCTTTTTGTTTGTTTTTAAAGTCGTCAATGTTTAATGGTGTATCATTAAAAAAGTATCATTTTGATTTGCCCTCAATTTATTCGCAGAATAAAATGCGGGAAATAAAACTGTCATTATGGCGCTGACAAGTGTGGTTGGTCTCCAATGTTTGGAAGCCATTGCCGGATGTGGCTGATTTACGTCAATGTCGCAAACGCCTTTTCGTTAAATGCTTCCAAAATATATTGCCAAAGAGACAAAAGGTATATATTGTTGTGCACTGGATTTGCTTTAAACATTGGAAGACATTTTGAGAGAATTATTGTGATTAAGTCTTTTTCACTGTAATGTGTAATGCCAATATTTTACGCCAATATAAACAAGTGTTAGACACATAAAATGAGCCAATCAGATATGAGAAGACCTTTGACTTGGTGCCTAAGATAGCTCTTGCCGTTGGATAACTACCGCCTAATAACCTGTTATCTTGAGCTTTCTGAATTGTCTATCTTGTAATGTAGATAATTAGAAAATCGATTGATGATGCTTTAATTTTCAACTAGAAAATCATTGATGACACCTCACATCACCTTGGAACATGATCTTTGATATTTTGCAAGGCGAGGTTATTTGGGATTTAGAAAGTAGCATTGTAGGATATCTTTGTGGGGTGTGGTTGTTCATTAAAAGATTCTTTTAATCTTTTAATTGCTTCAAAGCATGTTGAGACCGTCCTGATATGAGCTTAGATGTTGCTAGGACATAACATTCCAACAACCAATCAAAGCATGTTTTGGGCTTCTTTGGTTAGTTTTTTTGTGTTTTTCAGAAGGTTATGTACAGGAAGCAATCATTTAACCTACTTAGTTGGGGTCAAATAGCCCATTCTGTGACGTCATACAGGGAAGGGATAGGTGGAATTACGTAGCTTATAAGGCACCGTTAAATGCTTTCAAATTCACTATTAACATATTAGTCAAAGTAGGCTTTGCGGTGTTTTCCTCAATCGCAGTGAACCGCTTCTTTATAAGCCATCTCTGTAATTAGCGATCCCTGTGTGAACCCATCTCAGTTCTATTCCATATACAGAAAGCCCGTCTAACTGTGTAAGCGTTCCCTGGCCTACGTCGCTTTAACAGCTGACAATGGTGATTAGGGCTGAATGACGTTAAATCACAGCTTAACCAAAGAGACCTTGATCGGGCCCTAAATAACTCCCAGAAAATATGTCGTTTCAAGATATACAAATTATGAATAGTCAGTCAGATTCAGTCATGATAATTGTGAATAGGTAAAGTTGTGTTGGTCATGTTTGCGCCTCTTAACATTGCCTCCTGTGTGACCTTGCAGTGACCTTCATGTGGATGACCCCAATGTGAAGACAGTGCTGAACCAATCAGGGAGTGATACGAGTATAGCAGGCAGGTGAGTGTGTCCGCACTTTCCAGCAGCCGCAATAGGTTTTTTTGTGCATTAGTTGATTAAGCAGCGGAATTTTCAGTCATGGACAATTGGTCTTCCTCACGCCACTGCTCCTTTCCTTATCCTAGTAATTCTGTCCGATTTGGGGCTTGAGATTCAAAGCCTGCTGTATTAATTGAGGCGATACTGAGGTTGATACACATTCCAGAGGCTCAATGGACTTAAACTGCGTATTAATACCACAAAGCGTTTATTGAATGACTTCTTCTTTGATTCAAAGTCCGCTGTATTAATTGAGGCGACGCTGAGGTTGATACACATTCCAGAGATTCAATGGACTCAAACTGCATAAGAATACCACAAAGCATTTATTGAATGACTTCATCTTTGATTCAAAGTCCGCTGTATTAATTGAGGCGACGCTGAGGTTGATACACATTCCAGAGATTCAATGGACTCAAACTGCATAATAATACCACAAAGCATTTATTGAATGACTTCATCTTTGATTCAAAGTCCGCTGTATTAATTGAGGCGACGCTGAGGTTGATACACATTCCAGAGATTCAATGGACTCAAACTGCATAATAATACCACAAAGCATTTATTGAATGACTTCATCTTTGATTCAAAGTCCGCTGTATTAATTGAGGCGACGCTGAGGTTGATACACATTCCAGAGATTCAATGGACTCGAACTGCATAATAATACCACAAAGCATTTATTGAATGACTTCATCTTTGATTCAAAGTCCGCTGTATTAATTGAGGCGACGCTGAGGTTGATACACATTCCAGAGATTCAATGGACTCAAACTGCATAATAATACCACAAAGCATTTATTGAATGACTTCATCTTTGATTCAAAGTCCGCTGTATTAATTGAGGCGACGCTGAGGTTGATACACATTCCAGAGATTCAATGGACTCGAACTGCATAATAATACCACAAAGCATTTATTGAATGACTTCATCTTTGATTCAAAGTCCGCTGTATTAATTGAGGCGACGTTAGGGTTGATACACGTTCCAGAGGCTCAATGGACTCAAACTGCGTATTAATACCACAAAGCGTTTATTGAATGACTTCAGCTTTTATGTGTTGCCATTTTGATCATTAAAAACTGAAATTTAAATGAATTTCAACAAATAACCAAATAAAAAGTGATATCGGACTGCGGAAGATTTTAAAATACAGGCCTGGAAATGGTCTTACAAAACAGCCAAAGATCTGGAAAAGTGCTTGAATTTAACTAATAGAAATGAAAGTAATATTTTGAGGTTTTAAAAACAAGGTTGAGCAAAATCTGAAAGAGAAAAAGAGTGCAAAAGATATCAGAGATTCATAAAGGTCAGTGTAAGAGAGATTAGTGTAAATAACTGGTTCATCAAAGGCTGTGGTATCTGCTGTCCTGTCTGTGGGAAAGTGCATATAAAAGACCCCTCACTGCTTATCGGAAAGAGCAGCCTATATTGCTGCAGCAGGTTTCCTCCAAAGAAATATGTCAGTTTGATGTCCAATAGCCGATGATAAAAATCAATGTGCTCTAGAGGTGTCGTTAAATAAAACAAACTTTGCTTTTACAAATTAATTAATAAATATCATGTTTGTGAATATATTTCAAGTCATTTAATTATAATTGTGTCACGTTTATTTATTCGTTTTGAGTTGTTAAAAGAACAAATGCTCCAAAATTCTTGCGATATATTTATGTGTGTAAATATGTCCTTCTGCCGCAGCCTGGAGAGTCCGAGCAACTCGAGTGAGCTGCTCCACGACCACCGGGGCATGGGGGGCGACTCGCACTGGGTGAAGGCCGTCCGCGAGGAGGTGAGTTAAACTAACTTTGCGTCTGTGAACCACGTGCCTCCTGCTGACTCAAACTTCAGGGTTCTGGCCATGCATTTGTTTCCAATGTAGATTGCAGTAAAATGTTCCTAGCAGATATTTTACATTAAATAAAATACCACTTTGTGTATCATTGTGTACGTGTATTCACCACCTCCCGTACTTTCCACCATGTAAGCTGAAGCTGTAACCCAGCATGCTGTGAGCCAGCCTCAGTCCTTGGTGAGGGACCAGTGAAACTTAGAATACCGATATTGTCACACGCTAGTTAATAGACTACAGCAAAGCACACTACCCACTGAGCTGCAGCCAGTACATTACTTCTTGCCACTGCCGTCAGAGGGCGAGTTGGCATTCAGGGTGCGCCTCGGAGAAATTTTGGACGTTGCGCTAGTCTGAACAGCATATAGCTGTTGGTCGCCTCGAAAATGGTGGTCCCCCACAGGGGGCAGCCGTTTGCAATTGAAAGGAACAGCTCTGATTGGCCTAAACCACTGAATCTGGCAGCCATTTTCAAAGTGCTTTTTGCGTCCTGTCTGAAAAGCGAGACTTCTCCGAGGCGCACCCTGAATGCAAATAGGCTCAAAAGACGTTGCAGAGCCGACTGGGAGTCGACTCTGATGCGTACCCTGAACGCGGCCTGCTATCTGGTACATTAGTTCTTGCCACTGCCATCAGAGGGCGGGTCTATTGTACAAAGCTGTCAGCGCTGTAAAGCAGGGTTCGTACGGGTCCTTGAAAACCTGGAAAATCATGGAATTTTATAATTCAGGATTCCAGGCCTCGAAAGTCATGGAATTTGTCTAAAAATCCTTGAAAATGGAAAATCAATACCATATTTTTGTCAAAGCCTATTTTCGCTGACCTGCCAAAACTTCAATCAGTGATGTTTTGTGATATAAGTGATTTTTGTGGGTTTGTTATCCTCCCTCTTGATTTTTATATTAAAACCATACATATAGTCATTGTTATTTCTGATGCTTATTCACAATTCACATCTTACCCAGTGAATCGACTATGAATACAGCTGTGTTTTGGGGCACTTTAATTTAATAAACGCTTTCAAAGACATCCTGGAATTTTGCACTTGACGGTCCTGGTAAGACGTGGAATGTCAAAATGGATCTGAACCCTGTGAAGTACAGTGCCACTGTGTGTCTGCAGGTGCTATTTGGAAATGAGGCGTGATGGAGTCCTTCCGATTCAATCCGCAACTCATTATTAAATTTCTGAGAGAAACTGGTTTTGACCAAAAGTTCATTTTCCATTTTTAACTTGAAAATTCTTTTACTGTTGATTTTATTTATCATATACTTGTGATTTTACCACAGTTGTATCCTCTTTTGGCGTACATATCTGTGCTCTATTTTACATGTTTGAACAAATATAGTATATATATATATATCTTTTAATGTCATTTTTAGTTGGATATGTTTAACCACTGTATGACCCACAATAGCCGATGTTTACATTTTGTGCTGCGGGGTCATTAAACAAATAAACAAACAAAAACTGTGCAGGTGCGCTCTGACGACTCTGACCTGGATGTGGAAATCGAGCTGCCGCCTCTGAACGCCTACATCCCCGCCGAGCAGATCAATAAGCTGAAACCCAAGGAAAAGAAGCGCCAGGACGTCATGAACGGTGCGTGCACAGGGTCACCAGGGTCATGACCGGGCTGGTGGGGGGGAGCGGGACGCAGCTCAGGCGGTTGTGTCCGCCTGTGAAAGAGTTGGTCATCCGATCAATCCTGCTCAGTGGACCCTTTTGAAGTTTGGGCTATTTTCCGTTCCAACCAGCGGTCCACAACTGGTTCATCAAAGCCTGTGGTATGTGCTGTCCTGTCTGTGGGAAAGTGCATATAAAAGACCCCTTGCTGCTTATCGGAAAGAGTAGCCTATGTGGCTGCAGCGGGTTTCCTCCAAAGAAATATGTCAGAATGACCATGTGCTTGACATCCAATAGCCAATGATAAAAATCAATATGCTCTGGAGGCATCGTTAAATAAAACAAGCTTTACTTTTATGACTGGAATGTCTTAAGCTAAGATTCCATATATGCGGTATGTGAATGCAAATGTGGCAAAGTGGATCGCTCAATGGACCAATCAGTGCAAATGTGAATGACATGCCGCATCCCGCGTATTATATGGAATCTTAGCTTTAGGCTGACCGGCCGTGTCAAATAGAGGCCTGGTAGTGAGATTACCAGACACTTCTACTGGGGCATAGATGAGTAAACTCCGCAATGGTACCGCCTAGTCGATTGGCTGTGCCATTGCGGGGTTTGCGCATTCTTTTGCCAATTGGCACTGATATGTGAGCGTTCTATGATACCTGCTTTGGCGCATTAATATTACACGTATAGCAATTGGCAGTTTTCAATGAGATCTGTGCGAATAATTAATGCAGCGAAACATTGCAGATGCTGATTTGTGGTGCTGTGTTGGCACCTGCGGCTCCCTTCCCACACCGTTTTGGTAGATCGTGGGGTTCGAACCCATGGGTTTGAACCCTGGTCGAGTCAGAACAATGACTTAAAAATTTATACTTGTCGCTTCCTAGCCTAGCACTCGCATTATTAGAATAGAGCAAGGACCGGTTGGCTCAGTGTCAGGGTAATGTGACTGAGTGGGATATCAGGTCATGGTGCTGGTGGCCTGGTCTCCCAGTGGGGCAACACTATAAAGTCACCATGAGTGTGCACTCATATGTCGGTTCCCATCCTGATATGACCTTAGATGTTACCAGGATGTAAAACTCAAACAAAGAAACTATAAAAGTATTGGTAGATTCTATAGTGATAGGAGGAATTGACCCATTCTTACCTATTCCTTAATGTTCACGATTGCCAGACTGGGTAGCATCAAGTTTCAATTTTTAAGTGATCGGTTTGACTCGGCCGGGTGTTGAACCTGGTGTTTGAATCCCATGACCCGCCACATGGAAAGTGGATGCTTAGCTCATTCGGCCACCCCGCATTATCTCGTGCGTTATGTAATGAGAAAGGTGGCCGAAAGAGTTGAGCACCCACTTCCCATAGGTCACGCGAACTCTCGCCAAGTCAAACCAATGACAACAAATCGTTATACTTGTCACTACCTAGCCTGGCGCTTGGCATTACTAGGATAGGGCACGGAGCAGTGGAATGAGGAAGACGAATTGTCTGCGATTGAAATTCCCGTCTAATCAATAATTTGTTTATTTAAAGAAAGAAAGAAAGAAAAAGGGACTTGAGTCTTGACTATACAAACCTATAATTTGACTGAGTGGGATATCAGATCATGTTGCCGGCGGCCTGATTTCCCAGTGGGGCAGCACTATAAAGTCGCCATGAGTGCGCCCTGTCACAAGTCGGTACCCGTCCTGATATGACCTTAGATGTTGTCAGGATGTAAAACTCTAACAACCAACCTATACAAACCTAGTGTATTTTGTTTTGATTAACGCAGATGTGGATCTCGTATGAAAGCTTAGGGATGAAAGATCTCTGCGATTTCGCGGATTTCCGAGGTTTTTTAATATTTCACTGATTAACGTTCACAATACCTCTAGGAATCAGGATATGTATATATGACAATTGTTTGGTTCGAATCGCGTTCTTCTATGACCTTAGGTGTTGCAATAACATAAACTCCAAACAAGAAAGTGTTCGGTGTGGGTGATAATACAGTCATAGCAAGGACATTTTAAACCTGACTTCCGGCATTTTTCCGTGATTCCCTGACAGTGCTAAGTGTATGGGAGAAGACGTGTTTTCGCGGAAATATGCGTTTTCACAGAAATTCGCCGTCGGTGTAATAATCTCGGCTTGATTTTCACGATTTTAGGCCACGGCGACTTTCATCCCTGAAAGTGAAGCGTTGGTCAATATGTGGTCTTGAGTTTACCGAATGTTTTCCAGAATTGCTACACACTGAGAGGACGCACATGCTGACCCTGAGGCTGATGCACGACGTGTTCTACGTAAACATGGTGGACGGACTGGCAGCCGACCTGGCACAAATTTTATTCCCCAACATAGATGAGCTCCTCAATGTGCACAGTAAGTAGCCAGCGTCCCACCAGGGGGCCAGGGATACATGATGACCACCGACTTTCTTTTCTTGAAGATTTATACTGCCTATCATGGATAAGTTTTGCTTTCACCATTAGACAGTTGGTCGATAGAAAGCTTGAGCGTACACTAGCTTTCACCATTAGACAGTTGGTCGATAGAAAGCCCGAATGTACAGTTTTACCAACTCAAGGGATTATTAACCTCCCACACCACGTAGACTTGTTATGAGAGCAACTGGCCTTTGATGACGCTGTAAGTTATACACAGCGGTGGAAATCCAAACTGGCAGAGGTGGGAGCACGGGGAATCGAACCACCGACCTTAGATTATGAGTCTGACCTAGAAAAAAGTCACACTCTAACCACTCCGGCACAGACAAAGCCAATGTCCACTCACTCAAGCTGAAAGTTGCCTAGACCGATGGTTTTGAATTTCTGTCATTTTTCTGGGATGCTTATATTAATTTGATTGTTATTATCTACCTTACTTTAGTTTGAAGTAACTTTTATTTTAAATTGTTAACTTTTGAGATATTTGAAATGCAAACACATGAAATTAGTTTTGGCAAGAATGCCAAAACTCTGGCACTATAGGCTTCTGGAGTAACAGGTTCTATTACATTGACTCTGTATTCCCTTCTGTGGCAACAAATACGTAATAAGGGCAGCTGTGTCTAAGTTAGATATGTAGAATCAAATCTAGATAATTGCTTTGGTTTTGAAAATTTGATGCTTTATCAGACTGCAGCTTTAAGCTTTAAAGCTTAAAGCTTAAACCAAAACGCTTAACCTAGATTTGATCTTAAATATCCAACTTAGATCTTCTTGGTTGTCCATCGGTGGCGATGATGACAGCAGCTCATCATTTGTTGTGAACTCGCAATTTGTGTCAGAATGTGCGGTGGCATGTTGGACATGTGTATGTAGCTGCAATCGCAGCGTCTGGGTGGGTGAAGATGAACTTTCCTCTGCTGACGCTTTTATTTAGCTTGAGATATACAATCAGTTTCAAACCGTGCTGTGCCTTTGAAAATAGAAGCACGCCATGAACTCGTCTCCTTGGACCAGACGGCATGGCCGAATGAGTTGAGCGGTCTAACGTTTTGGTAGATTGTGGTATTCGAACCCATGGGTTCGAACCATGGTCGAGTCAAACCAATGACTTAAAAAGTTATTCTTGTTGCTTCCTAGCCAGACACTCAGCATTATTAGATAGGGCAAGGACTTGTTAGGTCAGTGTCAGGATAATGTGACTGAGTGCGATATCAGGTCATGGTGCTGGCGGCCTGATTTCCCAATATGATACCATTATAAAGTCACCATGAGTGTGCACTGTCACAAGTCGGTACCCATCCTGATATGATATGTTGCTAGGACGTAAAACTCCCAACAACCAACCAAATAGCGGGTGGGGTTGAATGCTGACGCATGCGCGTTTTGCTTGCAGGCACACTAAACAAAGGCTTCAAGGCACGCCGGCAGGAGAACCCGCTGGTGTCACACATCGGAGACTTGTTACTCGGCAGCGTAAGTACACCGCCTACCTAAAAGAGTATATTTTGCACTGATATTTTGGAACAGGGTTCGTACTGGTTATAAAAAACCTAAAAAGTACTAACTTTTGAAAATGCAAAAAATTAAGTACTGAAAAGTCCTACAATTATACAAAAAGTATTATGGGTCATTAAAAATTATCGATGTCAATATATATTGGAAATAAAATGTTTTCATAGTGGTTGTATTGTTTTTCAAATCCTTTGGTGTCATTTTGAAATAATTTCTCAGGGTTACTGCAGACAAACAATACTTTTGGGCCAACCTTGCCTGTCCTCCAAAGATTACATTGGAATTTGTCTCCACCTGATGGACAATAGGACTAGTGGAGTATACTCGGAACCTGGAGTTATTGCATGCTGAAAAAGTTGTGGAATTTCTTCATTTTGGTCCTTAAAAAGCAGTTTTAATGGTCCTAAAAAGTACTTAAAAAGTCATTAAAAAAGACGCCTATCTAAAGATTATATCATTTATGATATTTTCACTGATATTTTAGAATATTCACTTTCCCCCCTCCTTTAAGTTGAAGCTTGTTCTCAGTGATTGGTAAGCAGCAGCATTGTGTGTGTTTCGTCTCTGACAGTTTGCGGGCGAGGCAGGCGAGAAATTTAAGACGGTGTGCGCCACATTCTGTCGCCAACAGTCTCATGGACTTGAAGTTTTGCGGGTACGGCAGCGGAAGGACCAGAAACTAGCCAACTTCATACAGGTAAGCCCCAAAAGACCAGTGCAACGCAGTTAAATTCCTCACCAGATGCGGAGGCCGAATTGGCAGAGCGCATGCTTCCCTTTCGGAAGGTCAGGTATTTGATTCCTGGTCGAGTCAAACCAATGATTTATCAAATTGATACGTGTCGCTTCCTAGCCTGGCGCTTGGCATTATTAGGATAGGGGAAGGACTGGTTGGCTCAGTGTCAGGATAATGTGACTGGGAGGGATATTGGGTCATTATGCCAGCGGCCTGGTTGGTCACCCAGTGGGGCAGCACTATAAAGTCACCATGAGTGCGCACTGTCAAAAGTCGGTACCTGTCCTGATATGACCTTAGATGTTGCCAGGATGTAAAACTCCAACAACCAGACCAAACCGTTAACTTTCTCACACCTCACCAAGTTGGATTGAGTAGAAACTTGTGTTTGTTGATTAATCAGGGGAAATTTCAACCCGTACGGTGACATTTGGTCTTCCTCATTCTCCCGCTCCTTGCCCTATCCTAGAAATGTCGAGCACTAGGCTAGGTAGCGACAAGTGTAGATTCTTAAGATTCGAATTCATCATTTCAGCGGTTCCGCCTGTGTTTTCGGAAACGGATACCGGATTATCAAATCTGATGACGCATCACTTTTGTGTCTTGTGGGGCTACATTGCACTCTGTCTTTTGACCTTGCAGCAGGAGGCGACCTTGAACCCGCTGTGCCGACGGCTGGAGCTGAAGGACCTGATTCCAACAGTGATGCAGCGTCTCACCAAGTACCCGCTGCTCATCGAGAACTTACTCAAGTACACACAAGGTGCGCCGCTTACATAGATCCCACAAATAAGGACCAGTGTCAGTGTGCTGCTTACATAGATCCCACATATAAGGACCAGTGTCAGTGTGCTGCTTACATAAATCCCAAATATAAGGACCAGTGTCAGTATGCTGCTTACATAGATCCCACATATAAGGACCAGTGTCAGTATGCTGCTTACATAGATCCCACATATAAGGACCAGTGTCAGTGTGCTGCTTACATAAATCCCAAATATAAGGACCAGTGTCAGTATGCTGCTTACATAGATCCCACATATAAGGACCAGTGTCAGTGTGCTGCTTACATAAATCCCAAATATAAGGACCAGTGTCAGTGTGCTGCTTACATAAATCCCAAATATAAGGACCAGTGTCAGTATGCTGCTTACATAGATCCCACATATAAGGACCAGTGTCAGTGTACTGCTTACATAGATCCCACATATAAGGACCAGTGTCAGTGTACTGCTTACATAGATCCCACATATAAGGACCAGTGTCAGTGTGCTGCTCACATAGATCTCACATATAAGGACCAGTGTCAGTGTACTGCTTACATAGATCCCACATATAAGGACCAGTGTCAGTGTGCTGCTTACATAGATCCCACATATAAGGACCAGTGTCAGTGTGCTGCTTACATAAATCCCAAATATAAGGACCAGTGTCAGTATGCTGCTTACATAGATCCCACATATAAGGACCAGTGTCAGTGTGCTGCTTACATAGATCCCACATATAAGGACCAGTGTCAGTGTGCTGCTTACATAAATCCCAAATATAAGGACCAGTGTCAGTATGCTGCTTACATAGATCCCACATATAAGGACCAGTGTCAGTGTAGCTGCTTACATAGATCCCACATATAAGGACCAGTGTCAGTGTACTGCTTACATAGATCCCACATATAAGGACCAGTGTCAGTGTGCTGCTCACATAGATCTCACATATAAGGACCAGTGTCAGTGTACTGCTTACATAGATCCCACATATAAGGACCAGTGTCAGTGTGCTGCTTACATAGATCCCACATATATGGACCAGTGTCAGTGTGCTGCTTACATAGATCCCACAAATAAGCACCAATGTCAGTGTGCTGCTTACATAGATCCCACATATAAGGACCAGTGTCAGTATGCTGCTTACATAGATCCCACATATAAGGACCAGTGTCAGTATGCTGCTTACATAGATCCCACATATAAGGACCAGTGTCAGTGTGCTGCTTACATAGATCACACATATAAGGACCAGTGTCAGTATGCTGCTTACATAGATCCCACATATAAGGACCAGTGTCAGTGTGCTGCTTACATAGATCCCACATATAAGGACCAGTGTCAGTGTGCTGCTTACATAGATCCCACATATAAGGACCAGTGTCAGTGTGCTGCTTACATAGATCCCACATATAAGGACCAGTGTCAGTATGCTGCTTACATAGATCCCACATATAAGGACCAGTGTCAGTGTGCTGCTTACATAGATCCCACATATAAGGACCAGTGTCAGTGTGCTGCTTACATAGATCCACATATAAGGACCAATGTCAGTGTGCTGCTTACATAGATCCCACATATAAGGACCAGTGTCAGTGTGCTGCTTACATAGATCCACATATAAGGACCAGTGTCAGTATGCTGCTTACATAAATACCACATATAAGGACCAGTGTCAGTGTGCTGCTTACATAGATCCCACATATAAGGACCAGTGTCAGTGTGCTGCTTACATAGATCCCACATATAAGACCAGTGTCAGTGTGCTGCTTACATAGATCACAGTGTCAGTGTGCTGCTTACATAGATCCCACATATAAGGACCAGTGTCAGTGTGCTGCTTACATAGATCACACATATAGGGGCCAGTGTCAGTACGCTGCTTATATAGATCCCACAAATATGGACCAGTGTCAGTGTGCTGCTTACATAGATCACACATAAAAGGACCAGTGTCAGTGTGCTGCTTACATAGATCACACAAATAGCGATCTGGTATAGTGACCTGCCTCTGCTGTATTACTGACATACAGACCTCACAAATATTGCTTACTTATATAACTCACAAATTGCAGGGATTCTATATTTTCGTTTTAAGCGAATTTCCAGGTGGTTTTCACAGCCTGGGGGCATTTTTTTATATAGGTGTGGTATGGTAGCTAGCCTCTAGGACGGAAATTTGCCATGGGGATAATAATCTCGGCTGGAGTTTTTCCCCTGAAACCACTATCATCCCTGAATAGTAACTGGGGTCAGTTATGTTGCTTACATAAACACACAAATAGCAACCTGCATCGGGTACACTACTTACATAAATCATGGAAATAGTAACTGCTGACAGAAATCACACAAATAGTGATCTCATATAATGACATCTCTACCAGGCTGCTTAAATAAATCATATAAATAGTGACTGCTTACATAAATCACACAAATAGCGATCTGATATAACGACCTATATCTACTGGGCTGCTTACATAAATCATATAAATAGTGACTTCTTACATAAATCACACAAATAGCGATCTGATATACTGACATATCTACTGGGCTGCTTACATAAATCATATAAATAGTGACTGCTTACATAAATCACACAAATAGGGATCTGATATAGCGACCTATCTCTACCAGGCTGCTTACATAAATCATATAAACAGCGACCTGCATCTGGTGTGCGTAAATGTTTGTTTAACATTGTTGACCTCCACCACTTGGTTGTCTGCAGCGGGTTCTGAGGAGCACTCGCACCTGAAGATGTCGTTGACTTGTAGCCGGGAAATCTTGAGTTATGTGAATGATGCCGTAAAGGAGGCGGAAAATGAGCAGAAACTACAGGACATCCAGCGCCGTCTCGACAAGCGCGCGTTTGAGAACTCCAACCTGCCCGTGGTCGCCGAATACAAGGTACGCTTTGCACTGTTAGTTATGGATTAAAGCCATAGTTTGGCCTGGTCTAGCCATTAAACATCAAATTAAGTTCTGAAATTATTCTAAGTAGCAATAAAAAACGCCTGCGAGACGTTGATCTTGTATTGACCTGATGCCACAGAACCTGAATCTGATCTTCCACAAGATGGTGTATAACAGACTGCTGACTTGACATTGACCTTGCATTGACCTTATACTGTAGAACCTGGATCCAAATGGCTACAAGATGGTTTACAACAGCCCACTCACTTGACATTGCACCTTATATTGACTACAGAACCTAGACCATAGGATGGTATATGACGGCCCACTGACTTTATATTGACTATGTATTGACCTTGTGCTGTATAACCTGGACCTGACCTACCACAAGTGGGCGTACAATGGCTGTTCACTTGACATTGACCTTGCATTGACCATGTATTGACCTTGAATTGACTTTGGGCTACAGAACCTTGGCCATGAGATGGTATATGATGGCCCACTGACTATGTATTGACCTTGCATTGACCTTGTGTTGTAGAACCTGGACCTGACCTGCCACAAGATGGTGTACGATGGCCCGCTGACTTGGCGCATTGGGCGCAGTAAGCAGATCGAGCTGCATGTGGTGCTGCTCGAGGACATGCTCGTGCTGCTGCAGCGACAGGACGACAAGTACGTGCTCAAGTGTTCAACGACAGTCGTCTCGGGGCGCGAAGACTCCAAGTACACACACTCCCCGGTCCTCAAGCTCAGCAATGTCCTTGCTCGCAACGTCGCCATTGGTGAGTATCTGGAAGAATGTTCTAATACGTCACTTCCGACTTCTTTCCAACCAGGTCCGCTGGGTTCCATAAGCAGGCTGATGAGATGGATTGGGCAGGGTATCCAACCCTTACAGTTTTGCCGTAAGGTGTACAATATTTTAAGTCCCCATCATCACTTTCCGCCAATCTTCCGGTTTTTAATTGTCCAATGTTGGCAACCCTGCAACACCATTAATATACTAATATTATATCAATCTTACAGATTATTGTGTGCAAAATGCACCATAGAGCATCTAAGATTTTAACAAAATTCTGGACAAGTACCCCCATGCCCCCTAACATAACATCGCTTAAGATCTTCTGGTTTTTCATTTTCCAATGTTGGCAAGCCTAAATGGGAATGTCCGGGCATGACCTGCTTTTAAAGGTAATTACCACCGTGAGTAAGAGCACCCAGTAGTGGAAGGAGACCTGTCAGAACCACTATTTGGTCATTGTGGTAGCTTACTGTGTACAGTCAAACTATGATCATTAGTCACATTTAAAGAGGAACTGGGTCCGCACGGGGCCGGGAAAGTCTTTATTATTATTATTATCCTCTTCTTTGATGCAGGCTTGTGGTAGCCTATACAAAGCTTGTAGCTCTCAGCTCTAGTGGTATGCAGCCTCGAAATCGTACAGGAATGTTTCTCTGGCCCAGGCCCTGTCCAGCGCGTTCTTGAATTGATTTATGGTAGCTGCTTCCACCACTTCTTCCGGTAGCTCATTCCACATGTTTATCACTCGTTGTGAAAAGAAGGCCCCATTTCAAGGCCTTGAAAAGCCTAGAATTTAACCTATTTTGGGTAATTAGTCTTAAAAAGCCTTATATGCATTAAACTGTCCACACTGATCTAATTTAGTCCGAAATCACCATTCGCCATTGTTGTTTTTTCCTGAAATCCAAATAAATATAGTCTTGAATTCCTATGAAAAACAGCCTTGAAAAGCATTGAAGTAGCATTGAATTCCATATCTTTACATGTGTACAGACCCTGGATCCAGTACAGTGCTGTGTTGTCAATAATTCTACCCCCTTCATCCTCTGGTCTGAACCAGAAACTAGTGGTTGTAATGGAACGTCCCGTATACTAACTAACTGGCAACTGACATTACCACGCGTCAAAGAAACATATGAAATCGAAGTTAGTTTATAGTGTGCGTTGTTATTGTAGTAGTCTGAACATGAGCTCTACTACCATGCGGTAGCAGCGGAGACTACGCCGTACACCAGCGCAGTACCACTACACTGCGCCAGGTGGCGGCACGGGTAGCCACCGGTCAGACCCCAACTGGGCTGACCTCTACTGCGTGTGGCTGACCCAACCCCCCAACCCCCCTCCACACACACACACCGATAGAGTCGATGTGGGATCTGGCGAGTCAGGGGGCGGGTCAGACAACTACTGACGCCACGGAGAGCAGATGGTTCAATAAACCAAGTTGAAGCGTACTCTAATTGAATCTTGGTGTTCTTCCATGAGTGACCGTGAGAGTGGGAGTCGGAGGGCCGTGGGCCATTACATTATTGAGCTGTCCTGACCTTACTGTGACCTTGACCTTCATTGATGTTTGGCTACTTTCAGACAAGCGCGCCTTCTTTCTCGTGTGCACATCGGACATCGGGCCACAAATTTATGAACTTCGTGCAATGTCAGCTGAGGAGAAGAACAAGTGAGTATTCCGAATAAAACCGGCTGTGTGCCATTCTGGGCGTAGTGACGACATCATGTCCTATACGTGCTGGTTGTACCAGGCTCTCAAAGTCTAACTGAATCCTGCTACTGGTGATCGTCCTTTTGATCACACAAATCAGGGTCGGGTGGGCGTTGTTTTTTTAATTGTTTAAAATAAAATTGTTTCCGCCCCCCCCCCAGTATTTAAAGTTGCATAGTTCGATGGTTTTGAGTTTCTGACATTTTCTGAGATAAACATTTCATTGTTCCTTATAATCTACCTTACTTTATTTTGAAGTAACTTTTATTTTAAATCGCTAACCTTTGAGATATTTGAAATGGAAACATTGTCAAAACTCTAACACCATAGGCTTCTGCAGTAACAGGTTATATTAATTGACCCAGTATCCCCTTATATGTGATGACAAATGTTTAATAAGTGCACCAGCATCTAAGTTAGATATGTAGAATCAAACCTAGATAATTGTTTTGGTTTTGAAAATGTTATGTTTTCATCGGACTATGCAGCTTGAAGACAAAACTATTGGACCACCCTAGACTGATAAAAGTATTAGATGTCATTCATGTACACATCGCAATGTTTTGAGTCAAACAATGAACACTATATTCTCATTTCAAAATTTATTATATCATACAACTGAAGAAGTTTCAATTTTGGAAATCAAATATTTTAATTTTGAAATATATTTGAGGCTTCCCGACATGTAAAACAAACAACCATACAGTTATCTAATGGTATTTAAAACTTACGAAAGTTTAATTACTGCTAGTCCGACGCATTTTTAAAGGGTTTCTTTTAAATTAAAGCACATTTTTTCAATCCGGGACGGGCCATTTTTCAGGCTCGGGGGGGGGGGGGGGGGGGGCGATCACCATTTAAAATGTGGCCTTATATATAACTGTAGGGTGTGTGGGAGGTGGGAGTGTCGACGAGGTGTGGTTATACACACAAACAATGGCCTTCTGTTTGAATGTCCTGATATGACCTTAGATGTTGCTAGGACGTAAAACAACAACAAACAAACTGTTTGAATGCAGGTGGTTGCGGTACATCACAGAGGCAGTGGACTCCTACAACGAGCGCACCAACAAACATGCCAGCAAGACGATCACCACCCCCTCAGACGACAAGCCGGCCACGCGCAAGGAGTCCAAGGAGGAGTGAGTACAGCCGGCAGATTTAGCATATAAATCATAATAAATGTGATTTCTGTACTTTTATTATCAAATTAATCTGTAATGGTGTATTTTCTGAGGAGTGACTTCAAAAGAGGATTTTCAGAAATGGAGAGAAAAAAATACCTGTGTTCTTTCAATTTAAGAACCGGTCTAAAATATGACATTTGAGTATTTCTAGATAATATAGACTCAGTATTGTGGTCGTGTAATATATAATTAAAATCTTTATACCTAGAGGACTTAGTCATTGCAGATTGATATCACACTAGATGCAGACGTTACGTAATTTCATCTAGTTTGATATCATTCCACAATAGGTGCACCCTGTAACACTAACGGTGGAGTAACATTAAATATATCTACATAATCCAGCCGTTGCTGTCATTCTACTCTGCTGCATCCTCTCATTCACCCTTCAGCGTGTATCTGAGCCCTTGAGGACTCGCGGCTGGCTAATCACGGCCAGACTTCTGACTGCTGATGTGTGGCATGTGTAGCTTTCTAACTGCCCATGTGAAGCTCAGCGAACGCTGACCCGTTCTCTTGTCGCTGCAGGCTGGCCGGTGAGACAGAGGCCCTGGAGCGGCTGAGGAGCAGCTCGGTGGACAGCCTGGACAAGGTGACGGTGCTGCAGGCGACGAACCAGCCCGAGCTGATCCCACCCACCGAGGTGGTCGTCTCCGACACGGTGCTGGAGGAGCCCGAGCCGGTCCTGTCACCCCGTGGTCAGTGCAACCTTCCACGTCACAGTGCATGCAATGGGGAGCAATGTCACACTGTCCTGGTAACATATCGCGCGCAATGGGGAGCTATGTCATACTGTCCTATTGACATATCACGCGCAATGGGGAGCAACGTCATACTGTCCTCGTGACATCAGGCACAATGGGGATCTACATCACACTGTCCTAGTGACATATTGCGGGTAATGGGGAGCTACGTCACACTGTCCTAGTGACATATCACACGCAATGGGGAGCTATGTCCCACTGTCCTAGTGACATATCAGGCACAATGAGGAGCTACATCACATTGTCCTAGTGACATATCACACGCAATGGGGAGCTACGTCACACTGTCCTAGTGACATCAGGCACAATGGGGAGCTATATCACACTGTCCTAGTGACATATCACATGCAATGGGGAGCTACATCACACTATCCTAGTGACATCACAGGCAATGGGGAGCGATGTCATACTGTCCTAGTAACATATCGTGGGAAATGGGGATCTACATCACACTGTCCTAGTGACATATCGCGGATAATGGGGAGCTACATCACACTGTCCTAGTGACATATGACACGCAATGGGGATCTATGTCACACTATCCTAGTGACATATCAGGCACAATGGGGAGCTACGTCATACTGTACTAGTGACATATCCTGGTTAATGGGGAGCTATGTCACACTGTCCTAGTGACATATCGGGTGCAATGTGGAGCTATGTCACACTGTCCTAGTGACATATCCCAGGCAATGGGGAGCTACATCATACTGTACTGGTGACATATCATATGCAATGGGGAGCTATGTCATACTATCCTAGTGACATATCGCACACAATGGGGAGATATGTCACACTGTCCTAGTGACATATTGCATATAATGGGGAGCTATGTCACACTATCCTAGTGACATCGTGGTCAAGGGCAAGGGGGAGCTACGTCACACTGTCTTAGTGACATATCGCACACAGTGGGGAGCTACATCACACTATCCTAGTGACATATCGCACACAGTGGGGAGCTACATCACACTGTCCTAGTGACATCGTGGGCAAGGGCAATGGGGAGCTATGTCATACTGTCTTAGTGACATATCGCACACAATGGAGAGCTATGTCACACTATCCTAGTGACATATCAGACACAGTGGGGAGCGACATCACACTGTCCTAGTGACATATCGCACACAGTGGGGAGCGACATCACACTGTCCTAGTGACATATCGCACACAGTGGGGAGCTACATCACACTGTCCTAGTGACATATCGCACACAGTGGGGAGCTACATCACACTGTCCTAGTGACATATCGCACACAGTGGGGAGCTACATCACACTGTCCTAGTGACATATCGCACACAGTGGGGAGCTACATCACACTGTCCTAGTGACATATCGCACACAGTGGGGAGCTACATCACACTGTCCTAGTGACATATCGCACACAGTGGGGAGCTACATCACACTGTCCTAGTGACATATCGCACACAGTGGGGACCTACATCACACTATCCTAGTGACATATCGCACACAGTGGGGAGCTACATCACACTGTCCTAGTGACATATCACACACAGTGGGGAGCTACATCACACTATCCTAGTGACATATCGCACACAGTGGGGAGCTATGTCACACTGTCCTAGTGACATATCACACACAATGGGGAGCTACGTCACACTGTCCTAGTGACATCGCACACAGTGGGGAGCTATGTCACACTGTCCTAGTGACATATCACACACAGTGGGGAGCTACGTCACACTGTCCTAGTGACATATCGCGGGTAATGGAGAGCATTTCAATTAATTGGATTTGGTTATTGCTTTGTTTTCTTTTAAAAGTAGGACTTTAATGCATTTCCGTGAATTGTGGTTTTGCTGTTATTTTGTTACTTAGGAAAATAATGCTACATTTCAAGGAATTTGGATTTTGGTTATTATTCAGTTAACTTTAAAAAATAGGATTTGAGTGTATATTTCGGGAAATTTGATGGGACTGTTATTTTATTTAATTTGACAAATGCGATTTTAATCTATTTCCCATGAAGTCTTACCACAAAATGTTTCTCACTTGTCCATTGTATATGTTTAATTTGCTTAATTCAGAATTAGCTATAATCTGTCAGGTCGATCATTGTGTTCTTTAATGTGCTCAATATTTACATGACTGATTACATTTTTAAATGGTTCAAGCAGTTACAAGCCAGAAACAAGAAGCAAGAAAACTAAAATTATTACTAAAACTAAATTCAAAAGATTTGAATCAAATTGGACTAGTGCTGCTGAGCTGTGAAAACAAGTGTTAACACACTTATCCGTTATGAGCAAGGTAAAATAAATTCATCACACACAAAAAAGACAAGTTGTGAACACTTGTTGCCTGAGTGTATCGGGAGTGAGTGGCTTTGTTTGTGTACATTCCGTGTGTGTTGCTGTTAGAGAGTAAAGACTGGTCATTAATCGATGGAGCGTTTGTGGTTTCAGAGATGTTAAAGCGGAAGGACGAGCAGGTGCGACGAGGTTTGGAGGAGAAGGACCGTCTGGTGGCAGAGATCCTCAACGTGCCAGCCACAGACTACGGCAACATAGCTGAGGTAACTACCACACAGCCAGTCTCCGTTAGACAATCACCTAGCGTGTCTGTAGTTAGTAGTTAGCCAGCCACAGACTACGGCAACATAGCTGAGGTAACTACCACACAGCCAGTCTCCGTTAGACAATCACCCAGCGTGTCTGTAGTTAGTAGTTAGCCGGCCATACACTACAGCAATATAGCTGAGGTAACTACCACACAGCCAGTCTCCATTAGACAATCACCCCGTGTGTCTGTAGTTAGTAGTTAGTAGTTAGCCGGCCATACACTACAGCAACATAGCTGAGGTAACTACCACACAGCCAGTCTCCGTTAGACAATCACCCAGCGTGTCTGTAGTTAGTAGTTAGCCAGCCACAGACTACGGCAACATAGCTGAGGTAACTACCACACAGCCATTCTCCATTAGACAATCACCCCGCGTGTCTGTAGTTAGTAGTTAGCCAGCCATACACTACAGCAATATAGCTGAGGTAACTACCACACAGCCAGTCTCCATTAGACAATCACCCAGCGTGTCTGTAGTTAGTAGTTAGCCGGCCACAGACTACGGCAACATAGCTGAGGTAACTACCACACAGCCAGTCTCCGTTAGACAATCACCCAGTGTGTCTGTAGTTAGTAGTTAGCCGGCCACAGACTACAGCAACATAGCTGAGGTAACTACCACACAGCCAGTCTCCATTAGACAATCACTCGTGTGTCTGTTGTTAGTAGTTAGCCGGCCACAGACTACGGCAACATAGCTGAGGTAACTACCACACAGCCAGTCTCCGTTAGACAATCACCCAGCGTGTCTGTAGTTAGTAGTTTGCCGGCCACAGACTACGGCAACATAGCTGAGGTAACTACCACACAGCCAGTCTCCGTTAGACAATCACCCAGCGTGTCTGTAGTTAGTAGTTAGCCGGCCACAGACTAGGGCAATATAGCTGAGGTAACTACCACACAGCCAGTCTCCGTTAGACAATCACCCAGCGTGTCTGTTGTTAGTAGTTAGCCGGCCACAGACTACGGCAACATAGCTGAGGTAACTACCACACAGCCAGTCTCCGTTAGACAATCACCCAGCGTGTCTGTAGTTAGTAGTTAGCCGGCCACAGACTAGGGCAATATAGCTGAGGTAACTACCACACAGCCAGTCTCCATTAGACAATCACCCGTGTGTCTGTAGTTAGTAGTTAGCCGGCCATACACTACAGCAACATAGCTGAGGTAACTACCACACAGCCAGTCTCCATTAGACAATCACCCATGTGTCTGTAGTTAGTAGTTAGCCGGCCATACACTACAGCAACATAGCTGAGGTAACTACCACACAGCCAGTCTCCATTAGACAATCACCCGTGTGTCTGTAGTTAGTAGTTAGTAGTTAGCCGGCCATACACTACAGCAATATAGCTGAGGTAACTACCACACAGCCAGTCTCCGTTAGACAATCACCCGTGTGTCTGTAGTTAGTAGTTAGCCGGCCATACACTACAGCAACATAGCTGAGTAACTACCACACAGCCAGTCTCCGTTAGACAATCACCCGTGTGTCTGTAGTTAGTAGTTAGCCGGTCACAGACTGCAGCAACATAGCTGAGGTAACTACCACACAGCCAGTCTCCGTTAGACAATCACCCGTGTGTCTGAAGTTAGTAGTTAGCCAGCCATACACTACAGCAATATAGCTGAGGTAACTACCACACAGCCAGTCTCCATTAGACAATCACCCGTGTGTCTGTAGTTAGTAGTTAGCCGGCCGCAGACTACAGCAATATAGCTGAGGTAACTACCACACAGCCAGTCTCCATTAGACAATCACCCCACGTGTCTGTAGTTAGTAGTTAGCCAGCCATACACTACGCCAACATAGCTGAGGTAACTCACCTCACAGCTCGTCTCTTGAGCAGTGGAATGAGGAAGACCAATTGTATGCGATTGAAATTTCCCACACTTCATTACCAAATGTAAAAAGAAATATAAACATAAACAAACAAAAGCTTGACAACTTGAAGCTGTATAGTCCGACGAAAACATCAAATTTTCAATCCCAAAATAATTATCTAGATTTGATTCTACATGTCTAACTTAGATACTGGTGCACATTTATCACAGCATAGAAGGAAATACTGAGGCAAATTAATAGAACCTGTTACTGCAGAAGCTTATGGTGTCAGAGTTTTGGCGTGCTTGCCAAAATTAGTTTCAACGGTTTGCACTTCAAATATAAATTAGTCATTTAAAATAAAAGTTATGTCAAACGGAAGTAAGGTAGAATATAATGATCAACCTAATATATTTATCTCAGAAAATGACAAAACCTCAAAGCTTGTTTGTTTGTTGTTTTACGTCCTAGCAACATCTAAGGTCATATCAGGACGGGGAAACCTCAAAGTCATCGGACTATCCAATTTTAGTAATGGTTGCATTTGTCTCCGCCAGATGGCCTGTGACATTGAGGGTGAGAAGGACATGCGGGAGCTGGTTCTGGGTGCCACCTACCAGACGTCACGGCTCACCCAGCTCGTCAATGACAGCCTCGGTGTAGAACCGGAAGGCGGCAGCCCGGGGGGGACCAGCACTTCCGGTGGGACAGCAGCAGTGCACCGCCTGCACGACAAGCCGGCTGTGACTGTAACCCTCTCCGCGAGCGCCATCCTTGACGTAGCCCGAAAGCTGAACGAGCAACTCTCCCTTATCCTGGTGGTGAGTTGTGGCCGGTGTCTCGAATGGAAGATTTCCATTTCTAATAAATGATAAATATTGTGCTAGGTTGGTGTAATAAATAATTAATATCGTATTTTGTCTTGCAACTATTAAGGTCACAGAAATTAGCTAGTGCTGATCGATATCAAACTAGATTAAGCGAATATATATATAGCAGTCCACGATAGGTGCAGTGCTTCCTGGGAGTCATGCATCTAAGGGTTGAAAGCCGATATTAAATATATCTCCATAATTCAACTGGTCTCTACTCAAACACCTTCCTCTCATTCCCTACTCAGGGGCTCGTGTCTGAGTCCTAAAGGATTAATAGCGAATGACATATCTGAGCCCTTGAGGACTGACACCCAATAACGGCCTGGCTTCTGACTGGCATGTGTAGCTTTCTAACAGTGCGTTCTCGCGCAGGGCCTCGTTGGTGACCATGAGGATGTGACCAGGCGGCTCCGGAGCAGCTTGGACCTGACAAGCGAGCAGTTGGCGCTAACCCGTGACGTGTCGCAACGGTCCCCCAGCGTCAGCCTGCCGCGCCACAGCCGGCCCAGCAGCATCGCCTCCATCACCTCGTCTACCTCAGAGGTGGCCGAGACGCCGGACGAGGGCCAGCACCTACTGTCTTCTAGCGAAGAAGCGGGTGAGTCCACATTGCGGAGACTTCCATTATATGTGGCCTGTCAGCATCCTGTTAGGTGACAGCATCATGTTAGGTGACAGCATCCTGTTAGGTGACAGCATCCTGTTAGGTGACACCATCATGTTAGGTGACAGCATCATTTTAGGTGACAGCATCATGTTAGGTGACATCATCATGTTAGGTGACAGCATCCTGTTAGGTGGCAGTATCATGTTAGGTGGCAGCATCATGTTAGGTGGCAGTATCCTGTTAGGTGGCAGCATCATGTTAGGTGACAGCATCCTGCTAGGTGACAACATCCTGTTAGGTGGCAGCATCCTGTTAGGTGACAGCATCATGTTATGTGGCATCATCATGTTAGGTGGCAGCACCATGTTAGGTGGCAGTATCCTGTTAGGTGGCATCATCATGTTAGGTGGCAGCATCATGTTAGGTGACAGCATCATGTTAGGTGACAGCATCATGTTATGTGGCATCATCATGTTAGGTGGCCGCATCATGTCAGGTGGCGATATCCTGTTAGGTGACAGTATCCTGTTAGGTGACAGCATCCTGTTAGGTGACATCATCATGTTAGGTGACATCATCATGTTAGGTCGCATCATCATGTTAGGTGGCAGTATCCTGTTAGGTGACATCATCCTGTTAGGTGACAGCATCCTGTTAGGTGGCAGCATCATGTTAGGTGACAGTATACTGTTCGGTGGCAGCATCCTGTTACGTGGCAGCATCATGTTAGGTGGCAGCATCCTGTTAGGTGACAGCATCCTGTTAGGTGGCAGCATCATGCTAGGTGACAGCATCCTGTTAGGTGGCAGCATCATGCTAGGTGGCAGCATCATGTTAGGTGGCAGCATCCTGTTAGGTGACAGCATCATGTTAGGTGAGAGCATCATGTTAGGTGGCAGCATCATGTTAGGTGCCAGCATCCTGTTAGGTGACAGCATCATGTTAGGTGACAGCATCCTGTTAGGTGACACCATCATGTTAGGTGACAGCATCATGTTAGGTGACAGTATCCTGTTAGTCTTGGCCAGACAAAGAACGCATTATTGTTGCTCAGGCATTGCCGCGTCAGTCTTTATTTAGTCCCCCCTACCACAACCCTTTTTATAATAGCAATTTTGAGAAAAAAAATTAACAATCGGCGATCAAGGATCTGCGCTTTTTCAAGGATTTCCACAAACTTTGGTAAAACTGCGATTCGTGTTGTTTTCTAAAATGTCTAGAATGTAAAACCCCAATAAAGAAATAATCCAATCTTAGGTGTCTCCGTTTAATATTTAATATCAATCAGTACAGTATTGGGCCTCATTTATAATGAGTGTGTGTGTGTGGGGGGGGGGGGGGGGGTTACGCGACAATACAGATGTTCTCTAATGGGCTTAGCACTGTCAGAGAGTCGGGAAAAATTACCGACAGTCAGGTTTCACCCAGTACTGTCCTAGCACTAGCTCGTCCTGATTTGACCTTAGATGTTGTGAGGACGTAAAACTCCAACGACCAACCAAATCCTAGCACTATCCTAGCTCCATTTCACGTAATCTGACTATACTGTTGAACAAACGGGATGGGCGAATGAGTTAAGCGTCCGTCTCCTGTTTCGGAAGATCAGGGAATCCGAACCCATTGGTTCGTGGGTTCGAACCCTGGTCGAGTCAAACCAATGACTTGGTTTTCCAGTGGGGCAGCACTATAAAGTCGACATGAGTGCGCACTGTCACAAGTCGGTACCCGTCCTGATATGACCTTAGATGTTGCTAGGATATAAAACAAACAGCCAATTATGTCAGGGTTAATGCTGATACAGACTATCAAGAGCGTTCCACTGTCCTTGTTGTGATCATATATACAGAAACAATACCCATACATACAGGGAAAATAAATTCACCAGAATCCAGAAACCGGAAACAGCTATTTCTGCGGTATTGATATAACCTGGTCCGAGTGCCTTCTCCCATCGTTTAATCAAGTACCAGCCGGGTATAAGCACTGCTGAAACTGGTTCTGGGCTGAAACATGGGAGAAGGCACTTGGACCCAGTTTATATCAATTCTGCAAAGAATATTTATATATATATTAATCCATAGAAATATACATGTATATATATCGAGTCAAACCAATGACTTAAAGATTTATACTTGTCACTTCCTAGCCGGGTGCTCGGCATTATTAGGATAGGGCAAGGACTGGTTGGCTCAGTGTCAGGATAATGTGACTGAGTCTGAGTGGGATATCAGGTCATGGTGCTAGCGGCCTGGTGTCCCTGTGGGGCAGCACTATAAAGTCGCCTTGAGTGCGCACTGTCACAAGTCGGTACCCGTTCTGATATGACCTTAGATGTTGCTAGGACGTAAAACAACAACAAACAATTTTAGATTAAGAATTTATGTTCTCATATCATTTAACCACATTTTCTCCACTTTTTATAGAGGGTTGTTCTTCACTCCTACTCAGGCTACTGTAGTACGGGTGAATCTTTTATCTTCTGTTTACCCTGTTCCCAGACGCCCGCCTCACTCTGCCCGCTCCCATTCCAGGTCTGTACCTGGTGACCGGCGTCCCGCAGGAAGCTGCCTGTACAGTCGCCTGTGACGTCATCAAACCGCAAGTGGCGGAGGCCGACGACCCCAACCACAACGTGACGCCGAGCGAGTCTGCGGACCAGGCCGCGCCGACGGACGCCAACTTCAACGCGACGCCACCGGCCGCCGCCAGGGGGGGCGCCGACACGCCGCCCGCCACGTGAGAGCGCCACCAGGTGCCCGACACAGCGACGCGCCGCCAGCCTGCCGCCAACCACACCCACGGCCAGCCCGGCGAGGGAGCACCGGGGCACAGACGTCTCTTCCGCTGACGGATCAGGGAACCGGAAGTACCTCCCCCCCCCCCACACCCACGGTCACGTGGTCTGGACCGCCCGTCACAACCCGGCAGGCGCTGCGGGAGGGAAACACATCGACATGCACCAATGTAAAACCAAGTAGCCACGTGACCAATGGCAGGACCTGTGATTGGTTGACGCTCTTCTCTCTTTTTTTAAAATAATTTTTTATTATTTGTACATTTTGTTCTTTTTATATATATAATATATATATATAGTTTTATTCTGGTGGGAACCAGCTCGTGTATTGTTTGTGGACAGAGGCTGATGGCGCCACCTGTAACGAACGTCTTGTATGTGTGTCTGACAAATATCGAAACCACTGGCTTTCAGCGCATGTAAACTTACTGTTAAGGACAACCAAGATGGACGCCAGGGGACCAGGTGCTTTCTTTTTTCGACTATTTTTTTTTTGGTCAGACAATGAATGTAACACAAGCTTGCAATCCGATGCCCTCAAGTAATATGCAATCCATAGCGATGCAAGTGTGCCCTTATGCGCAGACCGGACCCAAGCATGCATGCGCATTGCCACGACAACAGTGTAATTGGTAATGAAAAGCGCCAGCATCAATGACAACAAATGGGCCGGTGTCAGTGACAACGAAAGGGGCAGTGAAAGGGCCATTGACAACGAAGGAGCTAGCATCATTGACAAGTCAGCGTCATTAACTACAAAAGGGCCCACAGCATAGAAACGAAGGGCCTGTGTCATGAACAAAAAGGCCAGCTTTATTTACAATGCAAGGGGCGGTGTCATTGAAAACGAAAGAGCCAGCATAATTAACAACGAAAGGGCCAACATCATTGACACCGAAGGGCCATTGACAATGAAAGGCCAGCGTCATTGACACCAAAAAGGTCATTGACAATGAAAGGGGCAAAGTTATTGACACCGAAAGGGCCAGCGTCATTGACACCGAAAGGGCCATTGACAATGAAAGGACAAAAGTTATTGACACCGAAAGGGCCAGCGTCATTGACACCGAAAGGGCCAGCGTCATTGAACGAGCGATATGTCCGAGGGACCAGGATGAGGTGACTGTGGTGAGCTAAGTGCCCTCAGGAGGTGGGGCTCCTACTAACCAACATCCCGTCGTCATGGTGATGCGCCTGTTGATGCCTTGTTAATGCAGGAAGCCTTTGGACCTGTCGAGCCTGCACAGCAGCATGTCAGTGGGCACGGGGACCAGCGAGAGCAGGCCGTGGTCACGACACACAAGCACAGCGCGCCTACCAGACAAGTGCTCAGTCAATCACAGCCTAGGCGTCCATTTCACCGCTGTCTAAAGCGCTCTGATTGACTGTGCTGCGTTGCCAGCACTCGTTGCGGCTATCGCCAGGCCGGATGCTGTCTGACCAATGAGAGTGCTTTGTACAATTCAGCCTATCACAGTCGCTGTTCTATCTATGTTATAGTGCTAGGTTCACGCGGTTGATTTCTGTGGGTTCCAGTAACTAAATATCTCAGTATAATAATGTCCATGTATATCCACACTAGATTAGTAAAGCCTGGCCGGGCGTTCCAGTTCACGACACTCCGAGCCGACTGTTATTATGTACTTTCCTGTATAGTATTTTTCTTATGATAATAAATGATTGTCATTGTGATCCTTGTGTAGTTATGTTTGTATCGTGGTCAGACTTTCTTCGCCCCCAATAGATGCCTTTTAATGTTTATAAACATTGTGTATGCATGCGCAGCTTGGCTGCAGAACGAAGGCACACTGCCATTGAGTTTGCCGATACACGCAGAGCAAAACATCAGTTTTATTCAAAATTAATAGAAATGCAGAACCCTAACCGTATAAATTTAATATAATCTCTTTGTTGAATATGTTTTCTATATGTGTTTCAATTGGTTTGTTTCTAGGTGGTGTAGTTTTAGAGAAATTTCACTTTTTCTGTATGAAGATTGCTCACGGCCATTGACAATGCATTGAGTTTGCTGGCATGTGCAGTGCAAAACGTCAGTTTTATTCAAAATTAACAGAAATGCAGAAACCTAACCTTATAAATTTAATATAATCTGTTCGATGAACATGTTTTCTATGTGTTCCAAGCAGTTTGTTTCTAGGTAGTGTGGTTTTAGAGATATTTAACTTTTTCTGTATGAAGATTGCTCACGGCCATTGACAATGCATTGAGTTTGCCGATACGTACAGTGCAAGTGCAACACGTCAATTTTATTCAATTAATAGAAATGCAGAACCCTAACCGTATAAATTTAATATAATCTTTTTGTTGAATATGTTTTTTATATGTGTGCCAAGCAGTTTATTTCTAAGTGGTGTGGTTTTAGAGATATTTCACATTTTCTGTATGAAGATTGCTCATAGCCATTGAGTTTGCAGTGTGGCCCTGTGTTGTCCTGCAGCCAAGCTGCATGTGCACTGACATAAATACCTATGCTGATGTCACATGAAATAGGTCTATAGCCGATATTGATGTTTTGTGCCGGGGGGTCGTTAAATAAACAAAGAGCTTCTTTGCCCCCCTCCGCCCGATCTTATACAACACTGGGACCGTCTCCCTGCCTGTAGTGCTGCCAACTCTCATGAAATTCCCGTGAAATTGAAGGTTCTGATCAGTCACCTCATGAGTCACAGTTCGACCCCAAAAGTCTATAACTTTCACGCAAAGGCGCTGAAAAGATCAATCCAAATGTATTTTGTACCTTAAAGCTGCATAGTCCAATGAAAATATCAAATTTTCAAAACCAAAATAATGATCTAGATTTGATTCTATATACCTAAGTTAGATACTGGTGCACTTATCGAGCATTTGTCACCGCATAGAATGGGACAGAGCCAATTTAATAGAACCTGTTACTGCAGAAGCCTGTGTTGCCAGTTTTGGTGTGCTTGCCTAAATTAATTTGCCATGCTGGCAGTTCAAATATCTCAAACGTTAGCCATTTAAAATAAAAGTTACTTCAAACTAAAGTAAGGTAGATTATTACGATCAACCTAATATATTTATCTCAGAAATTGACAGAAATTCAAAACCATCGGACAATGCAACTTTAATGTGGTTGAGATACTGGACATAATTGTGCCAAGCTGAGGCATGATTTATGATGAAGTAAGGAATTTGTGGTTACCATTTTTGCTTTTTTCTAATTCATATCCTGTACTACTGTGTACTTTGAAAACATTAAATACAAGTAAATATGTTATCCATATGCTAAAATATCGGCCTATAACCCCTTGTAAATGCCTTCAAATTGGCCATTTAAAGATTTCGAGGTTATGGGTACATTTCTGTTGACATATTTGAAATTTTAATATTTAGAACAAGAATTAAAAATGGTGATGTGAACATCAGCATAAGTAAAGTTACTGATTGTTTTGTGAGGAATTGGATGTTTCTTAGCTCAAAATGCTTAATTACAGACAGTTAGTTGTGTCTTACATATATTCATTATATTATGTTGCATGAGTGAATCCATGTTTATGCCAAATTGTTAATTTTTTTTCAAAATCACTAGAAATACAGAAGTTTTGCACTGAGCGTATTGTCAAACTCAATGGCTGTGCGCATTTGTTTTGCTCTGGATGCCGTTTTCAGCGCATGTGCAGTCGGAATCACGAACTCGTCTATTCATCATCACTGTAGATACAAGATTCACCCCATACTTGCAGTAGCCTAGTAAGGATGAATGACGACGTAGTGTAAATACGGGCGAAAATTGCTTTAGTATGGAACAGGAAATGGAATCCCTGGTTCCAGTATCAAATGTCTACTTATATTGGGATAGAGTTGGTGAAATGGGAGAGAATGCAAAAAAACCAAGAGGGTGACGATAGAATGCTGTCGATTTCACTTTTAAAGTTCATTAAACTACATTTTCTATTATATTTTTCAATTCAAAAGTAACACATAGATATGATTGATTGATTGATGGTTGCTTTACGCCGTGTCGGCAGCATAGGCCATATTCACGGCGAGAAAATGTTTTTGTTCAAACCATCGCTTTTACATGTAAAATCATACAATCAATTTTGTGTCAATGAACACTCATGAATTTTGTAAACTCACAATCATATAGTTTCTGGTCAAGCTAAATAAAATGATAGTATTATTCACCGATGAAATTTGTTTAAAAACCTATATGAGAGGGTACAAACCCGCTGCCCTCAAAAAGGCTAAAATGTTTTCTTGTTTTACTTTAGTAAAAAGGTCATGCATGCTGTTTGCAGTATAAAATTGTCGGCGCAGGGCCATGAAATCCACACAGTTTAATAAAGTGTGTTTCAATGTCAGTGGGGACTGATATCCAATACATTCAGGGGGAGGGTCCCCCTTGAGCAGAAAAACATGTGTTAGCCACGAGTGGCCAATACAGCATCTTGTTTAAACAACCTGGTCGTGTTGCCCTTCCAGGCACTCTTTGGCAGTCCATTCATGGAGGGGGTAATTCTATGGAGTTTGTTGTTTGGGTTGATTGATTGATTGGTGGTTTCTTTAAGCCGTGTCGGCAGCATAGGCCATATTCACGGCGAGAATAGTTTTTTTTGTCACCATCGCTTTTGCAGAATGCAAAAGCACACAATCAATTTTGTATCCGTACACTGTGGATTTAAAAAGCTCACAGTTGCATAATTTGTGGCTTAAGGAAATAGAATTAAGATAAAAGTTAAAGGTTGTTAATTGATCTAATTTGTTTAAGGGACTACATGTGATGATATAGACCAGCTGCCCTTAAAAAGGCTAAAATGTTTTCTTGTTTTACTTTTGTGATAAGGTTGTGCATGCTGCTT
Organism: Branchipolynoe longqiensis; assembly: GCA_030323885.1. NCBI lineage: Eukaryota > Metazoa > Annelida > Polychaeta > Phyllodocida > Polynoidae > Branchipolynoe > Branchipolynoe longqiensis. The sequence continues at coordinate 15,289,760 of CM059202.1, forward strand.
GCAGTGTAAAACTGTTGGCGCAGGGCCAAGAAATCGACACAACTCAACAAAATGTGTTTGAGTGTAAGTGGGGACTGACACCCAATACATTCAGGGGGAGGGTCCCCCTTGAACAGAAAGCATGTGTAAGCCGCGAGTGGCCAATACGGCATCGGCTGAGGACCACTTGGTCCCTCCGACCTCCCGCATGAGTCTGTGGTGGTTTTCCCACAGATGGTTCAATTTCTTTAAGTTTATTAATGTTTGCATCCCACTCATGTTGCCATTTGGATTTTATGTGGGTGGCTATTAGTGGTTTCAGATCAGAGTGAGGGATCAGACATGGTTCAAGATCACAGTTCAGGGCCTTCTTCGCAGCCCGATCAGCTCGTTTGTTTCCTTGTATGCCGGCATGGACAGGCACCCAACACAGGTGGATGTCATACCCATCTGTTGCCAGTTGGTTCATTTTATAAATGACCGTTGCCAGAATAGGGTGATTCGTTCTCAGTTGATCAACAGCCAGGAGGCAGGAGAACGAATCACTGTATATAACATAGTTAGTGTGGTTGGATACCTCGATACACTCCAACGTGAGAAGGAGTGCTCGGGCTTCCGCATGAAAATCGAGCTCTGATCGGCCAAGCGTACGCCAAATTTCTTCCGTCAGCAGACTGCCACAGCAGCTACTTGGCTTTGGTCTTTCGAACCATCAGTGTATATGGAGAGGAGGTCTGCAAACTGGCCTTGAATCTCTGCATGCAGTCCTTGGTATTCGAGTGCATGTGTCCCAGACTTCCTCAGTTCCGTGAGTCGGAGGATAACTGACGGCTTCCTCAATGACCACGGGGGATGTTCTGGCACTTTGGCATCCTCCAACACGTCCAAATCCACGCCTAAGGCCTCCAAATGAGGTTTCATTCGGAGCCTCAGTGGCCGGATGTAATTCGGCCTGGCGTCATACCTGGATTTGTCATGTTGCTTGAATAGACAATTGTGTGCAGGATTCAATGCATTAGTTTTTACCTTGACTACATATTGCATGGCCAGTTTGATTCGCCTGTTGTTAAGTGACGGTCTGTTGGCTTCGACATAGAGGCTCTGAACCGGTGAGGTGCAGAATGCCCCAAGGGCCAGGCGCAGCCCCTGGTGGTGGACCGTTTCTAGCAGCCCAATATACGATTTCCTTGCAGAACCGTATACTATCCTGCCGTAATCCACGCTGACCGAACCAAGGTTTGGTACATGGAGAGCAGAACATCTCTGTCTGCTCCCCACTCTGAGCTGGACAGCACCCTCAGAATATCTAGCGCTTTCAGGTATCTTGTTTTCAGGTACTTTATATGTGGCACAAAAGACAGTTTTGCATCGAAAATGAGGCCCAAAAATGTTGTTTCCTCAACGACTTTAATGGGATCCCCATCAAGGGTCAGCTCCGGTTCCGCATGCATTCTACGCAGCAGGCAGAAGTGCATGCAGACTGTTTTGGTCTTGGAAAATTTGAATCCGTTCAGAACTGACCATCAACGGATCCCATTTATGCTTAGTTGTAGCTGTCTCTCTATGACATTCATGTTAGCACCGCTGTAATATAAAACCTGGAGGTCGGACAGCATGAAAAGACTACAGGAGACTCCCCCCCCCACCCCCCCCTGCTTTACAGCAGCAGCAATACCATGACCTTGACCCTGAAAACGGTCATGGCCAGTATGCTGCCTTGAGGTACTCCTAGTTCCTCTGAGTGTAGGCTGGAATAGGTAGTCTTGACACGGACGCGGAAATGCCTGAAGGCTAGAAAGTTCCTGATGAAAATTGCCAGGTGGCCACGAAGGCCAATCGCATGGAGATCCTCCATGATGCTGTACTGCCACATTGTGTCATAGGCTTTTTTGAGGTCGAAAAAGACAGCCACAACGTGCTCCTTCTTAAGGAAAGCATCTCTTATGAAGGTCTCCATGCGCACCAAATGGTCGAGGGTGCTGCGGCCTCGTCTGAAGCCACATTGGAGGTCGGACAAGTGGTGTCCTGACTCCAGTAGCCAAACGAGGCGTTTGTTAACCATACGCTCCATGGTTTTACAGATGCAACCTGTGAGGGCTATAGGACAATAGTTGTTGGCTTCACTCGTGTCTTTACGATGTTTGGGAATCGGTATTACTGTCGCCTCCCGCCAAGAGGCAGGGATTAAATTAAGCATTGATCTGCTCATTTCTAATGGGTTGTTTGTCACCCTTACTGCAAGTACGGGGTGAATCTTTTATCTCGGCTGACTGGGTCTAATAGTTACAGTTTGATTACATATGCTTTCTGCATTAAGTCCTAACCAGAATATTTAGTTTCAGTTATACAGTTTTATTCAATCATGATATTCGTGAATAAGTGAAGTTCAGGGATGATAAATCTCCACGATATTGTGGATTTCCGCGATAACTATCACGAAATGTCAAGGATATATATGACAGCAGTTGATCAGTACGAATCCTGTTCTGATATGACCTTAGATGCCACGACATAAACAGAAAAGTAAAGAGTGATTGCAGCTGGAGAAAATGGGAATTGACAGCGTGGGCTATAATACAGTCACAACAAGGAGAGTGGCACACTACAGTAAAACCTCTCTAAATCGACCGACCATGACACCAACTTTGAATGGCCAATTTAGGGAGGTGGGTTGTTGAGGGAGGTTTCTTTTTCATCATGCCAATGGTATTGTATGAGCGATCGTTTGGGACCGAAATAAAGCAATCAATATAGGGGAGTGGTTGATCTGTGGTTGTGGTCGGTTAGAGAGGTTTTACCCTAGTCTGTAATGACGTGGGATAGTTCTTGGGAGGTAGGCCTACTGTATAAGCCAAACTTCCAAGAATATTCCTTGTTTCCCTGCCAGTGGTAATCCTATGGGAAAACATCTGCATTCTCTCAGAAATGTCATTACATTGGATAATCTAAGACAGTAATAACTAGGCTAAGTATACTATTATTGAAGCAACATTGTTGTTGGTGTTTATATTATTTACAGATCCTCGCCACAGATTTCTAGTTCATTTTGCCAGATAATAACATTAATCCCTGAAAGTTGTCTTGATTATCTGATCATGTTTAAGATGTTACTGCCCCTTTAAAGTGGTCGAACGAAGGACTGAAGGCTCTGATCTGTCATAGACCAGGGTAATCAATGATATCGGTCCAGATTCATCAGACAACCATCTGGATATACAGGTCTAACTAGATAAACGATTCACCCCATACTTGCAGTAGAGGGGTGAGCGACAACATAGTCTAAATATGGGCGAAAATAGCTTTAGTATGGAACAGGAAGTGGAATTCCTAGTTCCAGGATCAAATGGCTACATATATCGGCGCACAGTTGGTGAAATGACAGAATGCAAAAAAAAACAAGATGACGGTGATAAAACGCTGTCGATTTCACTTTTAAAGTGCGTTGAAGTATATGTTTTATTATATTTTCCAAATCAGAAGCAGCAGGAAAATATGAAAATGTATGTGAAGAATATATTTCGCTTCTTAAATTAAGAATTTATCAGCTCAGTTCATTTCCCCAGCATGTCAAAATTCTTCTTTTATATAAGGTTGTCTTTCACACCTACTACAATTATGGGGTGATCTTTTATCTAAGGTCTATCGTCGACCTGAGTCTGTCTAGATACATCACAGCCCGTAAAGTTTGCAACAGACGGTATGGCCGAATGAGTTGAGCATTCGTGTCCCGTTTTGGTAGATCGTCAGATTGGAACCCACGGGTTCAAATCCTGGTCAAGGCCACTTTCATCCCTGTCCTAGTAATGCAAAGTGCCAGGCTAGGTGGAAGAAGTTTAGCTTTTTAAGTCATCAGTTTGACTCGGCCGGGGTTAGAGCCCCATGACCTGCCACACAGGAAGTGGGTGCCCAACTCATCTTTCCCTACCATCTGGTCTAGGTAAATATATATAGGTTAACCTACTTATATGCAAACTCTATTCCCCCCTATAAATGCAGCAACCTGGACAACAAGTAGAGACAGGTCACGCCAAAGTATAGCAACCTGTTGTCATAGTCTGGCAGCACAAAGGCATAAGTCTTCACCGCATCCAGGTACGTGCCAAAGTCTGCATGCGTCCGAGTGCCCTGGTCCTGGAATGCGTGCGTACATGCGGTGGGCAGAGACTCACCCGCCAATGCACCCTGGATGTCGGACTCGTCTTTGCTCTCTTCATTGTTATCAAAGTTGTGCTCCTCCTCATCCTCCTCATCATCTTCCTCATCATCCTCTGACTCATCATCATCTGGAATCGCCTCATCCTGAAGTGCTATCAGCGTATCTAGCCTGCTCAGCATGATGCCCAAGTGCACCTTGTCTGAGGCAGCTTCTGACCATATGGGCTTCTCGGACGCTTGCTGGCCTGTGGGAGATGCGGTGCTCTCTAAAATGTCTTCGCATGGAGCAGATGGAGCGCTAATGTTGTTGGATATGGAAAGACAATGTGGAGGAAAGGAAAGAACTAGACTGAGTGAATTGTCAGCAGCATTTGCAGATGTGACAAACAACTGACATCCTTCTGTTAATGTGCAATTATTATCCTGTGTAGTCGATTCTGAACACGCAGTAGGAGTGTGGCAGCCTTCGACAAAAGTAGGTGAGGTCTTTGCAATATTAGTATAGATGTCTGAAATTTCTGAATAGATGTTGCTTGAAGCAACAATAGTGTTGGTACCTTCTGTACGCCTATCCAGATTGTCAACAGCTGTTTTTGATGTAGAGGCAGTGACAGTAGCTTCTGTGCATGTGTCAAGACTGTCAACAGTTGCCTTTGCTGTAGAAGCAGTGACAGTAGCTTCTGTACACACATCAAGACTGTCAACAGCTGCCTTTGGTGTAGAGGCAGTGACAGCAGCTTCTGTACATGTGTCAAGACTGTCAACAGCTGCCTTTGGTGTAGCGGCAGTGACAGTAGATTCTGTAGATGCATCAACACAGTCAACAACCTTTGGTGTAGAGGCAGTGACAGAGGCTTCTGTACATGTGTCCAGACTGTCAACATCTGCCTTTGGTGTAGAGGCAGTGACAGTAGCTTCTGTACATGTGTCCAGATTGTCAACATCTGCCCTTGGTGTAGAGGCAGTGGCAGTAGTTTCTGTGCACACATCAAGACTGTCAACAGCTGCTTTTGATGTGGAAGCAGTGACAGTAGATTCTGTAGATGCATCAACACTGTCAACAGCTGCCTTTGGTGTAGAGGCAGTGACAGAGGCTTCTGTACATGTGTCCAGACTGTCAACATCTGCCTTTGGTGTAGAGGCAGTGACAGTAGCTTCTGTACATGTGTCCAGACTGTCAACATCTGCCTTTGGTGTAGAAGCAGTGGCAGTAGTTTCTGTACACACATCAAGACTGTCAACAGCTGCTTTTGATGTGGAAGCAGTGACAGCAGGTGGTGGAGCTATTATAACCTTGCTAATGTCTTCACCTGTAGATGTAGGAGTAACAACCGCGACCACGGATGTCAGCTCCTCTAGTGCTTTCAGCTGGCACTCCGCCTCAACCTTTGTGTTGTCAGCCTCATTTCGGGACAACTCCATCTGTGCATCATCATCTTCATGCGCAATCTCCTGCAGGAAGCCACAGATTTCGTCATCGTCATCGATGAGGCGTGGCCCCACAAAGCCGTCAACTTGTCTGCCGGTCAGCGCCAGCCGCACTTTGCGGTGCAGCTGAGCACCGCTCATCGAGCAGGCGGAGAAGTACGGCGACAACGGGTCTTCGACGTTGGGCTCGTAGAGTAGGAAAAGCAGGCCCTGGACGCACTCTTCCATGCCAAACTCCTCCTGCCAGTCATCCAGCAGGCTCAGGCACACGTTGGCTTTGGTGCATTCTGTGTCCAAGTTTGGGTGGTACACATCTGTGTGGCAGGATACTATCGGAGACTCTTTCGGGAACCTAACGGGTAGCTCGATCTGGGGGACAAACAGACAGACACTGAACATTAGCATACTGATGGTGTAGAGCAATTGGGTGCAGCACATCGAGCATATATTAATCAGGTGAAGCGCCACATGCACAAGTAGTACCCACATTTCAATTTTAGCATGCTCACAAATAAGAGAATTTGGTATTAATTAGCAGTATATAGTCATGCTAATAAATAAGAGAATTTGGTATTAATTATCAGTATATAGTCATGCTAATAAATAAGAGAATTTGGTAATAATTAGCAGTATATAGTCATGCCAATAAATAAGAGAATTTGGTATTAATTAGCAGTATATAGTCACGCTAATAAATAAGAGAATTTGATCATAAGCAGTGCAAAATATCCAGCTATCCTCGCCGGGATAGCGCTAACCCTGGTACAAAAGAGGGATATGTTAACATGGGTTAGGATCGCGAGGATAGCGCTAACACCACTTCATGCATCCGGTTTTTTAACCACTATCCCGATGATAGGCGCTATCCACAAGATAGGAGCGCTAACGCCGCTTCATGCGTATGACTCCTGGGGCCATATGTATGAGTCGGGGTTAGCGAGCCAAACCCGTGGTTAGGGGCGATCTCCGGTGTCATGGTTTAAAACCCCGGCCAGATCGCATCCCCTGCCGTGGCTTCTGCGCATGCGCGGATTTTAAGCGCGTCGTCTGCGCATGCGTCAAATTCTCCCCAGTGTCAATGGCCGTGAGCAATCTTCATACAGGAAAAGTGAAATATCTCTAAAACTACACCACTTAGAAACAAACTGCTTGGTACACATATAGAAAACATATTCAACGAATAAATTATATTAAATTTATACGGTTAGGGTTGTGCATTTCTATTAATTTTTAATAGTGGCAGTGGCAGTGTGTATTCGTTCTGCAGCCGAGCTGCGCGCACATACACAATGTTTACAAACTCCGCACATGCGCAGAAGCCACAGCAGGGGATGCGATCTCGCCGGGGTTTTAAACCACGACACCGGGTTAGCGACGAAAAGTCAGTATGTATGGAGCAGTGTTACGGAAACACCGCTACGCTAACCCCAAGCCATATCAAGTTTACCATCGGTGTTAGGGACGGATTAGGCCCAAATCTATGCAATGCTATCATATTTAACACAATTACATACTCAAAACGTGGAATTTCATTAAATTAACCCTAAAATCGAACCGATATTATTAACGCCGCCGCTAAATCGGCAGCGATATTAATAGTGTCAAATCGACGAATGTAACCAAAACAAATCGCCGCCGGCGTTGAAGCGGCTGCGATATTGGGAAATAGCGGTGCTCACCGGCAACAGGCTCAGAGGGATTTCCCAAATCTATAAATAACTGCTAGGTTAGCTAACACCACTGCGCTTTGGCACCGTACATACCCCGTGACACATTTCCCAACACAGGCGTTAGCTAACCCGAACCCGGCCCTTAACACGGGAGCCGATAAATAATTCTTCATGCATACGGGCCCTGGTCATTCTGCTATATTAGTTTAGGAACCAGTCTTGCTTTGGAATGTTTCCATTTGTACTGGTCTGATACCTCTAGAGCACATTGAATTTTATCATCGGCTATTGGATGTCAAACATATGGTCATTCTGACATATTTCTTTAGAGGAAACCTGCTTCCACCACATAGGCTACTCTTTCTGATAAGCAGCAAGGGGTCTATTATATGCACTTTCCCACAGACAGGACAGCACATACCACAGCCTTTGATGAACCAGTTGTGGACCACTGGTTGGAACGTAAAATAGCAACTGCAAATAGGTCCACTGAGCAGGATCAATCAAGTGACCCACACCTTCACAGGTGGACACTCTACCGCCTGAGCTACGTCCCGTTCCCCTTGCACTGGTCTCGGGCACACTACCATGATCATTGTATTATCAAGGTTCATTTCGAATTATTCTGCTAAAGAGCTTTAATATAATACCAGGGTCTGTACACATGTGAAGATTTGGAATTTAAGGCTGTTTCAAGGCTTTTCAAGGCTGTTTTTGACAGGAATTCAAGACTATTTTCATTTGGATTTTGGGGGAAAACACAAACAATTGCGAATGGCAATTTCGGACTAATTTACATCGGTGGGGACAGTTTAATAGAATGCAAGGCTTTTCAAGACTAATTACCCCAAATTATCCTCCCGCACAGTCTGGGCCTTGAAATGAAGTTCAATACTTTCAAGCCTTGCCAGACGCCGACGGACCCTGTGATATGTAAACTGTGATGTATATTTTGGCTAAATTCTCTCAGTTTGATAGAAGTTGTTAATAATGTGGGCACACACACCTGCACTTTGTACTATACCACTATAATGAGCTGAGCACGTCCTAAATATAACCACAAAGTACTTATATGGTAACAAGGGTTTGATTCAGGAGCCATCCGATTAAGCTAAGCCATTAGAATCGATGCCAACTTCAACTGGCGATTATTTTTGCGCAAATACTTATACGATCCTGGAGACGGAGGTTTGAAGTTGCATAATTCAATGGTTTTTAGGTATCCTAATATTTAGATAACAGATTCCCCCTGTACTTGTAGTACACGGGTGAACGACAAAGTAGTCTAAATACGGGCAAAAATAGCTTTAGTATGGAACAGGAAGTAGAATGCCTGGTTCCAATATCAAATGGCTACTTATATCGGCACAGATTTGGTGAAATGGGAGAGAATGCAAAAAAGACAATATGGCAGCGAAAGAACACCGTCGATTTCACTTTTAAATTCTATTAAACTAGATGTTTTATCATATTTTTCAACTCAAAGGTAGCGGGGAAATATTAAGACATATATAAAGAAAAAGTATTGCTCTTTAGATTGTGGATTTAGGGTCTCATTTCATTTCCACGCTTTTTCAACAGCTTTTATATAGGGCTGGTATTCACCCGTGTACTGCGAGTACCGGGTGAATCCTTTCTCTACCTAATATTATATTAGATGGATTATTATAATCTACGTTACATTAGTTTGACGTAACTTTTATTTTAAAGAATTTAATTTGAGATATTTGAAGTGAAAACATGCGAAGTTAATTTTGGTGTGCACACCAAAATTCTGTGCATAAACGGCGTTTAGATCAACCCATTTTCGAGCATAGTAATATATAGCACGGGTGCATCAAACTGCTATAAATATAGCATCATAACCACATTAGGATCGTTGACATAGAGGGACAAACATAACAACCTAGCACAGAGAAATTAAACCTACATCTTTACAATACCATCAACATAAGTTTAATACAGTACAACCCCGTTAAACCAAGCTCGGTTAAACCAAACGATCGGTTAATCAAAACTTTTTTTGGCAACCCGGCAAAATACTACCATTTATCATATAAAAAAGTTGGTTAAACCAAATTTGGTTAATCCAAAGTATCTGTTAATCCAAAGAAAATTGACTGGCCCCAGGTCACTTCCCATATGATTAAACCAAACTTTCATGTGGTTATAAGGTCATAAATGGTAGTATTTTGCCGGGCCGCCGAAAAAAGTTTTGATTAACCGATCATTTGGTTTAACCGAGCTTGGTTTAATGGGGGTTATACTGTATATACATAAAAAAACAATAATCAAAGTGTCCACATACATTGTGTATTACATTCATAATGCAACCGGCGTTTTTGTCAAAGCCAAGTCAAAGTCGAAGCCAAAACTCAGTTAAACCAATGATCAGTTAATCCAAACAAATTTCTAGGGTCCCTTCAAGTTTGGCTTAACAGGGTTACACTGTATTGGTATTATGGGTTTTTGCGACCAGAGGAGATGGCCAAATGAGTTGAGTATCCGTCTCCAATTTTGGTAGATCGTGGGATTCGAACCCATGTGTTTGAACCCTGGTCGAATCAAACCAATGACGTAAATATTTATACTTGTCACTTCCTAGCCAGGCGCTCGGGATCATTAAGATAAGGCAAAGACTGGATGACTCAATGTCAGGAAAATGTGACTGAGTGGGATATCAGGTCATGGTGCTGTCAGCCTGGTCTCCCAGTGGGCCATCACTATAAAGGTGCCATGAGTGCGTACTATCACAAGTCGGTACCCGTCCCGATATGACCTTAGACTAGACGCGGTTGCCGAATCTGTGAAGTGCAGGCATCTTGTGTGGAAAGTCAAGAGTTCAAATCCCAGCTGACTCAAACCAGTGACTTATAAAATTGATACTTGTCACTACCTAGCCTAGCGCTCGACATTAAAGCTGCATAGTTCGATGAAATAGCAAATTTTCAAAACCAAACCAATTATCTAGATTTGATTTTACATATCTAACTTAGATATTGATGCACTTATTAAGCATTTGTTTCTGCGTACAAGGCAATACTGAGTCAATTTAACAGGTGTCAGATTTTCCATGTTTGCACCCAAAATATCTCAAAAGTTTACCATTTAAAATAAAAGTAACTTTGAACTAATGTAAAGTAGATACTTATGATCGATCTATTATTTTTATCTCAGAAAAAAATACAGGAATTCAAAACCATCGGACTATGCAACTTTAATAGGATAAGAGAAGGCCTGGTTAGCACAGTATCAGGATAATGTGACTGTGTGGGATATTGAGTCATAGTGCCACCGGCCTGGTCTCCCAGTGGGGCAGCACTATCAAGTTGCCATCCTGATATTAACAAACAAAACACTAGTACCATCGACAGTCGGGACATACTTAGCACAAATGCCATATCTTAAAACCTACATAGTTACATTACCGTCACGTTTGATGGTTGGTTGGTTGTTGGGGTTTTACATCCTGGCAACACTGAAGGTCACATAAGGACGGGTACTGACTTGTGATAGTGTGCACTCATGGTGACTTTATAGTGTTGCCCCACTGGGATACCAGGCCACCAGCAGCACCTTGACCTGATATCCCACTCAGTCACAATATCCTGACACTGAGCCAAGCAGCCCTTGCTCTATTCTAATAACGCCGAGCGCCTGACTAGGAAGTGACAAGTATCTATTTTTAACTTAAGTCATAGCTTTGACTCGACCAGGGTTCGAATCCGGGGGGGGGGGGGGGGGGAGGTGACTTACGTGGAAGCGCAGCGCCGCCCCGCGGTAGGATCCCCCTGATGCACACACGTCCACGTCAACCCACGTCATGTTGTCGTCATCGTAGTCGAACACCCGCACCTGGCCCGCACTGAACGACTCGACCGTCAACAGGAAGCGCCGGAAGTCACGGGCACGCCGAGACACCATGGTGTGTGTGTGGATGGCTGTGTGTGTATGTCTGTGGCTGTGCCTGTGTGTATTGCTGTCTGTATGTGTGTGGTGGATATGTGTGTGGCTCTGTATGTGTGTAACTATGTGTGTGCCTGTATGTGTGTGTCTATATGTGTGTGGCTATATGTGTGTGTCTGTCTGTCTGTGTGTGTCTATGTGTGTGTCTGTATGTGTGTGGTGGATATGTGTGTGGCTCTGTATGTGTGTAACTATGTGTGTGCCTGTATGTGTGTGTCTATATGTGTGTGGATATATGTGTGTGTGTGTCTGTCTATGTGTGTGACTGTGTGTGGTTGTATGTGTGTCGATATGTGTGTGTCTGTAAGTGTGTGTCTGTATCAGTGTATGTGTGGCTCTATGTGTCTGGTTGTAATATATATCTGTATGTGTGGCTATATATGTGTGTTGCTATATATGTGTGTGGCTATATATGTGTGTATGTATGTGTGGTATACCTGTGGTATATGTTTGTGTCCGTATATCAGGGCCTCGTGGTGCGACCTGTCTATAACTTTAGTATCACTATCACTAGTATCAGTCAACTATGCCTGACCTCGGCCTAGGCCCTCCTGTGTCCGATCACCACGCCCCCTGGTGGCCTAGGCACGGCGTGGTATACGGGTCGGTTCTAGCCCCTCAACTGCTGTGTACAAGTCGCGCCGTGACCATTGATTCCGTCTCGGTTGTTTTCCTGATGTTGTGCTGCCTGTAACTGCCGTGTTGTGGTCATTGCCGACCTACCTACCACATGTCTTATAAGCCACCTCCTCATAGCAGGGATTTCCCGACGGGGAAGGAGTGCGGGGGGTCCTGAATCATACCCTATGTATGTCCTGTATATGCTTCAATGAGAATTTAGGTACAGGCGCTGGGGTGGTGCCTGATTCGGGGCGTGCTATGGGCGCGTGTGTAGCGGGTGGGGATTCAGGAACTGCCGCCTGGCGGGAGTTGCACCACCCGGCGCCCAACTTGCGCCACGGAGCGTTTGTTTGACGCCGACAATTTGATGTGTTTGATTCGAACACCCGGCGTACAAGCCGGCGCGCCGGGTCGCTACTTCTCTATTCATCAACTAATCAGAAGTGGCGCACTGGAAAACTCGGCACTCTCCGAACGCAGTCTTTATAGGGGCGCCCTTATCGCAATACCGCGAAGCTGTGAGTGAAGAGCGAAGGCTGGGGGAGATCTTTAGTGACGTCACATTGCTATAAATAAACATCTGGTCATACCCATGGGTGTGAGCGAGTGATTGCAACGGTTTGGTATTATTCATGTTATGAGGACATGCACAGACTTGTGACTGTACTCCTGGGTTTCAATGTATGGCAGAGAACCAGAGAACAAGGCGGGCAGGCATCACCAACTTCTCAGTTTGCAACTATGGCCGTCACAAGTTGCCAATGCACAGACGTGTAACTATGTAGTAGGTCTAATAGGGCTGTCACACTACGGCGTATGATACTATGACGTAAGTGTATGCTGGCATAGCGGTTTGCGTCATATACGCTGTTATATATGCCATCATATGCCGTCATATGCTATGCATACGCCATATACGCCCGGCTTACCCTTTCATACGCCGTCATATGCGCGTCTGTCCGAAAATTGTTGTGCATGCTCAAATTTGTCAGCGTACGGCGGCATAAGGGGCATACACTTCTCATATGCTAGACATACGCTATGCATACGCCGGCATAGGTTACGCATAGGTTAGGGGTACACCGGCATAGGTTAGGCGTACGCTGAAAGCCTGTCTTCGGAGTATCTATGGCGTATATAGCATATGCCTAACCTACATGTAATGTATTTGAGCATACTCCTAGCGTATACAAAGCGTATACAAAGCGTATGTGCAGCATATGCCCGACCTATGGTCTCGGTATATAAAGGCACCGCAAGGCTTCTTCTGTCAGTCCGGCTCTGCTCAGACAGGATGGATGTGCAGGCACTCCAACTCCAACTTCCAGCATCGGTACAGAATTGCCCTTTATCAGCATGAGCTAGGTCTCTACCTCATGGTTCTTCTGGCGGCCTGTCTCGAGAGGAGAAGGAGGAGGCAGCGGCGGCGCACAGTGTGGGTCAGACCCTGGATTGGGAGGCGGCCACAGTTTGGCTTGTACAACAAGCTAATGGTCGGGCTACGCAGCGAGGACACCGTGTCGTTCGTGAACTTCATGCGGATGCCTCCCCAGTTGTTTGACAAGATTGTGGCGCGAGTGGGACCGAGGATTGAAAAAAAACGCACCACCATTCCAAGTGCCGCTCGAGCCTTTGCTGAAGATCGCACTTACTCTGCGGCACCTGCCATCTGGCACCAAGTACTCGTCGATGAAGTTTGGGTGGAGGGTCCCCCACATCACACAGTCGCTCATAGTGTGTGAAGTCTGTCAGGCCATCATCGCCGAGTACATGGACAAGGTCATGACGTGTCCAACGACTCCAGAAGGATAGCATGCCATCGCGGATCTATTCTTAGAGAAGTGGAACTTCCCCCATACCTGTGGCACTCCGTGGTCCTGTTGGCACTAGTAGACACGGACTACAAGTTTATCTGGGCAGATGTTGGGGGTTTGGGCTCCGCGTCTGATGCCCAGATCTACAACGACTCCGAGCTGAAGGCGGGCACTGAAGGTGGCACCATCGGCTTTCCACACCCTGAACCGATCGTGGACGGCCAGAAGGATGTGCCATATTTTCTCATCGGTGACGATGCCTTCGCCCTGCGGCCGACCATGATGAAGCCGTACGGCAAGAGGGGGTTGAACAATGAGGAGCGACTGTTCAACTACCGGCTGTCCCGAGCTAGGAGAGTGGTGGAGAATGCCTTTGGGATTTTAGCCAACCGCTTCCAAGTGCTGCTGACGACTATGCAGCACCACCCCTGCACCGTGAAGGTCATCGTCAAGGTGTGCATGGTTCTGCACAACCTCATGAGGATGCGCAACCCAGCGCTACAGAACCTGCAGCTGGATCATCCCGAGACTGGCACCAACAACTTTGTCCCCGGAGCGTGGCGAGATGACCCAAACCTGCCAGACATTGACATTCCAACTAACCCCAACACCGCGTCCAAGCTAGGAAAGGAGCAGCACAATATACTTAAAGACTGGGTCGTCTCACCTGCCGGAGCGGTGTCATGGCAAGACAGCATGATCTGACAAAACATTGTATCTCTCTGTATGCACCGTGTATGTGTACTGTTATGATCTATTTTTGAAAACTTATGTGCTTTTCTTTACACTGTCCAGTTATCGCTTATTTACATGTCCGTTATGTTGTGACATGTCTACTGTTATATGAGATGGTAATATGTTTATGTCTATTAAAATAAACGATATAATTTTTTAGATATCAAAACACAATTTACATGTCTGTTATATTCTTTCGCTCCCTAATTAAAGTTATCTAGTTAATGTATTTGTAATGAATTTGCTCTCTTTTTAAATGAATTACACTTTTGAAAGCATAACCACTGTTAAGAACACAAGGAAAAAGAGGGTGAGGGACAGAAAGGGGGAGAGAAAGGCAGGGAGGGAGGGAGAGAGAGGGAGGGAGGGACAGAGAGAGAGGGAGAGAGAGAGAGAGAGGGAGGGACAGAGGGAGAGAGAGGGGAAGAAAGAGGGGAAGAGAGGAGAAGAGATGGGAAGAGAGGAGAGAGGGGAGAAAGGGTAAGAGAGGGTAGAGACTTGTGTCCTTAATATTCATAATAATTATTCTTTATTTTCAATGTTACTTTAATTGTTCTTTAATTTACAACAATTACATTATGGCATGCCATTATTGAATGCGGACACAATAATTATAGTTTGCAATATATTTATTTATACAAGACATTTGTCAACATATATACATATATACATATGTGCATACAAATATACAAAGATAAACAATACAACAAAACATTTGACAAAAAATACAAACTATAACTACATATCTACATATATACACATATCTACAAATGATCACTTGTCGCGCATCCCACCCGAGCCCCCCTCAGCTGGTGACGTTGTGGCTGACGGGGGGAAGAGGTCCAAGTTGGAGACCCCCAACACTCCCGAGATCCCTGACAGCCCCGACAAGTTCAATAGTCCGTCGGACGTCGGGCTGGCCGATTCCGACAAAGTTCCCGTCGCGGGGGCGACTCGTGTTGGTGTCGAGCTCGCCATGGCA
The DNA here is from genome assembly GCA_030323885.1 of Branchipolynoe longqiensis. NCBI lineage: Eukaryota > Metazoa > Annelida > Polychaeta > Phyllodocida > Polynoidae > Branchipolynoe > Branchipolynoe longqiensis. The sequence goes on from CM059202.1 coordinate 15,305,110, forward strand.
CCGCCACCGGAAGGCGATGGCCAGGCCACACAGACAGTGGCCGCACCACCTAGCCGGGCAACGAGTCCTGGAGAGGGCCTGGTGTGGCCCGCCATGCCGAGTGTCCGGATTTGGGCAGGTGGCTGTGCCATCGCCACAGACGGCCGTTGCACCAACTGAGGCCGAGGCTGAGGCTGAGGCGGGACCGGCTCCTGACGCAAGTGGAGCGGCAGAGGTTGAGACAGAGGTTGAGGCAGAGGTTGAGGCAGAGGTTGAGGCAGAGGCTGAGGCTGAGGCTGAGGCTGAAGATGCGGCTGTGGCTGCGGGTGAGGCGGAAGATGCTGCTGCGTCATATATCGCTGCACGTACTCCTGTGTCTGAGACGCCCATAGTGATGCCGGTGGTGGCTGGTGAGTCCACTGGTGGGGTTGAGGCTGGTATGCCTCACTTGTAGACACAGGAGCAGGTGCAGCCACATGAGCCACCACAGCCAGAGGAGCCATGACTTGTTGGCCTTGCCCCTCCAGATGCTGCAACACGATTCGGTTGATTGGGCCACAGGTCTCAACAAACCGCTCCTCCAGCATGGTCAGGATCATGTTGCGGACATAGTTCGCAAACGCCACATGCTTCGTCATCGCCGGTGTAGAAGGCAGCTGCATCACCTTCAGCATGTCCCCAGACTCGTCGAACCTCTTCTGGATGGCAGCGAGGAGGTTTGCGTCGTCTGGGGCTGACCGCTTCCCCTTCCCCTTCCCCTTCCCTTTTCCCCGCTCTTGGACTGTAGTGGGAGGAGTGGCGGGAAGGTCCTCCTCCATCCCCAGGTCCACATCCGTGGCCACATTGTCCTCGAGGCTGAGATCCCGATGCGCATCCTCGATGACAGCGAGCACCTGCAAGACAAAATAATAAAATAACATAAGTACCAGAGTGAGGGGAGAGCTGCTGCTCCAGGGTATTTATGCCCAGGCGGCCACCCACCCCTGACCTCGGAGAGATACCATATGCTTTTCACACGCCACACGTAAGTTGCTCATACGCTATGCATACGCTACTCATAAGTTACTCATATGCTACTCATACGCTACTCATACGCTACTCATACACTAGGCATAGGTCGCTCATACAATACGTATATGCTCAACCTGCCACTCACAACTGTAAAACCACATCAAAGTACGCCACGCATACGCCATCATACGCTAGGGGTAGGTTACGCATAGGTTATGCATACGTTACTTGTACGCTCATAAAGACACATCAATGCACAAAGGTCACTATATGTCGTCACGCAACGTTTCTCAAAACTTTCGGTAGGTTTTATATACACCGCCGCCATACGCCATAATGTGACAGGGCCTTTACAAAGTTTAATGGGGCTGTCACATTACGGCGGCATATATAAAACCTTACGCAAAAATTTGAAAAACGTTGCGAGACGATGTATGGTGACCTTTGTGCACTGCGGTATCTTTTGGAGCGTATGCGTAACCTATGCATAATGTATATGTAACCTACCCCTAGCCTATGGCGGCGTATTCAAAGCATATGACGCCGTATACTCGGCGTATTGGGACGTATTTTGACAGTTAGAGGTGACAGGACCAGCGTATGAGTAACCTATGCCGATGTACTCCATACCTATGCCGGCGTATACATAGCGTACGTTTAGCGTATGAGCCATACGCTGCCATATGCTGCCAATTTTGAGCATGCACAAACATTCTTGGATGGACGGGCGTAAAGACAGCGTATGACGAACGTATATGGCGTATGCCCAACCTATGCCTAACCTATGCATAGCGTATGATGGCATATGACTGAGTATGGGTCAAAAACCGCATACGCCGGCATACGCCATATGCCGTAGTGTGAAGGCCCCATTACAGAATGTTGTGAGTACGCCAGAGACACGGGTGTCGGTGCAACGTACGCCTAAGCCGTAACCTATGCCGGCGTATGCATAGCGTACGTCTAGCGTATGAGCAGCGTATGAGCCATACGCTGCCATACGCTGAACATTTTGAGCATGCACAAAAATTGGTGGACGGACGGGTGTATGATGGCATATGACGAGCGTATATGGCGTATGCCCAACCTATGCCTAACCTATGCGTAGCATATGATGGCGTATGACGGCATATGGGTCGAAAACCGCATACACCGGCATACGTAACGCATAAGAAGCCTCACTCGAAACCAGTGGCAGTGACCTATATTTTGTAACTGAGGGAATCCATGTCATTGTCAATGCATGTGCACCAAAAGTCGGTAAAAGTGTAGGCTCGGGCTTTCTATCGACAAACTGTCTAATGGTGAAAACAAGTCTATTCAGACTTATCCATAATAGACAGTATAAATCTTCAAGAAGAAAAGGAATTTTGGAGACTTCCTTCCAAGTTCCAGCAAAAATGGCAAGTGAATTCAAAGACAGTGAAAAAAGACTCCTACCAAAGCAGTTTGTGCTTCTTAGACCAGTAGGTATAAGAAGGTCGTTATCCACCCGTTATCCCGTTAAGGGGCTGTCACATTAGGGTTTTTTGCGGGAGCGTATGGCGGCGTAGGCGCGTTACGTCATATACGTCGGCATACGCCGTATACGCTACTCATACGCTACGCATACGCTACTCATACGCTACTCATACGCCGCCAGATGCCGCCAGATGCCGGCTTATGTGAAGCGTATGAGGCATACGCCGCCATACGCTTTCATAAATCCGTCCGTCCAAATTTTGTTGTGCATGCTAAAAAAAACTCGACCTATGAGGGCGTATGGCCCATACTGTCAAAAAATGTCACAGCATGCTCCCATACGCTCCTCATATGCTCCTTGTAGGTTCCACATACGCTCAAAACCACCCAAAAGGTCACCAAATGTCATCATAGGCCGGCACGCGCAGGAACTACGTAGGTTTTCAATACGCTCCCGCCATACGCCGTAATGTGACAGGGCCTTTAGGTCATTATCCACTCGTACTCTATGTAGGCGTTTAACATTATACAACAACAAAATCTAACTTACCTCTATTGAGGATTTGCATAAAACGATTAGCACCACGTGATCAGTGCCTCGTCGGCCATCATGGTTGGATAGAAAGTATAGCATAACACTGCCGATGTGGCCGTGGCATTAATATCGCTTGGATTTTGGGTTTAATTTGACCGAATTTCACTTTTTGAGTAAGCTATTCTCATAAATAACATTATTTCAACCCCCTGATTGAATATTCATGGTTCTAAATAACAGAAATAGATCATAGCAGTGAATAGATTCATGCTTTTTGTTTTATTTACACACTTGATAGCAGAATGAACTGCTTCTATCCAACCACGAAGCTGGAGTAGTTAGTGTGATGCCTACGTCACACACAAATCCTCAATAGGGACTAGTAGTCTCCACGATCATATTAGAAAATAATTCGGATGAAAGAAGGAAATGGTTAAGCAGATATTGGGGGTGGTGGGGTGACATTAAATGTATTATAAGATTAATAAATCGGAATGAAGAATGAGATAGTTCTCATGCTTCTTAAGCTGCATAGGTCGATAAAAGCATCAAATTCTCTAACCGCAAACAATTATCTAGATTTGCTCCTACATATCGAACTTAGAGACTGGTACATTTATTAAAGCTGCATAGTCCGATGAAAACCTCAAATTTTCAAAACCAAAACAATTGTGCGTAATGCTTTGGCATTGCGGGTAATCACGATCGCGAACACAGACCAAGGCGTGCCACTACTAAGGACGTCTATTGTGTCGCCGACTAGCGGAATTCTTTAGAACTATGTAACAACTCAAACGCCGACTAGCGGGTCTTTTCTAAACCTGGTCGCCGATCGGGTAAACAGGACTTGATGACGTATTACGCAGTACACTCGTATTGCCGATGCGCCCCTTTTCGGGTAGACTTTTGCTATATATGGCGGTGCGGCGACGGTCATTACGACCGGAGGAGCCAGGAGACAATAACCAGCCTTAAATTGGCCTCCCACCCACCCTACATGTGAAAGTAGAAAGTAGGGCCATAGCATCTCTAGCCTCGTTTCTTAAGCATTTGTGAGCTGACATTTGTATAACCTGACGTTTAACTTTCCTTAATTAAAAATGCCATAACTATATTTGCCGTGTTCGCGTTTTTCCTGATTATCTAAATTTGATTCCACATTATGTAACTTAGATACTGGTTCACTTATTGAGCATTTGTCACCATGCAGAAGGGAATATAGAGCCAATTGAATAGAACCCATTACTGCAGAAGGCTATGGTGTCGTAGTTTTGGCAAGCTTGCCAACATTTATTTGGCATGGTTGCACTTCAAATATCTCAAATGTTAGTCATTTAATTTTTTTTTAATTACTTCAAGCTAAATTAAGGTACATTATACTGATCAATTTAATATATTTATCTCAGAAAATGTCAGAAACTCAAAACCATCGGACTATGCAACTTTAAGTATTTATTGTCGCCTAGATGTACAGAGTTGTGTGGTTCCATTTTGTTTGAGCTTAAATCAGTGGTGCTGTTTGTTCTACATGTACAGGTGCTGCTTGTAGCAGCAAGGAGAGATAGGAGTTGTAGAATGACAAGAGTAGGCTAGTCTAGTAGTAAGAGTAGAAAAAATAAAATATATATATATGCCAAAAAAAACTAACATAGACTACTAACCATATCAACCAACTACTTACCTGCTACTGTAATGCAGGCAATCAAAAGACCAACACTACAGCTGGCCAGCATTGAAAACAAGCCTGAGTACTTGGGCTTATATGGTATAGACAGAATAAATACAGCCTAAAAAAAGAAGAGAAAAAAAGAGTATAGTATTTATTACTACCATCAAGTGTAGTCTTTATTGCTGCATTATATCTAAACTTGTCATGCTTCTGTATACTACTCCTGATATCGGACTAAACCCAAGCTGGTATCAATAACTTATATCCTAGTGTAGTAGTCTGTATATGAGCTCCACTAACACGCAGTGACGGCAGACACTACGCTGTACACCTACACAGTTAAATTGACCTCTGCTAGGTGGTGGCACGCTAGCTACCGGGCAGGGCCCCGACTGGGCTGCCCTCTACTGCGTGTAGCTAGCACACCCCCCACCCACCTATAGAGGCGATGTGGGACCTAGTGAGTTAGGGGGCGGGTCACTTGACTGTTGATCCCATGGAGAGCAGATAGGTTTACTAATAAACCAGGTGAAGCGTACTGTATTTGGATCTTGGTGTTCTTCCATGTGTGTGTGACAGTAAGTGCGAGACTGTGGAATGGCTGACATCGAGCCTATCACACTATGAAATCACGAAGCACACATAACACACTAGCAAACAAAATATATCTAATAGCTAATATGCTAACCGAGAATCTGTCAATTAAAATATAAAAGAAAAAAGAAAATTGATGTAAGCACCTCTCTGCACATTCATACTTATACTTATCGTGTAAATATCTGCAATGCATATTGCTGGAACACTAGTGCGTCGGCGCTTAACAAATGTATATTTTGATGAATAGATGTTTACTAAATAAAAATGAAAGAAATTAAACAAGTTACATTTATACCCTCTCCCAATTGTGTTATTGCTTCTCTGACTTTCCCTGTGGCCTTCCTGTCTTTGTTAAAGTCGCCGGCTATACCTCACCCAGATACAAACGAATCCAGCATCAAAAGCTCTCCAAACATATCTTTGCTTAGTTTGTTCAGTTCATGCCACTGAACATGTGGGAGGATAGTTGAGGTCTGTGATGTATTAATGACATCATAGGTGGGATTCCCTCATCACATGACCTAGAGGGGTTCCCCACACACAGGGGAAGCCATGGCAACCACCAAGATGGCAGCCACAGAACGCTCTCAATTTAACTATTAATCTACATGATTTAATCAATTATTCACACAAAAACTTTATATTTATCATTTTAGATTGCAATTTCTAACATTCTTTTCTCTATATGGTTGTCTAAAAGTGTCAGTGCTGCTGGACTAAATAAAACACAACAGAAGCAACCAATGTCAGCACTCTCCCCCCACATATGTAGTTGCATAAACTGAAAACTGGCAAACGTATGTTTGGAGAGCATTTGTCGGAGTACAGATATTGTCTCAGCGACCTATATCTGGTCCCTTTAATACACTGGTTACTGCCCCACCCATATACCACCCCATACTTCCTGTGACACAAGTGTGTCCATGAGTCTTACATGTCTGTACACCCACCAGATCCTTGCAATATGTGGTTGCTCCCGTGATTGTAACCTCCCGTGTAAATGCTGCATCAATGAGCAGCCATGCAAAACTCTCTGTGGATGTAAGTGTAGATGTTCACATACAGTGAACTTGTGAGCAATGAACAGCAAGAACTGTGTATTCTTATGACAGACTTTGAAACTTGTATCGTATGGACAATGATATAATAAATACCAATGATTATATGTGGTGTTTTTGTATATGGTAGACTTGCTAAGGGCCCCAACAAAGTTATCACTGCATTCGACAGTGCAACTGCCTCACTTGTTGAATGTATACCGATGTCCCATGGTATGGCTAACTGCAACTATCTTGGAATTCACCTTGAATCGATATCCTATTGCAAAGGTAATACCAGAAATGAGTTCTTTAACCCCAAATCAATAGAAATTGATATATTACACAAGTTTGTAGCTCAAACAGTGCACAAGTTGTAAAGTAGGCGGACAATCGGTCATCTTGGATTTAAGTCTAAATTGCCACCAATTTCCAAATTAATGTAAAGAAATGGATTCTTGACCCCAAAATCACCCAATTTCAATTAATCACACATGCTTTTACGTGAAATGTTTTAAAAGTTAGAATTAGCATATTGTTGGGGCTAATTTGCATAATTTATGCAAATCGCCCAGGTCTATGTATAGAGACAAATTGTCTCTTTTGATAAATTTCTTTCTTTGGTGCAAACAAACAGATATGCCTTTGTACTCTGAAATGTAGTGTTTACCCTTTGCTTCGCCCTTAACAAGCCTACTATCAGTGTATCTGTTGCGAGACTAAATTTATTATATGCCCAACTATGTACCATATTCCCTCATATACATTACATTAATACTATTTATCATATTTCTAATATTCTTTAATATTCCTGAATATACCAACATCGGAATATTTTACACAAGGATTACTACTCAAATTAATAGAACCTATTACTGCTGAAGTCTATGGTGTCAGAATTTTGACATGCATGCCAACATTAATTGTGCATGTTTCTACTTAAAATATCTCCAAGTTACCCTTTTAAAATCTACGTTACTTCAAACTAAAGTAAGGTAGGTTAATATGATTAAGCAATGCTTAGTACCGACCCCCTCGCAATGTTTGATTTGAAATTCTAGTGGCTTGGGTGACCCGAGACATGGTCGTGATAATCGAATACGGTTGGCGTTTCCACAGAATTAACATTGCATTTGTGCATCCATGTTTGTGCCAAATTGTTCTTTATTTCTATTACTTTTGAATAGAATCAAAGTTTTGCGCTGTATGCATATCTGCAAATTCAATGGCAGCAGGCATTTGTTTTGCTCTTGACTATATTATTAACCAATCGCTGTCGTCAACCCTGTTTGCTGCATAGTGAAGCTCGACAAGCGATTTCTGTTTCTCTTTGCTGGATTTTGATTATTCAACAGGAGTATACAAATGGCGGCGCCCATCGAGGGCTATTTCCATTTCCGTTTGCTGGATTTTGGTGAATTCATGTTCAACCTCTATGAGTGTGTGCATTGTTTATGTATACATGTTAGTCCTTAGGCTCCCCCTTGGTTGGGTCGGTATAACAATCAACTTAATATATTTATCCTTTAAAAGAAAGGGCAGAATCTCAAAACCAACAGTCTGTGAAACTAAAGAAATACCAATAAGAGAGCGAGCATTGCATCCACTTATGATTAACAATCCTCTCATATACCAATCAGAGTTTAGACTTTCAAAAAGATTGAGCAATATTAACATAGCCTACACAACATTAGATCGATAGCAACATTTCCAACAGACTGTACATGTATGTGTATATATGTATGTATGTATAGACCTATATATATATAATATTATTGTATTTATATGTGAGATGCCGCGTATGTATATATGCTGTATAAGCCATTATACGAGTATAATAAGCCAGAAGATTCATCTGCTCCCCAGCAACTAAGTCATCGGCTGGTCACCTACTCATTAGCTCATCTACTAATGCCTCATGACCTGAGCAGGTGGCGCCACCTGCTCGCCCACGCCTCAGCAGCCTTGCTTTCACTCATTGTATTGCTGAAATATGTATATGGGTCATTCTTTGAAACTGGCCACCACATATTTGGTTTCCACATTACGATGCTGATAATCTGTTCTTTCTTTTATTGATTGCAAGTCAAATAATTATTGTATCCTCTGTGTAGTAAAGTTGCATAGTCCGATGAAGCATCAGGTTTTCAAAACCAAACCAATTATCTAGATCTGATTCTACATATCTAACTTAAGCTGTGTTCACACGGGCAATGTAAATCGATTCATAGAAAGCGACTTGCCTAGTTCGCCTCACATTTCTCGTGTGAACGGACGTCTGAGGCGGATTAGGGCTGAATCGATTCACGTGATGCGGATACTGTAAACCACCTCTCGAGGTAGTTTACGTGAGGCGATTTCTGTGATTCGATTTATTTTGCCCGTGTGGACACACTGAGGCGGATTAAGCACCTCACACGCATGCGCAGTCGACACCTCAGTTTGTTGACTTTCCGGTCGATAAAAAGCGCATATTATATAATTTGGTCTATGAACCTGTTAGAGGTGCACAGATATTTTTTTCATCATTTATTTTTAGGGTTTCACTGCCCAGCAGAAGTTTTGACCGTTCCAAACCAATACGATTCATTAAATACATATCTAGGTCGAATCCACTCTCTCGTGGTGGCGCTGGTCACACTGGACTTGCTCATGCGCAGATATCGACTTCCGGCCCAAGTAGTGCTCGTGTGAACGGGCGGCTAATTCGACTCACCTGATTCGATTTGTCTGATTCGCCTCACATTTTGCCCGTGTGAACACGGCTTTAGATAATGATGCACTTATTAAGCATTTGGTGCCAAATAGAAGGGGATACTGAGTCTTATTTAATCGAACCAGTTACTGCTGAAGCCTATGGCATCAGAGTTTTGGCGTGCTTGCCAAAATTAATTTCACATGTTTACGCTTCAAATATCTGAAAGGTTAGCCATTCAAAATAAAAGTTACTTCAAATTAAAGAAAGGTCGATTATCACAATCAACTTAGTATATTTACCTCAGAAAAATGACAGAAACTCAAAACCATCAGACTATGCAACTTTAAGTATGTTAGCAATAGTACATTTATTGAAGTTATCCCAAGAAAGAAATTAAAAGTGTACTTATATGATTTTGTGCTACTGTGAAAATTTACACATTTACACTATGCATATAACCAAACTTTTTTTCAACTTATTTTTCCATTTTTTTCTTGTAAGTCATAACCTTGTCTGCTTAAGAGTAATCAATAACATCTTGTTTAACCATGTTGTATATGTTAAAATGAGGTTCTGGGTGTGTCTTTGATTTTCATGTTACACGAGTGATATTAATGTATTGCTCAATTTATATAAGTTCTAATTCAAAAAGTGAAATTCATTTATCTAAACTCTGACATATGCACAACATGCATACCTTCATAGGACATTGGATTAGGCTATTATTTGGAAGGTTTTTTGCTATTATTTGGAAGGTTTTCACTTTTGGTTTCCATGTCACACTTTCGTGCCCAGTTTTAAAGAATGTCCCATATATACATATGCATATATAATATATGTATATTACTGTACATATGCACTATATACATATGCATATATATATATATATATATATATATATATATATTTATATATATATATATATATATGCATAGATATGTGTATATATATACATATATACATACATAAATAAATACATATATACTTATATAGACCAGATGGGATGGCTGAATGAGTTAGAGCGTCTGTCTCCCGTGTTGGTAGATCGTGGGGTCGTGGGTTCGAACCTTGGTCGAGTCAAACCAACGACTTAAAAATTGATACTTGTCGCTTCCTAGCCTGGCACTCGGACAAGGACTGGTTGGCTCAGTGTCAGGATAATGTGACTGAGTGGGATATCAGGTCATGGTGCTGGCACCCTGTTTTTCCAGTGGGGCAGCACTATAAAGTCGCCCTGAGTGCGCACTGTCACAAGTCGGTACCCGTCCTGATATGACCTTCGATGTTGCTAGGACGTAAAACAACAATAAACAAACTATACTTATATATATTATAACCCCGGCTGTGTCATGACGCGTTGGGTGCGGCGCGCTGGCCGCCCTGAGTCCGGCGGGAGGGAGGCGGAACAGCCACGCTGGTTGCTAGGCCACGGACAGACGCTCCGGCCATTTCAGACTCAGTCTCGATTACTCTCACTAAGGCAGGTATCGGGCCTTGTCAGTGTTCCTAAACCTCTTCTCTATCACACCCACACAGGATCTAGTGGACATTAAGGCTGATGTGCCAGTCATCATTGCACTAATCCCGCTCGCTGTCCGATACAACGATTCTCCTGTTTGTTGTGGTTCGCCGACTGAGCGGCATAACGCTATACTGTCACTGTCAGTACTGTCACACAGTCAGTACTGTCACTGACTCACTGAGCGCCCAGTGAGTACGCAGTTGTAGGTGCCACTTTGGAAGCTCCGAATTATTCACAATGGGACACCAACTGACCCCAGGCCAGGTGGAGGAATTGGAAGATTTGATGCGTGAGTACCCAGACTGGGCTCAGACGAATCCTGACATTGCTGCCTCGGTGCAGCAACCAAGGTAAGAACACAATCAACACTCACTCCTTGTTACTAATGTTAAATGCCATTTATACTTTTGATGGCGCTAGACGGCATCAGAGAGCGTGTATATAGATGAGAGGAACAACTCCCACGAAAATCGGTAACACAGGCTACAGTGGCGCCTCTCATGGTTATTGTTGAACAAGCCTTGAGTTTGCCGGTGTGGCGGTTTCAGCGCCCGGTCAGTTTCAGCGGCCTGTCGTGGCTTCTGCGCATGCGCGGATTTTCGCACGTTGCAGTGAGCACTGCTATTTGTTTTGTTTACACTCGGCGATTCGACGCTGATCTAGCTGCTACGTTAATATCGCTTGGAATTTAAGGTTAATTTAATTAAATTTCATTATTTGAGTATGTAATTCTGTTAAATATAATCGCATTCAATAGATTTCGGCCTAATCGGTCCCTAACACTGCCGGGCACCAGCTGAGCTTGTAGCCGGCGAGGCCACGGGTGTTTTGACCACAGCAGGGCGCTGAATCTAACCGGGCGCTGAAACCGCCACACCGGTACGCGCAGTGCAAAACATTAGTTTTATTCAAAATTAATAGAAATCCAGAACCCTAACCTTATAAATTCAATATAATCTTTTTGGTAAACATGTTTTCTATATGTGTTCCAAGCGGCTTGTGTCTAGGTCATGTGCTTTTAGAGATATTTGACTTTTTCTGTATGAAGATTGCTCACCGCCATTGACAAGGCATGGAGTTTGCCGTACGTGCAGTGCAAAACGCTTATTTTATTCAAAATTAATAGAAATCCAGAACCCTAACCTTATACATTTAATATAATCCTTTTGGTAAATATGTTTTCTATATGTGTACCAAGCGATTTGTTTCTAGGTGGTGTGGTTTTAAAGATATTTCACTTTTTCTGTATGAAGATTGCACACGACCATTGACAATGCCTTGAGTTTGCCAGTAGGTGTACAGCTGTGTCATAAACTATTCAACAACCACCACTTGGAGCACCACAGTTGGCAGCTGTTACACGGTCTAGTATGAGAGTTGTCCCTCTCATCTATATACACGCTCTCTGACGGCATTAAGGCCTGTTTAGACTTTTGACGGCGTGTGATGGCGTGTGACAGCGCTAGACAGCGCAACACGCGAAAGCCAACACTCCCATTTAGACTTCACATTGACGCTTGACGGCGCAACACGGCGCAAGCGTTGACCAGGGTTCAACTGTGTTGAACTTTCAAGGTCAGCGCTTCCACATGTTGGCAGTTCAGCCAATCAGAAGTGGTCAGGTTGGTTGTTGGAGTTTTATGTCCTGGCAACATCTATGGTTATATCAGGACGGGTACTGACTTGTGACCATGCACACTCCTGGTGGCTGTATCGTGCTGCCCCACTGGGAGACCAGGTTGCCAGCATCATGACCTGAAAGTTCACTCAGACTCAGTCACATTTATCCTGACACTGAGCCAACCAGCCCTTTCCCTATCCTAATAATGGCTAGGAAGCGACAAGTATCAATTATAAAGTCATTGGTTTGACTCGACCAGGATTCAAACCCATGGGTTCGAACCCCACAATCTACCAAAACGGGAGATGGACGGTCAACTCATTCGGCCATCCCGTCTGGTTTTCTAAACTAAAACACTCAACTAGGTTTGATCGTGCATATATATATCCAACTGCGGCGACCACACGCGGCGGCTGAATCGGTAGAGCGCAGGCTTCCCGTGCAGAAGGTCGGAAGTTCGAATCCCAGCTGAGTCAAGCCAATGACCCCATTGCTAATATCTGCCATATTTACATGTAGTAAAATTATGATTTCTCCATGGAGCCTGGAAAATAGGTCGACGTTAACGACCGTGTGTGTGAAAGCATTCAGACTTTCATGGCGACGTTCCACTCATACTCATAGCACTCCCCACCGTTTTGTGCTGTCACACGGCGCTAACCGGCATAAAGTTGACGGCATCACGCGCCGTCAAAAGTCTAAACAGTCCCTTAGGGGTAGGAGCCTACCGGCAGTAAATTTATTAGTACTAGTAGTCACTACCAGCAAAGTCTGATTCAAAGATGAGGACATCTGACTTTTAATTAGATAAAGGATTCACCCTGTACTCACAGTACATGGGTGAATACCAGCCCTATATAAAAGTGGTTGAAAAAGCAGGGAAATGAAATGAGAGCCTAATTTCATAATCTAAGAAGCAACAATTATTCTTTTTATATGTCTTCTTATTTCCCCACTACATTTGAGTCGAAAAATATAATAAAACATACAGTTTAATGGAATTTAAAAGTGAAATCGATGGCGTTCTATCGCCGCCATATTGTCTCTTTGCATTCTCTCCCATTTCACCAAATCTGTGCTGATATAAGTAGCCATTTGATATTGGAACCAGGCATCCTACTTCCTGTTCCATACTAAAGCTATTTTCGCCCGTATTTAGACTACATTATCGTTCATCTGTGTACTACAAGTACAGGTTGAATCTTTTATCTAACTTTTAATATGTATTTCTTGCATGAAATTTCGTGGTAAAAGTGTTATCTTGAAGCTGCATAGGTTGATGGTAGATAAACATTTTTGGGAACCAAAACCTGTACCTGGAGTTCATCATGCCTGTCCAACTTATTACTGGCAATACTGCATTTTATTTATTTATATGTTATTAATTAATTAATTTATCTATGGCAGAAAAATTTGGGAAATAGTAAGTTGATTGAATAGAACCAATTCCTCCACCTGGCCTGGGGTCAGTTGGTGTCCCATTGTGAATAATTCGGAGCTTCCAAGGTGACACCGACATAAATCTCCAAGGAAAGTAGCACAACACCGATTGAATTTAGTCGGTTTTGTGCTACTTTCCTTGGAGATTTATTTCTTGTTTTGAACTGTTTCTTTATCATTAATGACCCACTAGTCTGAATAAGTTTCAGTTCTCTTTCATAAAGCCTATGGAACTGTGTAATTATTCACAGACTTACGCTATTTAAACAACTGAGAATGGTAAATTAGGGCTAAATGATCTAAATGGTAATCTGGCTTGGCCACATTCCCCTCAACCATGCTTAGGCTTTGAATAATACCCAGAATACAGGCTCTTTCAAGACATTCAAACTATGACTGGTCATATTCTATCATGATAATTGTGAATAAGTAAAGTTGTGTCAGTCGTGTTTACTAGTTTTCAAGCATAACATAGAAACACCGAGCTGCAATAAATGCTTAATAAGTGCACCAGTATCTAAGTTGGAATGTAGAATCAAATCTAGGTCAGTGTCTTGGTTTAGAAAATGCGATGCTTTAATCGGATTAAGCTAAGATTCCATATATGCGGTATGCGATTGCAGCAAAAATGGAAAAGCATGTACATGCATAGTTGTACTTCCATATGTCTGAATGCAAATGCAAATGCGGCAAGTGGACTGATCGGTACGAATGCGATTGCTGCCCCATTTGCAATGGAAAACAAAAGGAACGTTGACTTTCCTTCACAAATTTGTAGAAAAAAAGACCGACAATCGCATTGGTATCTATCCCGCATGCCCTGTATATGGAATCTTAGCTTTATGCAGATTTAATATTGTGTCATGGGGCTGCCCTCTATGGAAGATCTTCTGATCAAAAAGAATCTTCGGTGGACTGGACACCTCATGAGGATGTCATCAGACAGGCTACCAAAGCAGATCCTCTATTCTCAACTGTCTTCTGGCTACAGAAAGAGAGGGCGCCCCCGTCTCCGGTTCAAAGATACCATCAAGAGAAACCTGAAGCTGAGAGACATTAAGACCGACTCATGGACGCAACTCTCACAGCAGAGAGCTAAATGGAGAGCGGCAGTCAAGTAATGAAAGCAGTCTTTGTCGCATCGCGACCGACAGCATGATGATGATGATGATGAATGACACACTAGAGCCCAACTTAGTTACTAATGGGAACCACCTGCAGAGGAACAGTTGCACTTACAGACCGTGGTTCATATGCAACAATGTGAATGTGCAGTACATTTCTCTACTGTTTACCTATATATACAATGTTTCATTCAAAGGTCATAATCATCTATGCACTGAGATAGCTTATGACACATATTTCCGACATCTGAAGAGATCGAAACAAAACTAAATCAAACACTAATGAAACTAACTGAATGGTGCCATCTAAATAAGATAACTATAAATAGCAATAAATCGAAGACAGTGCTATTCGGTACGAGACTAACCGGTAACAACAAAATAAAATGTCTCCTGGGAAACAACGAGTTAGAACAGGTAGACAACTACCGATATCTGGGAATGGACCTGGACAGGCACTTAAACTATGACCTTTGCATAACAAACACTATCAAAAAAGCAAACCATAAAATATGGCTACTGGCAAAACTAAGGTACTACATGACTGAAAGCATGGCAATCAAAATATATAAAGGAATGATCCTTCCCTACTTCGACTACGGTGATGTAGTATACATGGGGGGAAGTACCAAACTACTCAACAAACTACAAGTGATGCAAAATAAAGCCCTTAAAATATGCCTCCAAGTACACAAAAGATATCCCACGATAGAACTACACAAAAAATGCAAAGCAACACTATTAATAAGCAGAAGAGAAACACACCTGAAAATACTAGCACACCACTACACCACGAAACCGGATTACACAGTAGCCCCCCGCAGGGACACTAGACACATGGCGGCCCCAATACTCCTAACGGAAAGAAGCAACATGAAAATACACGAGAGAAGTGTACTAACCATGGCAGCACATGCCTGGAATAAACAAAATGTAAAATTACGGGCAATCCGTAACCCTGACCACTACAAAAAATTCTTAAAGAAAACAATTACTTACTGACACAACAAAACCGCACCTGCCCCTGAGCGCCGTCAATGCTTGCTGTGTACTGGCACAGAAAGCAAAAGACAGGCCAGGAAAAGTGGTAGGCACTAAACAGAAAAAATAGGAAAATTAGCCCTCCTAAGTATTAAGGAAATCAGGAAAGCTATCACCACATGGCGCAGTCCACCTGGGTATGTGTAATGGCACAAACCAACACAGAAGTGGACAGGCCACGGTCATGCAACTGATATAAAATGGCTAGGCAAACAACACAGCCATCCCACCTGGCCACAGTTCTAAAGGGTCCGAGTATGTTCTAGCACACGAGTGCACTATCTAAGGACAGGGTTTAGGTGAAAGGATGCTGTAACAAATTTACAAAAAAATCTGAATGGAACGGGATCCTCTCCCGCAAGCCTGCATGTCACCCAAGTAGATGTACATAGTAGGCTAAGGTATCATTACTCAGACTAGACAAAAAAAAATGGAAAATTACAAAAAAACTAACATAGGCTATTACTAACAACCAAAATTGCAGAAGGCTGACCCGAGCAGACACAGGTAAACACTCCTGGGCAAAGGAACAGATCAAGACAGCGCCACAGCTGTCCAGCGTTGAAAACAAGCACCCTGACAGGAGCTTATAGGTTATGGCCAGAGTAAATACCTCGTCAATTAAAAAAAAAAAAAAAATTGTGATAGAATAGCTATGGTGAACATAATATAATGAATCACTCTTAAGTGGCATTTGTTTCAGGGAAAGATTGTTTTGATTTTCATACATTGCTTGTCTTTAACCCACAGTGATCCGTTAAATATGTAAGTAAGAATATGTATGCACTGTCATTCACTGAATAGGCACACTGTCAGTCATTGGGTAGACACACTGTCATTCACTGAATAGGCACCCTGTCAGTCATTGGGTAGACACACTGTCATTCACTGCATAGGCACACTGTCAGTCATTGGGTAGACACACTGTCATTCACTGCATACACACATTGTCAGTCATTGATTAGCCAGACTGTCATTCACTGCATTAGGCACACTGTCAATCATTGGTTAGACATACTGTCATTCACTGCATAGGCATACTGTCAACCATTGGTTAGACACACTTGTAATGTCGTCGTCTGGCAGCTGTAGTTGTGTAGGCAGGCTAATCAATACAGGCAAGGAGAGAAAGGAAGAGTATAAAGAGTGAAAGTAGAGTGAGAGCTTGCACCCTCAGGTTTATTATAATATAGTGGTACATGGATCTGATAGGGCATACCACCTTACCATTATCTCCAATCAGCAACAAGCATTTCTAGTTCCACCAATGAACAGTAAGCATTCCTGTGTCACCTAGGCTACTGTGATCTACCACCACCACCATGCAGTGTGGCTGCTTGGCCTGCACCTGCCTGCTGTGTGTGTGTGGTGATTCGTGACTAACAGTTGGGGGGGGGGGGGGGGGGAAGGGGTAGTGAGTGGAGCTCTTGAGCTCCTTACACACTAACAGTAGTGCCCCTTTCACACTATCTACCTAATACACAATGACTATTGACTACAAGTAAATAGTCACCAGCAACTACATAAATACATTCATGCACCTGGCCCTATACACCATTTACATTAATTGACCATCTGTACTCCTTTATAGACCATTTCACATGCCCCACCAATGTTTTTTATCGGAATATTTTACACACTGTCATTCCCTGCATTAGGCCCACTGTCAGTCATTGGTTAGCCACACTATCATTCAGAGCGTTACGCACACTGTCAGTCAGTGGTTAGACACAAGTGTCTGACTATTGATTGACAGTGTGCCTGATACAATAAATGACTATCATTCGCTGCTTTAGGCACACTGTCAGTCAATGGTTACACACTGTCATTCACTACATTAGGCACACTGTCAGGCAGTAGTTAAACACACTGTCATTCGCTGTATTAGGCACACTGTCAGTCAGTGGTTAGACACAGTATCATTCATTCCATTAGGGACACTGTCAGTCAATAGTTACACGCCCTGTTATTCACTGCATTATGCACACTGTCAATCAATTGGTTAGGCACTGTCATTAACTGCATTAGGCACACTGTCAATATACACTGGCATTCACTGCATTAGGCACACTGTCAGTCAATGGTTACACACACTGTCATTCACTGTATTGGGCACACTGTCAGTCAATTGGTTCGACAGTTTATTAGGTATTGTCATTCACTGCATTATGCACACTGTCAATCAATTGGTTAGGCACTGTCATTCATTGCATTAAACACACTGTCAGTCAGTGGTTAGCCACACTGTCATTCACTGCATTATGTACACTATCAGTCAATGGTTAGATACTGTCATTCATTGCATTAGACTCATCATCATCATCATGCTATCAGTCGCGATGCGACAAAGACTGCTTTCATTACTTGACTGCCGCTCTCCATTTAGCTCTCTGCTGTGAGAGTGATGTCCATGAGTCAGTCACTACATTGAACCAAAGACCCTATAATACTAAGACGGCTCAATCAGCCTGTACTCTGTAATCAAAATGATCAAACCCACCACTTGGTGCGCTGGCTGTTCTCTTGGTTAAACAGGTGCTATATTATATGTATAAATGTATATATGAATGTGAAAGATGTGTGATGATGGCGATGATGATCCTGATGCTGATGATGATGTGTATTTGTTCATAGCAATTTCATATTGATGTGTATTCATACTTACCTATCTCATGTATAATATAATTGTATGTGTTTACATGTGAAACACCAACCAGCAGCTGGGCTGATCAAACCCACCACAAGGTGGCACTGCGAAATTTACATTACCATGGGAGAGATAGGGAGTGAGCCGTCTTAGTATTATAGGGTCTTTGATTGAACCGAGTTCTGCACTCTACTTGTGGGTTCGTTGTTGGCTCTTTATGCACAAGTACCATAGTTGCCATGTGTTGGTGTTTAATAAATCAGTATTAGACTTCATACCGCTCACTTTCACGAACCTTTCTGTTTTGAAATATGCACTAACTGCATACATACATACATACATACATACATACATACACATACATACATACATACATACATACATACATACATACATACACACTTACATACATACATACATACATACATACATGCATACATACATACACAAATACATACATACACACATACATACATCCATGCACACATACATATATATGCACACAGATACATAAATACATACATCCATACACACATACATATATATAATTAAACACATACATACACACGTACATAAACATGTACATCCCTACATACATACACAAATACACACATCCATACACACATACACACACATATACATGCTCACATAGATGCATACATACATGTATCCATACACACATATACATACACACATACACACATAATCATGCTCACATAGATGCATACATACATGTACCCATACACACATATACATACACACATACACACGTACATACACACATGTAGACATAAACATATACATCCCTACATACATACATTCATATACCCACATATACATTCATACCGATACACACACACATTCATACTCACATATAGATACACATACATACATACATACATACATACTTACATACATACATACATACATACATACATACATACATACATACATACATGCATACATACATAAATACATACATACATTGACACGTACATACATAAATATGCATACAAACCGGACGCGTTGGCTGATTTTGGTAGGGGCGCACCTCCTGTATGGAAGGTCGAGAGTTTGAATCCTAGCTGAGTCAGACCAGTGACTTACAAAATTGATATTTGTCGCTACCTAGCCTAGCGCTCAGCATTATTAGGATAGGGCAAGGACTGGTTAGCTCAGTATCAGGATAATGTGACTGAGTGAGAAATCGGGTCGTGGTACGAGCAGCCAACACTCTCCTAGTGAGGCAGCACTATAAATTCACCACAGAGTCGATAAGTGTGCCTGGACAGTTTTGAAAAGTCTTGAACTTCATTTGCCTCAATTCAAGGCCTTGAAAAGCCTTGAATTTAACCTATTTTGGGTAATTAGTCTTGAAACTCCTTGAAGTCCATTAAACTGTCCGCACTGATCTAAATGAGTCTGAAATTGACGGGGTTTTTTCCCTCCTGAAATCCAAATGAAAATAGACTTGGATTCCTATCAAAAACAGCCTTGAAAAGCTTTGAAAACAATGAAATCGCCTCGAATTCCATATCTTGACATGTTTACGAACCCTGTCACAATGAGTGTGCACTGTCACAAGTCGGTTTAGAAATAGAAGGGAATCGGGCGTAGATGGCCCGGCTGCTACATCAGAGCGGGTAGTTCAACTGCTTTAGATGGCCCGGCTGCTACATCAGAGCGGGTAGTTCAACTGCTTTAGATGGCCCGGCTGCTACATCAGAGCGGGTAGTTCAACTGCTTTAGATGGCCCGGCTGCTACATCAGAGCGGGTAGTTCAACTGCTTTAGATGGCCCGGCTGCTACATCAGAGCGGGTAGTTCAACTGCTTTAGATGGCCCGGCTGCTACATCAGAGCGGGTAGTTCAACTGCTTTAGATGGCCCGGCTGCTACATCAGAGCGGGTAGTTCAACTGCTTTAGATGGCCCGGCTGCTACATCAGAGCGGGTAGTTCAACTGCTTTAGATGGCCCGGCTGCTACATCAGAGCGGGTAGTTCAACTGCTTTAGATGGCCCGGCTGCTACATCAGAGCGGGTAGTTCAACTGCTTTAGATGGCCCGGCTGCTACATCAGAGCGGGTAGTTCAACTGCTTTAGATGGCCCGGCTGCTACATCAGAGCGGGTAGTTCAACTGCTTTAGATGGCCCGGCTGCTACATCAGAGCGGGTAGTTCAACTGCTTTAGATGGCCCGGCTGCTACATCAGAGCGGGTAGTTCAACTGCTTTAGATGGCCCGGCTGCTACATCAGAGCGGGTAGTTCAACTGCTTTAAAATATATTAATTTCTAGGTTGTGGTCAAATTATAGAAAACTTGTCACTAAAATTGTAGGGCGATCTTTTACGGCTAAATTTGAAAGGAAAATGTAGAAGATTCATTGAAAATGACCATTTTGAAGAAGGTAGATCTATACAATTGTTAAGGCTCTAGTTGGTGACTTTGTATGACTATATTGTTTTAATTTGATGATGTTTGTTTGTTTGTTGTTGTTTTATGTCCTAGTAACTTCTAAGGTCGTATCAGGATGGGTACCAACTTGTGACAGTGTGCACTCATGACGACTTCACTGGGGCCGCCAGCACCATGACCTCGTATCCCACTCAGTCGCATTATCCTGACACTGAGCCAACCAGTCCTTACCCTATCCTAATAATGCTGAGCGCCAGGCTAGGAAGCGACAAGTATCAATTTTTAAGTCATTGGTTTGACTCGACCAGGATTCGAACCCACAAACCCATCGGTGCAGATCCCCCGATCTCCCAAAAGAGGAGACAGACACTCTACTCAGGTCATGGTGCTGGCAGCCTGATTTCCCAGTGGGGCATCACTATAAAGTCGCGATGAGTGCGCACTGTCACAAGTCGGTGCCCGTCCTGATGTGAGCATCGATGTTGCTAGGACGTAAAACAATAAACAAACAGAAATACAAAATATATAAGTACAAAATTGTTCGCACGTGCTTACAGTGCAACAGTGTAACTACGCCCCTTGTTATGATAGTACGAGATATGGTAATAAAAAAGTGCAGATTCTAGAAGCTATTGTATGGGAAAAGATAACGCTGAGAGAAATTGTTCGCATGCGCTTACATTGCGACACTGTATCTACACCCCTGGTTGTGGATATTTTCAATAAAAAGAAGTGACTTCTGCCGTTACAGATTGCACAGGAACAGGAAGTTTGAAGAGAAGACTGCAGGCCGGGTAATTCCGCGACGTGCCACCACTGTGCCGAAAAGTGACTACCAGGTGAGTATGTTCCGCACGTCAACTTGTGTGTGCGTTAACTTGTGTCTGAAGCTCACCGCCCTTGTCTGCCACAGGCCATCTATGTATCACATGTTAACTCGTGTGCGTTAACTTGTGTCTGAAGCTCACCGCCCTTGTCTGCCACAGGCCATCTATGTGTCACATGTTAACTCGTGTGTGTTAACTTGTGTCTGAAGCTCACTGCCCTTGTCTGCCACAGGCCATCTATGTGTCACATGTTAACTCGTGTGTGTTAACTTGTGTCTGAAGCTCACTGCCCTTGTCTGCCCACAGGCCATGTACGTGTCCATGTTAACTCGTGTGTTAACTTGTGTCTGAAGCTCACTGCCTTGTCTGCCACAGGCCATCTATGTGTCACATGTTAACTCGTGTGTGTTAACTTGTGTCTGAAGCTCACCGCCCTTGTCTGCCACAGGCCATCTATGTGTCACATGTTAACTCGTGTGTGTTAACTTGTGTCTGAAGCTCACTGCCCTTGTCTGCCACAGGCCATCTATGTGTCACATGTTAACTCGTGTGTGTTAACTTGTGTCTGAAGCTCACTGCCCTTGTCTGCCACAGGCCATCTATGTATCACATGTTAACTCGTGTGTTGACTTGTGTCTGAAGCTCACTGCCCTTGTCTGCCACAGGCCATCTATGTGTCACATGTCAACTCATGTGTGTTAACTTCTGTTGGAAGCTCATCGCCCCTGTCTGCCACAGGCCATCTGTGTGTCACCTGGTAACTCGTGTATTAACTTGTGTTGGAAGCTCACCGCCCTTGTCTGCCCACAAGTCATGTATGTGTCACATGTTAACTCATGTGTGTTAACTTGTGTCTGAAGCTCACTGCCCTTGTGTGCCCACAGGCCATGTATATGTCACATGTCAACTCATGTGTGTTAACTTGTGTTGGAAGCTGACCGCCTTTGTGTGCCCACAGGCCATGTACATGCCGCACATTAACTCATGTGTCTCAACTTGCGTCTGAAGGTCGCCCATCTTGTCTGCCCACAGGCTATGTATGTTCTGCACATTAACTCGTGTGTTAACTTGTGTCTGAAGGTCGCTAACCTTGTCTGCCCACAGGCCATGTATGTGCTGCATGTTAACTCGTGCGTGTTAACTTGTCTCTGAAGCTCATCGCCCTTGTCTGCCCACAGGCGATGTATGTTCCACACATTAACTTGTGTGTTAACTTGCATTTGAAGGTCACTAAAATTGTCTGCCCACAGGCCATGTATGTTCCACACATTAACTCGTGTGTTAACTTGCATCTGAAGGTCACTAAACTTGTCTGCCCACAGGCCATGTACGTGGCACACATTAACTCGTGTGTTAACTTGTGTCTGAAGGTCGCTAACCTTGTCTGCCCACAGGCCATGTACGTGCCTCACGTGCCCCGTCCCCGCAGCAGTAAGAGGCCGCCGCCCGTGCCCGCCCCGACCAGCCGCCCGCCCATGGCCTTCTCCACGAACCAGCGGGACGAATTCGGGCCCAAGGACCCCAGCGTGCGGCCCCGGCCCGTCGTCATGGTGAGCAGGACCCCGCGCACACGCACATTACACACACGCACACATAGACAAACACACGCACAAACACACATACATGCACATACAAACACACTTGCACATGCATACACCTAATACATACACATACATACTCAAAGTTACCCATCGTCATGGTGAGCAGGACCCCACACACACGCATGACACGCGCACACATAGACAAACACACACACACATACACACACATACAGACTGCAAATACACACATAGACAAACACACACACATATATGCACATACAGACCCCCAATACACATATAGACAAATGCACAAATACATACATACACATACAGACCACCAATACATACATGGACAAACACACACACATGCATGCACATGCAGACCCCCAATACATACATGGACAAACACACACACGTACATGCACATACAAACTGCAAATACACACATAGACAAACACACACACATATATGCACATAGAGACCCCCAATATACACATGGACAAACACACACACACATACATGCACATACAGACCACCAATACACACATGGACAAACACACACACATACATGCACATACATACCCCCAATATACACATGGACAAACACACACATACATGCACATACAGACCACCAATACACACATGGACAAACACACACACATACATGCACATACAGACCACCAATACACACATGGACAAACACACACACATACATGCACATACATACCCCCAATATACACATGGACAAACACACACGCATACATGCACATACAGACCCTCAATACATACATACACATACACATACACACTCAAACACAAATTACATACACATTTATACAGACACGGGCACATATAGATACACTCACCACGTTACACATATATACATACATACTGTTACATACACACTCAAAAGTCAAAGTCACTCATCGTGCTGGTGAGCAGGACCACACACATTACACACACACAGACATACACATATATACACACAAACGTACTCACACAGACATACACATATATACACACAAACGTACTCACACACTCATACACACATACACATGTGAAAAAAATACTGATATAAATCTCAACTTGTGTGTACATTGATCATGTGGAAATAAATATTTTATTATTATTATTATTATTATTATTATTATTATTATTATTATTATTATTATTATTATTATTATTATTATAATGATTATTATACCTACGGACATATGCACTCACACATACACATATGCACACAGACACATACACTCACATGCAGACATACACACATCCTCACTCATACACTCACCCACACACACACACACACACACATACACACACACACACATACTCTCACACACACACACACACACACATTGCACTGTTTGCTTCATGCCGGTTTGTACGATATCCTAACTTAAAGTTGCATAATCCGCTGATTCACAGTTTCGGCCTATTTTGGAGGTAAATATACTAGGCTGATAATTATATTCTTTTCTACTTTAGTTTGAAGTAACCTTGATTTTCAAGGATTCACTTTTGAGATATTTGAAGTAAATTAATTGTTATGTCTCTGCTGAATGTTGGACAGCTGTGATGAGGTCGGTTAAATTCAGTTAGTACTATATTTTCACTTGCCTAGATTTTATCCTACATATCTAACTGAGATATATTTAGGCATAGAAGGAATACTTTCATCGAATTGTGCAACTTTAAGAATACATGAATACAAATAATGATTTATATAATGTTGTTGTTTTAAGGTAAAATAATATTGTTTGAAGGTAAATATTGTTGTTTTGAAGTAAATACTGTTATTTTAAAGTCAACTTAAGTGACCTATATATATATATGTATATTCAGTATAAATACTATATTAACAAGTATAAGAGAATTAGTATTTTTCCCACCAAGAGCTTAAAATAACTAATTATTGGAGTAAAATTGTTCCATCCTCGCTTTGACCCTTTTTTTTAAAACTGTGGACATGTTGAGAAAACCCGGTTTAACCCAGTTTGCCTGTTACTTTTTTCCTGTGAGAAACCAACTTTCTCCCACTTCGCTCCTTTGGCCTGAAAGAGGCAGACAGAAACACAAACAATGCTCTTTGCACAACTAACTCAAAGATGGCGCTCCTTTTCACTCTTCCTTCGCTTTAGCCTAAGTCTTACAACATCCTCCTGCCTCATGAGGTATATAAGTTATAATTCAGTCTGACTTAGGCCACAAAGAAAAAATATTCATGTTTCCGGTTGCAGGGGAAAATATTTTAGGGTCGGTAGGGATTTCTTTTAGTTAACAACTTTTTTGGGGTCAAACCGCACACTGCAAAAACTGCAATTCCAGTTCTCTAAACTTAAATTTACACCGGGGTCATGTAAAATAGTACTTCTCAAGCTGTGTGTAGATGAGTAGATTATAAAGCATTCATACAAGAACTGCTGGTGCATGGTTTTCTCTTTTTGTTTTAAACTAATATCATGTCTAAATGCACTCACATCTGAGTTCAACGGGACCACGTAAGAGTGCAATTTGTTCTTTCTCAGAGCTGGAACAAAAATTCGAGTCGGGCGGTGGGGTGGGGGATGGGGGGGTTCTAACAGGGTCAGTCGGCAACCAGAAACATCAATTTCTTCTTAGGCCTTCCCACCAGAAGTACACGACGAATGTGAACATGGTGATCCACCTGGCAAGCTGTGCTCATAGTGAGCAGACCTTGTTCAGTTTCTCCTGGTTTTAACATTGCTGTTCACACATCACTAGACTGGGCCGGGTGTGTTGAACATTGACACGGGTTTGTTATCACATTTGCCTGTGTGTATTAGGGTATTTTACCTGTGTCAGATTCAGGTTGCTCGTGTTTAAAGTGGGTGCTGTGAGAGCAGAACATAGTCATGACTAGTGTGGCATGATGCATACAGGCATGTGAATGTTCATGTACTCATAGAACCGCCACACAGGGAGTGGGACGTAGCTCAGGTGGTACATTGTCCATCTGTGAAGGTGTGGGTCATACTAGCTATCCTGCTGAGTAGACCCATTTGCAGATTGGGCTATTTTCTGTTCCAATCAGTGGTCCACAACTGGTTCATCAAAGGCTGTGGTATGTGCTGTCCTGTCTGTGGGAAAGTGCATATAAAAGACCCCTTGCTGCTTATTGGAAAGAGTAGCCTATGTGGCGGCAGTGGGATTCCTCCAAAGAAATATGTCAGAATGACCATATGTTTGACGTCCAATAGTGGATGATAAAAATCAAAGTGCTCTAGAGGTGTCATTAAATAAAACAATCATTTTAGAACCGCCAGACGGGATCGTCAGATGAGTTGAGCACCCGCTTCCCATGTGTCCGGTCAAGGGCTTCAAACCCTGCATTCCAATCCCCAACCGAGTCAAACCGATGACTTCAATATTTATACTTGTCGCTACCGAGCCTTACATTCGGTATTACGGAAATAGGGCAAGAAGTTGTGGAATGAGGAAGTCCAATTGTCCGTGATTTCAATTTCCCCCGCTCAATGTAACAAGAAAAATAGCCCCTTCTTATATGTGCACGCGTTAGTTCTGGGACAGGCCACATAGCTGACAGTGAGCTGGTTCCTGGAACATGCAGACCGGAAGGCACCTCCATTAGCAGCGCAAATAAACACTGCGCATGGAAATAGCACGATTTAGGAACAGACACTTCTATGTGCTAGCTCAGTATTGGAATTTGTCCATTGTGTGGGGGGACCAGACGGGATGGCTGAATGGGTTAAGCATCCGTCTCCAGTTTTGGTAGATCGTGGGATTCGAACCCATGGATTTGAACCGTGGTCGAGTCAAATCAATGACTTAAAGATTTATACTTGTGGCTTCCCTGCCTGGTGTTTGGCATTATTAGGATAAAGAAAGGACTGATTGGCTCAGTGTTAGGGTAATGTGACTGAGTAGGATATCAGGTCAAAGTGTTGGCTGCCTGGTCTTCCACTGGGGCAGCACTATAAAGTCGCATTGAGTGCGCACTGTCATAAGTCGGTACCCATCGTGATATGACCTTAGATGTTACCAGGATGTAAAAATCCAACAACCAATCATTGTTTGGGTGGTTGCAGAGTAATTGTTGTAGAAACATTATTCCGCTATAATACTATTTGAATCGACAGGGTTGGTGGGGCTATGTAGGGCATTTGTTACATTCGTTGATTAAGTGGGGGGGGGGGGACATTTTAATTGAGAACAACTCGTTTTCCTCATTCCTTGCCCTATTCTACTAATACCAAGTGCGAGGCTAGGTAACGACAAGTATAAATGTTTAAGTCATTGGTTTGACTCGGCTGGGATTCAAATCCAAATGACCTACCACACCAGAAGCAGGTGCTCAACTTAGTCGGTTATCCCCTCTGACACCACTCCTGTGTCTGGGTCCAGGGGACTTATTTAGGTTCTGGGGTTTGGTATTTAGTAAGGTCATTAAAATTGCATAGTCCGATCGTTTTGAATTTCTATATTTTTTCTGAGATAAATTATGTTAGATCGATCATTAGTATCTATTTTACATTAGTTCAAAGTTGCTTTTATTTTAAATGGTAAACTTTTGAGATATTTTGAGTGCAAACATGGTAAATTAGTTTTGGCAAGCTTGCCAAAACTCTGTCACCATAGACTTCTGCAGTAACAGGTTCTGTTAAATTGACTCAGTATTGCCTTCTACACAGAAACAAATGCTTAATAAGTGCATCAGTACTTAAGTTAGATCTGTAAAAATCAAATCTAGATAATTGGTTTTGTTTTAAAATTTTGATATTTCATCGGACTATGCAGCTTTAAGGTCACTCATGTAGGGCTACTGTCACCGGTTATTTCACTCAACCAATGACTTATAAAATTGATACTTTTCGCTTCCTAGCCAGGCGCTTGGCATTAATAGGACAGGGCAAGGGCTGGTTAACTCAGTGTCAGGATAATGTGACCGAGTGTTATATCAGGTCATGGTGATGGCAGCATAATTTCACAGTGGGGCAGCACTATAAAGTCACCATGAGTGTACCCGTCCTGATATGACCTTAGATGCTGCCAGGTCGTAAAACTCCAACAACCAAGTAACCAATCAATCAAAGCCATTCAGGCAGTGCCTTGGCCACATCCCCCTTGGGTGGTGGCATTGTGTAGGTCGGTGGCCACTCCCAGCCACTGCCAGCCACTGCCACTATTTCCAACAAAGGTGTACGCTAGCTGCCCACGCACAACGCATGGTGAGGTTTGTGGTTGATCTGCATTCACATCTGATTGCCATTTCTCATCACAACAGAATTCACCAGGAAACAGGAATGGTTTGTGAAGTGCTACACGTGTCTTTGAACCACATCCTTTATTTTGGTTTTGATAGTTTATGTTCAGTAATTGTAAAGCGACACTCACATAGAATAGTTGGTCTTAATTCATCATAAATACTGCGATACTGATTAGAACCAGTTGGACAAATTAATTAAACGGACCCGGTATAGGTCACTGAGACGGGAACCGTACTCTGACAAATGTTCACCAAGCACACCGTTGCCTAGTTTTTCAGTATATGCAACTGCATATGTGGGGGGAGAGTGCTGAGGTTGGTTGTTCCTGCTGTGTTGTAGTTAGTCCATCAGCACTGACACGACTCATAAACATCCCCATACAGAAAAATGTCAGAATTTGCTATCTAAAATGGTAAATATGTCATTTAAATGCTTATTTATCATAGCCAGCTACTTTTGGTGTGAATAATTTATTAAATTATGTAGCTTAATATACTTTAAAAGTTTACTTGAGAGCTTTCGGTGGCTGCCATCTTGCTGGCTCTCCTGGATTTCCCTGTCTGTGGGGAACCCCTCTAGGTTGTGATAAGGGAATCGCACCCATGATGTAATTCATGCGTTACAGACCTCCGCACTCTGCCCCTACATGTTTGGTTGCATGAACTGACAAACTAAGCTACGGTGTGCTTGGAAAGCTTTTGATACAGGATTTATTTGTTTCTGAGTGAGGTATACCGGGCGACTTTAAACCTAAAAACATTTTTTGGACAACTACAATTTGTTTTCACCCCATCTCCAAAAATCGTTTCACGTGGAATTTTCGGCTGATGTAAACATTTTAAGCGTAACTAAAACATTTGAACAATCAGTTGATTGACAAACTCTTTTTGATATTCTAAAAGGGCATAGTTCATTTCAAAATCTTAACTTTGCCTGGAGTTATTTATTTGTTATATTCTACAATAGGATTAATTTTTGTAATACTCTTTTGTCTTCGCATTATTTGCAAAGAGTCCAAATTTCTGTGTTCTGTGTCACGTTAGTGGAGTATGTTCGCATTCACAGAGCACCGGTAGATGTTTGTGTTCCAGTTATAAACAATTTTGGTGTTGAGTCCACTGTTACTGTTAGCACTCGTTAGCTCCATTACCCACGCACTCACAGCCTGCCGCATGTTAGCAACGTCTGCACACTGTGTCGTATTATCGGAGCAGAGAGCTGGCAGCACTGCTCTGATATCGCGTAATAATTGCATTATACTCATTTAAAAATTGACGCACAATTTTTGTTTAGGGGGGCTGAAGTTTTTATTCATCTGAATATATTATTTTGTCATCGCCCACGCACTGGTCTTCCAGCATTTAGTATAATAATATTTCATGACAGTTTATTTTATTGTCATTTTTTAGAGTCAATAATTATATATTAAACATTGCTTTAAAGTTGCATAGTCAGATGGTTTTGAGCTTCTGTAATTTTTCTTAAATAGATATATTCTACATTACTTTAGTTTGAAGTAACTTATTTTAAATGGTTAGGTTTTGATATATTCAAAGTTCAAACATGTCAAATTAGTTTTGGCAAGCACGCCAAAACTCTGACACCATAACCTTTAGCAGTAACAGGTTCTATTAAATTGACTCGGTATTCCCTTCTATGTGGCGACACATGTTTAATAAGTGCAGCAGTATCTAAGTTTGTTATGTAGAATCAGGTAATTGTTTTGGTTTTGAAAATTTGATGTTTCATTAATTATGTCAATATGCCATTCCCTTTTCAGGCCCGTGTTGCCATTCCCTTCATATTAATCAACTTGATCCTCACCGTAATTGTGGCCTTTACTGCCGATCATCATCAACCAATCTATCTATTTCACACATATTTCGACCCGTTTATATTCCTACCATATATGGTTAGATTCATTTCCTAATTGACACCGTGAAGACTGTATCTACGAATACTCACATATGTTAAATAAAGACGATGTATGATTATATGTGTATAGTAGATGTACTACCAATACACACGTGTGTTAAATAGTACTATGTGTGCTTGTAGGCCTACACATGCATAGGGAGGTGTACAGCCAATACACACATGTGTTAAATAATACTATGTATGCATATACACATGCATAGGGAGATGTACAACCAATACACACATGTGTTAAGTAATACTATGTATGCATATACACATGCATAGTGAGACTATACAACCAATGCACATGTCTGTTAAATAATACTATGTATGCATATGTATGCATATGTAGATATACTACCAATACATACATAATTATGTTAAATAAAATTATATGTAAAGAGGGAGATATTGTGTTCGCTTAAAACTCCCAGACGCCTAACCTAACCATTCTGAAGCTACCCACACCTGTACTAAGCAGTCTGACCAGACCTAACCCCGCGTCTTCTTGTTTTGCCACAGATGCGCCCTTCTTCCCCCAGTAAGCGCAACACCGACATGGACCGGGGCTGGATATGCAACACCCCTCAATAATAGCCTCATCACTGTTAAAATTGCATAATCCGCTAGTTTTATGCCCTCCCCCTATATTTGTCTAATGAAATACATCAGGGCCGTATGCACCAAGTTGTGCTAGTCTTAACCGGAGCTAGGCGCTAACTCCGGTCAGCTAGCTCCGGGTAGTGGGAGGTCCGCGAAAAAGATAAAGTGGTATGCACCAATGTTTTAGCCGGGCCGGATAGCTGACCATGAGTTTATTTATAGATTTGGGAATTCCCTTGAGTCGACAATATGAATAACGCCGCCAATACGGCGGCGGCGGCGTTAATATCGGTTCGAATTTAGGGTTAAATTGATAAGATTTCACCTATTGCGTATGTAATTCTGTTAAATATGACAGCATTTAATAGATTTGGGCGTAATATATTCCCGCCGATTCGGCGGCGACGGCGGCGGCCATGTTTGGTTGAGGTTTGGACAGTATGGATATCGACGTCGCTGCGGCGGCGGAAATTTGTTTACTTTACATTCGTCGATTCGAAAATATTAATATCGCCACTGCTACGGCAGCAGCGTTAATATCGCTTTGCATTTAGGGTTAAACTGATAAGATTTCACTTATTGCGTATGTAATTCTGTTAAATATGATCGCATTGAATAGATTTGGCTGTAATATATCGGCGGCCGC
Organism: Branchipolynoe longqiensis; assembly: GCA_030323885.1. NCBI lineage: Eukaryota > Metazoa > Annelida > Polychaeta > Phyllodocida > Polynoidae > Branchipolynoe > Branchipolynoe longqiensis. The sequence goes on from CM059202.1 coordinate 15,336,694, forward strand.
CACACTAACCGGACCGGGTAAGCCCTTACCCCACATCAAAAAGTGGTTTAGCTTAGCCTAGGTTACGGTCGGCGGTTAGCGCTGGCACCGGTTGGTGCATACGGATTTTCCACCGTTAGCCGTGTGGAGCTACCCAAACCGCGGTTAAGGCCCTAACTCCGATTGGTGCATATGGCCCCAGGTTGACAATTATGACCTACTCCACTTAGTCCCAGAGCAAGTTGTATGCTTTAAAATTATATTTCTTTCCATAAACCTTTTTATTCATCTGATTACAAATCTTTCATCATCGCCGAGGCACTGGGCTTCCAGCCATGCTTAACTTCAGTCATTTACATTATTTGTGAACAGAATTTACAGATTTTGAAAATATATGGAGTGCAAGCATGCTAAATAATTGGTGAATTCCTACAGTTGAAGCCAAGTACTATCAGGGATGAAAGATCTCCGCGGTTATTTATATTTACTGATTAACTTTAAACATTTATATGACAACACTTGGGGCAGTTCGAATCCCATTTTTAAATGACCTTAGATGTTGCTAGAACATCAAACCCAAACAAGAGCGAGTCCGGTATGGGCGATAATACAGTCACAACAAGGTTAGTTGAAAACTGACTTCCGGTATTTTTCCATGAATCCCTGATGCTAAGTCTATGGGAGAAGATCCAGGTTATCGCGGAAATTTGCCGTTGGCGGCCTAATTTCCGCGATTTTAGCCGGAGACCACTTTCATCCCTCTACTATATATATGCAATTTCTATAGCCATGTTAAAGCCAGTGAGTTTTAACTTCTTCTTAAGGGGGTAAACCCCCGAAGAAATGATGAATGAGAACACTGGTTTTTAAAGAGACAGCAACATGACTAAAAGAACTTTACATATTTATCATTATTATGATCAAATATGACTCAACATAATTTGTATAGATTGAAACAAACGTATCTTTAAGAGTGAAGCCCTGGTCATAGCTGTTAGTGGACGTAGGTGAACGTAGTGGAGGCTAACGTGGTTGAACGTAGTTGAATGTACCGGCATCCGTACTTGTCCTTGATGTTAACTTGGTGACAACGTGGGTGAGCAGTGATCTCTGATTTAATTTTTGGACTTGTTCAAAAGAGGGGTATGTTAGAGGCTGAATTTGTATCCATGATGCTAACATACTGTGGCAAAGTCGAACGTAGTAGAACATACATATTAATGTACTGTAGCATACTCTAGCGTACTTTGACCCGGACAAAACCATGGTCGTTCCATGTCGTGCATGCCGTGGTCACATAGCCGTTAGTGGACATAGATGAGCGCAGTGGAGGCTAACATAGTTGAACGTGGTCTCCGTACCGGTTTCCGTACCGTAACGTATTTATCTGTATCATTCGGTGGCTCATCAACCAAAACCTGCCATACCTTAACGTATTTCAACATAGTTTAATTTACTTACACTACGTTTGACCCACGTTAGCCTCCACTATGCTCACCTACGTTCAACTATATCCACTAACGGCTATGTGACCAGGGCTTTATTTAGGTCCCAACCATTGTCCGTCTCTGTGGTCAGTCAAGCTCCTAATTGTCTTCAGTGCCGTAGGCAGATTAGAGACTTGGAAAGTACTGCAAACCCTTTTGTCATTTAAAGAAATTTAAAGGTATTTATGTATGCCTTATAACCTATGTAAGTCCACTCTTCCCTGTGTGACGTCACATCACTAATAATAGCCATGGAATACTTAGTCTAATGGTGCTGGGCAGATCCATTCCGACCTACTGGGTTCAGGCTCAGATAGCCAATTCTAAGTATGATCTGTCATTAAGATACATGGAATATTCATGTAAGGAATACATGATAACATCACGTGACCAGATCTTTAAGTTAGATATGTAGCAGCAAATTTTAGTGGATATTTTGATTTTGAAAATATCATTTCATCGGATTATGCAATTTGAAGTTGAGACTATAGGCCCCCCTCTCTTTGCATACATAATACAAACTGTCATTGAGGAACCTGACTATTCAAAATGTTAACAGATGTACCTTTGCTGACAGACCGAGAACTATGAGCACCCGACAGGAGCCTTCAGCAGCGACACTTCGTACAATCAGGCGTATGTACCAATAGAGATCAAGCCATATCAGACCCAGCACCTGCACCCTGGCATCACAGACGGGCAGCTGCAGGCACACAGCAGGCACCAGGTGAGGCAGCAGCTGTCAGCAACAGCTGCCGACAGCTGTCAACAACAGGTGTCAATAATAGCTGTCAGAAACAGCTGCTGACAACAGCTGTCAGCAACAGCAGTGGTCAGAAACAGCTGCCAACATCAGCTGTCAAAATAGCTGCCAGCAGCAGCTGTCAGAAACAGCTGTCAGCAATAGCTGTCAGCAACAGTTGTCAGCAACAGCTATCAATATCATCCCTTAATACGGCCCCATGCACCAACAATAGGCGGCTTCCACCACTAGCCCGTCCCCTGGCGGCAATAGAAGATATTATTGTTTTGTTTGTTGGGGGCTTTACATCCGGGCATCAAAGGTCATATCACTGAGCGCCATGGCCGAATTGGTAGAGCGTGGGCCTCGCATGCGGAAGGTCCGGAGTTCGGTTCCCGGTCTAGTCGAACCAATGACTTATAAAATTGATACTTGTCACTTCCTAGCCTGGTGCTTGGCATTAATAGGATAGGGCAAGGACTGGTTAGCTCAGTGTCAGGATAATGTGACTGAGTGGGATATCAGGTTATGGTGCCGGTGGTGTGTTTTCCCAGTGGGGCAACACTATAAAGTCGCCATAAGTGTGCACTGTCACAAGTTGGTACCCATCCTGATATGACCTTAGATGTTGCCAGGATGTAAAACGCCAACAACCAACCATCTAAGGTCATATCAGGACGAGGGTGCCGGCACCATGACCTGACTTCCCACTCAGTCACATTATCGGATAATCAGTGAATATCCTTATACTGACCATACAAACTTGACACTTGTTGCAACTTAACCTGGCACTCAGCATCACCAAGTTACGGAAAGGACGGAAGTTTCTCAGTGTCAGGATAATGCGACTTCGGATATCGAGTCATGATGCCAGTGGCCCAGTCTTCCAGTGGGGCAATACTATAAAAGTCACAATGAATGCACACTGTCATAAGTCAGTACCCATCCTCATCTGACATTAGATGTTCCTAGGATGTAAAACCGCACATATACAAAAGACAAAACAAACAAATCTAATTAAACATGACACCCGTAACTAATTAAGTAACTAAACTCTGCATCTGTAGACGTTAATTGAGACTTAATCAGGCATTCACTAGAAATTCCAAGAAAACTGTCATATTCTACCTTTGAGACAACTCTCTGTTCATAACCAGACATGCTGTATTTCTGAATTTACTCTAAACTGATTAGAAGCAGGCTGTAACCAGACATGCTGTATTTCTGAATTTACTCTAAGTTGATTAGAACCAGGCTGTAACCAGACATGCTGTATTTCTGATTCTACTCTAAGTTGATTAGGACCAGGCTGTAACCAGACATGCTGTATTTCTGTTCTACTCTAAGTTGATTAGAACCAGGCTGTAACCAGACATGCTGTATTTCTGATTCTACTCTAAGTTGATTAGAACCAGGCTGTAACCAGACATGCTGTATTTCTGATTCTACTCTAAGTTGATTAGAACCAGGCTGTAACCAGACATGCTGTATTTCTGATTCTACTCTAAGTTGATTAGAACCAGGCTGTAACCAGACATGCTGTATTTCTGATTCTACTCTAAGTTGATTAGAACCAGGCTGTAACCAGACATGCTGTATTTTTGATTCTACTCTAATTTGATTAGAACCAAGCTGTTCCCAGACATGCTGTATTTCTCATTCTCTCTGCCCTCTCTCCGACAGCCGACATTCAGTGGGAAGACGACCAATAAGGAGTCGTACAAGAAATGGGTGACGAAGCCTGCGTTAAAGTTCACTGAGCTGCCCACCCTGTCGGGGTCGCTGCTGTACCCGGACCCGGGCCACCAGATGGAGTCCACCACGAAGTCCACGTACCAGGGCCAGCCCGCGGACCGAGTCAAGCTCATTGCACACTCACACGGCCACATCCAGCTCGAAGGTCCGCAACGCGCCTTGTGACTTGTCTAAATTATTATGTCTTCTTCCGCTCTGTCAACTTGAACAACGGGTTGTGGATGAGCAAACTCTGGCTGGTACCGCCTGAAAGGCCCTTCCGTTTATTGAAAGTCAAAATTGTTTGGCGAGTGAAGGCGGCTAAGCAGGCATGGGTGCACACGGAGGACACATGAGCTGTATTTGCCGTGTTAAGTGGGGATGAGCAGGTGCCCAGGTAGCTCGACCAACCATAGTTAGATGACAGACAAGGAAGACCCATGCAGACAAGGCATAGGTTAATACTAATAATAGCCAAGTAATTGAGATAAGTGAAATAGTAAGACTAAGAGCCGTCATGGTGGAACCTCACAATCCCTGCTTACCCACACTGTTAATAGTTATAGGCAGTGAGAAGTAGGGGGGGGGGGGGGGAGACGGCATAGGCTCCAGCCTAAATAATAATTGCATAATGTGTTACACCCCACATAACAAGCCTTGCGTGTGGATGACAAATAGGCTTGGTTGGTTGGTTTTGGGAGTTTTACGTCCTGGCAACATCTAAGGTCATATCAGGACGGGTACCGACTTGTGACAGTGTGCGCTCATGCCGACTTTATAGTGCTTCCCCACTGGGAGAACAGGCCACCAGCACCATGACCTGATTTCCCACCCAGTCACATTATCCTGACACTAAGCCAACGAGTCCTTGCCCTATCCTAATAATAATGATGAGTGCCTGGCTAGGAAGCGACAAGTATAAATCTTTACGTCATTGGTTTGACTCGACCAGGGTTCAAACCGATGGGTTAGAATCCCACGATCTACCAAAACGGGAAGTGGACGTTCAACTCATTCGGCCATCCCATCTGGTCAACAAGTAGGTAGGGGTTCACCCATGACCTCTGCCCAACTGACCAGACCCCTACCGGTGTAGGACGTTCAAAACACTACCCCATTCAAAACACTAAGGTAGTGTTTTGAACCTAAGTTCATAACACTACGGTAGTGTTTTGAGCTTAAGTTCAAAACACTATGGTTAAGTTAAAAACACTACCCCTACGTACGTTCAAAACACTACCCAAGTTCAAAACACTATCATGACATGGCAGTGGGGGCGGTAGTGCTGCAACATGTAACCTACTGCATTCTGTCCCACTTTACTGCATCATGAACCCCCTTACTGCATACTGCCCACCCTACTGCATACTTCCGCACCATACTGCATTCGTCCCCACCTTACTACATACTGCCCGTCTCTACTACACTCTGCCACACCCTCCTTCATACAGCCCCACCCTACTGCATACTGCTCCACCTTACTGCATACCATCCACACTACTGCATACTTCCCCACTTTACTGCATTCGTCCCCACCTTACTACATACTGCCCCACTCTACTACATTCTGCCACACCCTCCTTCATACAGCCCCACCCAACTGCATACTGCCCCACCTTACTGCATACCATCCACCCTACTGCATACTTCCCCACTTTACTGCATTCGTCCCCACCTTACTACATACTGCCCGTCTCTACTACATTCTGCCACACCCTCCTTCATACAGCCCCACCCTACTGCATACTGCCCCACCTTACTGCATACCATCCACACTACTGCATACTTCCCCACTTTACTGCATTCGTCCCCACCTTACTACATACTGCCCGTCTCTACTACATTCTGCCACACCCCTCCTTCATACAGCCCCACCCTACTGCATACTGCCCCACCTTACTGCATACCATCCACACTACTGCATACTTCCCCACTTTACTGCATTCGTCCCCACCTTACTACATACTGCCCCACTCTACTACATTCTGCCACACCCTCCTTCATACAGCCCCACCCTACTGCATACTCGCCCCACCTTACGCATACCATCCACACTACTGCATACTTCCCCACTTTACTGCATTCGTCCCCACCTTACTACATACGCCCCACTCTACTACATTCTGCCACACACCTCCTTCATACAGCCCCACCCTACTGCATACTGCCCCACCTTACTGCATACCATCCACACTACTGCATACTTCCCCACTTTACTGCATTCGTCCCCACCTTACTACATACTGCCCCACTCTACTACATTCTGCCACACCCTCCTTCATACAGCCCCACCCTACTGCATACTGCCCCACCTTACTGCATACCATCCACACTACTACATACTTCCCCACTTTACTGCATTCGTCCCCACCTTACTACATACTGCCCGTCTCTACTACATTCTGCGACACCCTCCTTCATGCAGCCCCACCCTACTGCATACTGCCCCACCTTACTGCATACCATCCACACTACTGCATACTTCCCCACTTTACTGCATTCGTCCCCACCTTACTACATACTGCCCGTCTCTACTACATTCTGCCACACCCTCCTTCATACAGCCCCACCCTACTGCATACTGCCCCACCTTACTGCATACTGCCCACCCTACTGCATACTTCCGCACCATACTGCATTCGTCCCCACCTTACTACATACTGCCCGTCTCTCCTACATTCTGCCACACCCTCCTTCATGCAGCCCCACCCTACTGCATACTGCCCCACCTTACTGCATACCATCCACACTACTGCATACTTCCCCACTTTACTGCATTCGTCCCCACCTTACTACATACTGCCCCACTCTACTACATTCTACCACACCCTCCTTCATACAGCCCCACCCTACTGCATACTGCCCCACCTTACTGCATACCATCCACACTACTGCATACTTCCCCACTTTACTGCATTCGTCCCCACCTTACTACATACTGCCCCACTCTACTACATTCTGCCACACCCTCCTTCATGCAGCCCCACCCTACTGCATACTGCCCCACCTTACTGCATACCATCCACACTACTGCATACTTCCCCACTTTACTGCATTCGTCCCCACCTTACTACATACTGCCCCACTCTACTACATTCTGCCACACCCTCCTTCATGCAGCCCCACCCTACTGCATACTGCCCCACCTTACTGCATACCATCCACACTACTGCATACTTCCCCACTTTACTGCATTCGTCCCCACCTTACTACATACTGCCCGTCTCTACTACATTCTGCCACACCCTCCTTCATGCAGCCCCACCCTACTGCATACTGCCCCACCTTACTGCATACCATCCACACTACTGCATACTTCCCCACTTTACTGCATTCGTCCCCACCTTACTACATACTGCCCGTCTCTACTACATTCTCCCACCTCCCATCACCCACCTTCATACAGCCCCACCCTACTGCATACTGCCCCACCTTACTGCATACCATCCACACTACTGCATACTTCCCCACTTTACTGCATTCGTCCCCACCTTACTACATACTGCCCCACTCTACTACATTCTGCGACACCCTCCTTCATGCAGCCCCACCCTACTGCATACTGCCCCACCTTACTGCATACCATCCACACTACTGCATACTTCCCCACTTTACTGCATTCGTCCCCACCTTACTACATACTGCCCGTCTCTACTACATTCTGCCACACCCTCCTTCATGCAGCCCCACCCTACTGCATACTGCAGACGAGGTTGTACTGTATATGTTATATGTATATTTATATATATAGAGAGAAAGATCGTACAAACTCAAAACCATCGGATTATGCAACGTTTAATCAAAGTAATATAAGAACAAACTTTCAGGCATTCATTAAACTCCTTTGTCAACCTTGGCGTCTCCTTAGGCTCCCACAGCATGAGCACCACGACTCACTCGACATATCACAACTTCGCCAACCCGCAGCCGGCCACCAAAGTGGTGCGTCGGCCTCAACTTCCGGTGCATGGACGCGACCCCTTCCAGGCGACGTCACAGAGTCAGGCGGACTACGGCAGCTGCTACAGTACAGGGATGCCCGTCCCACAGAAGCCAGTCGCGCCCCACCCAGAGACAATCGAACTGCGCTTCAGTGACCAGTCAGTACCCAACTATTTAACGCCGTCTATCCATACACTGTTCCCTTGTGGCATGTTCCCTTATTTCCGTATTCGCCTGTGACGCGGCACAGACAATTTCTTTTGGGGGGTAAATATTTTATTCATCCGAACACATATTTTGTCAGCGCCGAGGCACTGGTCTTCCAGCTGTTGAAGGGATCATATTTGGTTTGTTTATGGTGATGGGGAAGTGGAATGTGCTGCATTGCGTGCAGCACACCCCATTCTGAACATTAAAAGTGAGGGAGCAAACTATGCTGTATAGTGTAGAGCATAGGTACCCAACATAGTGCAGGAATGCGTCTCAATGAACGTGTGTTTTACTTAATGGCTGTTCCCATTGTTTGGACCCAGAGTGGCAGACTGGCGACTTTGTGACTAAAGCAATGGTCGCCGACCTCTGGGAAACCATTTTAGTCACAATGAGGTTTTTAGTACAGTAGCAACCTCCTTGCGACCATTTTGGTCACGAAGAGGTCGGCGACCACTGAGGACCACTTTGCGACCTCTTTGCTACCACTCCTTTTTTTGTGGTTGCAAAAAGTGGTCGCAAGCTCCTGCCCCCCCCCCCCCCCGCATCCTCGCTTGCTCTCCTGTGGGTTTTTCCCCCCTACCACCCACCCCAATGGGCAACTCCCCTGCCACCACCCTTAACCATCATGAACAAACCAACAACACACCGAACATCCTACACAACTATCAATCTGTTTAAACACATTGAACATTACATAAGACAGACAAAATATCTTGACAACTATAAACTTAGCTTGTTTTATAAGAGAAAAATGTAACCCACAACGATTGTTTGAGTTGCCCCGAGTATACACCTTCTACTCGGTGCTGCTCCCCATTTTTGTATGAACCGCAGTGACTGGTGCTGTACATTATACAGCAGGAGCCACACCCTTAATTCTACACGATTGGTGCTGTGACTAATACAGCACTGATCAAACTTAGATTATTTAGAATGTCAATTCCAATAGTAAGATGGGCGGAAGACCAGTGCTCCGGCACTGACAAATGTCATATTCAGATGAATAAATACTTTACCAAAAAAAACAACAACAAAAAAGCAGCAGTGTGACTGGGGTATAAGGCTACATAGTCCGGTGAAAGCATCAAATGTCCTAAACCAAACCACTGACCTAGATTTGACTCTACATATCCAACTTCGACACTGGTGCACTCGTTAAGCATTCGTTGCTGTGTAGAACGGATGGACACCAAGTCAATTTAATAGAAGTCTGTGTTGTCAGAATTTTGACGTGCTTGCCAAAATTAATTTAGAATGTTTTCACTTTAAATATCTCCAAGGTTAGCCATTTAAAATGCAAGTTACTTCAAACTAAAATAAAGGTGATTATAAAAATGAATGTACTGTATTTATCTCACAAAATTACAGGACCTCAAAACCATTGGACTATGTAACTTTATAGCGGAATTGACTTAGTATTTCTGTCTATGCGGCATAGACAGAAAAACTAAGTCAAGTATAAATTTGTACGTCATCGGTTTGACTCGACCAGGCTTCGAAGCCATGGGTTCGAATCCCACGATCTGTGAATGACTGCTTACTTGTGGGTGCTTGCAGGTCGCACTTCAGCACTGAGCAGCAGTCGCAGTATCCGGGCATCGACGTGGCGGCCCACCCCCCGCCCCGCCCCATCGTGCCTGAGCCGGAGAACCACACGGGCACCGCGGGGGTCAGCATGCAGACGGAAACCAGCTCTAGGGTACGTACACACGCACACCATGCAGACGGAAACCAGCTCTAGGGTACGTACACACGCACACCATGCAGACGGAAACCAGCTCTAGGGTACGTACAAAAAAGACAGAAACCAGCTTTAGGGTATGTACACACCATACAGACAGAAACCAGCTCTAGGGTATGTACACACATGCACCATACAGACAGAAACCAGCTCTTGGGTATGTATACACGCACCATACAGACAGAAACCAGCTCTAGGGTACGTACAAAAAAGACAGAAACCAGCTCTAGGGTATGTACACACCATACAGACAGAAACCAGCTCTAGGGTACGTACACACACACCATACAGACAGAAACCAGCTCTAGGGTATGTACACACCATACAGACAGAAACCAGCTCTAGGGTATGTACACACACACCATACAGACAGAAACCAGCTCTAGGGTATGTACACACCATACAGACAGAAACCAGCTCTAGGGTATGTACACACATGCACCATACAGACAGAAACCAGCTCTTGGGTATGTATACACGCACCATACAGACAGAAACCAGCTCTAGGGTACGTACAAAAAAGACAGAAACCAGCTCTAGGGTATGTACACACCATACAGACAGAAACCAGCTCTAGGGTATGTACACACCAACCAGACAGAAACCAGCTCTAGGGTATGTACACACATGCACCATACAGACAGAAACCAGCTCTTGGGTATGTATACACGCACCATACAGACAGAAACCAGCTCTAGGGTACGTACAAAAAAGACAAACCAGCTCTAGGGTATGTACACACCATACAGACAGAAACCAGCTCTAGGTTATGTACACACACACCAGACAGACAGAAACCAGCTCTAGGGTATGTACACACACACCATACAGACAGAAACCAGCTCTAGGGTATGTACACACACCATACAGACAGAAACCAGCTCTAGGGTATGTACACACACACCATACAGACAGAAACCAGCTCTAGGGTATGTACACACACCATACAGACAGAAACCAGCTCTAGGGTATGTACACACCATACAGACAGAAACCAGCTCTAGGGTATGTACACACCATACAGACAGAAACCAGCTCTAGGGTATGTACACACCATACAGACAGAAACCAGCTCTAGGGTATGTACACACCATACAGACAGAAACCAGCTCTAGGGTATGTACACACCATACAGACAGAAACCAGCTCTAGGGTATGTACACACCATACAGACAGAAACCAGCTCTAGGGTATGTACACACACCATACAGACAGAAACCAGCTCTAGGGTATGTACACACACACCATACAGACAGAAACCAGCTCTAGGGTATGTACACACACCATACAGACAGAAACCAGCTCTAGGGTATGTACACACACAGCAGAACCAGCTCTAGGTAGTACACACCATACAGACAGAAACCAGCTCTAGGGTATGTACACACCATACAGACAGAAACCAGCTCTAGGGTATGTACACACACACCATACAAGACAGAAACCAGCTCTAGGGTATGTACACACCATACAGACAGAAACCAGCTCTAGGGTATGTACACACCATACAGACAGAAACCAGCTCTAGGGTATGTACACACCATACAGACAGAAACCAGCTCTAGGGTATGTACACACCATACAGACAGAAACCAGCTCTAGGGTATGTACACACCATACAGACAGAAACCAGCTCTAGGGTATGTACACACCATACAGACAGAAACCAGCTCTAGGGTATGTACACACACCATACAGACAGAAACCAGCTCTAGGGTATGTACACACCATACAGACAGAAACCAGCTCTAGGGTATGTACACACCCATACAGACAGAAACCAGCTCTAGGGTATGTACACACCATACAGACAGAAACCAGCTCTAGGGTATGTACACACCACCATACAGACAGAAACCAGCTCTAGGGTATGTACACACACCATACAGACAGAAACCAGCTCTAGGGTATGTACACACCATACAGACAGAAACCAGCTCTAGGGTATGTACACACACCATACAGACAGAAACCAGCTCTAGGGTATGTACACACACCATACAGACAGAAACCAGCTCTAGGGTATGTACACACACCATACAGACAGAAACCAGCTCTAGGGTATGTACACACCATACAGACAGAAACCAGCTCTAGGGTATGTACACACCATACAGACAGAAACCAGCTCTAGGGTATGTACACACCATACAGACAGAAACCAGCTCTAGGGTATGTACACACACACCATACAGACAGAAACCAGCTCTAGGGTACGTACAAAAGCACCATGCAGACGGAAACAGCTCCAAGGAGCAGTGGAATGAGGAAGACCAATTCTCCGCGATCGAAATTTTCCCTGCTTAAAGTTGCATAGTCAAATGATTTTGAGTTTCTGTCATTTCTGAGATAAATATATTAGGCTGATTGTTATAATCTACCTAGACATTTTAAATTTAAATGGCTAACTTTTGAGATATTTGAAATGCAAACATGCAAAATTAATTTTGGCCAACACTCTGACCCCATAGCCTTCTGCAGTAACAGGTTCTATTTGATTGCCTCAGTATTTCCTTCTCTGTGGCGACAAATGTTTAATAAGTGCATTGGTATCTAAGTCAGATGTGTAGACTAAAATCTAGATAATTGTTTTGGTTTTGAAAATTTGATGTTTTCACCAGACCATGCAGCTTTAATTAACTAATGTACAAAAACTAAATTTAAATTATAGTATTACCGAATAAAATCCAAACACTTCTTGCCTCTGTTGCCGCTACCGTAAAACCTTCACCAAACAACCAATGCCTGAACTAAGCAACTGTTAACCAGTGGTCCACAACTGGTTCATCAAAGGCTATGGTATGTGCTGTCCTGTCTGTGGGAAAGTGCATATAAAAGACCCCCTCCCCCCTCCCTCCCCCCTCCAATAGCCAATGTTTACTTTTTGTGCTGGGGGGTCGTTAAACAAACAAATCAAAGACCCCATTCTACTTATCAGAAAGAGTAGCCTAGGCGGCGACAGCGGGTTTTCTCCAAAGAAATATGTCAGAATCACAATATGGTTGACGTCCAATAGCTAATGATACAAAAATCAATGTGCTCTAGAAGTGTCGTTAAATAAAACAAACTTTACTTTTCAGAATCTAAGTTAGATATGTACAATCAAATCTAGATAATTATTTTGGTTTAGAAAATTTGATGTTTTCATCGGACCCTACAGCTTTAATCAACTAAATAGCAACTAAATACCATGTAAATACTCACATTGATCTGACTAATATTGATCTAGTTATATGACACTACTGTTACCATATTGCCATGGAACATTTGGGTTACAGAATGTCATTGTGTTACATGCTTCAAATTGTGTATTCAACAGTTATCGTATACCTTATTCTATATACCTTTTGTGTAAATAACTCTGAATGTGACCTTAGATGTTGCTAGGACATAAAACAACAACAAACAAACAAAAACTGAATTGAAAAATGGCTGGAAGACCAGTGCTTCGGCACTGACAAAAGACTTATTCAGCAGAATAAACATATTTACAATAACAAAAACCCCCAAAATGTACCAAAATTAAAATTACTTTAAATAAACCAAGTTCTTCCTGAAACCCCCTGGTATTGTAGCACGACTACAAGCGCCACGACGTGCGGCCTGCCTTCCCGCCCCCAGTGAAGACGCTCTCAGAAGCAGAACGCCGTCAGAACCTGCCCGCGTTCCACGCCGAGACGAGCAGCCAACATTTCTACCGGCACTGGCCGGTAGAGGCGCGCCGGCGCTACGTCGACTTCCACGAGGGCCACAAGTACATGCCGCCTCGCGACAAGTTCCACGGCACCAGCACCACCCGCACCACGTACGCCGGCGCGCCGGGTCACGTGGCCCCGGCGCACGTGCCGACGGACAGCGGCGCACTGCGGGCCGAGGGTCGCATCGACTTCGGCACCGTCTACACGGACAACTACAGCGGAAAGCTGCCGCTCAAGAAGCTCAACAAGGAGCAGATGGCGACGCTGCTGAGCGATCTGCGCCGCCGGAAGCACCAGGAGGGCCAGTTCACGGAGCAGCAGGTTGTGTTCGCGCCGGGCGTCCGGGCCACCTGAGGGGCGACAGCCGTCCTGTTATAGCTCCACCCTCTCCGCCATCTCTATTCCACCCCTCTCTTTTCCTCTCTATTCTTTCCCTCTCCATTTCTCCTTCTCTCCCCTCTCCTCTCTTTCTATCCCTCTCCCTTCCTACCTACTTCCCACCCTCTCCCTCTTTCTCTCCCTGTCTTCCTCTCCTGCCCTCTCTTTTCTATCCCTCTCTCGCCCTCTCTTACTCTCTCTCGCCATTTTTCTCTTGTTTCTCATTCTCTCCCCTCTCTTATCCTCTCGTACTCTCTCTCCGTTTCTCATTATCTCTCCCTCTCCCTCCGTCCCTATCTCTCTTTATCCAAGTCGCCCTCTCTCACTCCCTCTCACTCCCTCTCTCTCCCTCTCCTCCTCTCCCTCTCCCCCCTCTCCCTCTCCCCCTCTCCCTCACCGTCCTCCTCCCCCCTCTCCCCTCTCTGGTCTCCACACACCGGCATACTGGTTTTGAATATGGATATTCCAAGTTTCGCTGGACCCCAAGGACAAAAGCTGAGTAGTGCTGTCTGATGGTATCCCAGTGAGGCAGCACTATGAAATCGCCATGAGTGTCCACTGTCACAAGTCGGTACCCATCGTAATATAACCTTATATATTGCTATAACGTAAGACCAAAGAAAACCAACCAACCTTGATGTACTATGAGATTTCTAGAGGGCAGTTTTCTATCACTCAGTGGGCGTAATCGATTAATTAACTCGGGTCACCCGAGCCACTTTTTGGCGCATGCGCACATCCTACAGACTCTGGTCGAATAATCGAATATGCTTCTCCACGCTCGGGGTGGAAAAAATGTGGCTTAATCCAAAACCTTCTTTTTTTTAAATCGATATAGCTACAGCAAAATAGGATCTAAAGTATTTTATGATGGCATAGTTTAGTTATATTTCCATTTCATCAATCCAGGTTATTACCAAAAAATAACATGTGTGACTGGTACTGGTGGCTGTTATCCTGCAGGACGGTACAAGCGCAAATGTGACGTCATCGCTCATAGCCACCCCCAGCCAAGAGGTGGGTTACTGGGGTCGGGTCGTTTTGCACACGGCACATATGTTTGCCGACTCCACTCGCGGTGTTTGATTTGAAATTCTGATGACTCGGGTCACCCGAGTTGCCCGGGTCGTGTTAATTGATTACGGCCAGTGAGACAACATTATACTGGTATAGGATTGCCTCCCCCCCCCCACCCCCCATACCCCAGCCATTTGCAGTTTTATACCGAGACAGTACAGCTTTGCACGGGATATTGGGGCATGTGTCTTAGTTCTGGTGTTATTCCTAGGCACAAACACAAGTGCTCCCCCCCATGATACATACTGAAAAAATGGGTATTTAAATATTGGATCTGCCACGAAATATTTTTCTCGTTATATTATATAAATGCTTTTAAATAATTATATTTTACAGATGCCATGTTTCAGTTAACTTTTATTATTTTATTATCGATATACCTAAGATATATAATATGTATTCATCTATATAACTTGAATATATATGATAAATATACCATTGTGATGATTGACAGCTATATACTAATAATACTCGCAGTATTTGATCATATATAATATGTATATAACATGGAGATACATGTATTAGTAATAGTATATAAACCATGTGGTTTTCACTCAACTTAGTATTTATTGTTTTGTTTAAACCCCATTAACTCGAGGTTTATGCGCCTGTGTAGCCGAAAGGAACTCAATAATTCCTTTGTCCATATCACGGGAGGTTCATATTGCTTACACATATCAACAATGATCTGAAGTGAAATACACCGAACTATAAACTACACGATACCTCTTGGATTGAAACTTAATTTGATTTGGGGGAGCGGGACGTAGCTTAGGCGGTAGCGTGTCCACCTGTGAAGGTGTGGGTCATCTGATCGATCCTGCTCAGTGGGACAGTTGCAGTTTGGGCTATTTTCTGTTCCAACCAGTGGTCCACAACTGGTTCATCAAAGTCTGTGGTATGTGCTGTCCTGTCTCTGGGAAAGTGCATATAAAAGACCCCTTGCTGCTTATCGGAAAGAGTAGCCTATATAGTGGCAGCGGGTTTCCTCCAAAGAGATATGTTAGAATGACCATATGCTTGACGTCCAATAGCCGATGGTAAAAATCAATGTGCTCTTGAGGCGTTGTTAAATAATACAATCTTTTTAATTTGATTTGTGTTAGGACTACACATTCTCACACTAATACTCTTTGATGGGAACACGTTGGTATATGTACATGTTACATAATAATCTTTCTGCCTTAATCGGTTAATAAAGTAAAATCAAATAAGTCTGATGATAAGGTAGAACGGTATTATTGATATGTTGGCTTAACTGATTTAAGCATCATGTTCGAAGTATTTATCAACTAATTGTATTGTTCATGGATTGTGTATGATATAATTCATATAAATCATTGTTTTCGAGCACCACTAACACACTGTGTCTCTCAGCTGATTGGTGTGCAGTGCTGGGATCTGTTGGTTGTCATGCTGTGTGCTTTGTTGGTTAACACAGTAGGCGGATCATAGCTGACAGTGAAGACAAATTTGTTCTTGTAGTTATGTACTGATTCATAAAAAAATATAAAAACGTTAAACATTTTAAATTGCTATTTGTTTTATTTTTTCAAATGCACATATATATATATAAACGTGTTGCTGACAGTAAAGACAAGTTTGTTCTTGTAGTTATGTACTGATTCATAACAAAATATAAAAACATTAAACATTTTAAATTGCTATTTGTTTAACTTTTTCAAATGCACATGTATATATATAAACGTGTTACTACAGAACAAAAGACAACACAAAGTTAAAGCTGCATAGTCCGATGGCTTTTGAATTTTCCCATTATTCTTTTAGATAAATATATCAGGTTGACAATTATAACCTAATATTCATTATTTTGGAGTAACTTTGATGGAAAATGGTTGGTTTGGGGGGGGGGGGGCAATTTAAACTGAAAGAACCCAAAATACTTTTGGCAAGCTTGCCAAAATTCCTGTAGCTATACCCCAGGGGCCATATGTATGAACAACTTGGGGACGGGGGCGACGTTGGCATGGGTGATGGTGTGGGGGCCGCCCCACCCCTCGGGGCTGGGAGAGAGGAGGCTGGACTGTTTCAGCATCCCGTAGTACCCGAGGAGGAGGGCGGCCCGAGGGACGATGCCAGAGGGTCCGGTGGCGTCGAGGTGGTTGACGACGGCGGCGAGGTGGCGAGGGAGCAGAGGCGGGGCAGGGCGCCGGAGGTGGGTGGAGGCGCGCTCCCCGCCTCGGCAGATGTCCCGGGCGAGACGTGATCCAAAGGCCGCGGGGTCACCCGCGGCCGCGTCGACCCATGAGCGGGCCCCGGATAGGGCGTTGCGGACGGAGGCTGGGGCGATTGAGCATGCGTAGAGGGCGGCCGTGTAGGCGGCAACGTCAAAGGCGGTGGGGGCCAGAGGGTCCCGGCCATGGGCTGAGGCGAAGGAGACGTAGCCCTCGGCCTGGCGATGACGATTCCTCCAGGTCGCGGAGGCGAGGGCGGCAATCCTGAGTCCGTCCATGGCCGCGACCTCAGACGCGGAGTACCCTGCAATCAGAGGCCGGGGTTGTAGGGGAAGGCGTCGTGGTCTGGGTAGAGGTAGGTGAGCCCGAGGCGCGCCACCTCGGTCCGAGCAACCTCGGCGCAGGGCCCAGGGAGGTGTTAAGGGCCGCCACCGGCTTAGCTAATGCCGGTGTTCCAAAATGGGTCACGGGGTATGTATGGAGCCAAAGCGCGGTGGCGTGAGCTAACCTAGCAGTTATTTATAGATTTGGTGTATCCCTCTGAGCCTGTTCCCAGCGAGCACCGCTATTTGCCAATATTCGGTGGCGGCAGCGGCGTTAATATCGCTTCGATTATTGGTTTAATTTGACCAAAATTCGGCAGTGGCGTTAATATCGCTTCGATTTCTGGTTTAATTTGGGCAAATTTCACTTTTTTTGTATGTTATTCTGTTAAATAAAATTGGTCAAAATCGAAGCGATATTAACGCCGCCGCCGCATCGGTGGCCATTTGTTTTGTTTACATTCAACAATATTAATATCACTGCCGATTTAGTGGCGGCGTTAATATCGCTTCGATTTTGGGGTTAATTTGACCAAATTTCACTTTTGGAGTAAGTTATTCTGTTAAATATGATAGCATTGAATAGATTTGGGCCTAATCGGTACCTAACACCACCCTTAAACCTGCTACGGAGTGGTGTTAGTGTACTGGACTTTAAACCCGCTCCATGCATAGTGACCTTTCGCCGCTCAACTAGAAATCCCGTCCAAAACAAGTTTTGGCTCGCGAACACCGCTCCATGCATATGGCCCCAGATTGCCATCTCATGATGGTCACGTGATGTGAGTTGACCTAGTAATGTGTAGGTAGTCTGGTCGCCTATCCTTCTCTACTGACCAAGTCAGGTTCATCCAGCTGGTAAGTGTAATCTGCCCCTTACCCCCCACCCTCACACAGTGCCCAGTGATTGTGTATGTGTGTTGGGGGGGGGGGGCAGTATGTTTGAGGGAGGAGGTTGTATGGGAGAGAGGCTAGAAAGTGGTGTCAGTGTGTGTGTATGGGGGGGTCTGGGGGAGTGGGTACGCAACTGACCCAGCTGTGGGTGGTTGGGTGGGGGTGACATCAGACCCCATCAATGTCATAGAACCTGACTAAAGCCATATATGGTACTGGGAATGAGAGAATGGGGAGAGGAATAGCCAGTGGGGGCGCCACACATTGCACTGGGGAGATACAGGAAGGTGGGCATAGAAGCAACAGTATACAATAATAAAATAAGTAGTTCCGTTCCATGCCTTAATACTCGCATAATACAACACATAAAGGGGCTGCTACAGTACAAAAGAGACATGTTAATAATGAAGTAGTTCCCTTTCGTGCCTTTAGTCTCACATACTGCATTATACGGCTCACACACACATATATATATACATGGGTATATATACATGGATACATACATATACATGAATATATAAATATATATATAGCTGGGATATAGTGCAGCTATTTCCTGGTGGAAGGCGACGCACTGTGCTGCCACCCGGTGTATTCCAGGCTAACCATTGGGGGGTGCGAGTTTGCGCCTCCAGACGGCACTGTGTGTGCAATACACAGGTTGCGGGACTGCTGCAGCACCTCACTCTTTGTTTCGCCACCCGTGTGTGCGCTAGTTGGTTTGAGAATTTGAGAATATATGCCACAGTTAGCCGAGTGCTTAGCATTAATACCGACCCCCCAAGGGGGAGGCTGATGACTAACACATGTTTATATATATATACATCAACAATACCCATACTCATAGAGATGGAAAATGAATTCACCACAATCCAGCAACCGGAAACCGCATAGGGGACCACTATTTGCAATTGAAAAGAACAGCTTTGAGGCTGCCATTTTCGAGACATCAGACAGCTCAAGTGGGGGTCGGTCCTAAGCATTGCTTATTCATATTAGGTTAGGACAAAGATTCAGTGTCACGATGTGACTAACTGGGATATCGGATAACTGTGTGGTCCAGTTTCCCAGTACTATCAAAGGAAAGTTTGTTTTATTTAATGATGCCTCTAGAGCACATTGATTTTTATCATTGGCTATTTGACGTCAAATATATGGTCATTCTGACATATTTCTTTGGAGGAAACCTGGTGCCACCACATAGGCTACTCTTTCCAATAAGCAGCAAGGGGTCCTTTATATGCACTTTCCCACAGCCTTTGATGAACCAGTTGTGGACGACTGGTTGGAACGGAAAATAGCCCAAACTGCAAATGTAGTCCACTGAGCAGGATCAATCCGATGACCCACACCGTCACAGGCAACATGTCCCGCTCCCAGTACTCTAGCAGGTATGTCCCGCTCCCAGTACTATAAAGTCGTCATGAGTGTACACTACCACAAGTCGGTACCCTAAACACTGTTGATATAACCTTACATGTTGCTAGGATGTAAATCCCCAACAAATAAACATAATAAAAAAAAACCGACCCCCCACCCTCGGGGGAGGTTTAAGACTAACGGCAGTAAATTAAAATACTCATAAGTCATAAACAAACACCTCCCCCTATAGGGGGGAAAATGAAATCCCCAAAAATTTCCCGAAAAAGGGAAAAAAGGGGAAAAAACCCCCTTTGGGGGCCCCCCATTTGTAAACTCGCCTGTTCGCGAAATCACAAATCCAGCAAAATCAGAAATGGAAGATTCACGTCGTCAAACATCGGTACGGAGCAAGCAGGATGGACGACAGTCCATTGGCCTAACGCCTTAATTGATGCGCCGTCGCAGAGTATGCACATGTCGAATTCGAAAGAACAAGTACTCTGGTCCCGGCCCTCCCCCCCGACCTTCTTCCATATATGGTGTGCTGAACATCACTGGGACCAGTGTATGTGTTTCCTTGTCCCTCCGTTCTACTCCTGCAGCGGCCCTGTCACGGAAGGCCTTAAGTCCATAGGCCCACAATTGACGGTATTTCGGGGTCAGCTATTGGTTAAATAATATATAAATTCAAAATCAAATGAATGCCTGCCTAGCCAATAGAATTTGCCGATACGTGCAGTTCAAAACTTAGAGTTTATTCAAAATTTAAAGAAATAAATAACAATTTGGCATAAACATGGATGCACAAATGAAATATTAATAGTTTACTCCGCGGAAACGACGGCCGTATTCAGGTAACCCGAGTTGATAGAATTTCAAATCGAACACCGCGAGTGGAGTAAAAAAAAAAAAAAAAATGTTAATGCTTTGCTGTAGTTATATCGGTGGGTCGGTCCTAAGCATTGCTTATTCATATTAGGTCTTAAGTAGCTATGGTGGTGCCACCTACTAGCAAAATTCGAAATAGTCAACTTCCAGTTGTCTTTGTGGCCGCTTGGTGGCGATCCAGTGGCGACATCTGTGAAAATAAAGGCCAGGGGACCAGGCTACTTTATAAAAGGCTCCTTTTGGCTGAGGGCGGTCAGGTTTCAGTAGTCGACGTGGACGTTGAGTCAAAGCTACTACTACAATAATGCAGGAGTATCTTCTACGGTGTAATGGTATTTTTGGTTGGTTGGCATTTCGATGAATCCACAAAACTCTAGTGGCGCCAT
Source organism: Branchipolynoe longqiensis (assembly GCA_030323885.1). Classification (NCBI taxonomy): domain Eukaryota; kingdom Metazoa; phylum Annelida; class Polychaeta; order Phyllodocida; family Polynoidae; genus Branchipolynoe; species Branchipolynoe longqiensis. The sequence goes on from CM059202.1 coordinate 15,357,733, forward strand.
CTGTAGAAAAGGCAAGCGAAACTGATTACGGTCAACTATTGCCTTTTGAAGGCTAAAAGCCGAGTACCAGCTTCAGGTCGTGAGCTGGTCCCGGCAGGTTCACCGTACCAAACACATCACTTCACGCACGGCACAAGTTCTCAAAATGGCGACGCAACTGGATATTCGCCTCAAGAAGGTGAACAAGATTTACAGAGAAGGAGTAAGTGGATGGGTTATAGTGACCCCAAGCCAATTTTACTGGATTAAGGATCACTTGTTGTTGTTAGCTTATGATGCTGGGTGTTGTAGAACGTTAGGTTAGGTGATAATACGTGGTGTCAGTGGTGCTTTCAAAAGGGGCGGGTCTGAATCATAGACAGGCAGGCCTACTGAGTACTGTGGGTGGGGGCGAATATTGTATCTTCTACGTGAATGAGCTGCTAACAATTACTGTCTAATATGAATAAGCAATGCTTAGGACCGACCCACCGATATAACTACAGCAAAGTATTTTATGATTTTTGTTTTACTCCACTCGCGGTGTTCGATTTGAAATTCTATCAACTCGGGTGTAGGTACCCCAGTAAAATTGTCTAATTATTCCAAACATTCAAATTATAATTTCATTGGAAGATCCAATGAATCAAAAGCAATATGCTTTTTGAATTTTTAAGATATTCCAAAAATTGAATGAGATATGTGCATTTGAAGTTTGTTGAATTTAAGATTTTTTGTATTAGCTAATGCACTAGAGAAGTGCCTTATTTAGGGCTGTTAAATAGACTAATTATAACTACATTTCCTTGTAGTTTCTTTATTAATGATCCTATCCTGATCAAACTTCACACCAAGGTTCTTCTTCGTATACCAAATCACCCCAGCTTATCAAAACTGATATACAAAAATTAGATCACCGGAAAATGTAGGTTTCCATGGCAACCATAATGCAATCACTCCCACCTACAATATGAGTCAACTGTAGCTATTTTTAAATAATGGTCAGATCCTGATGAAATTTCACATCAAGGTTCTTCTTGCTCTGTCAAATCACCTCAGCTTATCAAAACTGATATGAAAAAATTAGATCACAGAAAAATGTTGGTTTCCATGGCAACCGTAATACAATCATGCCTACAAATGCAGTTTCTTTATTAATGGTTTGTTCCTGATCAAACTTGACATCAAGGTTCTTCTTCTTATACCAAATCACCCCAGCTTATCAAAACGGATATACGGATATACAAAAATTAGATCACAGGAAAATGTAGGTTTCCATGGCAACCGTAATACAATCACTCCCGCCTACAATATCAGTCAACTGTAGCTCTTTTTTAATAATGGTCAGATCCTGATGAAATGTCACATCAAGGTTCTTCTTGGTCTGGCAAATCACCTCAGCTTATTAAAACTGATATAAATAAATTAGATCACAGAGAAATGTAGGTTTCCATGGCAACCATAAAAATGTTGGTTTCCATGGCAACCGTAATACAATCATGCCCATAACTGCAGTTTCTTTATTAATGGTTTGATCCTGATCAAACTTGACATCAAGGTGATTCAAACAACGAACAATCAAACCCAGATGTAGCAGTCAATGCAGTGTGCCTGTGTTGCACATGTGGTGCCATTTTCCGACATGACTGGGCTGCTCAGAAAGTCGCAAGAAGTTGTATGAGTTTTATCGCACCGGCGACAGTGGCGCTCCCGGCGGATTCCGGGGTACCTAACCAAACACCACCAAACACAACAAAACACCGTTGATCTAACGACTAACGTAGCCGACGCATCCCTTGACTCTCCCGCGGGGGCCGCGCGTGAGTCACTCAACTAGAGAATCCAGTCAAAACAACCAAACCACAAACCAACAACCAAACAACCACCAACAACAAACCACCAACATCAAACCAACAACAACCAAACCAACAACAACCAAACCAAACACCACCAAACACCGTTGATCTAACGACTAACGTAGGTGACGCATCCCTCGACCCTCCCGCGGGGCCGCGCGTGAGTCACTCAACTAGAGAATCCAGTCAAAACAACCAAACCACCAACCAAACAACCACCAACAACAAACCACCAACATCAAACCAACAAAAACCAAACCAACAACAACCAAACCAACAACAACCAAACACCACCAAACACCGTTGATCTAACGACTAACGTAGCCGACGCATCCCTCGACCCTCCCGCGGGGCCGCGCGTGAGTCACTCAACTAGAGAATCCAGTCAAAACAACCAAACCACCAACCAAACAACCACCAACAACAAACCACCAACATCAAACCAACAACAACCAAACCAACAACAACCAAACCAACAACAACCAAACCAACAACAACCAAACCAACAACAACCAAACCAAACACCACCAAACACCGTTGATCTAACGACTAACGTAGCCGACGCATCCCTCGACCCTCCCGCGGGGGGCCGCGCATGAGTCACTCAACTAGAGAATCCAGTCAAAACAACCAAACCACCAACCAAACCACCCAACAACCAAACAACCACACAACCACCAACATCCAAACCAACAACAACCAAACCAACAACAACCAAACCAAACACCACCAAACACAACAAAACACCGTTGATCTAACGACTAACGTAGCCGACGCATCCCTCGACCCTCCCACGGGGGCCGCACATGAGTCACTCAACTAGAGAATCCAGTCAAAACAACCAAACCAACAACCAACAACAACCAAACAACCACCAACATCAAACCAACAACAACCAAACCAACAACAACCAAACCAACAACAACCAAACCAAACACCACCAAACACAACAAAACACCGTTGATCTAACGACTAACGTAGCCGACGCATCCCTCAACCCTCCCGCGGGGGCCGCGCATGAGTCACTCAACTAGAGAATCCAGTCAAAACAACCAAACCACCAACCAAACCACCAACAACCAAACAACCACCAACATCAAACCAGCAACAACCAAACCAACAACCAAACCAACAACAACCAAACCAAACACCACCAAACACAACAAAACACCGTTGATCTAACGACTAACGTAGCCGACACATCCCTCGACCCTCCCGCGGGGGCCGCGCGTGAGTCACTCAACTAGAGAATCCAGTCAAAACAACCAAACCACCAACCAAACCACCAACAACCACCAACAACCAAACAACCACCAACAACCAAACAACCACCAACATCAAACAAACAACAAACCAACAACAACCCAACCAACAACAACCCAACCAACAACAACCCAACCAAACACCACCAAACACCACAAAACACCGTTGATTTAACGACTAATGTAGCCGACGCATCCCTCGACCCTCCCGCGGGCCGCGGGGGGCCGCGCGTGAGTCACTGAACTCCAGAATCCAGTCAAAACACCAACTTTGGCCATCAAATTGTAGAGTTGCGATTCCAGTTAGAGTCAATGTAAGACCAGATTTAGGAAGATAAAATGCTAAAGTTTCACTTTATCATAGTTAACATGCACTTTCCCCGGCAGTCTTAGCTCTGATTTCTGCATCTGAAGACTTGAATGGCTTGGTAAAATGCCTTTCAAATGTCACACAGCACTGAAAATGGTCTCTATCTGTGCCCCAGTCTGTTGTGCTTCAAACCCAGATGTAGCAGTCAATGCAGTGTGCATGTGTTGCACATGTGGTGCCGTTTTCCGACATGACTGGGCTGCTCAGAAACTCGCTAGAAGTTGTACGAGTTTTATAGCACCGGCGACAGTGGCGCTCCCTGCAGATTCCGGGGTACCTATCGGGTGACCCGAATACGGCCGTCGTTTCCGCGGAGTAAACTAATATGAATAAGCAATGCTTAGGACCGACCCACCGATATAACTACAGCAAAGCATTAAAATTATGCTTTTTTTTTTTTACTCCACTCGCGGTGTTCGATTTGAAATTCTATCAACTCGGGTGACCCGAATACGGCCGTCGTTTCCGCGGAGTAAACTATTAATATTTCATTTGTGCATCCATGTTTATTCGAAATTGTTATTTATTTCTTTTAATTTTGAATAAACTCTAAGTTTTGAACTGCATGTATCGGCAAATTCTAATGGCAGCGGGCATTTGTTTTGATATATTATTAACCAATAGCTGTCGTCCACCCTGCTGGCTGCTGAACGAAGTTCGACGAGCGATTTTCCGTTTCCGTTTGCTGGATTTGGATTATTCTGTTAATCAGAGATACAATTTTACAAATGGCAGCGCCCATAGAGGCCTATTTCCGTTTCCGGTTGCTGGATTTTGACGAAATCCTGTGTGGGTATAGTTTATGTATATATTTTTTATGTATATATGTATATATATATCTACATGCGTTAGTCTTAAGCCTCCCCGTGTGTGGGTCGGTATTAATATTTCATTTGTGCACCCATTTTTATGCCAGATTGTTATTTATTTCTTTTAATTTTGAATAAAATCTAAGTTTTGAACTGCACGTACCGGCAAATTCTATGGCAGCGGGCATTTGTTTTGATATATTATTAACCAATAGCTGACCCCGAATACCGTCAATTGGGCCTATGGACTTAATGCCTTGACAGGGCCGCTGCAGAGTAGCATGGAGGAACACGTACACTGGTCCCAGTGATGTCATCACACCATATATGGAAGGTCTGTGGGGAGGGACCAGTGTACTTGTTCTTCGATTCGGCATCTGCTACTCTACAGCGGAGCATTGTCAAGGCATTAAGCCCATAGTCTATTATTAACCAATCGCTGTCACCCACCATGCTTGCTCCGTCGTAAAGTTCGGCGATCTATTTCCGTTTCAGTTTGCTGGATTTTGAATTCTGGATTATTCAACATGAGTTTACAAATGGCAGCCCCCATAGAGGGCTATTTCCGTTTCCGTTTGCTGGAATTTGGTGATTTCATCTTCCAGCTCTATCAGTACAGGTATTGTTTATATGCATATACATGTACACGTGTTAGTCATTAGCCTCCCCGTGGGTGGGTCGGTATAATAATATGAATAAGCAATGCTTAGGACCGACCCCCGGGTTGTATTCGATTAACACAACCCGGGCAACTCTGATCATCCGAGTTGCTAGAATTTCAAATAGAACACCACGAGAACCAATCGCTGTCATCCATCCTGTGTGCTGCGTAGCGAAGTTTGACAAGCTTTTTCTGTTTCCGTTTGCTGGATTTGGATTATTCAACAAGAGTATACAAATGGCGGCGCCCATATAGGCTATTTTCGTTTCCATTTGCTGGATTTTGGTGATTTCATTGGCCACTTCTATGAGTACGAGTAATGTTTATGTATAATATATATATACACAGGTTAGTCCTTTGCCTCCCCCCTGAGTCGGTAGGTATTATCAGCATAACTGCTGCTACTACAACTATTGCTACTACTACAACTATTATTATTACTACTAGTAGTGCTGTCCCAACACACAAAGGACAGTATTTTTAATACAAACACTTTCCTCGGCTCGTGGTGTTGGGACAGAAATTACTCAAACTAAGTGTAAGTTGCATAACTGAATTAAGCCATATTTCTAATTGTCTGTTTTATGTGGTTAATATTTAAATCATTATATAATTATAATGCAGTAAAAAAGGAAGTAAATAGTTCATCACAATAACTGTATTGAAATGCACGCTGATTTAAAAACAACTAATCTAGTGCACTATAATATGTGGCTTTTTGTGTCTAATAATACATTTAGGAAACACTTGATGTGTTCATGATATTTTCATAAATTAGCTGTGAAAACTGCTGTAAAGAGCCATACCGGTATTAGATCTTGTTGCAGTAATTTATTCACAGTGAGTCACAATAATGATTTTATTCTAGTCATAAATTGGGCACAAATGATGCATTTTTGTTGCAAATATATTGCTCATATATTTTTATGTATTCACATTTGGTTTTCAAATACAATACAATGCGCGAGAGTTGTCTTCTAATGCAACTGCCAACCAATCAGATAAGCGAAAGGTGACCTTTAAAGTTACGCCTACTTTATCATGTTGTTTCTTACAGGAGGTAGTTGCAGGCGTCGTGGTTGTACACAGTAAAGGAGAAACAACACACCAAGGCATTTTCCTCACCATAGAGGGAACAGTCAGTCTACAACTCTCAGCTAAAAGCGTAGGGCTCTTCGAGGCCTTCTACAACTCACTCAAGGTTAATACATTTATTGTTCAGCATGCACCCCATCAATTCCCCCCTCCCACACATACTGTCCATCCCATCCGCTAAACTAGTTAATCCTTGCTTTACAATTTCTTTCAAGTGTATTCAATAGATTCATTGACAATACTAGTGCGTTTAAGACTCCCACCATACAACATTTCCATGGATTGATGCGCATGTTTTATTTACATAACATTATTCAGGGATGAGAATTTTCAGATTTTTGCCAGATTTCCGACTTTTTCTTGGTCATATGGGTCATTTCCTTTTATATCTACGATCTATGGGTCGCAGCTATGGTGTACAAAGTGGAACTTGGGACAAGGTGGTGACTGCACATGTACACAAAATAGCATTTTATCTGATGTTAAATATTTGCTAGGATGTCACATTTACCAGAAGCTAGATTCGTGCTTTGTTGTTATTGTTGAATGTGACGCATCCCTGAACATTTGATGTCAGCTTATCTCACTGACGGATTAGCGTATAGTTACAGGGTGGTTGGTTGTTGGAGTTTTACGTCCTGTCAACATCTCAGGTCATATCAGGATGCCAATGGGTCCCGACTTGTGACAGTGCACACTCATGGCAACTTTATAGTGCTGCCACACTGGGAGACCAGGCTGCCAGGACCAGGACCTGATATCCCACTCAGTCACATTATTCTGACATTGAGCCAACCAGTCCTTGCCGAATCCTACAAATGCTGAGCGCCTGGCTAGGAAGCAACAAGTATCAATTTTGAAGTCATTGGTTTGACATGACCAGGGTTCTAACCTGTGGGTTCGAATCCCAGGATCTACCAAAACGGGAGACGGATGATCAACCCAATTGGCCATCCCATCTGGCATAGGTACATTATTGGTCTATACAGATTATCTTCGTGCTGGGTTAGTCATAGATTACTTGGGTGTCTAGTCGGTGGTTTACTGTAGTTTAAAACTTTTATATTGTAGTTACGGTAGCATGTTATAATGTATGTGGAGCGGCACCTAGCTCAGGCGGTAGAGTGTCCACTTGCGAAGGTGTGGGTCATCCGATCGATCCTGCTGAGTGGACCCATCTGCAGTTTGGGATATTTTCCGTTCCAACCAGTGGTCCATAACTAATTCATCAAAGCTGTTGTAAAATATTCTGATAAAACACTTTGGTGGGGAATGCAAATGGTCTATAATGGAGTACAAATGGTCTATTAATGTAAATGCTATATAGGGCCAGGTGCATGAATGTATTTATGTAGTTGCTGGTGATTCTTTACTTATGGTCAATAGTCATTGTGTATTAGGTAGATAGTGTGAATGAGGCACTAGTGATAGTGTGTAAGGAGCCTCAAGAGCTCTACTCACTACCCCCCCCACCCCCTCCCCCCCCCCCCCCCCCCCCCCCCAACTGTTAGTCACGGATCACCACACACACAGCTCAGGCAGGTGGAGGCCAAGCAGCCACACCACATGGTGGTGGTGGGTAGATCACAGTAGTCATGGCGACCCCATGCTTACTGTTCATTGGTGGAACTATAAATGCTTGTTGCTGATTGGAGATAATGGTCAGGTGGTATGCCATACCAGATCCATATACCACTATATAATAATAAACCTGAGGGTACAAGCTCTCACTCTACTTTCATTCTTTATACTCTTCCTTTCTCTTCTTGCCTGTATTGATTTCCTATAGCCTGCCTACACAACCCCAGATGCCAGCCTTCGACTTTACACTGTGGTATATTCTGTCCTGTCTGTGGGAAAGTGCGTATAAAAGACCCCTTGCTGCTTATCGGAAAGAGTAGCCTCTGTGCAAGCAGGTTTCCTACTAAGAAATATGTCAGAATGACCATTTGTTTGATGTCCAATAGCCGATGATGAAAACAATGTGCTCTAGAGGCATTGTTAAATAAAAGAAGCTTTACTTTGTTATACTGTAAGCAAACAGGTTATGGCAGACCCACTCAGCTACTACTGGTAATAAATAAGGCTTGCCCATTGCAGGGAAAGTACCACTCCCAACACAACTTATTCAATCAATCAATATCAATAGGATACAGCTATAATAGGCCTTGGACCTGTTACCCGCTCTTAATTAATAGAAATGGAGACAGTTCTTCAGATGTGGTGGATCGTTGCAACTGTCACTGGCTCCAAGATATATGTAATGCTTGACCAGTATGCATCCAGTCGGGACTTGAAACAGTTCACCGACTCTGCTGCTACGACACTCTCCGGCAGGTCATTCTACAGGTCAACCACCCTAAAGCCGAAAATGTTGTGTCGCAGGTCCAGTCTGGAGTACCGCTTCCTCAGCTTCAGGGAGTGCCCTCTGGTCCTGGTGTTGGAGTCTGATAAGGGGGCTGCCTGTCTTGTAGATAACATGGAGATATTTGAATACTTCAATCATATCCCCCCTGGGCCCATCTGTAGTACATGCTTGGGATCTTCAAATGACAATTATCATGGCCGAATATAATGAGCCATAGTTTATATCTATTGAAACCACCTTTTTCTAGGAGTTATTTAGGGCCTAATCAAGGATGAGGGTCTCAGTGGTCAAGAAGAGGTCATTCAAACTTCTCAGATGTTCGAATGACGTAGGCAGGCAACGTTTATGCAGTTGGATATATTTTCTCTCTAGAATTAGGTACCAGCAGTCATTTTTTAGATCTTTAAATTTGGTAGTTAAGTAAGGTTAATCACATAGTGCTAGTTAAATGCAGAATAACACAAACCAACAGAAAGGTTCTATCTTGTTTACTTTTCAAGATATTCACATTTTAAGATTCTTTTATTCACTTGCTCAAAATTTGCCTCTGTCGTGGGGGTGATGAAAATGGGAAATACTGCGCCTAGAGCGGGACTCGAACCCACATCTCTTTGCATTCCGGGCCAGTGTGCTAACCATTACACCACCTAGGCTCCCTGATATCAATACACTCCCCACGCCTACCTGTCTATGTGGTTACTTGCCTGAGAGGTCAGTGCAGACCACTACACTCGTCCCCCTGGAATTGTAAGTATTGTAATGCTTACAATTACATACATACAGGCAAGGCACTAACACATACATACACAGGGTAGGTTCAACAACCATACAGCGCAAAGCTTGTACAGGATCCTGATCACGGCAACCAGTGTCGTGGGGGTGATGAAAATGGGAAATATTGCGCCTAGAGCGGGACTCGAACCCACATCTCTTTGCATTCCGGGCCAGTGTGCTAACCATTACACCACCTAGGCTCCCTGATATCAACACACTCCCCACGCCTACCTGTCTATGTGGTTACTTGCCTGAGAGGTCAGTGCAGACCACTACACTCGTCCCCCTGGAAGTCTAAGTCTTGTAATGCTTACAATTACATACAGGCAATGCACTAACACAGGGTAGGTTCAACAACTATACAGCGCGTAGCTTGTATAGCATCATGGTCACGGCAACCAGTGTCGTGGGGGTAATGAAAATGGGAAATACTGCGCCTAGAGCGGGACTCGAACCCACATCTCTTTGCATTCCGGGCCAGTGTGCTAACCATTACACCACCTAGGCTCCCTGATATCAATACACTCCCCACGCCTACCTGTCTATGTGGTTACTTGCCTGAGAGGTCAGTGCAGACCACTACACCTCTAATAATAACACTGAATGAAACATGAGGTGTGTATTTTTGTTTGGCATAATTTGATTTTGTTCTAAGTATATGTCTATCATATACCAACTTAAAGCTCATTTAGTGGTCTTTCTGATAGGATCTATTAAGAACCTGTGTAACAAACGGCGATTCAGCACTGAGCAAAACAAAACTACATGCTTTGTTTGGTACTTGTTCACATTAATGTGATGCAAAAGAATGTGCTAATTAGCAACCACAAACAAGCAAAAACCCTTGATTTTTTATTCTTTCCTCTCAGAAGCACCGGCATGCTTCACCTCATAGATGAAGCCGCCATATCTAAACTAAAAAAAGTAAGGGAAAACGCGATATTTTAAAAGCAAATATTTATTATATTTTAAATAATTAAATACTCATGGTGTAAATAATTAAATACTCATTATAATAATGTTGACAGTCATATTTGACATTATTCTATGCGATCACATTCATTACTATGTTGTCATTTAAGCAGAAAAAACTCTTCCACTTAATAGTGAATGCCTGTGTACAGTGGGTACAGTACTATGAATATAATCTACTTGCTTTGTTGTCATTGTTAAATTTACAATGGCAGTGATCATCTAGAGCGTTGTTGGCGTTTTGTTTGAAAATTATTGCTATCAGTGAAATTGTAGATCTTAAAGAAACACCTGCCTAATAACCCTTAAAACTAATAATATGAACTTCCGATTTTACATTCAAAATTGTACTTGAAATACACTATATATATATATTATATGCTATCTCAGTATCTGTAGTACATATAAAAATATCACAGTGCTCGTTTAGACTTTAGTAACCTTGTACCGTTAAACTTAATTTGTAACATATTTATAATGGACGTGACTTAGCTTAGGGAGCAGAGCACTAATTCCTTGAACTGAAGGTATCGAGTTCAAATCCCACCCTCATCCGGAATTCAAACGAGAGACATCCAGAGTCATCACTGGTACAATATGGGATGCACGTATGCAAATATGATGCCATGTATGAGCATGTGCCATGGTGTAGACAAAAACAGAATTATCAACAAATTTAGAGTTTATCGTCAGTAAAATGTTCAGGGAAAAGTAAAATTATTATTTCTTTTACTGTTGTTGCATTAGTTGATTAAGCACTGGACATTTCAATCACACCCAATTGGTCTTCCTCATTCCGCTGCTCTTTGCCCTATCCTAGCAGTGCCAAGAACCAGGCTAGGTAGCGACAAGTATAGATTTTTAAGTCATTGGTTTCATTCGGCTGGGGCTCAAACCTGGGGTTTGGCTCCCATGACCTGCCACACGGGATGCGGCACTCAACTCATTTGGCCATTCTGTTTATGGTTATTGATTTTATATTTGGTTTTTGTTTGTGCTATTATGAGGGATACTTGAGGCCCTCATTCAATTTGCTTATATGGACGGACAACAATGAGGAAGTGTTGAAACCCTTGCGTCCCAAGTGGTAAGAGCTCCAGTGATGTGGAGGTATATGAGACTGTCTCAAAAGGTGCTAAGCAATATGGGACAAAACTTTGTCCATTGTAATGATCAACATACTATCTGCTTATGCATTTGCTCAGGTTAAACTGATTTGTTTTTTACATGCTGTTTCATAATCCCAATAGAATACATATTGATTTGAAGCAAATGTCCTTGTGTTTTCAGTGTAACCATTTCTGTGCTGTTTTGTGTCAATCGTTACAATGGCCAAACAAATAAAGAGTTATATCCTTTTGAGACAGGCTCATATGTCTATTTAAAGCTGCATATTCTGATGAAAGCGTTACATTTTCGAAACCAAAACACTTACCGAAATTTGATCCTACATATCGAACTTAGATACTGGCGCACACATTAACGATTCATTGCTGCATAGACGAAATACTAAGTCAATTTAATAGAACCTGTTACTAAATTAATTTAGTATATTTTCCTTTCAGAAATCTCCAAAGTTAATCCTTTAGAATAAGTTACTTCAGAGTGAAGTCAACCTAACATTTTTATCTAAAAGAATTTTTTTTCTTGAAGATTTATACTGCCTATCATGGATAAGTCTGAATATTTTTGTTTTAACCATTAGACAGTTTGTAGATAGAAAGCCCAAGCGTACGCTTTGACCGACCCAAGGGGATTTTAACCTCCCACACCACATAGACATGGTATGAGAGCGACCGGCCTTTGATGACGCTGTAAGTTATACACAGCAGTGGAAATCCAAATTGGCAGAGCTGGGGGCACGGGGAATCGAACCACCGACCTGCAGATTAGGAGTCTGACCTAGAAAAAAGTCAGACACTCTAACCACTCAGCCACAGAGAACACAGAATTTATGGCAGAACCTCATAGACCATCAGATTCTGCAACTTCAAGATTATGCAATTTTGCATTAAAATTGCATATATACCGATGGTTTTGAGTTTCTGCCATTACAGGTTTCAAACATAGCAGCATAGCACAATACCACCAGACTGCAATAATTGGCACCAATAAGTTGTATAGTCCGATGCTTTTGTGTTTGTGTCAATTTCTTTCTTATAGGTAAATATATTAGGTTGTCTACTTTACTTTAGTTTTAAATAACTTTTATTTTAAAGGGTTAACTTTTGTTGTTGTACATTAGTTGATTAAGCAAAGGAAATTTCAATCGCAGACAATTGGTCTTCCTCATTCCACTGCTCCTTGCCCTATCCTAGTAATGCAGAGTGCCAGGCTAGGTAGTGACAGGTATCAATTTTTTAATCATTGGTTTGACTCGGCCTGGGTTCGAACCAGGGGGTTCGATTCCCACGACTTACCAGAACGGGAGGCCGACGATTAACTCATTCGGGCCATTGCGTCTTGTTTTGACATGTTTGAAATAAACAAAACATGCAAAATAAATTTGATGTGCTGGACATGGGCTTGTATGACTTGCAGCAGTAACAGATTCTATTAAATTAACTTAGTATTCCATTCTATGCAGCAATACATGTTTAACGAGTGCACCAGTTGGCTGTGGGATCAAATCTTGGTAAGTGATTTTTGAAAACCTGACGCTTTCATCAGACTGTGCAGCTTCAATTCAACTCCGCTGTTGGATGTAGCAAGCAGCGGAGCCATCTAGTCTGTTTGGTGCCGCAGTCCTATGCCACAAACAGGGCTGGGTCTGCTAGCTATACTACTCAGTCTCTACAAGCGCTGTCCATTTCGCCCCTACTCCATCTCTACAAGCGACGTCCATTTCATCCCCTCGATCTCGCTGAACGTCTTACAGAAGCGGTATAGCAGCAGAAGCACCAGCCACATGAAGACGTGGAGAGCAGCGTTACGACGAGTAGGCAAGCCGTTTAGTCTGTTTGGTGCCACAGTCCTACAACACAAACAGGGTCTGCTAGCTACTCCGTCTCTACAAGCGCCATCCATTTGGCCCCTACTCCATCTCTACAAGCGCTGTCCATTTCGTGCCCTCGATTCACTTGATCTCGGTGAACGTCTTACAGAAGCGGTACAGCAGCTACAACGCCAGCCACATGAAGATGACACCGGGCGCGGTGGCCGAATCAGTAG